>CM055845.1:24226643-24826643 GCA_029490765.1 Euthynnus affinis | reverse complement strand
TCAAGCAGCTCAAACATAGTTAGATAACATCAGGTAGTTTTAAATCAGCATTAAACTGGTTACAGGCAGGCAACCAACCAACATAGACGATCTAGTAAACGGGGGTGCTGGTACTATAACCAAAGGCCAGATGATGTCCAATGGACACGAGTGAGACAGGGAGGCAGTGCAGGTGTCATGTTGACATGATTGTAAATATAAATCCAATTTTCCAATTTTCTCTACATTTAGGGTGAAGCTGTCCTTTTTGTTGTAACCAATTTCTTAGAGACGCCAAATCAGAAGCTGGGATACTGTGCTGAGGTGAGTGAAACATTAACTGTATGTTTGACTACTGTGCCAGTATTTCCGTGAGAAAACTGAACACCCAGAAACCTGCTCTCACACACACTTTCAGTGACAACTGTTAGCTGAGAGAGAACTTTTTGTAGCGAGCATGTATTGTAGTGTTGGTCATATTTCAGTGAGTCTTCATCTTTTTGTTCTGGCTGATGAATAATATTTTATGTCCAATTTGCCATTGTCATTTGTCATTATTTTGATATTTGAAAAGAACAGTAGTGAGTGTGTTAGTGTGATTATCATTTTCTATTCATTTCAAAAACATCTAAATCCATCTTAACAATCCAAGAAAGGCTTTACAGATGAACCCCTGACAGATAAACATCAGATGATATTAATGTTAAATCCACTGTTCATTTTACATATATTTTGAGGGAACAATCTGAGTGAGTGACTTAAGTTATTTTCCTTTGTACAGCTACATCAAAGCTCCATAAGCCTTTTTTTAAAAATAATTTTAATAGTCAGGGCAGCGTTAGTGCTGGCCATCATATCTGTACTAACACAGTTGAGAAATCACTCAGTAATTGTTTAGAAGATGTACTTTGATTGCTCCTCAGGGTAAATATGAGGTTGTGCTTCAACGTTCAGTATGACTAACAACATCGATGTTTCCTCTCATGCTGCTGTTTTCACTCATTCTACTCATCAAAGCACCACCGTTGCGTCTGTCTACTAAAACACAGTTGTGATGATCACTATCAGGATGCATGTTTTATTCTGTCGGACACAAGGAAACCTGCAAGTTTTCAGCTATAGCTGGAGGACATGATGTGCTGTTTAGTCACTGTGTACTTTCTACGAAACCCCGCTCAGCTTGCAGTTTCGAGCTGTCCGAGACCAACTGTTTATTTTAAAGTTGCTTTATTTACTCTCCACTGTCTGAACTTCTGATCATCTGGAAACTATTCCAGCCATCCATGTGTCAGGAATACAGTAGGCCATGTATGACTGAGGTTAGGGAAGAGCTGGTAATGACCTGTGTTGTAGTGTAGTGTAAAGTAAACTGAAAACATGTCTTTACTGAAATAAATTTATACGTTTATCTTTCTGTTATCTGTCTCCACAAATGGCTGCTTGAGCCAATTTTAAAATGCCAGAATGGAGAAAACTCATTTTATATTTTATACCAAACACTAACTGTTAGCAGAGTTAGTGTTTGGTAGGAATATTCAGTGTGTTTACACTGGAAAAGTGACAAAACTAAGTACACCTAAAACAGTCAGTACGCAAAGTAAACAACACTTGATTCTTAAAAGTGTTTTGATGTGCTGCTTATAGAACAAAATTAAGGAAAAATACATGTATTATTACTTCATTAATAAATGATTATTTCTCAAATAAATTACAAATGGTGATTATACAGCTTCAGAAAGATTTCAGCAACAACACAACAAAACCCCCCATCATAAACACTTTTATCTAATTAAAGTTTAATTAGCAATTACATTCTAAAGTCACAGTTTTATTGCTGTGAGATGGTACACATAGAAATTAAAAAATAGTATCCTGTATACAGTTAGTATGTGTAATGTAATTGGGATGCATTTGCTTTGCGGAAAGGAAGCCTACAGACACTTACACAGTGCAGAAACCCCATAAATTCACTATAATTTAGAAATCCATTATGAGCAGAGAAACAGACTGTGGCTAATCTGCAGTCCTTCCCCTGACTTCTCCAGTAAAACAAAAAAATGGCTCCCATGGTGGTACAGCCATAACAGCCAGCGGACCAGTGGTCTGCATTTTCTTACCAGCACTTCATCATAACAGAAGACTTTTAACTTTTAACAAAAGCTGACACCCCCTTCTTCTTTCTGTGGGTATGTCGCTACTATTCATCATTTCCCTCAGCCGCGAAAGCCCAGAAGGTTCCTGGTATGTAAACTTAACTACTCTCAGTTCTTACCTTCCTGCATGCAGCCAAGAGGAATAGCAAAGCTGTACTGCACAAGTATTACAAAAGCCATAAAACACTGCTCTTGTAAACATTTTGGCTCTTACCAGTGGCGGTGCCCCTGCTTCTAACAGCTTTCATAGTTCAGTGGGAGCCTTAATTCTCATGTCCCAGCCAGCTGCAGTCAAGTGTCACTAAAACAGAGTTTTCAAGTCTCTCATGTGTTATGAAAAGGGAACAGACATGTGGGAGCTCTGAAGTATCTCATAATGTTGACTTACTAAGTACTAAATACAAATGATGAGAAACTAAGTCAAAAATTAAATGACATTAAATTGAATTTCATGATCTCACCCATAGCAAATGAGATCTTTGCGTCTCACAGTGTGACTCCTGCATTTACTTCCTGAATCAAGGGCTATGCTAAAAAAATGAGAAAAATGGTTAGTTATGGTTAAAGCACTTCTGAAACATTTGTCTTTTTGTATGGTGTTTGCTCCCAGAGTGCCAAAGTGCCAGATGGATACTGTCAATACGACAAAGACTGTGAAGATGGAAAAATGGTGGTGGCTGGTCACGGTAGGAAATCACTGATTTCAAATTGCTGATAAGTTGATTGGCTTAGTGCCATTCTGAAAAATGATTTACGTCTAAATTCAGGAAGGTTTAATTACTTCTTGCAATCACAGTCTTTTCCTAATCAATTAAAATGAGCGCAATATTTACGATACAAAATAATAGAGTCACACACATGGTAAAAAAAAGGAATATTCTCAGAAATACTTTCCTTGAGTTGCCTTAGTTTCTGTCTGTTCTAGGATATGGGCCAAATGTCACTGAAATAAATTAGAAAATGTTATTGGGTTACATTGGGTCAAGCCTGGGCCTTGAGGTGCCGACCATCGCTCAATATTTCCACAAAATAATTGGAGAATTTATTCAAATTCAAATGTAATGCCACTTCATGTGTGATGAGCTGCATGATTCATAAGGCATGTTTTGTTCCACTGTTTTTCTTAAGGAGTCAAGAGTGGCCGATGCTTAAAAAAGAATGAAAACTCGAGTGGTACCTGTGAAATATTTGGCTGGTGTCCCATTGAAAGAAAATTCAAACCACAGTAAGTAATGCAGCTCCATGAAAACTCTTGCAGGCATGAAAAAATTAAGCTATTGATTACTCTTTCTCTAAAATAATCATGGATGTATTATAACAGCTGGATACCGGATGGAAAATGGCACCCTTTCTGTCCAATAACAATTGATTGGCTGGCGCATACGCCAAAAAAGGTTTCTATCCTTCGAGTTTACTTCTGCGTTGTGCAGCCCATTGAATATGTGCAGTGGTATTTCCCTCGCTCAGCCAACAGACTTTACAGATTTTTAAATCACTTTTCTCGGCGCAAGGAAAGTTTTACAAATATAAAACTTCCATAGATTAAAATTTCATAGCAGAAAGAATCATAATTGACCTTGTTTGTGGTTCGAGGTGTCCTGTCAGCAGTTTTATAGACGTCTCTTTTACAATGGTGATCTATGGGGAAAATGCTTTTTGGGCTGCAATACTGCGAGTGTAATGTTAATGTAATATTTTTGTCATGTATAAGCTTTACTTGTTTTTAAGCACATTGAGTTTATGCCTGTCATATGAAATATGCTATATAAATAAATTTAACTTGACTTGACTACATTTACATGAACAAAATATTCAGTTTTTTGCCCTTATTCTGAAAAGGACAATATTCATGCTAAACTGTTTACATGGCTAATGAAAATGAATATTCTACTAAGATTCCCGTGTACATGCAGCTGTGCATATTTATTCAAATTTATTTGCGCATATCCAAAAAACAGAGAAAAAGAAAAAAAAAAACAGAAACCACTTCTTTAAACTTAAAGTCATTTTGAGTTCCTTAAGAAGGACACCAGAAGGTCTTTTGGTTGACCTTCTGGTGCCTGTAAGGTCAGATGACAAGAACAAAAAGGTGTAAATGGTGCCTCATTTACTGTTAGTTACCAAAGAAAATTCAGTTTGAGTTTGTTACTTCTTTATTTCTTCTTTTTTTTTCAAGGTATATAACGTGTGTCAATAAATTAAAATCCTCATGTTTTTTTTTATTTTAGAGGGCCTCTGCTGACGAATGCTGAAAACTTCACTATCTACATCAAGAATTTCATACAATTTCCTAAATTTAAATTTGTAAAGTAAGTCTTCTTTTTAATGTGTTCATAAAACTGTGTTAATTTATTAATGTTTTAATGAAACTGATCAGGAAACAATTAGGAACAGAGGAAACAGTGTGCACATTCTATACTGCTGTGCTTTTCTTAACTCTGAGGTCCAACGTTCTGGAAACATCCGATGAATCCTATTTGAAGAAATGCCGATACAATGAAAAGCTCGACCCTTACTGCCCCATCTTTCGCTTGGGAGACATCACCAGACGAGCAGGACACAACTTCCAGGACATGGCCACGTTTGTTAGTACTCTTTTCAACGACTAGTTATAGTCAAGAGTTACTGTAAATGCTGTGTAACTTTAAACCTTTAATTAACCTTGACAGTATGTCAAGAGCTGAACTTTACACAGAGATCAGTCCCAGTATATTTTACCAGAGTACACAGAAACAACAGTTTGTTAATTTTACCTTTTTGACACTTAGATTTTTATATGTCAGAACAAAAAAACAAAACAAAAACAAGAAGAGAACAAATCTTAATGTAGCACCACACAACTTGCTTATAGTTACCCCCAAATGAATGATGAAGCATACAGCAAAATACATTTTGCAATATATTGATAATTTATCATGTTTATGGATTTTATTTTGATCTTTAATTTAGGTTATTCTTTATGTTCAGAATCATGATGAGATAGTATTGAGACAAAACTGTAGAAAATCCTTAGAAAGAACCACAAGAATCCTGTTCTGAATGATCATTTGCATGGTATAGATGCCACAGATGATCACATTTGTTTCTGTTTTCCAGGGCGGCTCCATTGGCATAATGATACAGTGGGATTGTGACCTTGACAAAGGCTACTCCAGCTGCCATCCACAGTACCACTTTACTCGCCTGGATGTCAATATCTCCAACAAGAGCATAGCAGTGGGATTCAACTTCAGGTGCACTTCAGTTACATACAGTCTATGTTGCACAGAAATTTGCATTATCTTCAACAATGTAGTTATCTTTTTTAACATGTGTTTTGTGGGAAGAGAATATAAATCTGTATTGTCATATAACACTTTTACAATTAGTCATACTCTCAGTGCCTTCATATCGTCCCTTTTTTTTTCAACAGACACACTCGGTATTTTAAACATGATTCTGGTGAGAGCTATCGATCTCTATTCAAAGTCTATGGTGTCCGATTTAACATCATGGTGCATGGAAAGGTATGGAAAATCTGTTTTTCAGGGTGTTTGATGAAAGAGATGAAATATTCTGTCAAAGCATTATGATGTTTTAGGATTTTAGTGATAACAAACTTGTCATATAGTACCATGTTGCAAGACTGTTATATACAAGTCTAGGTTCTGTTACAACCAGAGACATGTTTAATGAATAAAAGACAGACATAACCGTATAATTCAATGTGTATGTGATGTTTTTTGTGTTTTAAAGGAAACTATCTTGCATTTCTACTGTTGTTTGTAGGCTGGGAAGTTCAGCATCATCCCAACAGCCATCAATGTAGGTTCAGGACTGGCTTTGATGGGTGCTGTAAGTACCATTCATAATTTAGTTTTAGAGACCTGCACAGGATGTTTTGTACTTTGTCACAGTTACATCACCAGATCAAACTTGATTTAACAGGGGGCTTTCTTCTGTGACATGGTCCTTCTCTACATAATGAAGAAGGGCACGGCGTACCGAGAGAGGAAGTTTGAAGGATGCAGGTATGAAATACACAAGTGCAGCTACGGGTTTTCCTGTTTTCCTATAAACACACATCACAGCACTTAAATTACATTGCATGAGAGGAAGTGATAAAGATAGTAGTGAGAGGAATCAGTATGGATCACAGTGGAGTGAGAGGTTCTTTAACCAAAAGAAGAATTGTTTTTCCTGCAATTACACACATTTCTATCAATCTATCATTCAACATATTGTGATGGAATATTATAATAAAGACCTAAAAGTCCACAAAGACCCAGTTTAAACCATGTAATACCACTGTGGTGACAAAGTGATACCAAATATTTGAATGATGTATCACACGATGTATATTATAGCCAATATTAAATGCTGTAATGAGCTGATTAATGTTTGTTGTGATCTTGAAAGACATACTGTAAAAAAGGAGCACATACCCACACATACTCACCTAATGTAATTGCTCTAATATAGGAAAGTGATGGACAACAGTTCTCTAAGTCTGGAAAGTACAGAAGAAAGATATTTGACCTTTGGTGTTGTGAAGCACAGAAGATTAAATTATATTTTTTCTATATACACTACATTTATTCATTTGTACAATATTATTCCTCTGAAAAAGCTCATGTTGTAATAGGAGACTGAAACATTATGTCAGTCCATTTCCATTCATTGTCAATGGGACAACTACAGTTGCACTATAGCTCATTTAATTTCTGTTATTAAAATCTGGATATGTTTAACTGGTTTAATACATGTAGAATTTCTGTTACTGTTCTGACATATGGCTTATCTACAAAAGGCAATTTGTCTCTGTTCCACAGAAATTCAAAACCAGCATCGATAAACAACAGTGTGGATGACAGAAAGGGTGCCATGGAGGAGGAGATTTAACACACCCCTGTTGTTAATAGTATAATAATATAAATATACAGAGAGGTGACAAATTAAAGGAAAAACTGGTACAGGTCTGAGTGCCTGACCCCTACTGATGGCTCTGTTATGCTTTGAGGGGCATTTTGCTGAGATGGTTTGGGTCCACTTGAAACATTTCTATCCAGATGGGAGTGGTCTCTTCCAGGATGACAATGCCCCAATTCACAGAGCACAAAGGCTCACTGAATGGTTTGATGAGTATGAAAATGATGTGAATCAGCTATGGCCTTTGCAGTCACTAGATCTCAACCTAATTGAACATCTATGGGAGATTTTGGACCAATGTGTCAGACATCGCCCTCCACCACCATCGTCAAAACGACAAATGAGGGAATATCTTTTTGAAGAATGGTGTTAGTCCCTCCAGTAGAGTTCAGAGACTGTAGAATCAATGTCAAGGCACATTGAGGTTGTTCTTGTGGCATATGGAGGCCCAACACTTTATTAAGACACTTTATGTTGGCTTTTCCTTTCATTTGTCACCCATCTGTATAATAATGTTAAATAACAACAACAAATACCGGTACAGTTGTGAAAACAATTTACATGTATTAATCATTTTTTTATTGCCAATGAGTGAACAGGTAGTAATGTAATGTAAAAAATGAGCCCTTCCCTGACTTTCTCGGTTGTCTGTAACAGCCTGTGAACTGATTTCTATGTGAAGGATTTTCCACGAAAATCTAACTGAAGTGATGTTTTTGCACACTCCCTAGTGCCCTCCCTCTCTCCTGCTAATGTCAACAAAGGACTGGCATAGTGACACAACAGCACAACAAAGATGGTGCTATCCAACTAGAAACACCCTGCAGATATTAGCTCTCCAGATAATTAAACAGCTAGCTGCCTCTGTCAACCACTACACATTTCACAACAAAACACAGCTGCAATGACAAGTTGCCCACTCCTGAGCATGCACAGCTAAAACAACATTATTACCTCAACAAACAAAGCCTAAAACAAGCTCCAGAGCGCAAGCAGAACACATCTTACCCCCTTTGTTTTTTCTGTTGGTAGTCCAAAGTTTGTAATAAGCACACGTTACAACAAAACCGCAGCATGTTGCTTCCCAGCCACAGCCCATCAGTGTTTAGGAAACACAGTCGGTAAAAAATGTTGGTGGTGGTTGGTGGTTTACAGGTCAGGTCCACTTCAGATGGTTGCTTAACACATGTTTGTGTGAGTTGGATGGTGTGAATTGTCTCTCACCAGCCAGCAGCCACAGCGCAACAGCGTGTGTGTTTGTGTGTGAGCGAGTGAGTGAGTGAGTGAGCGCACGTACATACAACAGGGGGGCTGACTGACTGAGAGTGAGGGATGCTTTGCTGAAACATGATACAAAACACAACGTTAGAGATCTTTTATGTAATTATGAGAAGAATGAGCACGGAAAAATACATCACCTGCAATAATCTCAATATAATAGTATGCAAGTGTGAGCACCAGGAAGTTGACTGCAGCTCATTAACGGCCACAGATGTCACTAATGAGAAGGAATTTCTGATTCCTACGTACGGAACCTTTAAGATTGTACTGGTATGGACCGTGTAAGGCAAGACATCATGGTAAAAAAAACAAACAAAAAAACAAATAAATAAATAAAAATTACAATTTTCAAGATGCCACCATTTTTTGGCTTTGTAAAAACTAGCTTGTTCAAAACAATAATTGGAAAAACAATCTTGAACAAATATTCCAATAACTTTATACCACATTCAACCATAAAACTGAATTACAGGGTCTATACTGAAAGCACTGTTTGCTCTAATATGGTAATATCAAATTTAAACAACTGTTTTGAGAGTCTTTCTTTTTTACAAAATACTGGTTGAACTATTAGAAGCCACAGGGATGAGATGCTATGTTTTTTTTGTAACCGTGGGCATGGTTCTGTCCCAGTCTGGCTCTATGTTCCTTAGCTGCCATTATCCACCAGTCTACCAGAGACCCTCAGCTTTTTCTCCCTATGATATTCAGTCTGGACTGAGTGGGAGAAGGACGGATGAATATTAAGATGAAAAGTTCTGCGTTGTGATCTTACATTGCTATAAATGTCCTTTGTGTTTATTGATCTGTCCTTCAAAGGTTAGATTTTTATTGTTGTTGAAGGTTTTGGGTGCTGGTGTGATGCATTGAGGATTACATTGTTAAATGCTTGTTTTTGCAATGACTACAAATTCCAATAAAGGGAAAATACCTCATACACAAATCAAGCTTTAAGTGTCAGGTTTCAGAGTGGTTCATCATTTATGTATTTTTGTGCAGTCAGTTGACCAACTAAACTTTATATATATTTATTAATTGATAAAGAAAAAAGCTCAGCCTGTCACCTGAGTAAATGTACAAATTAAAGTTTTAATAAGAAACATGATGTGTTGTGTGGTCTAAATTACTTTATTGTTTATTATAATACTACTAACACACAAGAAAAGCTGCGGTGCTGCAGTAGAAAACATTGGTCCACAGTTCCCATGTGTGTTTCACAGCTGGCTGGTTGAAGTAGTTGTAAACACTCAAAGCTGGTAACAAACCTACACAAACATTACATGTTCAAACACAACGAAGCCTTAGGCTGTCTACACATGGTCAGTGGCAGAATTGCAGTGTGACAGCTTGTTTATTGGCTTTTCTTCAGGATGACTTTAACAGTTCTTGTTTATAAATTGTATAAATGATACAGGATGATGGTGAAGTTGTGTTGAGCTGAACTCTTGAACTCACTCTGCCAGTGCTGCATGTTTATCATATGGACAGCATAAATGACATCACTGGGCTTACAGGAAATGTCATCTACAAACAGATGACATCCACAGTGTCATTATGAGATATTTAAAATTCTAGTTTTATTTCTCTCAAAGACTTAATCAGCTCCTGAATTACCTAAGAAATGTATTTTGTTTATGTGCCGTATCTAATCATACTCAATGTTTTTCCTAGGAATGAACTGTGACAACAAGTAAATCTTGTTCTTTAGTAAATGTCTCGGGGGAAGTGTGACCAATGACGCATTCACTTGTTACCTACTTACCTTCCGTCATTTATTTTTAAACCTATTTTCAGCTTTAATATGACTCAGACCCTTGAGATTGAAATGGTATTACAGATAAAGCATCTCTTGCTGTACTGCGACAGCACTTGGGAGTATCACTCAACATTGCCCCCTAGCTTCACATGCTTATCATCATTGCTCTACAGGGCTCATTCAGATGGCCACCCACAAGACAGAATATGTTTGTGGTGCCTACAGCATTGAAACATTTACATTTAAAAAAAAAAAAAAAAAAAAGCACTGCAGAACCAAAGGCAGTTTGGAGGGCAGTAAAAAGCGCAACATCTAAAATCTAAAACTTGATCATATATAAAGAAGAATTTGTGTTTTGGGTAAAACAAAAATTCCTATCAAATGAAAATACTCATTATCTTATGACTCACAAACTAAACCTCACAGCCACTACATGGGTGCTCATGTGTTTTTATTTATCCACAATTAAACAGAATATTTGTTTCTTGTTGTGTTACTTTCAACCTAAATCCTCATGTACACACTGCCTTGCACTTCCACAGTGGTGCCTATGGATGTCACTAAAGGACAACTGAGCTTTTCATGCTGTTGCAGCAACTTGCAGTTGGAGGGTTTGTACAGCTATAGAAGAGTTTTTACAGTTTAGCTGATGCATTATTAAAGCTACTTATTATTACCAAAGTGATGTTTATAGTGTATAATTTTACAAACACAGTGTAATATGATTCTATATAAAAAGGATAAAAAAATCAAATGAAATAAACATCTGTTTAAAGTCTTTCCCCAACTTCACATTTAGCTATAAGACAGAACAGAACAGAATTTAAACTAATAGAGTTCGGTGCAGTTCCCCTCCTGCCTTATTGTTGATTTGTTACTTAAGAAAAACACCAACAAATTTGTACACTCACTGTGCTTTATATATATAATCTTTATATACAGTCTATGGTTAGACCACTTTGGCCCAGACTGAAATATCTCAACAACCATTGGATGGATTGTCATGAAATCGGAAGATTTTGGTAATCCCCACTAGCACTACAAGCAGATCAACATTTTCACTTATGCAGTGAAAT
Organism: Euthynnus affinis; assembly: GCA_029490765.1. Classification (NCBI taxonomy): domain Eukaryota; kingdom Metazoa; phylum Chordata; class Actinopteri; order Scombriformes; family Scombridae; genus Euthynnus; species Euthynnus affinis. The sequence continues at coordinate 24,815,490 of CM055845.1, read as the reverse complement.
ATTTTCTATTATCTATATATCTATATCTATATATATATCTATTTGATAGTTTGGGACAAAATTTTGAAAATAAACGCATTGTTCCAAGAGGATGAATCCTTCTGATTTTGGTGATCTCTTGACTTGTCATCTAGTGCCACCATGTGGTTGACATTTGTGGTTTAGAGTGAGTTTTTCAACGAACTATTGGATGGATTTCCATGTAATTTGATGCAGACAGATTATGTTACTCTCAGGATTAATTGTAGATCCAGATGTTGAAGTGTAATCATCAGGTCAAAATTTTAATGTGTCCAATAGCTTGTTTTATTTGCAAAACTAATGACTTCCCCATCAGCCTCAGCTGTACTTTGTGTTTGGTGCTAGTTAGCAAATGTCAGCATGCTATCACACTAACTATACGATGGTGAAAATGGTAAACATTACTTGCAAAACATATGATTATTGTCAATGTGAGCATGGTAGCATGCTGATTAAACACAAAACATCAATGTGCATAAGTAAGCTACAACCTCACAGAGCCTTCTTGTCTGTTTTTGGCCACAATTAGGCAACTTTTGATAAGTTTCAATCAATGTGTACCAGAAGGGCAATGTTTCTATTGCTTCTTTTTAAATTGAACAAGCTGGATAAAGCACAGTTTCTCTTAAATTACACTAAAATAGGTCACTGCCATTATACTGCAGTATTTAACAAAACTAAGTATTGTTGTCCTGTTATGGGAGGGATGTTGTCTCACTAGTTAGACATACCAGGACTAAATTAGGCCTTGATCACCTCAGCTGAATCAACAAGCAATCCAGATTAACCTGCTGAAATCTATGAAGTTGTCTGACATGAAACTGCAAAACAGCACCTTGCTCATACACAAAAGAATAAAGCCGATTACATCTCTCTTTGTTTGCTTAAGTTTCTTCTTTTCTTTTGAGACAATAGAATTGAAAGTATATCTTACACAAGGAAGTGCATGATTCAGTTCTAGTTTGGTATGTGGTGTGCCAGTATAAAAGTGCCAGAGTGGGAAGTTTATCCACATACCATCCGACAACATGAAGGTCCTGCTTCTTGCACTGCTGCTGTTGCTGTGTAGCACTCAAGGTGAGTAAACTTTGGTTTATATTGAGATTTCACATTATTTTTTACTAAAGCAAACATCAAAGTTGAATGAAACATACTTTCATAAGTCTCTTTAACTATAATGAAACTATTTAATTTGATCACTAACGCAGATTACACCTGTGGACGGACATTGTTTGTTTAACAAGAGTTGGGAAAACCTCATTGATAATGAAAAGCTGTCCAGTATTCCTAAAGTATTACTGTCCAAATTTCAAACTAAATTATGATGTTATAACTTCATAATATTTCTAAGAGTTAAACAATTAAAAAAAACTTAATTTTGATGGGTCTTCTCACCAGTGCTCACACTCAGATGCTACACCTGTGAAGGTGAGAATGACTACATCTGTAAGACGGAGACAGAATGTCCCTCATCAGCCCAGTACTGCAAGACCACTGACATCGGTATGTAGGACTTCATGCTTTCACTTTGTTTTCTTTCATGTCCATGTTAAAATATGTGTGTTTATCTCTGTGTCTCTCTTTTATCAAATATTGCAGTTAAACTGCAATGGTTTAGTCATTGCATTTTGTTTGTGTTTTAACAGATGACAAACTTTCTCGAACTTGTGAGGATTTTTGTGCTGAAGACCTTTTCACAACCTGCTGCAAAGGAGACCTGTGCTAGGCCCGAGGCATCATGCAACCATTCCTTTCACTTTCTGATTAATAAAAATGGAATGAAAAAAAAATGAATTACATAAATCTGAATGTGATGGAAGATTATTTGTTAGTTTATAATAATTTAATCTGACTGTTCTGTTGTTGATTTATCTTGCTTTTGTTTAAAGATTTTCAATGAAATCTGCATATCTGCGTCATTCATTATCTCACAGCCTTCTCAAACTGCGCAACACTGTTAGTCACAGCTAGGATTTTTTATGAAACAGCACTGGAAGCAGTGCAGCCACACATTCACACAAGCACACATGCACACAAACACACACTTAATCCCTTCCTGATGTCACTTAGTGGGTCACTGCGACAGCCTACTGCTATGTGGGTCGCTTTCTGTCACTGCTGCAATGTAAAGTTGGACTGCCTGTAGGGAGGCACCTGTTTCAAACTCATCAAATGAAAAAAAGAATAAATCTTTTAATTGATATCATTCATTTGTTTCCGTTGTTTTTTGTTACAGGTGTGGTGGGAAAAAAATGAAAATTTAAAACATTCTAAACCACATTGTTTTACACAATCTAACTGTGTTAACTGTGCTAGAAGTGAGTTCAATTCTGATACCCAGAGACTTTAAAGGTACCCCAGCACTAGTACCACTACAGAGCAATGTTTTGATCAGTGGGTCCTTATTTGTTTGGATCAATATATGTTCCTGCTGACAGTTTCACTGATCAACAGTTGTTGCCAATAATGCAACAAGAAACACAGCATGCGGCAGCAAAAGGTGCAAAAGAAGAAGACTGTTGGCCAATGTAAACACTGATATAATTAATGCAGGTTTCAAAATATATAAACATATGAAGGATGAACACAATACATTTTTAAGGAGAATTGCTCTACCGGGTAACTTTAAACTGAACCAACAGCCATCAAGGGTTAAATTAAACCAGTTAATAAATGACTGTAGGCCAGTTATTTTAGACATCATGCCCATGTGGGCCCTACTGTACATTGATGATGGATTATGGTGTGGTTAATGAGTAGTGGACTAGTATTTAAATCTTAACTCCTGTAGGTCTGAGGGGTGAGGGTGGATTATAAGTGAGTACAAGATGATCGATCATCCTCTGTTAATGAATGAGAGAGAAAGAAAAACAGAAATGCAAGTTTAACCCACGTCTTAAAAGGTCATTTTTGACCCATAGATGGCTCAGTTGTCTTGATGGTGAAGGGATGTTCCATCTTGTTTCACCACACGGCTGCACCAATAGTTTCTCTTTGATATAGACAATAGAACACGCTCATATGAAATTCACTCACATCTGCGGCTTACGTGATCACCTGGCGTGACAGCATTCTCTCAATCTACCATGTTTTCAGAGGAAGACCGGCCATGTCACACCCTGTTACTGTCAGGACCTGGATGTCTGCCCAGAAACAAAACACTAAAGAGCACATCTTATTCAGAGGCTGACTGCTCAACCTACAGCTAAGAATAGTATGCAATTAAATATCACACTTAAATATCAACTTCAATCTACTGCATGAATATGCTGAGTAATGTGGCCATTTTAAAGAGACTCTTCACAAAGTGGTCTTAAGTCAGTGGAAAAGTGATTATTTGGTTAGTTTGTTTCTTTGCAGGATTCATGTTCCGTTTAAAACCATTAATACACTTCCTGTTGCTCAGATGACACAAACACATTCACATCAGGTCACTGACATAAACATAAGAATATATCTACAATTACCTGAGTTGAACGAACAGGATGGATTCTCAATACATTTCAATGTCACACATCATCTCACTTATTATATGCATATCATATTGTCTGTCATGTCAGCAGGAAAATTTAGGTCATAAGTGTTAATCTCTCCAGCTGTTTCATTTCTACATTAGAGCAGATCAGACACCAGAGGCAGATGATTGGTGGATTAATAACTAGCAGGAGCGCAACCTTTACACCTTATGTGTGAAGTGGTTAACAATGCAAAAAAATAGATAATAAAGAGATAAGATAAATGGAATAACTTTCCATCGTTTAGAAATGTTATTGTAATCTCTGAAGGGACTGTATAGCTGCACGTAGCGGCATTTAGAACAAGAGAGAAAAAAAGTATTTACACATCTATGCTGCCCACACAGGAAAGCGCTGTGGTTGAGAACATGAGAGTAGCCTAGCTCTTGTTCAGCTTGTTTGCTTAACTTCTAAATGACAACTGCATGCATGAGAGCATGGTTGTTGTACTGTAAATGATGCTCAAAACATATTCGTAGAAGTGCATTTTTCACATTTTGTCAAAGGTGTTGCTGTGATTGTTATCACAGAAGCATGTTGGAAGTTTTTTTTAGTTTTAAAATGACTGTAAAATGACGATGGATAATCCAATGATGTTTTGTCCTGGTAATATGGGGATGTACAGTTGTATGATGTTATTATTTTGAATAGTGAATCTCGTTCAGGTTCATATTCTGTCTGAAAATGAAAGTCAGGTATCCTAATGAACACTGAAATGTGTTTTTCCCACTGTAATCATTCTTCCTGTTCATACTGGACATTAAGAGATCCCTTCATGATGCACTTTGAATGCAATTGAAAATCCAGGGGTCTCCCTCTATGCAAAAATATATTTAAAAATTTATTTGAAGCTTCAGCCATCCAAATTAGTCCAATCATGTCAATGTCTTTCAAAGTTACTGCCTTTTTAGTGCCAAATCCCCTTTTTTAATATAATCCTTCCACTACAGCTGAACACTTTCCATCAAGACACAAAGAGGGATTTTTTTTACTAAAAAGAGTGTAAATGTGTAAAATTTCAACTTTATTTGACTCAGATAGCTGAAGCTTCATATTATTTTATTTTAGATAAACCTTTTTTTTTTCTCAAAAAAAGCACAGTGGATTTTGGCCCCCATCACTTACAATGTAAGTGCATTTGGAAGGGATTTTGTAATGATCAGTATGAACAGGAGGAATTATAACAGTGAGCAAACAGTGAACCTTTTAAATGTTCTTTTGGGCACCTGATTGTTGTTTTAAGACAGACTTGAAAGACTGTGAACCTCTCCGTTAAGTATGATTTTAGTATATAGGTTGCAGCTTTCTCGCGCTTTATTTCTCGCATCTCACCACACACTTGGCACAACACTCACAAACACACAGACACAGACACAGAAACAGACACAGACACAGAAACAGACACACACACACACACACACACACACACACACACACACACACACACACACACACACAACCACACACACAACCACACAATGTACTTGTGAAAGTTGAAATTGCACTTTTCACCCTTGCTCATTTAATGTATAAGAAAATATACATTTTGGGGATTATTTTGTTCATCAGATCATCTCATGGTCTTATTTTCCTTTTCTGTTCTTCATAAACAATTAAACAGATAAATTGTACCTATTTTAAATTAAAAATGATTTGTACATTGTAAGTTAAATGTGGTCTAAGGTACATAAAATATCAAAGTAAGTATATAGTAAGTATATATAATTTATAAGTTATGGATGAATAATAAGTCACTTAGCAGCAACATTTCACTGGATGTGTTTTAAAGTTAGTAGTAGTGTTTTTTTCAGGGCTTGTTAATGAATTCAAACACAGGTCAAATTTGACCCATTTCAATTTTGAGCACTAAAGGTGTAAACCATTTTCACAACACAATATAATCATATATCACTCACAGGGGACAGTTTTGATAATTTTTACTTTTGATATATTTTTAAAAAATATTTATGCCAATAACATTTCTGTACTGTACTGAATATGTATTTGTTGCAGTGTATGAGATTATACATACATTCATACATACATACATACATATATATGAATATATGTATATATATATATGTATATGTGTGTGTATATATATATGTGTATGTGTGTATATATATATATATATATGTGTGTGTGTGTGTGTGTGTGTATTTTATTTATTTATTTATTTTTGATATACAAATAAATACTTTTACTTCACAGGATTTCCAATACAGGAAAATTTATTGTGAAGTACAGTATCTTAATATGTCTTTCACCGCTGAGTGAAGGTGAAAAGGAGCATGGCTGCCAGTCAAAGCTTTCCTGCAAAAAAAAAAAAAAAAATCAAAACAAACACTCAGTCTGTTAGTCTGTTGCTCCACCAATGGTAGGCTTGTTGTCAAGAGTGAGCTCTTCTCTAGCTGGTAGAGTAATGGTGGTCCATCTATTGGATTAGTGGAGGGATTTCACAGTGGTATTAATCTGAGAAGCCAGCAGGCAACCCGGGCTGGGCTCACACTGAGCTGTTGTTTCTCTGTCGCTGGCTGTCACTCAGCTCGCTGTTCTCACTTCCATCAGACGCACCGGTGTGAACTGGATACCTCTTGTCCACCATGAACCTTTTCTGCTTTTCACTGGTAAGGGACACACTTTGCTTCCTGCATTTATACTTTTAAGTTGTGTGTGAGTGGCTCAGGGAGAAACTAAGGAAAACCTGTGATGCAAAAGTGAGATTGGCTCCAAGGAATACTGTATTGAATAAATGTAAAATATGACATGCTGCATTAACCATAAAGTGTTGTTATCAAAGTGTGTTAGCCTCTAAATAGGCTACACATGATCCTAAAGACAGATGACTGTAACTCAAGTGTGACTGTTACTATTTGTTTGTAGGCAGTCAGATCAATAACTGTTTGAACAACTGAGATATCCTTCTTATATGAAGTTGCACCTTTAGCACAATCTATTTCAAAATTGTGTCAAAACTTGAAATAATTCTCTAACATCTGATTCATGGGGATTTACCTACAGTACATGAGAAATGTTTGAAACAGTAGTATATGTGTACTGTTCATTCTGTAAACTATATATTTACTTGATTTGTTGATGGAAGTGATGCTATAGGAGAAAGCAGAGAGAAAGTATTGATCATCAAGGTGACATGTGCAATGACAAGCACACACACACACACACTCACATATGGCCCCTCAGATGTTGCTGCAGCTGGCGTGCTACACGTGGGGCTCAAAGGCGTGTATATAGAAACTTGCCTTTGGACAGATGTTGACCAAATGATCGGGATTATTAACTTTAAAACATCTTCCTGCAGTAAACAGAAGCTTGAGAAGTGATTGCACTGATTGTCTCCTCTGCTGCTGTTATTCCACATCACGTGTGTAACGGTTTCAAACATAACTCATTTTAAATACATATAATTCGGTATGGGATATTAACTGGCATGATGGATAAAACACACAAGACCAAACAAGTGATATAAACATAAACTCATTCAAAAATACAGTACACACACTGTATATTTTAATCATTTAGACACATTATGAGTGTTTATACTAGAAAATTTCTGATCTTATAGCATTAAAATCACTTTTATCGACATTAAAGATAGGCCTCATCCTGTCCAGTATAGAGATAAGACGTCATCATGAGAGAAATTGGTTATATGTTCCTAGAAGGAATCCAAGCAAGCCAAACAAATATTAATCCACACTGAAATCTGTTCTGAGGAAATTCAGTCCTTCCCTACATCCGTATTTGACAAGCAAATTTAAAAGAGCTTTGGAGCAGCATCAGCAGCACATCCTTGCTATCATATCAAATCCTCATAACATAGCATAACATAATTTTGATGCTTTTTGTCTGTTTACTGTGAAATGAAGAATTATGTGCACTGTTATGAGTTTGTGCCCCTGAAAACTGTATTTTTACTTAATTCTGTAAATGCAGGAGTGCGAGGTTTCATGGTGCAGCATGTGAAACGTATGAAACCTGCTTGATTTCTGCACACTATACACTTGATCTTAATCTTAATCACACAGAATAGATTAAATCCATTCATAAATCATGCCTGCTGCCAAATGTCAACTGTCTGACAGCTGTGTGTCTGTCCACATGGGATCAGGAGGGGTCCATGGACAGCCTGTATGAGGCGGTGCAGAGCTCCAACGACGGCCCGCCACGGCCCGTTCCCAGCCGCTCCTCCAGCCGCTCATGCAGTCGTTCCTGCAGCCGCTCCTGCAGCCCGGCCATCCTGCTGGATGACAATACAAAGTGGCGAGGCTCTGGAAGATCCATTTCTATGGTGAGAAGAACAATTCACATTCATATTATACAGATTTTGAGTGGCAGAGCCCTGTGAACAAACATGACCAGATTGAGTGGGGTCACTTCTCGGAGGAATTGGGACCAGATTGTACCTTTAAGATAAAGCTGATTATGAAATCATAATGATGAGCAGAGCCAGTTGACAGCTGCTATTCTGATTATTTTTTAGACAAGCTTGTCATGTGAATTAAATGTTACATGTCATAACACTGAATCTCTACATGAGTCTGCTGAAGAACACAACAATGTATAAAATCAGTTCAGATATGACAGAAAATCACTTATTCAGTACAGATTGTTAAACACTAACATCTGGCTGAAAATGCTTTCTTTTCCTTCAGGAAATGGCTCCGATGCCGGGGACCAACTCTAATAAAAAGAAACGAAGGTGAGCTCATCAGAGATAGACACATCGGACACACAACATGTGAACATGGGGTGTTAGCTGCATCAAATGACAATGGGTTTATCTCTCAGGTATTTTTGTTAATTGTTCCTATATTAATCATGTTCACCAGACAGTAAAATTATATTAAAAACATTATAATCTTGCCAGGCAGTCAGGCTTGTGTCGACTGTATTTAGCCCTCTTTTTATTTCTTTTGTTGCATATCCATGTGAGCCACAGCAAAAACAGTGAAAGGGCTTTCCCCATAGTGTAATAATATGGCTTGAAAGGCTCCCTGTTTATTTTCACTGGGGGTTAATGCTGTAAATCCTTCCTGCAGCAGAGCAGACCGGCTCAGCAGTACTGCTCTCCTCATCCTTACCTCATCTGTCTGCTTAATACAATGCTTTTTAAGAAGAGGGATTGACATCCCATTAGAAACAATTGCAAAAAAGCTATATATATATATATATATATATATATATATATATACATGTTACTCAGTGTGAGTGTTTTTTTTTGTTTTTTTTTTAGAAGAAGAAAGGCCCTGCAGACTGTTGGGCCAGCAGAAGGCAGATTATAGCTTTGGGCTAGTTGGACTAAGAGGATTCAAGGCCCCCCTACTTAGAGTCCCCAGCCTCCTCAACACCTTTTCTCCTTTGGCTTTACTTTTAAAAGAAACATGACTCTCTGGTCACATTGTGGTCTTTGAGTCCACAGGAAGACTAGATTGTGCTCAAACAGAGTACACAACTGAACAATATAAATCTACTTTCCTACAATTCGATTTTAGGTTTTTACCTTCATGATCTGTGATTTATGTGCTTTATGGTCGTCTATTTATATCTTAATCATGTTTTGTTGTTATGTGTTCAGTGACTAAAAATCAACCATATCAGTGTGGTTGTGGTTGTTGTAGTATGTATCGTATGCATTAAAAGCAAGTTCATAATATTTCTGTCTCTTTGTTCATTTGACTTTCAGAACACATGTATCTAAATCTGTGTCAGAAAATGAAGCGTTGGGTGAGTGCTAACATATTTCCTTGTGTGAAGTTTTTCATTGTATATTGTTTTAATTCAAAGAGATTTGATTGAAGCAATAAAGCCATTATGTTCATTATTGTTTGAGTGTATTTGATGTATCTCATGCATTATCATGAACCCTCAGGAAGACTGCAGTGAAATAATTGACCTTTTGAAAGCTGCTAAGAATATATCTAATATGTCTATTATTTAGATTAAAAGCCACAATTACTTACTGAGCTTCCTGTCTGTGATGCACATAACACTTTCGTTCAGTGTGATGAGCCACTGTGGCCTCCGTTCACCCTGACTTTTCAGATAAAATCCTCAACATTTCTGAATTGTCTCCCTCCACGGCAGATAACCCTGGCTGTAATACTGCAGTCTGGCAGCCTGCCAAGAGCCGAGAAGATTTAGTCCACATCACCAACAATCACAATGAAGGTAAATAGGAAATAAATAGGCTAAGCTCATCTATATGCCAACGTTCATTTGGACTCTCAGCATGATGTCTGAAGACTTTACTCATCACCAATTCACCACCAAAACTGCACCCCAAACTATTTAGTATTTAGTAATGTTACGCTGGCTTGAGATAACAACACAAAGCAGTGACAGGCCTTTAAGTTGGAGGGAAAAAATGCATTATTTAGATCTTTAAGGCAGTGACACAGAACAGTCATGCCACTCAACATGATTAAATATATATATATATAATTCTACTTTGTTCCCTTTTAGAGCTGAAGAGGACTAAACACAGAACAGAAACCAAAGGAGGAAAAGGAGCTCATCATTCTGGCACTAAGAAAAAGGAGAAACCGCCTCCATGTCAGGTGAGGATATTCTCATAAATCCTGCTGTCTTCTCGGCTTGTTCCACTTTTTATAAATCTCCTTCAACAGACATTTTCATACACATGATGTGAGTAACCTTGAAATATAATCAAGAGTGGCACATCTTGTTATGTTTGGTTTACAGGTTGGCAGTTATGAGGGATGGAAGCCAAACCCGGACTGGTCAAACAGCAATCATAAAGACCAGGTGAGTGGCAGAGCATGAACCTGTCCTTCTATAATGTGAGCCAGAACACCCTCCTTTAAACTCTGCACTGCTGTATTACATTATTGTCCTAAACACTCACAGATCAATGCATCTGTGCTCAACTGACATTTAAGCTGTTGCTGTCAGTTTAGGAGTTTCAAGCTGCCACCTGCTTGTGACAACCAGAGAGCCTCTGGTGGCCTAAATGGCACAATCATTTAACACAAATGCTGATTGAGTTTTAATACAGTGCAGATGGTCCAAAGAGCGGTACTACTCTCTCTGTAATCTCTGGGCCACATGGCAGAGAAACATGTGAAAACAAGAGGAGGACTGAGTGTGTGTGTGTTTGCGTGTGTGTGTTTGGGGTAGGGAGGGTTTAGAGGCCTTGTTCCAGGTCACCCAGTGCCCATGCTGACTAATGCCCATCATAGTGAGACGCAAACAAAGCAGAGTCTGCCAGTAGTGGATCAGCAGCAGTCACAGCGTGTGTGTGTGCTCCTAAATCGTTCAGAGTAACTGTCTGACCCAAATGGGATTTGGTCAATGTTACCGGACCTTTTTACTAATAACGACAAAAAAACTGAGCTGAGTCATGCAAGTGCGTCATAACAGGTCATTGACTTTGATTTTTTCCTGTGAGTACCAGAGGAGTTGTCATATTTAAGACTTGAAGTTCATACATATAAATCGTCTCTCTGTGCATCATTTCAGAGCGTCCATTGCAACGGAGTGGCGACAGAGTCGAAACCTTCCGTCAAAAGAAGCCAAAAGACTGGAAAGAAACTGGGCACAAAGAGCAGGAAGGAGGGTTCAAAGAAAACCCACAACTCAACAGGTGAAACAGCTTTCCACAACAGCAAGAAGACAAGGCTACCACCTCCTATTCCTTCCCCAGAAACTGTCCTTTTTGACCTTCTTAGCTTATGACTCATGAATCAAGCTATGACCAACTTTTCATAGAAATGTAGCAACCAGTTCATGAATTATACTTCTGCTTTTAAGTAGGTGTTGTGACACCCAGATTATAGGTGTCTACATTGTTTCCATAAGTACAAAACATAACAAGTAAATATATGCTTCCTCAAACATTTAACTACACATAGGGGTTACAAAGGCAAAGATGCCACATCAAGAACTGGTTGGTCTATTTCGCTATTTCGCCGCACTCTTTTTCCGGTGCTGCTTTGAGGTGTGAAATAGTCTCCATCATCTAGTAGAGCCTATTCCAGCGAAAAGCGTGTCTTCACTGTCTTACTGCTCTGTCATAAAGGAAATGTATAAAGAGACTAAACAGGATTACCTTGCATGCATGCAAGTAGTTTTGCGGTGGTGTTACAACAGTCACTTACGTGGACAGCGCATGCAGAACTATGAATCATATGCTTTGAAGCCCCTCAACACCACACAAAAGTCTAATTCCGGTTCAGACCATCAACATCTCCAGTCCCTTTCAAATGTCACTTTTTATTTATTATTCCTCCATTGTGTCTTCTGTCTCAGTGCATTCCCCACCAGGAGCTATGAGCCCACCCGTGGGACCTCAGTACCTGGATTTGCCATACAGGTCAGACAGGAGGCCTTATCTGGGCAAGTCCTCCACCCTCCCCGCTCAGGAAAACACCACCCCAGGCCGCTGCACTGACATGGTCAGCCTCCCTGGTGGAGCGACACCTATCCACACGCACCACCAACGCTGGAGCAACCCAGGGGAGAGCAGTCCCGCCTGGGGGACCATCCAGCACACTTGCCGCAGGCCACTCACAGAGTACCGCGTGTACTCCCATGACTTCACCACACCCCAAGGGAAGGAGTGGGAAGGAAGACAGCAGGAGGCAACAGCCCAGGATGACAGCTTGAAACAGGACTGTAAACCCCAGGTTCCCCCAAAGGTGCCACGGTCTGTTACTGATGTGGATCTGTCAGAACCAAATGTAAGTTTCTGCTGATGGATGTATGTTTTTGAAACCATTAGCCCAGGAAGGAAATCTGGGCATGTTCTGAGGCATGCTTTTAGCTTCTCTGATGCATAGGTCTTCATATATTATGCATATTTACTCTTCAGAAGTGCTTAGTATTGGCTTCTATGCAGCTCCAATGAAATGCTTTGCTTAAGGCCATTTTGATGGCCTCGTTTGTGTGGGGCTCTTTAGGTTGACAGTATGAAATAGCTGTGATATTATGGGAACCTCTTCAATCCCATGGATATTTTGGCAGTTCCATCACACACATGATGTGCAGCCAAGTGTTCTGAAGACTGTCCTACATCAGTTGCTGTGTGATAAAATGAGGTGGTCCCTCTGTGCTAATACCACACAATAGTGCAGATTAACCTTAAAGGTCAATGCCTTCGCGTGCACTTGACGTCTCTCAAAGCATTTAAGACCCTTGCTGATACCCAGTGAGCACGTGCAGCGTGCGCCCTGTGTGACACAAAGCAGTTGTCGTAGCTTAACATGACTTTGGAGGAAATTGTCCACGATGAGAAGGATGATCCGGAATAAAGATTACAAGATCCCTATGGGTCTAGAGTGTCGCTGGTTCTTAGAGATAAAAAGTCATTTCATCAGACATGAAGCTTCATTCTGCCTCTTTAGTGGTTTGAAAGTTTTCCTAAACTGAAAACTGAAAAGTGGTGAAAACAAATTAGCTAAATAATACAAACAGGAAATTCAGAAAACCACGCCAAACAATTAGTTATAAAATGTATTACAATAGAGCAGATGTCATTTTTCAAAAGGTAAATCTCATTTTGGAATAAAACTCTTCAGATGAACAACTGCCTCTCCAAGTGAGTCAGGAGCCTCTGAAGTAATAATCTGGATTGGCAGGAGTTTATGTCTGATTGCAAGCAGTGGGATTAGGAAATGGTTTTGTCTGTAGAATTCCCTTTTCTACTAACCGATTGAACCCCCCTTGCAATGTAAACACTGGGGCAAATCCCCATATGGCAACATCAGAGCAATGTTAGGATCCTATCATGTTAGGATCCTGCATGAGTTACTTCCTCATACTCCCACATTTACTGTGAAGGGCTGGTTTTTCTGAGAAGGTGACCAGTGGTTATTTTTTCGATAAGACGCTATCATGTTTTTGACAGTCAAGTGTCGTTCATACAGACCTTAAAAGTACAAACATGGAGTGAAATATATTAATTTAGATAGTGAGAACAGAGTTAAACCGGAAAGCATTTCAACACAGCAAAGTTGCGACTTCTCAGCTGTTCCTCTCATACGTCAGTACTTCCTTAAAAGCTTCACCCCACATTAAGAAAGACAGGCATAAGAATAAATAGTCCAGCATCATTTACCAAAACTAAGTTCCTCATTGCTACTGAAAGGAAATTTTGAGGAATATTGAATTTAGGATTGTTTTACATAATACACTTTTACATTATTTCTCTCTATTTTAGCCATTAAATAAAATAAGTTTATGGGCACATGTCATTATTATATTGTCAGTTTGTTCATGTTGATGCAAGTTTACTGACAAAATATGACTCATAGGCAACTAGTGGTTATTTGATTGACCAATAGTCCTGTTCGTGACATTATAGCCCAATTCTGAACAAATCAACCACAGCAACACACAGGAGCCACTGTGACATAAGATGATCCTATCAACTGTCATGTAAATAACAAACACCACAGCTATAAAACTGAAATGTAGCTCTTCCAGGAAGTGATGTTGGTGAGCGGGCCACAAAGTGCACACTTAAGCACTTGTATTTTTCCCTTTCTAAAGCGATTCTGCAACGAAAGACACACTGTCAATTGCCTCACATCCTGTGCGTTGTAAGGAAGTGGGTAGCGCATCAGACAGACAGCTTCATCTTTTAGTTAACACTTGACTGTCAGCAGAGTGGACAGAAGAAATAGAGAAGAGCAAAGACTTGACAATAAAAAAGCTAAAAATGTTACACAGGACTGCTTCCAGTGTGTCTGACAGAGCAAAGATCAACAAACCCAAGGTAGGTGGAAATCAAAACAACAGTCTGAATATGGGAACATGACATTTTGTAGTAAGCAATGTATTCAAATGTCAGCTTTGACACAGTCACTTCAAAGGTGTCAAAAAAACAAGAGCGAGATGGCGAGAGACGGTTTATTGATCTGACTGAAGAGCTTCTGTGCAAATTTGTATTGGTTGTACCTCAAGTTCCTGCATAACAATATTAAGAAACATTGACAAAAGTGTGATAATTAAATGGTGCGAGGAGGAGGAAATACAGAACAATGTATTTTTCACAGTATTTTCACAATGTAGAACAGACAAACAGCAATGGCAGTAAAACACAAACAACACAGTAACACAAAAACTAAAATGAAGTTGAAGCATTAAATATTACACAAGCTACATTTGTGGACAGTGGAGTAAAATGTGTCTGTCAAAACCGTCGACGGCGCATTAAATCAATCCACAGAGGGCTGTCTAGGACCATGGAGCTCATATTTAACCAGGATTTCCAGGGATTATTCATTTATATAATTATTTTAGTGCTCTGCTGTGGAGATGATGGAGGTTTGCGAGAGATTATAAATGACTTTTAGTTTTATGAAAAATTAGGAGGGGGGGGGGGGTGTATTACAGTGCTGCATGTCACCAGAGGACACAAGCGCCTTATTTATGTAATTTCATTCACTTCGAATACTGGCAAGTTAACAAACTGTGCAACTGTATGGAGTCACGTATTACCACACCTTTACCACATATTTTACAAGCTCTCATTTCGATGTAAGGTATGGGGGGCAAAATCCACTGTGTGTCCACACAGTCATTTTGTGCATTTAAAAGTTTACATGACAGTTATGTAATATTCAACAGTCTGAATTAGTCTCATCAAGTGGATATCTGCCACATTTACAGTCTTTTTAGCATCCTGTCTTTGTGTTTGCTTGGACAGTGTTTCCCTATTGGACTGAAGTGGAAGTATAGTAACAAAAATCTAGCACTAAAAAGACTGTAAATGTTAAAAGGTATCTACATGATTTGACTAATTTGGATGAAAGCTTCATATTAGCTTCAAATAAACTTTAAAAACATTCTTAAACAGAAAGAGGCTTGTGGATTTTGGCCCCTATCACTTACATTATAAAGGGATCTTCTAATGGTAGGTATGAACAGGAAGAATGATTATAGCATGAAAAACCTGTTTCAATGTTCATTTGAGGATTTGACTATAGTTTCAAGACAGACTCGAAAAACTGTGAACCCATCCCTGTCACAACTATCTCAGCACCAAACACTGACCTGCATTTACATACTGTATGTGTTTTTGGTTTTGTCTGAATTTCCCTTTATCTGCAAGCAGAAAAATGAGGAACTCTTTGGCCTCGCTTAATAGACAAATATATAGAGTAGATATAGACAGTTGAATCCATTGGAAAACTTGATCATTAGAGTGAAGATGCTGCAGGTTTTGTAGAGTTTTTGAGCCTCGAGACAATTGAGACAAGAACTCACCAGTACAATGACTTGATGTTATGTAATGCTGTTACCAGACTTGCTTCACAGACTGTGTCATTTTTCTCAATGACATGCTTTGTCTTTGAATCTTCCTCACAGCGCTCCACAAGCTTCGGCAGGTTTGAGGGTCTCAGACATCACTCGTCACCAGCCAAACCGGAGGAAAATGGAACAAATATGGTTTGTAGATTTCTTTGTGTTTATTTTTAGAGAAATGGTGAAACTGTATAAAAGTGGCAAGATAGTAAAACATTTGCAAAGTGACCTCAAAAATAGAAAGATGCTACAGTTTGGCTCTCGTTAAAGGACTGAAAATTGAATGAAAATTTTCAACTAGTGTTGTTGTATATGTTGTGTTATAAAGTATGACACTGCGAAACAAGTTCATCTAGGGAAAATCCCTTAGCTGCACAGAAAATAATGCATTTGTGTTTATGGAGCCAATTAAATCTAAATGTATTGTCTTTAATGCAATACTGTATGTTTTGAGTGCAAAGGTATCACCCAAATGATGTATTTGAGGCAAAGGCAAAATGATGAAAAACTAACAAAACAAACAAACTTTTGTTGTGCACAGCTCACAGAGGAGTGCGAGAGTATGGATCAAAACAAATCAGCTGGACTTGGGAAGAAGATGAAGGCAATTTCACTGACCATGCGCAGAAAAATGGGCAAAAAACATGCCAAGTCCTTCTCTGAGGAGACAGTGAGTCACTGGAAAATACACACAATCATACACACCCAATTCAAATTGTAATCATTTCAGGGCACAGATTTCTATTTCATCTATCAACAATGTGGGTACACAATTTATCAAAAACCCCCTTACAGCTGCCAAGTGTCAGCGTCAATCTCTAGACTCACTGACACTCGGCCGCAGTTACTGCAAACCACCACTGTTTTTTTCTAAAGAATCTTATCGCTTTCATCTCTTATGAACCCACATCCTCAAACATGACGCTGTTTCTGACTATGTCAACATTCACTATAACCATCATCAAAAAGTGTCTTTATGCAGTTTTACTGTAACACCGATGAAGAGATAACAACAAAACTTTTAGGGGCTTTGACATTTTCACAACCTACACCTCTACCTGAGATTTCCCCGTCACCTTTCACTTACAGTACAGCTCATGCACATTTTGTCCAAGAAATCACTGACACCATTATGATTATGAAAATTTTCTGTGCTCTATGACATGCCTCTCAGTTAAAATATTATGTCTTTTTGTTTTTTCTTTTCCTTCCAGGGTGATGAAACAGACAAAGACCCAGAGGCAGAGACGGAAAATGCCGCTCCAGCTGAGCAAAACTCTGCACAGACCAGCAACTCCTTAGAAAGTCTTTACAGCGGCCAGAGCTCGTCTAGTAAGGACTCTGATGATACTATTTGTACACACACATATATATTTACAGCTTTATTTTGAGCATTCTGTGTGTGATATAGCTCCAGAAAGTTTAAGAGTAAACAGTTTGTAAATCACTGTAGATCCATGCATACATGGTGTAATCATACTGTGTTGCGTTTGTGGCTGCAGGTGGTGTGACCAGTGAGTCCAATGGTTCTGGTCAGAGGGACAGTCTGAGGCTGGAGGAGGACGGCTCCTACCAGGGACAGTTCTGCGGCAGAGCTCGCGTCCACACGGATTTCGTCCCCAGCCCGTATGACACCGATTCCCTCAAACTGAAGGTAAGATACAAGAC
Source organism: Euthynnus affinis (assembly GCA_029490765.1). Classification (NCBI taxonomy): domain Eukaryota; kingdom Metazoa; phylum Chordata; class Actinopteri; order Scombriformes; family Scombridae; genus Euthynnus; species Euthynnus affinis. The sequence continues at coordinate 24,797,998 of CM055845.1, read as the reverse complement.
TGTATGCACTGTTTTACTGTGAAATAACAACAAATCTATCACAACTAAGACCCTGATGTAATGATAAACTATGATACTGATTTAAAAGACAAAAGTGAAGCATTCCAGTTGAACTTGAAACAATAAGCAACAACTTGTTCATGATTCTATATATTTTCTGTATTTTTATATTTTTCCTAGGCTGGGGACATCATCAATATCATCAGTAAGCCTCCCATGGGCATTTGGACAGGCATGCTAAACAACAAAGTGGGCAACTTTAAGTTCATCTATGTGGATGTGTTGGTGGAGAAGGAGGAAGAAGAGGAAGTTCCCAAAATCAGACCACAGAAACTGTGCAAAAGGCCTCGACCTAAAACACTGCTGGAGTTGCTGGAGCGTCTGAATCTGGAGGTGAGGACAGGATTCTCTCTCCTGAGATTAGCTTGTTGTTTTAGTGTTTTCTGTTTATTCGTCTGCTTGGCATCTTGAAGTTAAAAGAAACATGATGTGCAAGATTGTTGTTTTCAGTTTCAGCCATAAAATACCACAATTTTTTTTTTAAAAAAAGACCACTGAAACACCGCTATACTTCAAAAACTTAAAAATATAAAATACCCAACTATCAATTCTCTGTGGTCTGTTTGAAACCTAAATATTTGTAACACACGTTACCTGAAACTCAATGTGTAGCCACTTAAGAGATGAAATGTGAATGCGCATCGATTGTGATGAAGGAACTGCTGTTGTTGCAGGAGTACGCCTCTGCCTTGCTGCTAAATGGCTACCAGACAGTGGAAGACCTGATGCACCTCCAGGAGAAACACCTGATAGAGCTGAATGTCAAAGACCCCGAGCACAGACGCAAGCTTCTCACCGCTGCTGAATACCGCTACACAGAAGGTCAGGAACATAGAGAGTAGGAATGTGCCCAGAGCCCAGTGTTTGTATATGTAGCTATATTTGTGGAGACAGCAAAATTATTTATATTTGTATTTGTATTCAAATAAAAGTGGAAATAGGTGTAAAAATCCAGTTTTTGTTTTTATTACACTTTCAATTTTAAGATATTAAAGCTATAAGTAAACTATCTTTCGAAGGAGGTCCCCACACCTGGTCTGAGCTAAAACTAAGCGCATCACAAATATGCAGACAGATCTCTACTTATTTATACACCCATAACACAGACACAACACAGCATATAACATTTAGGGAAGAACAAAAGTGATTCTTTCTTTGCACTTTTCATTTACTGCTTATTTTTAGAACCTAACATTGCAGAAAGGAGAAGGGAAACAACATATTATGGAGAGTCTCTTGAAAGCACTTTGCTTGTGTAACTAGCTTGGCTTTATCTCAGAGAAACACCCTCCAACTCTGGGAATTATATCCAAATTAAGAAATGTGCGTCATGTAGCAGGTGGATGTAACTCCCCTCTTAGAGACCTGCTGATAGATGTAACAGCGGAGCAGAGGAGAGAGAATGAGATAACAATGTAACTGACCTGCGCATTGGATATTTATATGGTTCCTAATAGAGAGTATCTAATATCTATACACAAAACCAGGACCCTGAAACTGTAGCAGCATTTTATTACTTACATGTGCTTTTTTTACTGTGACATGTCAAAATGTCTTCTGTGAAAAAGACCTATTTTACTACTAATGGTATTGTTTTACAAAAACTATTGCTTACAAATGATGACGTATCACTAGTTTCCAGTAACATACTGCAACATCAATGCATATTGTAAAAATGTAGCATTGTATTCATTAAGTGTTTCTACTGCTGTAATCAAACATTAACAACATTCTGGCAGTAAATGTGACGAACCTTATGATCATCAGCCAGTCAAAAATGAGTACTTATTACTTTCAGGTGGCTTTAATGACTTTAGTGACACGCAAACAGAAAATAGATAAGCCAAGATGAAATTCTTTCTCAGAAATAAACTTTATTCTACGAAAGTCAACGACGAAGTCTTTTTTTTTAATGACAGACTTGGTTGGAAATGTTTCATTACTGATGAAAAACAAGAATTGAAATGTGTTCACTTCTCAAAATGTAAAATAGCAGATGAAAGCTGAGACATTTGTGCCACACAGAATAGAAATACATCCTGCACACTGTGAGAAGCTTAACAGTGATTTCCTGTTACTCAGATAGAAAGTGCTTAAGAGGGCAGAAGGTGTTCCAGTAATCTGATGTCTTGAACCAGAAGGCTGATTATCACAGAGGCTCACATGAATGAAAATAAAACTTCCCAGTCTGAAGAGGGAACAACACACACTTGCTTGCTTTCTTCAGTCAGTTCCTGCTTTAGTACAATTTACTCAAGCAGATGTGTACAAGTCACATTAAAGGTCATTGTAATTTCTTTGTTTGGGTGACAGTGTGAATAAACAGATGGTGGCTGTAGCGTGATCCTGCCAAGCCTGTTGACTCACATGACAAGCCAGTAATTTAATCAAGCTGAACTCCATTAGGTTAGTGGTTTGACAACCCGGACGTTAAAATTAATGGCTTCTATCAGTGAGATAGAAAAGTGAAAGAATGGTGGAATATTTTTATTTTGTGGAAAGTGGAAAATGGAAGTCCCAGATGATGATGGAGGCATTTTATCAAAAAGGAGAAGAGATGTGTTGTGCGTGCTGTTTCCTGGGTCACAGCTGCAGAACTTATTTTAGTATTTGGGTCGTTCAGCCAACACATCCTGTTATCACTTTAATTTAGGCTGTTACTATCTTTAATATTGAAAATAATGTGCAGTGCTTTTGCTGCCATAAATATAAATTACAATTTACATGTCAAAGAGCATCCAAGGCATCTAAATATGGGTTATTTTCCGCTGACTGGCTCACGTGGCACAGATTTGACTTGAAACAACCGCTTTAATGCGGTTGGAAACAGGAACTTGTAATATTATGACATTTGACTTAATTCCATTTGCTTTGTGGCCGCAGGTGATGATGTCAGGGATGCGGAGGAGCACAAATCCTCCCACAGCGTACAGGAGGAAGACAGTGATTGTCCCAGAGACTCAGGCTGCTTCATCCCATCTGAATGCTCAGACAGCAAAGAAGACGCAGAGCAGCTCACAGAAGCTGTGAATTCTTAATATGCTCATTTGTCAGACAGATACCTTGACATTCAGAATAACCTCATGGAAATGGTTTCAACGTTTGTCTTTTAATTTTCACAAACTGTTATGTGAACATTCCTTATTTTCACAGGCTAGCCACAGACTTTCCTAATGTAGAAACTCTGTAGAAACCAGTGCAATGCATGTAGGAAATACATGCAATTAATGAAGCACCAGTATTCTGAATGTCAACTTATCCATTTGTAACATTATCAAGATAATAACCAGCTTGTAAGTTTTGATTACTGAAGGTATTTTTTATGTTGTTGAAAAAGTGACATTTCATTGATTACATATCACTTGTATTTATTGCATTCTCAATCATCATTCAGTGTTTTTGCATATAACGCCTTTATTTATCACAGCTCATTATGACTGTTCTCATTGCATCTCAGTTCAACATCTCATGTCATCATTTTTCTTTTCCGTGAATTAAGTGATGTTGGTAAAGTGTGATGTTTATGAAATATAGTGTTGGGGTTTGAACCATGCAAATTCAAATCTTGCCTATAATGTATACTGTACAGGACAATGTGTATGTATTTTTTGAATGTGTGTGTGTGTGTGTGTGTGTGTGTGTGTGTGTGTGTGTGTGAGAGAGAGAGAGAGAGAGAGAGAGAGAGAGAGAGAGAGAGACCCTGTTTGTGTGCTTATGTGAGAGTCAGCATTCATCTGTTCTCACAAGTTTTTGTAAATAAAATTAAAGAAATACAAATATGATTTTTGGGTTGTCAGTCAGATTTATTTAGTTCACTTGTTTTCTTTCTTTCTTTCTTTCTTTCTTTCTTTCTTTCTTTCTTTCTTTCTTTCTTTCTTTCTTTCTTTTATTCTCTCTTTTCTCTCTTCTATTGGTCAATTCTTTATTTTAATATAATTTAATGTAATTTTCTTTTTCTTTTTTAAAACCTCGACTGCTCTGGCTCTGTCTGATTGGCTAAGAACACGACACGTCACGAAACTCTCGCTTACGTTGCATGTCGCTAGCATTCATGGGAACTGAAGTCCAAAATTAACATCTGCTGTACCATCCGCGTCGGCGACGGTATCTTCCATTAACTACATTACCCTGTATCCACCACAAGCAGCCAAGCAATGTTGACGTGTAGTTTATTGATGGTCTATTTCGCATCACCAGCTAGCGAAGCCGGGCATCATTTAACCGAAACTTGAGCATTTTTACCGACATATTGTGATTTTTTTCAGTGTTGGTTGACTTCGCGACAGTGTGTGGGGATGGCTGGAGAAATGTCTATGATTGGTAAGTTGAATAACATGTATTTTTTAACAGTTATTAGCCAGTAAAGGGATGCTAACCTGAGCTAACACTAAACGGTTCTGACTGGTCCACCTGTCATACTCGTGTTGTCACAGGTTCAGTGATCCTGGCCTTGTTTCTGGCTGGTTATCTGGGCCAGCAGTACTTACCGCCCCCCAAACCGAAAGTGATTGGCATGGACCTGGGCACCACTTTCTGCTCGGTGGGCGTCTTCCACCCGGGCAGCGGAGAAGTGGAGGTGATGGCAGATGAAGAGGGGAGAAAGAGCATCCCTAGCACCGTCTCCTTCACCACCACTGCGGTGTTGGCCGGACATGAAGCCGTGAACCTGGCCGACACTAACCCCCAAAACACCATCTACGATGCTAAGAGGTTCATCGGGAAGATATTTGAACCGGAGGTCCTGGAGCAGGAGAGCGCCCGTTACCCGTTCAAGGTGGGTCATACTGGGGGAGATGGAGTCATCCTACGATTCAGGGTTAAGGGAAACACGTCATGAATAAATTATATTTAGCGGCCGATTCTCTGTTTTTTTCACCACTTGTGAAAGAGTGTTCAAACATCGTAGTAAAAAACTTAACGCTGTTTAATCTCTTCCACTTCCGCCCCCTACCGTAGACCCATTTTTAGTGGGGACAGGGGATGTTAAAGGGTAGATAGCAGGTCAACAGTACATGACACATACAGATGATGAAATCACCTGAAAGCTGGCGAGCCTCAACTATGTCTCATAAGTTGCTGCAACAATTTTTAGGTTGATACCATTTGTTACACAGGTTTGTTGCAAAATTGAAGCGTTTTTGTCCACTCATGGTGGCCATGACACAGTTGACACCAGTTCTTACATCACCTACTATGTGACTTATATGAGATATATATCAGTAAAGCTGAGCTTGTTACAGCCTCTGAAAGACAGTAATGGCAGCTGCTGATGCCGGCGTCCTCAGGGAGTGGAAGATGTTTAATTCGCTTTCAGATTTGTGAAACCTTTATTTTGCTTGTGAAAAATTAATAACAGAGAGATTTCACAGATATTTCTCCATCCACACCACAAATCCAGATCGAAAGCCACTATATTTAGAGTTGTCAAATCTTAATAATAACCTAGGCCAGATTTGACTAAATATAGTGTTTAATGTGGTCCGGATGGAGAAATATCAGTGAAATCTGTTTACATTAGCAAAATAAAAGTTTCACAAATCTGAAAGTGGGTTTAAACAGTGTTAAGACTTTTGTTAGTGTGTTTAACAGTCCTTCATAAGTATAAATGATACAAACATGGAGAATCAGTCACTAAATATTATTATTTATGTTTCCCTTAACTTCCTCCTTAACCCTGATATGGAATCTGACTTCAGTGTTGTGGTAGAGGGTGCTGTGGTGGGTGACAACTTCAGGATTATCAATTTTCCTGTGAAGTACTGTACTGTTACTGTATTATCATGTATCTGTTTATATATATGCATCCAGTTATTGATGCACACTGGAGGTCTTAAAGTTGAGTTAAGTTATTTTCCTCATAAACCCAAATATGTATATATATTTATTTAAACTAAATCATATTTTCACATTTTTTTCGAATCAGCGGAGCTACTCCACAGTCTTTAAGTTTGACATATTGCTCGTTATTTTACTCTCACTTTTGTAATCGCTCCATCCTGACTCACGCTCTCCTTCTCTGTCACTCTCTCAGGTGATTAACAACAATGGAAGTGCAGAGTTTGTAATCTCCACCAACCACACCCTCACGGTGAGCCCAGAGTTCATCGGCTCCAGGCTGCTGCTCAAGATGAAGAAGATGGCCGAGAAACAACTGGGCGTGCCCATCCAGAAAGCCGTCATCTCAGTGCCCGCAGAGTTTGACGAGAGACAGAGGAACTACACAGTCAGAGCCGCCAACCTCGCCGGTCAGTTCACTGATCATTTGAATAAGATGTTGGATGTCTTAGCACCAGTTAGCTGGGTTTAAAAACTCCCTCCTTTAAAGTCTTTCTTCCTCAAAACCATCAAATACACAAGCTCCATGTCCTGCATTCGTAATGTAGCAGGTTTACTGTGCGCACTAACTCCCTCATTACTGTCTTGCAGGCTTGGAGATCCTGCGTGTGATCAACGAGCCCACGGCTGCAGCCATGGCGTACGGCCTTCACAAGGTGGACGTGTTCAACGTGCTGGTGGTTGATCTCGGCGGAGGAACGCTGGACGTGTCTCTGCTCAACAAACAGGGCGGCATGTTCCTCACCAGAGCCATGGCAGGTAAGGTGTTTCACAACTTCACTAATAAAAGAAAGGATGTGATACGAGCCCATTGTTGTCTGAAAACACAGCTTTTTGTTGCTGAGTTCATGTCCCGGTTAAAGGCTTATAAATATCGTTCTATTGATTCAGTGCTTTCTTCTTCCTGATTGAAATTAATAATAGTTTATAAGTCTACGTCACAGAAAGAGCAGGTTATCTGGATCAGATAATAATCTGATTCATTTTTAAAACCTACAGCTTTTGTCTAAAGTAAATGGAACAGTGGACTCATCTTAAATATTTTTCTGCAGGAAACAACAAGCTGGGAGGTCAAGACTTCAGCCAGCGGTTGCTCCAGTACGCCACAGAGCGAGTCCGGCAGGAGTTTGGCGTCCCGCTCACTCTCAAAGAGGACATCCACCGCCTCCGCCAGGTTGTGGAGGCCGCCAAGCTCAACCTCACCCTCCAACCCAGCGCCTCCATCAGAGTGCCCCTGCACCTCTACACCCAAGACACCTCAGAGTCACCCGAGGGCTCCACCCCAAAGCCAGTCCTCTTCCAGACTGTGATCACTCGCGAGCTATTCGAGGAGCTCAACGAGGACCTCTTCCAGAAGATCCTGGCTCCCGTCAAGACCGTGTTAGCTGAAGGCCACTTGGAGAAAGAGGACGTGGACGAGATCGTCCTGGTCGGAGGTTCCACCAGGATACCACGCATCAGGAGGCTGATCAGCGAGTACTTTGGGAAGGAGCCCAACACGTCAGTGGACCCTGACCTGGCGGTGGTTACAGGTGTGGCCATCCAGGCCGGCATCATGGGAGGCTCTTGGCCGTTACAAGTCAGCGCTATAGAAATCCCCAACAGACACTTACGCAAGACAAACTTCAGCTAATCTTGATTGAATTTATTCGTTGAGAGCAACAGGATGCCAGAGACTTGCCATTGATTTGTAACTGTCTCATGCTTCTCTAATGTGCATCATTTATAATCTGCTGAGGTGAGAAAACTGCACAACAAGACTTTTCAAGTCTTATCTTATGCTTCCTTGTTTGTGAAAGGCAGCGTTAACAAAAAAAACCCATCAGATATTAACATTCCTTTTGAACTTAGAGATAAAATCTGCAGCGGTGAACAAACCTGTTCTCATTTTTAAAGTGACAGCTGCTTTTGTTGTGCTCAAAACCTTCAGCAGAAATAACAGAGTGAAATAATGAGGAAATGTGAATGAGACTCCTCATGTATCGATATTTCAAAATGATGTTCAATTCAGGGAACAACCACTCTTTATGAGGACTTAAAGACTAGCCAGTACATCTTCAGCTATTTATTTATTTATACTCATTAACTGTATGAACGTGTGTGTGAGAGAGAAAGAGAGTGTGTATGTGTTTTGCGGGCCTTTAATGTATTATACATCTTTATATCAAAGGTTGACACACAGTGTGCTTGTGCCTTTTCAGAAAGCTGCTATATTGTTGAAAATGAAGTGATGAGGTGAACTGCTGCAAGATGGTGTTTCAGGCAGAGACCTCAGTGTAAAGATATGCACAGTTAATTTAAAACAAATGCATTGCAATATAGACTCTGCACCTCATTAATAAGGTATTGTGGTGAGGTGCAGAACAGATGAAGGTGCACGTTGGTGAAAAGCCTTAATGTTCACACAGTACTGTAACTCTTTACTCGTTAGGATCATCCCTCCATTACACACAATACTGATTATTCGCCTCAGACAGAAGAGGAGGTGTTGCACTTTGAGGACTTCCACTTGTTGGCCAACATCCCATTTTTGTGTAATAGTGCATGCTTCATCTAAGTGGCAATGACTCGCACGCTTCAAATATTTGCGCAGCATATCGAAGGTTAAAAGCAGCCCGAGTTTGCTGTCATATGTATTGCGGCTCGACTCTGGAAGTCTTACAGAAGGACCAAAGCATTTACGTCCAGGTGCCTTGTGTATTTCATATTGATAAATATGTTGCTGTCACATCTGGGATGTTTTATGGATCGGATGTAAGCTTTGTGGTTGACAGACTTGTTCACTTTTTCCTGTTTTGGTGGATAAATGCTCATCATAATACATCCAGTATGGAAGTTGATTTCCATTTCTATTCCAAAAAATCTCTTTCTTCTTTAGAAAACATTAAACCCAGAATTCTGTATGTCTGAAAGAAAGCGTCATTTGCCAAACGTCATAAGTAGATGTACTTCTTTTTTTTTCTGAATGATGTATTTCTCATGTTGGAACTGATGTAACAGAGCCTTCAGTAAAGCTGAAGCAAATTTGAGGCTACGCTGTTTGCCTTCCATGCTGTACAAATCACTTATCAGTCCCTGTGGAAACAGGGAGGAAAAACTCCCATGAGACTAGGATCTATTTTTGTATCGCAAGTTTTACTCATTGTCAAAAGTCTAGCCACCTAAAAAAAAAACCATAAGGAAGTTAAACTGTTCTGACCTGCTTTTCAGCCTATTAAAATTCTGTTTCTCAACTTCTCCAGTGTCTGTTTATTTTGAGAAAAAGTCAAACAAGCTCCCTGTTGTGGTTCATAACCCAGACTCCTCTTCACATGTTGAATTGTCCATGAACAATAAACCCTAAACTTCATATAAGAATGGTGTCCTCTAATCTGATGCCTTTACACTAAAATAATAAAGAACCAGAACAAAACACTGATAATAAAACTCTTGTATTAGAAGATTTTTTTTAATGTTTACTTCTGAGGCACAGTAATACCCAAAGAAAGAAAATAAACACAAAAGGCAATCCGTTTCTTGACCCTGTTGTGATACCTGTAACGTCCCTTCAATTAGCTTTAGAGCTTTAGTTTCACATTTAGCACCCACTTCATTGACCTTATAGCGCTCCGTTATACACCAGCAACCGACATGGTGCATTTTGTTTTGTTAACACTAAAATAGCACAGACTTGACTGCAATTCAGAGGCTGTATAAAGACCCGACTACTGCTACTGTTAATGAACTCTCATGTTGTTCAAATGTCATTCTTAAGTTGGCTGGAGCGCATCACACATTATTTCAACTTTTATGTACAATAACACACTCAACATACTGTAGCACTGCACACAGGGTAGAAAATATACACCCAGCCAGGATACACGCAATACACTGTACACATCTTTAAAAAAAAAAAAAAAAAAAGTCCAAACGCATTCACATGAAACATAAAAAGACAACACAAATCATCAACTCCCCCCCCCCCCCCCCCAAAAAAAAAAAACATTTTCACAAATTCTTATGGTTGCACTGGGAGCACAGCTCACACAAGTCAGTTGATATGATCATACCTGTCACATGCACCGGTCAGAAGTAGGGCGAGGGGGTGAGGAAGGAGGGGGGGAGGGGAGGGGGCATTCAGCCTCTATCAAAATAATTATCTTACATACACCATGTGAATATTTCACTTGGAGGAGAAGGCAGGACTTCTGTAAACAGCTTGTATACATTTTTTGTTTTTGTTTTTTTTAAATATAAATATTCATGTTAGTACTATTATGAACAACAGCACAGTGGAGTGCTGACAGAAGGCAGGAGCACGTAAGCGTTTTTATCTCATGCTGGAATAAAGCCTAGTTTAAAAAAAAAAAAAAGCATTCATCTGCTAAGAGAAGAATATCATTTACAGTGCTTAAAAAGAAGTAACTGCTTTGGAAAATTAGCTTGAAATAAAGAAATGTGGAGACTGATGTTTAAAAAGAAGCGGCGGTGTTGGTGGCGTTGGTGGTGGGGGTGGGCTCTCGGACATTTTGATGTGTGAGAGGAGGCTGCAGCTTTGGCGAATGAATTCCATCAATAAAAAGTGCTTGTAGTCCCATGTGAGATACAGTATGTCTACCAAGCAAAAACACAAACACTATTTACAGAATGTACACAAAAGCAACTGGGGTGGTTGTTGTTCTCTCCGTCCGAGACAGCAGCGGGTCTGTCAGTTCATACTCTGGACAGACTTCACATATATCTGGATGCTTGTTGTCTGCGTCTTGCTACTGTTAGATTCTCACAGGCTGAGTCTCCATCACTGGCTGATGCCCTGATTGGTGTAGTAGTTGTAGTCAGTGTCCCCATACAGCTCATCAGCGCTGCCGACTCCATTCCCCACCTCTGGAGGGCGCCAGAAGACAAAAAAAAAAAAGTCAGTATTGTGCAATGGTTTTGCCCTTTTTTTCCCCAAAATAAAATGATTAAAGAGTAATTGAGTGGAAAAATTAATGAGAAAATGATGAATTATTGATTGATAAAAGCTGCTAACTCTCTGCTTTGTCATAGCTATCGCACTCACCTTTGACCACCAGCACTAGAGGCTGCCTAGACAGACTGGGGCGTCTATAAGCTCCCCTACACATGACGTTGTGTTCCAGTAGGAGGATTGTGGGAGAGGTGAGGTGCGTGAAGCGATGCATGGATGGATGGATGGATGAAGGGGAGAGGGAGGGGGGCAAAGTGGGCAGAGAGGCGGCAAGTAACGAGGGATGCAATGGATGCATGGAATTTAAAAAAAAAGAAAAAAAAAAGGAAGAAGTCACTGATGGCGGAGAAGATGGCAGGATGGACACATCACACACGAAGGATGGAGGAGGCAGGCCGCTACTGGGGTTGACCTTCAACAGGGAAGAGAGGAAGAGGAGGAGGAGGAGGAGGAGGAGGGACGAGAACATTCACAGACACTCAGAGAGATGCATGCCGGGATGTTACATGCTAGTCAGGAGTCTGAAACTCAAAATGGCTCGTTCCTTAAAACAAGTAAGTAAAATAAAATTAAAAAAAGTAGTAAATAAGTAAAAATAAAGTTACAATAAAGTAAAAATAAAAAGGTAAAGTACAGAGAGAGGAATTTGTTTATGAGTTCAGGAGCTCAAACATCCGACAACGAGAACAAACAAAACATCAACAACAAACATCCGAGAGTGGTGAACATGTACAAGTCCCCTCTGGTGTCGGTGCAAGGGCCTTACCAGAGAAGATAAGTTTCTCCTTCATGACGTTGATGTCTCTACTCGACCTTCTGACCGCGGCGCTCAGCATGATCTGTTCAGGGTTGTAGCTGCGCATGCCGCTCATCCGATACCTGCGAAGGTCACAACGCAAGGTCAGAAACCACCACGAGACAGGAAGGAGGTACAGAAATACTGCTGCCTCTACTTTCACCGTGGTGGATAATATTTGCATTTTTTTTTAATAAGAAACGATGGAGCTGTGTGTGTTGAGATGTTTTATTTAAGGCGGTGCACATGTCTAGCCGTGTTAATGGGAAAAGTCAATTTAATTGGACGCTTCTTTGAGCAAACCCGACTTGGGTTGTTTGATTTGATGATTTATTTTAAAAGGCGACCTGTTGGAACATATTAATTCAGTATATTAAGCTCAGTGCAGGCTGACAAAAAACATCAAGTCTGCTTCTGAACATACTGTTCAGAGGTTTGAGATGAGCACTAAAATATGAGCACAACTTTCAAATGTCACTTTTTATAAAAGCGTTATAAGTTGGAACTAACAGTTTTATTAATGGTTAATAAACCATTTACTAACGCTTTAAAAATCAGTTAGAAGCCGTTATTAGTGAGCACATTTCATGTTGCCAGGTTTTGAAAAATCCCTTCGGCAGATGTTTTGGTAAAATTCTAAACGCTTAATAAGTTAATAATAGTAACAAAGAGTTGATCAATCATATATAATCATCATATGATCTAGATTTTGGAGAGATTTTTTGCAATTTCACAACCCAAAAGTAAAACACATTACTTGATTTAATAGGATTCGTGATGCATCAATCTTAGAAAGTGGTGCCAAAATGTCAATATTATGATTACAGTGTTTGCTGCAAATAAGACGCTTGCAACATCCTAAAAATGTTTCTAGAATAGAGATAATTTTACAATTAAATGTGAAGTATTTTCCCTGCACAACTATTGACTTTTATTAACTTTTAGGAAAATATAATTAAGTACAGAACATTTTGCTCTATTCTGTTAAACGTAAGGACAGTATTTACTTTAAATACACAGATTAACCTCTAGATTTTTATATCAGTCAGAGCAATTCATTTCCTTTATGTGGAGACGACATCCTCGCTTTAATGAAAACAGCCTTGATGTCAATTAAATAAACTGAAGCGCATTAGTCACAATGAACCTCGACTAATGCACAGCAGCATTAGACACGGAAATGCAAACAAGGGAGACTTGAGTTCATCAGCATCAAACAAAGCCAATCCTGAAGTACTTCCCTTAATGAATGCATATCCGTAGTTCATTTTAGACGTTTATTTGGTTTACTTTAATAAGACAGATAATAAATTTGAAATCTCATTGGCAATTTAACGCTGTTGTGCTGTGTGGGTGGAAAGCAGTCGTTTAGGCCCACAGGGATAAAGACGTGAGCTCCTACCTCTAGAGGATAGAAGGAGACGTGGCAGCAGTGCAGTACAACGATTCAGGTGAGAGAGAGAGAGAAATGAGACTGACAAAGTTTAGATGGAGAGAGGTAAAAAAAAAAAAAAAACTGATGGAGATCGATGGTGTAATAGAAAGAGGCAGACAAAGAAAATAGAGAAAGAATGGCAAAAAAAAAGAGAGATCAAGATCGGAAAGGTTGGATGGATACAGACAGTGAAAGACAGAGAGAGAGAGGGTGAAAGGAGAGGAGATTGTGGGTCAGAAGAGGTGACCCAGTTACCTGATCATGTGATAGCTGAGAGAAGATGCCAGAATGCAGCAGAGGAGAAGAGCATGCACATCAGGCAGAGGAAGAGAGGACGAGGAAGAGGGCGGAAGGACAAAAAAAGGACAAAAGAAGGCGGGAGACAAGAGAGGTCAGTTTAGAAGCCGGCAGAAGCTACTGAAGAGCTCGGCTAAGCAGAGCAAAGCCGCACTGGACCGTAAAGGAAAAAAAAAAAAAAAATCATTGCCCTCCATACCGAAGATGGCAGGAAGACAGGCCATCTGTCTCTGGAGTCATCACAGAAACAAAACAAAACCACACTCTCTCTATAGAGGAATAGAAATACTGCAGGAGTGTGAGGGCCTTTACAGACTTAAGCTAAGAGGAGACGTGCTCATATAAAATATATAAATCTTCTCTTGTCATCACTGGTTGTGGAGGTGCAAAGGGGGATCATAACAGCTTTGAAAACCACATGAGAAAAATACTCTTAAAGTCAACAACGACAGAATCATTTAAATCGTTACAACATACAGCAGCATGATCACGTATGAGCCGTCACTGACACGATACTGAGAACAAGAGTGTGACACATTCAATGAGAAATGTACTGTTAATTAGCGATGTGTGCTGCTCTTGTGTGTTGGAGTGTTAAAGAGCACAACAAGGGAGATATACAGGAAATAAACAAAGAGCAGTGTTTTACTTTCCTCACATTAACACTTGTATAAGCGCTCGTTGTAATGATTGGACCGCTGTTACGTCACTGACTGACTGTACTTACTTCTGGAAAAAAAACATTCCTATCACTACAGCAAAGGAGATGAGGTCTGCAGACACCCACATCAGGCGGTATTCATCTGGGCTCTGGAAACACACACACACACACACACACACACACACACACACACACACACACACACACACACACACACACACACACACACACACAGAGTCATGGTATGTCTGAGTTTTGTCTAAAACACGTTTATGACAGGATCCACCACTGGGTGGCGCCACATGTCAACAATACAATGTGAGCAACAACATCCAAACTGTCTTAAATTGATATGTAGCGTATCACAATTTAATCTATAATTAAGTAATAATTCATTCATATAATAACACAACGCTAATACACAACAGTAAAAACTGGGATATAGCAGACATGACTGCAGATGTCACGGTAGACCGAACTCTCCCTGAACCACCGCAGGAGGCCGCGGTCACGTCCACATGTTGTCATGCGGTGTTCCCATATGGCGGCAGACAGGGAGACCAGGCGGGTGAAATGACACCACAGAGGCACAGTGTGGGTGCAGCCCATGTCGAGAGGTTTCAGGAAGACGACTGCACTAGAAAACTATGAGTCATACACTATATGTTACACTACAGCGATGATGCTTGTCTGTTTTGTTATTGTGCTGGGACTTCAGATGAATGCTGGTAAAATAATAGGATCTCAAGCTCAGTGCAGGAAATAAACAGACTAGATGAGCTCAGTTGAAAGCTGGAATCCCTTGTTGATATCACCTATTAAAATGCAGTTCAGTCAGGCAGAGGAGACACAGCTGAAGGGAAGGAGACGGGTAAAAGTGGGACCTTGTCGCTTTTTAAAAAAGTACACAATATATCTTTCACAATGCAGAATTAGACACTAAGTAAAACACAATCTATTTAAAGTAGCTAATACATTCTCTATGGCTCAGAAAAGGTAAAAAGAAAAGAAACCAAGAGACAATCTAACTTTATCCACAAAGAAATCTAAAAAAAAAACAAAACAAAACAAAACAACATTCCTCATGCAGTGGATTCTTACCATGAGCCAGATGGGATAAGGCACCTTTTTGAGGATTTGTGGTGCCTCGGAGGAGACAGACGACACCTCGCTGCACCAGAGCACCGAGTACAGCCAGGGCTCGTTGACGGTGTAGAGCGTGAGGCTGATGTCGCTATGGGTGAAGTTTCTGAAAGCGATCGCGCACAAACGAACACGTCTTTAATATAAATCCATGCGTCAAGATGACAACCTGATGCGTTTTCTTCGTCAGGTGTGTGTTCCTACCTGATTTCCTGTGGGCTGGCCTGGTTGTATCTGAGCAGCAGCCTGCTGATGCCGTACTCTTCGAGGCTTTTAGGACTCAGTTTCTCCACCGAGGTCTGGATCAGACCAGGTGCCAGCTGTCTTACCTGAGCTCTGTGCTCATCTGGAGTCCACATCACCTTCACACAGAGAGTTATGAAGTAATGAAAAGCATTTAGTGGAATTGCAAGATGACTTTTACAGTCATTTTTATATTTAGGGCTACAACTGAATCAACAAACTAATCATACATGACAAGAAAAAACAGCAACAAGTCACATTTGAGAAGCTGGAACCATAAAATATTTTTAACCCATCCTGTTTAAGAAAATACACAGCCAGCCTTCACGCTGCAGTGAGCACCACACATGATGCTGATTGGGCCGATCTTAACGACCCTTACCAGGTTCTGTGGAACTCCTGATTGCTGCACAGCCTGCAGGGTATCATTGATCCAGCTGTGGTAGCAAGGGTGCTCTGGAGGAGGTCTCCTCAGCCTGAAGACCACTGTGCTGTTGTGATAGGAGGCCAGCTTTAGGAGCTGCTCCAGGCTGCACACACTCTGGTTGGCGATCAGATCCTTCTCTCGCTGGGACAGGGTGTGCAACGTCCAGAAGGGGTCGTCCTGAAGCAAGAGGGAGCACAGATGTATTTAACAACTGCTAGAAATGCAATTCTGTTTTTGGAAACATGTAGAAAAACCTGTATTTATTCATAATCCTAATAGGTACGTTGAATAAAAGCATCCATCTAAGTGTTGTGTGGAGCATCTGGACAACGCCTACAGGAAATAGAAATTGTGGCCTGTCTTTACTCCGTATCTTTTCTTACTTCACTGCTTCCTCCCCACACTGGAGAAGAAGATCAGATGCTCCTTATTTAGGGTTTCTACGATGCGCTTCACTTCATTTTACTGACTAAAAAAAAAACAATTCATCATTTGAAATGTTTGGGCAAGTAGAAATCTGACAGTGAATTGTTCTAACTATGTACAGAAGTAATTAAAACTTCCCTTGGAATGCAATCTAACCATACATGCAATGTAAATAGACTGAGGGGGGGGGAGTGGTGGAAATAATGCAGAGTCAAACAAATACTGACACAGCTAAGGCTCAACAGCCAAGGCAAAACAAAACTACTCCGTCAAGTGAATACACTTAGACAATTACAAATAGAAATACTTCCCACAGTATGAATTATGATGAGTAGCAGGAATTATACAGAGTAAAACTATTTGGCTGTAGAAGGATTAAGTGGAACACAGCAAAGTAGCACAGTGCACCAGAAGCAATGAATCTATGTCACTGCCTCTTGCACCAAATTTATATATTCTCCTAGTTACAGAATAGGAAGATGAATCATGTTTCCGCAGGTAATAGTAAAATGATAATACAGTTACATAAGAATACAAAAATGGAGTGGGTTGTTTCTCTGTTCTGCAGGTGTTTTGACAGAGTGGCCCACTAGTCTAGCGCTTCAGGCAGGGTAAAACAAACTCAATTATCTTAAAGCGCCAGTTGACCCTGATCCGCCTGCATACGGAGGAGAGGATCTCTAAAGCATCCATGCTGATGAACCCAGAGGACGTCATGAAGGATCAATGAGCGAGGACAAATACAGTAGTGTGCGATGTACTCGTGACTCGGCATGACCTTTATCACGCATCACTGCAGGACGACGTGCAGTCTCGTTAAAAGCTGCGATGGCTTCCAAATCATCTCCGTAGTCCTACCTTGAGGAACCACTGTCCTGCGTTGAGCTGCTGTAGATCCGTCCAGTTGAAGAATGAAGCGTCAACCGTCTGCCTGTCTGGGAAAATTTTCACTATGTCGGTGGTCCTACGGAGGGTGTGGTCGTGCATCAGGAAAGGCACTCTGTCCACGCTAGTGATCAGAGTCCAGTAGGAAAAGGTAGAAAGAGGAGAGATGATACAGAAAGACATGTTAATAAATAGATAAACAGAATCAATCGGAGACTGAGAATTAATTGATTAAAATTAGAATAATGTTCCAATTTTCTGCCTTATATGATGAGTTACATAGAATCCTTGATTCTGATTGGCCAAATGTTTTTTTTTATTGTATTGGGTGTAGCAGCTTCATCACCATTTACCCCATCATGGATTATCCCTTTACTGACATTAATGCTTTAATTACAAGTGCATTGATCATTTTTGTTAGACATTAATGAGAAGAGATGCATGTGTTGGTTGGCCAGTGTTCAGCTGTACAATCCATACTAACATCTCATACAGTAAGCAAAGGGATTTTCCTCTAATCACACAAATTGTTGCTCAGATTTTTAATAATAATAATTCAAACTGAGCTGCCATTTATACTCAAGAAAAGAAAAGAAAAGAAAAGAAAAGAAAAGAAAAGAAAAGAAAAAGGATCACCAACTATCTTGTTTCTCACATGTTAAAGCCGTCAGGGGTAAAAGCTTTTAAAATGACATCAGATAAGAGCAGAAGAGACAGCAGTTGGTTCGAGGCTAAACTCTTGAAATTACATCAAACAGCATAAAAGAAGTGGAGAGCAGAGGAGACAAGACAAGAGTTTGGCCCACATGTGAGGTTTTGTAAAATGCTGCTGCTCAACATTTGACTACCAAATGACTTCTTTTGATTTTCCTGTGTGGACATGAATGTGTGTGTGTGTGTGTGTGTGTGTGTGTGTGTGTGTGTGTGTGTGTGTGTGTCTGGTTTGCAGCAGGAGTGGAGTCTCACTGTCGCTCTGGTTGTCATCAAGTCTAATTACTCAGCACAGTCAGGAGTTCACCTGTCAGCGGTGTGTACCAATTGCACACCCTTTCACCTCTCATAAGACCGTACAGGCAAAAGAGAATACACACACACACACACAGTGCCCAGGTGGTTGCTTATACAGAGAAAGAGTCCGCAACTAATTCAGATGCAAGTATTTACAATAACTTGACCAAACACTTATACATCGCCACCAAACAACCCCAACACATACACACTGCACCGTGCAAAGAAACTCCCTTCCATCACTGCACATGTATGAGCAGACACATACACACTCTATCCATCGTTCATGACGGTCACTACAGTATCCACCCTCTCCACTTCCTTTCTCTTTCTCCAAGTGTCTCTGAGCTCAGCCTGTCACCTCCCATTATGTTGATGATGTCATGCTTCCATCTACTGCCGGCTGATCTCATGATCTGCTGTTGCATCACTTTAGCCTGCTCAGTGCTAACGGTCATGTTACTGATGTAGTTAAGTGCTCTGAGTATGTGTTGATGTTGTTACTTACTGATTTTGAAATAATATTCGTGCTTTGCCTCGTTCTCTCTGGAGACAACAATGTAAGTGTTTGTCCCCTTTTTTTTTTTTTTTTTTTTAAACATTGCAATATGATTTTGATCGTTTATATTTTCATGCTTGATATTATATTTTCATTGGCAACTTTAATATGTGGCCCAGTTATTTAATTTATATATTTTGGAAAAAAACTGTTTTCTTTACTAATGAAAGGAAACAAAAGAGAAAGGAAAAACCTAGAGAATATATAACCCCTGTTTTGTTTGGCTTCATCAGTCTGCTGTATTGAATGTGTGCACGCGTGTGTGTGTGTCTGTACCTGATAGCTACGTCAGCCTCCAACCCAGTGACATTCATCTGCAGAGCTCGCTGGAAGGACCATAGTGTGTTTTCTGGAGCGAGCTGAACACACACAGATACAGTAGAAAAGACACATACGGGATCATTACTTGAATGTTCTCCTTTACCCAAAAGGTGACTTTCTTCCAAACATACTGATATTTTAAAGTTTAGCAGCATTTAGTTGTATGATATTTTAGTGTCTGCTTTGCTCTATCGCTAGTTAAACATAGACAGGACTATTTTGGAGTCCCACATTTTACCGTCCTTGAAGGCACTTCCTTGAACCCGACTATGTCACTCTATGTGCCACATGACGATGCTGGTGCCGGAAGCAGATTTTCCAGCTGCGCCCCAGAGACACAGACCATTGAAAACAACTGTTGTGTTTTTTACATTATATCTCTAATTTAGATAGGCAGAGATAAGGTCAGCAAAGTGGCACTTTAAGATGAAATAATAAATGAAAATGCTGAACACAAATCAAAATTGTGTTATTAATTTTGAGGAAGGTAGTTTACCTTGCGAGGCAGCTGGATTCGCAAGATCATGACATCACATGAGAATCCATTTTGTCAGGCTTCAAGTTATGCACTTATGCACCAGCGTCCTATGAGGACTCTCAAGCAATCTTGCGAATCCAGCTGCCTCCCAATGTAAGACGGTGATAGACTTTGATAGACAGATGGTTTATCCAATCACCTGCCAAGTATTTTTTTTTTTTTTGAAAGTGCCTGCCCTTTTTCCAAACGGTTTCCAAGGACGACTTGCTCAGACGGTCCTGTGTAACAAACCATCTGGTGTGTCAGGTCAGGTAGGTTGTACTACCAAGTGAAGAATAAATATAAATTTTAACTTTGTGGTGCATTGCAGACATGTATGTGATGTGGAAACAGACTCCTGGCTCTGAACACAAAGGGATGCAGTGAAATGAAAAAGGACAGGGCTCTGTGTTGCTCTTTAACTCATCAAGTCAAGGTTATGATCAATACTGAGTCGATAGGTTAAACATCACTTGTTAGAAATCCATCTTCCTATGTAACCCTCTGTGTAAAGTTGATGACTGGGAACCACAGCATAGGAATGATGTTGTAATCAATACAGAGTTCTTCTGGGAAACTGAGTCAAGTCATGTGATTTTTTTTCCCCCTAGTGAGAGTTTCTCACAGCCTCACAGAGCCACTCCTAATTTTAGATTCCACTGTGAGGATCGATCACTTAACACAAATACCACAAAAAGCAGGGTGTGTGTTTGAGCATGTTATGAATAACCTTCCTTTTCCTTCCAAGTCTTGCATAATGCAAAGCAGGATATTGTGCCAAGTACATAAATCCTTCTTCAGGTGACATTTAGAAGCAATACAATTAATCCAAGCACATGAATCAAATATATATATGTATATATATATATATATATATAAAAAAAGGTACAACATGTTTAGGCACGCATGAATCATATTTTAATGTGGCCTTTCACTGCATACTTGAGATAATCTTTTAAACACTGAGAGAACTGAAAACAGCTGACAAGAAAGCAGTGAATCTGATCATAAGAGGTCTAGCAATCAAGCTGCCAAGTCTTTATTTTCACCAGGCTGAACTACACAGAATCCAGCAGAGAATGTATCCCTGCAATGCATCAGGCAGTGAGCGCTTGGGGCTCTCACTGGGTTATGTATGCGGAATAAACTAGAATAGCCTTGAGAAGTGCAGGAGAAGAAAAATGGATGAAAAACAAGGGCAACAAATATCTATAAAAAGGCACCACACTTTTTACTTTGCTTTCTTCAAATTAGGGTCAAGTACATCCTGGTTCATTTCCTGCATGGTTCAGTGTCATCAACACTGTTGAGGTTACAGGTTTGATCCTCTGTGAAGCCAATTATCAGGCAGCTACAAGTGTATGAAGATGTAAATGTGTATATAATTTGTTGGAAGAGAGCAGTCACTTATTCCTACATTCTGATTGGATGATGGACGTCAGCTGACTCACCATAGGGGCTCCCTGGTGGCCAATAACAGTGGGGCGTGGTTTGAGGGTACTAGGGTCCATGATGCATGGGGATCTGATGCACAGGGGCGCCAGGTAAAGGCCCAGTAACACACTGAGATACAGCAGCATGACCACCACCTGGAACTCTGAGGAAAGACACAATAACATGGTTATTGCTCATATCAATAATACAACTATAGAGGTTATAGGAGTAGATTGACATTTTGTAAAAGCAGCTGGTTAGCTTAGCTTAGCACAGAGACTGCAAACAGGGAGAAACAACTAGACTGGTTCTGTCCAAAGTCAGCCTACTAGCACCTAAAAAGATCACTAATTAACATACTATACCTCGTTTGTTTAATCTTGCAAAAACAGACGTGTAAAAATGATAATTCTGTGTTTTATGGGGAGTTTAGTTACCATTAGACAGAGCCAGGCTAGCCGTTTCCCCTTGTTTTCAGTCTTTATGCTAAACTAAGCTAAAAGGCTGCTGGCTGTAGTTCAGTACAGTCGAGGTTGGTATCAACCTTCTCATCCAACTCTTGGCGAATTTCCCAAAATGTCAAATTATTATTTTAAGCATAAAAAATGTGTACACAAGTTTATACAGCTTACAAACTTTCCATCTGATTTTCATACACAAGATGTTTTTTTGGCAAATACCTGCCATTAGGAGATTTATATTTGCCTTATTAACGTTGTGAATGACGTAGTTAAAACGCATAACAAATTTGTCTCTTTAAGTAAACATCATCAGCATGGTTATAAAAAGACAAGCTAAAGCCATGGCGCTGACATTCATGTGAAAGTGGCACTGTTCAATATTTTATCTTTTCTACCAGAGAGAACAATCCTGTGTGATCGAGGACCCTTGTTTGGAAAGAGATGTGCGATGCCAGTAGTCGCTGTGAATGTGGGTGATGCTCTGTACCATTTATAGCTATGCACAGTGGCCGACAGCTCTGACCTCAGGGGCAAAAGAGATATACTTTCCTGTGCAACCACCTCAGTGTAAGCAAGGGACGAAGGCTGCAAGTGCAGGCACACACAGAAACACACACACACACAGGGAATGTATTTATTTCAAGGTCAGCTCTGGGGCGGGGTTGAGTAGACAACTCTTGTTACACACAGGAGACTCACAGGCTTCATCCATCCGAACACACACACACACACACCCTCTTTCCACCCTAGCACAGATGCTACAGTAGGAGTAATGTAAAGACCTTTGCACCTCATCAAATCTCTCCAAAAGCAGAACCTAAAATGTAGCTAACCACTAACCATCTCTTTTATTAGCTAGTTTGAAATATTCCTCACAGTGCAAACTTGTCTGGCTCGTCTGATATGAGGGCAATTATGTAACTTTTCTTAGCTAACTGTACTGTAGATTAATTAAGGTTAAAAATATCATGATTTACAGGACAGACTGAGTGCATCTTACAACAATTACAATGACTATTTCACAATCATTTCTTCAGAAGACCATAAAACTAGGTTCAACTGCAACACGCTGACTTTCAGTTCTATTCATAAGACATCAATGGTAGTGAATACACACAAAGAGCCACTAATCCTCAGATAGTCTCAAGGAGAAAACAAATCCAAGGTGTCCTGGCTGGAAAACATCACATGAGCCTGTAGGAACGTTCGTTATCTCCGACACCCTGGGTGGAGGTCTTGGCCTCTGTCTACATAGTGTTAATCATTCAACACTCTTCCTATGCGTGAATGCGTGTGTGTGTGTCTGTGGCAGACAGTTACATCAGGTAAGAGTGACTCCAATTCTGTGTTTGCAAAAGTAAACTTACTAGTTTTCTCTGAACGAGCGACCTGTCCAGCCACAATCCAAGACAGCGCTGTGACCGCAGCAAGAGCCCCGATATGCAGGAACGGACCTGTAGCCTGGACACATGTGAGACAAGAGTGAAGAGGATGAAGGCAGGACGCAAAGAAAGAGAAATGGAGACATTGATAAGGGAGAGAGAGAGAGAGAGAGAGAATCAGGGTTAAAGAGAGATGAAACAAAGACAGAGAAGACAGAGGCGTGGAATTACACACATTTTCTAGGGTTAAGAGATTGGCAACACTATTCAGAGATAATGTCTATAATTTGTAGAGGCGTTTCATTTTAATGGCATCAGTTTCAGTGTAATTGCACATCCATTTCTATCGCACATCTATGGTGGTGCAACAATCTCACAGGGAAACACTAATAAGAATAAGATCCTCAGAACTTCTTAGATATTGTTTAGCTGTAATATCACTGGTACTAGTTTCACTACAGATTCAGTAGAGTGTCTCATCTGTACACGCAGTTTACATTATTGCACTTTGTAGCATATATAAAGCATTTAGAGGTACTGAAAGTGCTTCTGGTACAGTGATGACAGTGTGATGTCAGGTCAAAAATAGACTTTCTACCATTTTCATTTTGATGATGTAAGTGCTTCATGGAGAGAAAACTGATCACAGCGGTTAAAGCCTAAGGTGTTAATTCCTCATAACAAACTGCCTCCAACTGTTGCACTTAGCAACAGCAATGATCTCAAGCCATTGAAAGTGGCTTTTGGGGCTTTCCTGTGTTTCAGTCAGCTGACCTGCAGGGAGATAGGGACGACATCCCACTCTTGTCCCCATGTTTGATTGATAGATATCACCCCAACAATGGTGGTGAGCAGAGCAGCAGTCACCCCTATCTGTGTAGACAGAGAGGGACATAGACAAAGAAAATAAAACAGGCTGTCACTTTAAACATACATACACACACACACACACACACACATACACACAACACAGAATAGGCCTGCACAGCTCCTGGCCCTTTCACACGCCAAACAGTGTTTGGTCCCTGTATTTGGGTTGCTGATAACATTCTAGTCCAGGTCATTAACAGAGCTTTCACAACTCTCCTGGGACATCACGATCCAAACTAGAAGTTCAGGGGAAGTTCAACTGATCAGCCATAAATGAGCACACACGTAGGCTCCAAGCGGTAAAACACCTCCAGCAACATACACAACACACACACATTGTGATAGAGAGGATAGAGTACATATGTACTGCCTTCTACCTCCTAATTTTCACAACACACACACACACACACACACACACACACACACACACACACACACACACACACACACACACACACACACACACAAATAAACAACACAGCTGCTCAGTCTCACATTTGACACATTACCTTATGAAGCCAGTGCAAATTCAACTGTTGGCCAAGTGCAATGTGGCAAAGTGCTAAAACCTGAAAAGAGCGCAAAAACACAAACAGAAGAGAATAACTTAGAAAAACAAGTGTGCTGCCTCATGGATCTCAACTTGCTCGACATCACCATGAAAACAGTTCTGTCTGGCAACATAAACGAGACGATTCAAAATCTGTTTCAACACAATCAAGGCGCAAGATGTGTAGCGCCACCTTAGTGAATATCTGATGTAGGACTGACCATTAAAAACGCGATGTAGGTGAAGCCAGCAGCGGTGGTGGCCAGGATGGGAACAGTGCCATCACTCCACTCCCCAGAGCGGTTGTAGAGGAACCTGTGGGAACAAGAGAAATAATAACGTTTCTCATATTGAATGCTCGCCAGCTTTTTATTATTACATTGACTTGCAGGCAGACACCTATCACGTACCCTTGATCTTAATGCTTTATTGTTGCAATAAACAGGCCACAGACACAACAAAGACAGCAGCCTCAGTGACCACAGACGCCACCGTTGGGCCACAGGGAGGATTCAAACAAAAGAGATTACAGTATGTTATTGTCATATTAATGGAAGAGGAATTATTGATGGCTGGTTTCTGTCTCATGGGGTTGCCTCAGTACGAGGAACAGGAAGTACTGTAAAGGTGACAACACAAATATAAATCTACAGTATGTCAGTCTAAGCTTTAAAGCTCAAAAGCTCGATAAGTTCACAGCTGAAAGGCAAAGGCAAGTGTGTGTGTGTGTGTGTGTGTGTGTGTGAGGGTACACACACACTTTGGGCTTATAGCACTAATTACAACCAAAGTCTTATCAGTCATTCCAGGGGCAAAGAACCACAGCAGAGTCACTTAATGCTGATGCTTGAAGCCCTTTGTGAATACATTTATACTGCAGATGGACTGGGATGTTCCCTGCTGCTAAAATCACTAGAACACACAATGGCAGGGATGTCATCTCTGTCATTATCTGTGACATCAGAAAAGCAGGAAGAATAGAAGGAAATTTATACATTCCCTATTAAAAGAGGAATTGTGAATGTCTGTTCAACAAAACTGGCATCTTAAGATAAAAAAAGCAAAAAAAACAAACAAAATAAAACACTAGTTTGATCTGCTGATAAAACTGGATTGGGCGGTTCTTTGCAGAGAAAAACAAGGGTGAGGACTGTACGCACAGAAAAGCGATGCTGAGAGAGAGAGAGAGAGAAAAAAAAATACAGTGGGAAAGGAATGTGAGAAGAGTTAATGGAAGGCAACAGATGATAAGGGGGAAAGGTGACATTGTGGAGGTTTCTGAGAGCCAGAGGAGAGGGGGAGGGGAGAGGTAGTCGGAAAGAAAGACCAGGGTATCCAATATATGGTAGCATAGGCTATATTATGTAAAATTTACGACACACAGAGGAAGTGTGGGAAAAGATCTGACAGGATGCTTTGTGCCTGTTCCTCTCAGGGAGTCCCCAAAAACTGTTTGGTCCAAAAGCGCCTATAGTCTCCTGAAAGACGTTTCATTTCTGTGTCTTCACATTGAAAACTGTCTGTTGTTTTCATTTCAGATTGCTGGAGTATCTATATTGAATTTGGCAGCACTTGTGTGAATGTTGATTAAAAGGTTTTAAAAAACCTTATTTTTGATAACTGTGATGTTTTATGATGATGGTCAGTTGTCATTGGGCAGCACATAAACTAGTAGTCAAGTAAACATGTCACAGGGCTGACTGATATATATAGTATAGGAAATGTTGGGCGAGGCATCACACTTATGTAATGGTGTAATCTGTGGAGGGAAGGGTGGTCCCCTCCTCAGATTAAGGCAGATTAAACTGATAATTTAGGAAATCAACAAACCGACAGGCATGGATAGCATTTATTTACAGTCCAAACAATATGGTGACAGACCTCTGGTGCTTGGGTCGAGCGGTCAACTCACAAGAACGTTGAGTACTCACCAGTTGAACTCATTGTAGTCGTTATGAGCCTCCCACCAGAAGTAGAACCAGACCAGCAGCAGACAGAAGGTAAAGAGGAGGATGAGGGACCACAGCAGCTCCCACTGCACACACACACACACACACACGTAAACATCATTAGTTCTGAGAGTCAAAAGATATTTGTTCAAAAACAAACAATAAAGACTACACAGTCTCTGTTCCGTGTTGTGACAAGTAAAAGTGAAATTTGGAGGTTTCTGAGTGCTGCCAAAACACTGGAAACTAAAATTGTATCCACTGAATATTACTCTTGTGGAGACAAAGCAATTATGCTTAAAAGATTTCACAAGCACAACTTCATCTAAAAATATCTTCAGAGACTATCTATTAGAAGTAAACTTTCGACAAACTTATCCTACGTTGAGCACACTGAGTCAACCTGGCTGCTGACCTTTGCAGAGAGTAAATCCCTTATACACTTTGCTCATTATCAAAGAATGACTTTTAATAACTTCTCGTGCAAGCTTACTAATTACTGTCCTCATCTGTCATGCACTTTTGCACCATGGCAAATATTAAATGGGAACATCTTAAGATAAAGACAGACAGAAAAAACATCCCCGAGCCATACTCAGGAGGATACATGCACGCAGTAAAGCACACCGGCTGTCTTGTCTCAGCACTACACTTTTACTACGACTCAGACAAAAACCTTTTCACCTTTTCTTAAAGAACAGAAAATTGCTCATCATTTAAAGAATACTCGCTGCACCTGAGAGACCCGAGAAAGCACAAGTGTTGGCCCACTTTAACTGTGCTGATAACCCACACAAACACAATGCTGATAGAAAAATGAACGTTTCTAGGTTAAAGCGCGATAGGAATTTAATCAGCTGACGCCACTGAACACATGAAGCGACTGGGTGTAGGAAAACCACACACACACACACAAACATAGACAGACATATATATTTCAATCACATTGTTAGATAAAAGAAGAAGAGTAGGCAGACTTGCTTAATGACTTTAATTCTATGTAATCTGGACAAATCACACAATACAGAAAATCTCATCTTTAGACCTCCTGGGGAAAGAAAATCACATCACATCAAAATGTCAACTGTAATTATAGTCATTAAAGATGTCAAGTGTCTACAATGTCCTCTTGAAGGTCAGGACTACGCATTTTGGTCAGACATATACGAAACGTTTGCATAAACAGTAAGTGCAGTTATAGAGTACATCAATATGTTGTTTAATACCAAACAGCTTTTTTTTTTAGTCATTGTAAATTCAGAATCTTTAGGTTGTGCTGGCAAGACAAAGAAATCAATTTAAAGATGTCACCTTGGCCTGGCCAGAACTATAATTTCTCACATTTTATAGACTAAACGATAAATCAGAAACTGGCAGATCAATCCATGATGAAAATAAGCATTTGGTTGCTACAAAATGTCCTTATGTATACAGTGTGTGTGCACAGGTGTGTCGAGATAAAAAAAACACTCTGTTAAGCAACCCAAGCAAAGCAGCTTGACTGCACCATTGTTGAGTGTGCACAGGATCAGATTATTATCGCCTCGACCAGCTGATGCGACACACAGGTAAGACAGTCTGTCTGACCTGCTTATATCTCTTCTCAACCCTCACCGTGTTTTGTTGGATAAATCGAAAAGTGTTTAAATGTTAAATATGGAAGTTTGAATCCTAAAAAAAAAAAAAAAATTAAAAGAAAAAAAAAAATCCTGAATCGATCCAAAATAAAAGCTAGTTGAAGGTCATATTTGAACAGCCTTATTTCAAGAGTTTCCCACATTTCACCATTCTGACCTGGGTCTGACTTCATGTGGACTTCATGATGGTACACTGATATTACTTTATTTCTGGGCATAGTTTCATGGCATGACAGTGATCAATTGTACAAAAAAAACCCCAACATCTTACATCAGATAATATGAGCACAATCTAAATAAATTTGGCTGCACTTTTATTTTTTTAACCATGTCTGCAAAAACATATATTTGACTCCACACACACATTTACCAACATTTTGGATATGTGTTGTGACAAAAGAGCAAAACAAATCAATCCTTGTACAACAGGATACCAGGGTCTCTGTAGGAGGCATCTGTTTGTGTGTGTGTGTGCATGTGTGCGTGTGTGTGTGTGTGTGTGAAGCAGCTCTGTTCAATAATGAGAAAGCACAGACCCTGGTTCCCATGGTCCTTAATGACTACCTGAAAACACCTG
This sequence comes from Euthynnus affinis, assembly GCA_029490765.1. Lineage (NCBI taxonomy): Eukaryota > Metazoa > Chordata > Actinopteri > Scombriformes > Scombridae > Euthynnus > Euthynnus affinis. Next base: position 24,769,577 of record CM055845.1, on the reverse strand, counting down.
GGAGATCCGACCTTGCTCCTGAAAGGGTACATTCTTCATCCTCCTCCCCCCACCCCGGCTCTCTCAACCCTTCTCCCCCACATCCTCTCTGGATTATGATGGATGTGACCTGAGACGCCTCTGGGAGAGCAGCGATGGTGCGAACACTGGAGTCCCCTTAATTAATCGGATTACCTAATCAACTATATCCCAATGTCATTTCTGAGATCTGATGCTAACACTGCTATATTCACTTGAGTATATCACATACCGTACATATTTCTTAAGGCCGTATGATTTCTTATGAGTAGTTTTATGCACATGACAAAAACTGCATCTAAATGACAAACTGCAACCACAGTGTGTCCACTCTTTGGTTTTAAAGAGTGGACATGTTGTATGTTTTACTTAAATGATTGGAGAGTCTGGTTTGCAGTGCAGCTAAGAAATGTTAAGCCGTAACGATCTTCTAAGACATAACAAGAAAAAAAAAAAAGGTTTTGAAGAATAACTTGATTTTAGCACCATGTTAGGTCTGATGTTGCCTCTTCCAAGCTTGCTCAGCAGCAGAGATTTGACTGACATGACTTGGCGTGCCCTGGTGACATCACATTACCATTCTGCATGGCAGGCGTTTTATTCGGATGCAGCGCGGCGTAGCATGGATTGACAGTGCGGCAAGAGAAATTTATCAGAACACAACAAACCCTGGGAATGGAGACTGTTGGAGAGCAGTGCATCCTAACAATCACCTGTGCTTCGTTCTGATTAATGAATCTGCTGTTCGCCCCTCAGAGAAATCACACAAGACAAAAGAGGACAAGTTCACCTTGGCAAGATTCAGGGCTGTTGAGTTAGATTTAATTCAAATCAAATGATGTGGTGAGCCGTAATTAAAAAAAAGTAAAAGATCGGAGTGACTTTTCGAAACCATTGCGGGCCCTTTCTGTGGGCGCTGTAGAGTGATGTAGTCCAGACAGCCGCAATGGTAAAAATGAAAATAGATTTTAAAAACAGTAAACAAATTTGCTCACTGAACCAGAAACACTGGAAAGGAGAGAAGTCATAGAGAAAGATATGTGTCATAGTCGAAGCCTTTTAAAACAAATTCCATTGCTAAAAATAGAAGAGTCAAACAAATCAAGGCGAAATTCATTGCAGTATGTAAACACTCATTTTAAAACTTTAAAAGGATACATTCTCAAAAGCCCTCCATTTGCATTTTTTCTAAACTCTGCAAATCTGAGCTATAAATGCTATGAACAAACATATCTAAGGATTAGCAGGTCTTTGTATGGACTAAAGAGTTTCGTTTACTATGAGGCTGCACTGAGGGTTTGCTCCAGCAATATGATGAAAAAGAGGGAATACTAAAAAACAGTGAAAATGTTGTGAAACTGATTTAATGTTGCTGACTCACCACTGCGTCAGACAAATCTGCGTCAGTGAAAAGCAGGTGTAGAGAGAGACAACAGACAACTTTTTCTGTAATAGTTAAAGACAATGAAATCAGTGACAGTGACATAATACTGCAGTCATTAGGTAAGTAAATAATGCACATCGAGCCGTCTACTCAAATACAAGACACGAGTGCTGCATTGAAAATTACCTTACTGCTCTCATCAGTGGCTTTCTGCTTGAATTTGTATTTTCCTGACTTTTATCAGATCACAGTAGGTCCAGTCCAGTACGGTATGACTGAGAAAGCCAATTATATTTATTATATTGGCTTATTGATAAAAAGAAAATACAGTTTACAGTGTTTCTCACAGAATGAGATTCTATCTGTGGTGTTGGGGAGGGGGGCATATATAATGTGCTCCACTGCAAATAGCATGCAGCTATATACAGTTGTATTTTGACTATGTTGTGTTAAGAACATGGAGCAACTTCTCAGATTTAACTTGTGTGCATCAGTTTTGGACAGGTCTGCGCAGGTGTTCATGATACTGACCATTCGTGAACTCTGGTTAGATTCCACTCAGGAATTCGGCCAGCCGTCTTCTCTGCAGGGAAAAGCCAACAACAATCCTTCCTCCTGCACATGATCATGTTTTGATTCAGAGTGCATACGGAGAGGAGGGGCTGTTCACAAACGGGCTCGTTTTCAACGCGTTTGTGTGTGAGAAGGAGAGGGAGAGAGAGAGAGAGTGGGGCAAATGGGGCTGAGTGAATCAATGCGTTGTGTGCAGCTCTACTATGGAATAAGATTTTACCTGTTTTAAATAGAAAAAATTGAAAATCTATATGCGGTTAATGATGTTGATATTGTGGCAGGCTGCCACAAATAAATGATGGGAAATCCTGCATCAAATGTACAGGACAGAGTAAAAATTAAGGAGACTGCAGCATTAAGTCGTCGCTCAATAATAGTGATTCTATAACTGTTCCAGAGGTTTTCTGATATTCAGCTGCTCCACTTTTCCTGGCGAGAGAAGCTGCTAATGATTGAACGATATATGCGTGCTCACTCTTTTCCCTCCAAGCATTCTTCAATATGTCAAACAGAATCTAGGCTACTCTATAGTGTCATAAGCATTGGATGGTTATTATTCATGCTCTGCAGCTTCTCTTATTACACAGTATAGGCACGCATGGACATGCACATGCTTGCTGTCGTGCTCACATACTGTACATAGAAAGATAAAACATTCATATATGCTGCTAAATTATTTTGAAAAAAGCAAACGGCAATGATATTTTGATTTACATCTGGTTTGCAAGTCAACCAAGGACTGAGTGTGTTGACACAACTAAACGTGTCAGTCTGCTGCCTGCAGATTCACAAGACAAGCTGTGTATTACTGTGTAGCAACCACAGTATACAAGCCATCTGTACTTTACTCTGATCCCCTTAACAGCAGTACGATCACATGGTGCATTTCCAAGCATAACAACAACTGCACACATTTCTATCAGAGCGTTGTTTTGTAGGACCACAGCATGAACTGGAATGACAAGCTGATGAAAAGCTAATTAAGCATTTTTGTGTGTGAGCTGGCAGATGCAAGGACTACATGGAGAACTTGTCCTTGTATCATGTACAGTACATCACCCTGTACTGCCACACACTGAAAGCTTCTCTACACCGATGTCACAACATTTTGTACTCGGCAGATTGTGTGCTTCTCATTCTGAATTCATGTGTGTTACAGTACATAATGAAATAGGCCAACATTAGTCATCAGGGAGAAGACAAATAGCAGTTCCTGTACTGGCAAAACTACTGAGAGATGCTGGAAATGTCAGCAGCAGCAGCACGAGACCTAAACTTGGATCACTTGTAAATAAGACTCATTTATTATTACTGAGCAATTTAGCATTTATTCAGGTTTTTAGCTTTGCACCTAATATAAACAAATACTGATATTTTTTGTACCAAAGAAGAGACAGAAAATAAGCAAGTTGTATCATACATGGTGAATCATTCATGGTAGGGAGGCAGGGTGGGGCTTTATTTCTGCAGCAGCACAGACCTCTGCTATATAGACATCACACAATTTAACAACCCAATCACAGAGTGCTGCCATCTAACATGCCAGCATTGTGGAGAGAGAAAAGCGTGGGATGGTCCTGAATCAAACTGCTGTCAAATATGAATCCAGACAGAAACAAACCAAAAAAGAACCCACAAGCATGTCCGAGTGTGTGAATAGGCTTTTAAACTTGTGTAAACAAAAGGAATTAATTTTTTCAGCTCCGTTTAGTGGAAAAAGGACGGAGCTGCTTTAGCTGGTCTTCTTTTGCTGACAGTGCTGCTTCTGCTGAGGCACAGCCTCACACGCCACTCTCTCTCTTTGCTTCTATCTTCACTGGACTTGACACCTCAGTCCCTTGTCACATTCCTGAGCATATCCAGATAAGTCCCTGGTATTTCACACACGGTGTGCTGCACTGCTCTGTAATGCAGCTATACCACCAATTCACACAGTGTAAAAATGTGTGCAAGCGAGAGGAAGATGCTCATTAGAGTAGAAAAATATGACAAACGCCTTCCAAATACTGAGCTGAACCTCCATTTTCTCTAAGATTTTAAACATTTCCCCCATGCTGCTAAATTAAAAAAAAAAAAAAAAAAAGAATACAAAAATAACAGTCCATCTGTTTCATGGACGAAAGCTGCTTATTTTCTAATATTTAATGTGTAACTCTTAGACATTTAAACAGGAAATGATGGTACTATTCCAGCAAACAAGTGTTTTAGGTCAGCAGCCACAGGCTGGCTGACCGTGCATCGCTCGTCCCTTTTAAACCTCTAAATCTGATCACTGCTCTGCTGAGAGGGGATCACACTTTTGTTCCAGTATTTGTGGTTATTATTTACCCCTTTTGCAAGGTCAACACAGTCTCTAAAACTGGACTAAGGATTAGAGTTATGCGATTACAGGCAGTGCCAGCCAGCCAGTTAGTCCACAAACTGTAGAGATGTTGCTGGTATATCATTTTACACACTTAATTTGTGTATGTTTTGCATTTACTGGTTGCCCGGCGTTACTTCTTTAAAAGTAAACAATACACTAATAATAAGTATATATGTGGCACAACTCACAAAGTTCAAATTATACTTTGTGTGAAGTCATCGTTTCCCATGTCCATAAAGGCCACGCTGACCGTATGAAGCGGCTGCACAGGTGATATATAGTGTAGAATAAAACACACAACTTTCAGCACAAGCCTGAACAGCCACACACCAGGAAGTAGCTTATATTTATAATTATAGCAGAGTAAAAACTCTGTTCAGATACTATCTTAGTTATTGGAGCACTCTGGTGTCACGGGTGAAAGAGTGAGGAGAGAAGAGGCTTTCACATGAGTTTAGAAAAAAAGGAACCACAGGTGAATTTTATATGAATCGGTTTTGTGATTGATCATTTGACCTGATAGGACAGTAAACAGAGTGTCTGGCTGCTGGAAATTGTAATATTAATTTTATTGCATTATTACAATATGTTAGATTTAACAAACTTGGGGAAACAGCTTCAAGGGAGGTTTATTCATAATCAACATCAAACACACATTAACATACATTTGTCCATGTATTTCAAGACATAACCTACTGCAGATTTATTGTAGATATATGATTTGGTATAGACAGCCTATAGCTTCAGTCCGACGAGAGAATACAATCCAGAACAACTACACTCACTGCTTTTTTAAACACAATCTCTACAAGGGATGTGTAGTGAAAGCAGCACGATAGCACAGCAGCAAGCCGTACAAACTGATGCTGCAGGTCGCACCCTGTGAGCAAAAGCAAGAAGCGTTCAGTGGAAACCAAAACCTGATCATTTGTTAAAACAATGTAGCTTTATCTCAAGTGTTTGAAATACTACTCCTAGTGTAATATTAAGAAAAAGGTAATGTAATACCCTTAAAGACATTATTAACCATCACACCCTCAGCCTCATCTTCTTGTAAGTCACCTCACATCTGATATATTGAAGTTTATGACCTTTCAGTCTGACAGCCAGAGGGAAAAAGAATGGACAAGGATGTGATCAGGCTCACAAATGCAGGACAAAAGCAAAAAAAAAAAAATGGTTACGTCCTTTAGAAATGAACAGAAGTCACCAGTCCAAACACTGAAATCACAGAAATAACAAATGTCTTCAACGTACAACATGTCATTTCTGCCACTATGGGTCTCTGAATTAAAATAATAGCAAAAGACAGAGTTCGGTCACGCCGTAAAGTAGGGTGGGATGATGGGAGTTGTTGTCTTCATTGTTAAACAACCTACAATTCCATCATTGCAGTCAGCTTCTCCTGGTTAAGATTCCTTCAGTGTTCATCACTCAGGAGGTTTTTACCAGGAGATGAATTATCAGCAGAGGTCTCCTCCTCTCCAAAACAAATGCACTCGATGATTAATAGAGCAGTTTCACATTAAAATTCAGTGTTGCTCCCAGATCTAACAAGATGTAAAAGCGTTTTATAAAAATGTGACTGAAAACTGGATAAAAAGTCAATTTATGACGGCATCTGGCAGATAACCACAACACTGACACATGCGCAATGAGGATATGACGCCATTGACTGTCGACTAAATGAAACGGACCGCTAGCTTGATTAAAATTACTCTACTTGATTTCTCTGGGTTTGAACACTGTTGGAAACATTTGGAATAATCCCAGTACAAAAACAAAATATATAACACCAGTCTAGTTGTTTTAATGCAGAAAAGTTACACATTGAGCCTTTCAGTACAATCAGATCAGGAGTTGACATCATTTCTGCAAACAAATGGAACTGCTAGTACTAGCCAATTGCGTTGTCTTACAAAGACAAATGATGTCAAAGCAGCTTTGCTTCTATTTTTGCAGCCTTTGTGTGACTGAATGGTAAAGACTTGCTAAATGGAAATACTTTCAATTATTACTGAGAGGCCAGATCAGCTTGCACAGTGTGACGCAGGCTGTCTTCCTACAAAGCACCTTGAACACAGACAGAAGCAGTTTTAGTAAGACTCTCAGTCAACCTGAACAGCTCATTACAGTGAACACAGATGAGCACAGATGAGCAGAAATATCAGGATCCACGTGTGAATGAGTCTACAGTCGTTTCAGGATGACATTCTCAGTTCTCACGCTTCTGTGATTCACTCAGGTTACGTGTAGCCGATACCTGCCTTTGATCAGTCACAGTTTGTTTACTGGAACTGTTTAAGATGCAAGTCTTATATGACATCACTATACTAGGAGGTATTACTCAATGCAAAAGGGCAACTCTTTGGGTTCAAGGCACCCAAAGCTAAGAAAAGAAACATTAAAAGCCTTCTCACATGAATTAAAATGTTCAGTGACGGCCAAAAGTCTGGAAACCAAAATAAAATTAAGAGTTCAAACTTTTCATTTCCATTTGTTGTTACGCTGAACTGGTCAAATATGTACCAAATGTCAAAAAATAAATTTCAGACCACAGATGTCACAACAACATACTCAAAAATTAAAATGTACTCAAGTTATATTAAACCAAATAAAATATAAACTAACACAAAAATAAATAATTAACACAGCTTTCCTCTTTCTATTCTCTACAATTTGACAGCACCCAAACAAGGTGGCACTCTTAGTGGAGGTCTATATTTACAATTATTGTAGACAGCATAATTTTGGCTCGTTCTGTTTTCGGTTCTCTCCACTCATAATGGAAACATACAAGAATGTTGAAGAGGAAAAATATCCTCTTCCTGAATCAACTGAAATGGAAATGGACTGCAGCCCTGCAGAGAGCATACAACTGCAACTGTTTGCTTCTTACACTGGGGTCAAGACAAGTGCTGTTCAACACTATGGTCAAAACAAAGGATGAGCACTGTGAACAAAGTATGCTGACTTGGCACTATCCTATCAGTTGGCCTGAAAGACAACCACTTGCAACAGGAAACAGAGCTACACGGTGTCCACTTTCCTGCAAACAGGAGGGGGGGGAAAAAAATCAATACCTCATTATTTTATTCTGCAATGCTTTTTATATCGTCCCAGAACTATCAAGTATAACCATCCTTCAATATCTGTGTTCATTGTGTCTGTTTGTTTACAGATCTAATGTAAATTTAATGCAGGCCATATGTTGTCTTTGATGGATCTGTGTGTGTGTGTGTGTGCGTGTGTGTGTGTGTGTGTGTGTTGAGTGACATGAATCTGTTGTCTGTGTCCTGGGTTTCTGCTTGTCTACAGTATGGTATGTGGGCATAAATAAATTATCCAACCTAGCATCTGAGCACGCACACGCACACACACACACGCACACACACACACACACACACACACACACACACACACACACACACACAGGTATGTGCTGTGTGTTTGAGTTTGTTGCAGCAACATAACCTGTGTGTCCTTGCTAAATACAAAAGGTCAGGAAAAATGACTCATTGTGTGTAGGCTGTGATACTTACTCTGGCATGCACCTCATAGGAAAAAAAAAACATTATTATTCTTTGTTTGGGAGTTACATGGAACTGTTGGTAGTACATCTTGGTTTTAGATTCTATAAAAGAGGCTATGAACGCGTTAAAAATGGTAAAACTATCATTATAATGGCTTCTCATAGTATGTAATCATCTAAATGCCCCAAAATAATGTGAATGCCAAGTTTGTCTGTCCACACTATGATAAATGCATCCCCTATACAACATAGAGAATACTCTGTTTAGTGTTTAATCTTAACACTTAACAGCTGCCAAGCTTGTGGCTCTGTACTACACCCACTCCCAAAAAAAACTAGTTACATATTAGTTAAATATGCTTTAACTAATTAAAAATGGAGGTTGGAGCTGACAGACAAGTGAAAACAGTGGAGTATTGTAATGTCATATGAAGCTCTATGTAAAAAGCTGAAGGTTACTGAATAGAGGACAAACCAGCAAGGACATTTTTCCTCAAAGATAATTATTCTTTGTAAATCAATGTCGAGAGACAAACATGATCAGTGTGTAGGGTATCTAGAGACCATGAGGTGTGAGTGCTATGGATGCCAACCACAGACTGTAAGATGCTACAGCCTTCTATGTTTCTTTTTTTCTCACTGGTATATTCAATAATAAAATACCTTTCAACTTTTTCCACCTCCTACACAACCATCTTGTTATTCTGAGCTGTGAAAAGACTTCTTACATTAATGTAACAGCTACATACTTTAATTGAATGCCTTCATTTTTATATACAGGTTTTTGTCAAAAAAAAAAAAAAAACATAGTTCAGCAGTTCATTGGAAGATTAAGTAAAAATTAAGCAAGGACAATTTGTCACCTCTCAATAAAAATCATGTAAAAAGGAATGCTAACAAAAAGCTGAGAATGAATATCATCCTGCGTCGCTCTCTCACAGGAAAGCTGTGCTGTTATCATGGAAGATGACCTTGAGAAGATGATTTACACAGAGAAAGGGACGATCAGGCCTTGCCCTCTACCAAACCTGATGTGAGCACATGTGCACAATTGAGTGTGTGCACGTGCTCACAAACTGGCTGGAAATAGCTTACAATTGTGAGAGAGTGCGACACAATCGATAGCAACGAGGCCAGTCTATTATATTTCCTTCTGCTTTGCTAAACCAGTGTTGTTTGAGTGTACAATTACAAACAATTAAAAGGGGTTTTTTGTCTCAGTCAAAATGTTTTCTATAGATTACTGAATGTAAAATTTAACTGACTCACATCAAAGGGAAGCTAACTGTAATTAACCCAAGAGAAAGAAACACCTACTGAATGCATGACTCAGATGTGACTGATATTATACTCCAGGGTCAGTTATATGTCATTCACTGCCATATTAACAGATCGGCTGCTGAACACGTACATTATATACAGCCAGACGTAAATTTCTGATTGGTTGAAAACATCCACAAAAAAAAGTGTTTTTTACCCCCTCTCTCACCTTGGTGGTGTCATCATGGGAACGTTGATAGCGTTTCCAGCGGCAACCGTAGATCCCGGTGATACATGACAAACACAGCTGGCGCTCATAGACTTGGAGGGGTTGGTGTTTGACCATGCTCCTTCAGTCAGTCCTGCTTCCAGAGCTCTAACATCCCACTGACTACAAAGGATACTGTAAGACAATAATAAAAAACAAACAAACATATGAACTGTTAGTATGAATGTTAATGCAAGTTACTGGTTGTTGAGAACAAAAAATCTAATGCACAAATATCAAAGACAATCTATGCTGCCAAAAGTCACTGGAGTAAGATGTTTGGCATTTTGACAGAAAGCACATGCTGGTTTGAAAAGCACCACGCTTTTCAAACAAAGCTCAGCCTCAAATTAAGACCTTGTTTCCCACCTCTTGTTTCCAATGACAACTGACACTGCTAGGAGCTCTCATCAATATGAACAAGGGAAAAAAAATTAAATTGAAAAGGCCTTGGTGAACCAGCGATCTATTGGACATCACATTAAATTACAGTGACCATGAATACATCACAGTATCACTAAATATCTGGGCCAAAAGGCAGCATGGAGGCAGAGAAAGGGTCAACAGGCATAACGGGGAATGTAATGTAACAGTCACATTTAAGCAAAACCCTTCAATTTCTAACACATAAAAAGAGAGAGATTCATGCTGCTTTGTACAGCTGTGAGGGTTAATGCTGTGACTGAATCAGCAAGCAGCACATTGTTAACGCTGTGGTGCAGAGTCTCTAAACAGCAGAAGATCTTTGCATCGTTCAGTGCTTTATTTGAAATTTTTTAAGCTGGCGAAAAGAAATCAGTTTCATCATTTAAAAATTTAACTTGAAACATTCATCTAGACTTCATTTCACATATCTAAACAGGGAGGCACCAGGGAGGCAGCCAACCCTGCTGCCAGCTCCTCTTAATGTGGAGGAGCAGCAGAACAGCATAATACTTTTGAGAAAAAAAAAAAAAAAAAAAAAAAAACCCAGCATGCCTCCTCCTATGCCTGTCGAATACCGTGGTTGTGAGGCACGGTAAGAAGCACCGTGCTGTATGGGGTGTGAATAATCAGTTATAAGTCAGTCTCTCCTCTGAGCTACTACTGATTCAGCACTGAGACTCTGCAATCAGCTATAATAACAATAATGATATTATAGCAGTGCTGACTGTTATCACAAGTTTACCCGTCTCTCCAGGGACATGACAGAGCCTGCTGTGCTGTGTTGCTGCAGCTGCAAGCCACTCATCTCAGTCCAATCTGGGACTGAAAGTTAATCTTGTATCAAAGCATACACTCTGCATAATTAACGTGAGGGTTAACAATCTCTGCTGACAAACAAACATGATTAAACAGTGTATAAACACAAATCTATGTTTTAACTGACTAGTGATATTCATCTTTCCTTGTAGATTGTGAAGCACAGCTAGTGTATGGCTAAATCACATCTGATGTTTCAGAGCAATTCTGCATGTTAACTACACTCTTCCTGCTGTAATCAGGCTGTCTCAGGCTCAGGGCAACTGCTCATTAGCATCTGCTGCAGTGGCCATGTTTCCTGTTATTAGTAAAACTGCTCTGTGGAGGGCGGGCCTGACCCAGGGGTATAATGAACCTGGCCCACCCCAGCAAGACCACAAGGGTCTTTGAAAGGCAGTGTGCAATGCTACTGTGTGGCTTCAAATAAGAAGTGTTCAGTGTCATACGCTATATTCTGACCCAAACTAAATACCGACAACTACAAATAGTTTCTAATTTACAACAGAGATGTACTGTATCCAAAGAAACAACATTTGTACCAAACATAGGAATTGCAGAACAACGCTAAAAAGGAGAACATCATTTAAGGTTATAAAATAGAAACCGCTGGGAAGGCCATTTTAGCGAAAACAGTTTAAGTACAGTGAGTGAATAAAACCCCTGTCACTGGCACAGTTAATGCTGATACAAGACCAACTGTCAAATAAAACCAGGCTCAGACTGGATAAATGCAAAGAATCACTTTAATGTCCTTCCACTGGTCAAACATGCTACGTGCCAGTGTGTTATCAATAACTACCTTATCTTATTTGGCGTCTGTACAACTGTATTGCCCAATCTGACTGAATAGCAACATAGCAGTCTGAGGGATTTGCACACTGATCAGATCAGGCACTGCTTGAGTACCGGCAAAGCTATTATGCTTGTCTGCTTATTCTTCTAAATAAATCACGACTGTTATTGGTGATCAGAAGAAGCTTTGTAAGCCAAAGATTTTGAGCGTGTTTTCTTCCAAAATTAGAAATTTGCAAAATTAAAAAATAATTAAAAAAAAAAAACAACTGCTCTCTGGGGCTCTAGAGATGATCTTAGTTGTTCAGTTAGTTGGTCCAACAATCCTGTCTGAAAAAAACAAAACAAAGCAAACAAACAAAAAAAAAAACCTTTCCATCTCCAGGTCACAATTTCCACTTGTTCGACTTGTAGTTTCATGACACGTCAGAAATGATGGGAGTAATTCCCATGAAATTCACAATGGAGAGATGCACAGATGAACCATTGTAAAAGAAGCTAATCAGGTGATCATTTGCATGTGCACACAAGATTTGCCACAACAAATGCTTCCTCTGGATTTTCCTTCACCTGTTACACCTGTTGTTCTGCATCCAAACATGACAAATAATATTATAAATCAAGTCAACATTGTTATTGGAAATCCCGAACTTTATATGGTGGTTGAAAATAGGTCATGTCCTAACTTGATGGGCGCCGTCATGTTGTCACTTGTTGACAAATTATAATGCTCAAACCTGCATTGCACAGCGGTGTCTCCATGTTGTTAGCAAAGCGGTTTTTGTGGTCTATGTTGCAACACGTTTAGCTTCAAAAAGCTTCCACTGCTGCCAGTGTTGCAGCCACTCGTATCCTCAAAGTCAAACATATCACACGTCACTACTACGTCAATTGAGTTAAACATCAAACGGCCCTTTAATTAAAGCTATTTGATGTGGGATATTATCATAATTAGGCTGAGAAGCACTGTTGCTACAGATTTGTCACCCTGAAATGGAAGTCTAGTCCATTTTTTCACTTCATAATGTCGTTAATATTCTCCAACCTCTCTCTCCAGGCTGTATAAACACTAAATGAACAGCCACTGCAATTAATCTGTTATCAGCATGATGTCTTACCAGAAAGTCATCAGCTAAGTACGAGCCTAATGGAAACAATTAAATTTTGAATGAATGAATTCACAAAGCTAAATTAAATACAGCATCAGTAATGTTCTGCACTTGATTCTTATCTAGGCAACAATCATGTTATTATTATTATTATTATTATTATTATTAACCACCTACAGATGGAGAGTTACTGTATGCAACACTGACAAGTAAACAAAATAAATTATATCCAAAGCTCTGCAGTTGAATGGTCATATTTTGCCAACAAGGATGTGACACCTCTGACCATAGCAAGTGCAGAAATGACCATAACATAAAGGAGTGTGGGCTGCACTATTACACTGACGCTCTGTGTTACAGAGACAACAGCCAAAGAACAAAAGCTGGAACTTGAAACAGAAAAAAAAAACAAACAAACAAAAAAAAAACACTGAGCACAAACAAACAAGAAACGACCACCTTCCTTCCTGTTTTGTAGCCTTTAAAACACCATGTCAGTTACTGTCGTCTACGTGTCCCCCTCTGTGACTGAAACACATTTCACAAGTGAAACGAAGAAGTGATTAAAGGAGAAGCGCACGTTCCCATCATTTGCACGTGTGTGTGTGTGTGTGTGTCACAAGGTGGCTGAACTAAGGTGAAAGAGGAGATATGAGTGATGTGAGTTCGTATGGAAAACCATTAAAACAGCTGTTGTCATCTCCTTTTCTGCTGCTTCATTTCCTCTAATCAAAAGGCACAGAGAGCAAAAACAGTCTGCAGGGGAGGAAATACTTCAGCAGTTTCCCAGTAGAAAACACTGTCTCCTTCTGACCAGCGAACTGAGGGAGAGGCCAAGCAGCAGTGAAGTATGGGACCCGAGGCCAACCCACTACTGAGCTCCTTAAAAGGAACAGACCAATGATCCTTACTCAACCACCACAATGTCATTCAAAATGTCATTGTGGATAAAATGACGTTAATATCTGTTCAGTGGAATGTAATGTAATCCAGTACAACAGGCTTGCAATTATTACCAACAGTCTGAAGCTAATAATGTTCAGTTATTGACTTTGTCAGAGAGGTATCAACTTAACGTTCACCTCAACTTTATTCAACTGGTGACTTTTGAAGCTGTTGTGTATATTGTATTGTCGGACTGTGTTATGGTGCGAGAGTTGAACCAACAACTCAACAGAACTCAACAAGAGGTGATGTTCTAAGCTTCAGATGGTAATGTTTATCGTAGGGTCTCTGTAAGGTGTTCCTGATATTTCACTGATCTCTGTATATTAAAACATAATCAGAAGTGTTCTGGAGCCAAATGTTTGCAACATTGATCCAGAACACACACATCTAACTATTTATCTTGTCCTGCAGAGCATGCTACGATGACCTAACATAGTGGTAAACAGGCATGAGAAAGTAAACCTTTACATGACACAGTGACAGTAGGTTCAAATGAGGTGTTAAAGCTAGAAATTTGAGTGAATCAGAATAATTTGGTCTCCAAAAGGCTAAAAGGTTTGCATTTTAGAATTTTGCAAGCACAAACATAAAATTGGATGTGAACCCCTCGGAAATAGACTCAACATCAGGAAGAATCTATTTAGCCTTCTGCAGATGGGTCTTCATTTAATCTTTTTCCTGATCCCCATGTCATGTTTGAATGATCTGAATTGCTTATTGAGATGTGCAATGGATACCGAGTAATGAAGCACTATGAAGACTTGGCTGAACCATGCGGCAACAGAACATCCCTGTGAGGGAGTTGATTAGTGATACATGGGTGATAAAAGCCATTATAACAAGCAGTGAGAGTCATTATATCAGAGCTGTTAAAGCTGGCTCAGCACTGAAAGCTCAGCTGAAAGCTACCACTACAGAGAGAACGGAGAGTCTTGGCAAGATTTAAAAGTGAGTCAGGAAAGAGCCACCGTACAATAGCTCATGCTACCCGCCTCTTTTTCTGTTTAATCTAAACAGACCACTATTGCTGCTTACTGCAAAGTAAGCCCCATCACTTCCCGTACGCTGTAAGACAGACTCAGTCACTGCTTACAACAGTAAATGGTTTTATATATAGGTCATTGGTTCAGTCATTAGTGTGTCATATCAGCTGGCAGCAGTGTAGATTGTATATACACATAAAGAAAATGAAAGATTCTTATTTTAAAAGTATACATGATGTGAGCCAACTTGTGCCTTGTGTTGCTACCACTTATCAAATCATCTCCAAATGTTAGAAAGGCAGAATTCCAATTGATCTATTCTGAACAGCTGCAGATACACAAGAACAGATTATAAACTATGTAAAAAAAAAAAAAAAAAAAAAAAAAAAAAAAAGGTATGCACAGGTAATAAAAGACACACACACACACACACACTAATGCAAGCTAAGCTTCACAGTGCTTTCTTTAATTCCTCTAAAGCCGAGTGAGTTTCCTGGAAAACCAAAAATCTGGGAGCATGTTCTAACTGGCCAGGCAGAGACTACATAATGTGTACAAAATATAATTCCTTCAAATGTTGAAGCAACACTACTGTCACTAGCTGCTGCTGTTGGATTAAGCTTGTTTTATATAAAAGGAGAGCAGTGGATCGAGGAAGACAGGCGACCTAAAACTCTAAAAACTGTGACTGCGGGACAAAACATTAAATCCCAGCAGGGAAGCTGCAGCACTCGGCTATTCCTGCTTAATTTAATATGGATTAATATTACTTTTGGCACTTACTCCTCCATAATGCAGCCTACTTACAATATACAGCATTCAATATTAATATCTGAAAGAGTGCCGGCTCAACACATTAATGGTAAATTGTAAAGGCTGCATACAGTCAAAAAGCAGACTGCGAAATCACAACTAAGTTAAAATACAATAAAATTTCAAAAGGTGATCATGAAGTAAGCACTGTAAAAAATAAATAAATAAATAAATAAAAAGAGGTAACAGGTTTGCATCCACCATGTCAATGAGCTTATTCACATGAAATGACACCTGAGAGCAAAAACGTCATTAGCTTTATTTTACCTGTTATCAATCATGTGCCTACAGTTCATTATCTGTCCATGAGCCTCGCTAAGTCAGAAGACACTTCCTGACAATAACAACATAGTGTAGCACATGACCTCTCACTCACCAGCATCAGATGCACAGAACAGCATTTGTTAAACAGAAGTAAACATTTTACCCACCAAGTTGTTTCTACTTTCTTTTCTTCTCTTTTATAGTGAACAAGCTTTCACAAGTACGATGAACTGTTGCTCCAAATCTTCAGTCAATGCAGTGACCTTTCTATGCTGATATATTTCCAAATATGTGTGTTCACTTCTCAACATTTTTGTGTCGCAATTGCCATCGCTGGTCAGATTATCGACTAAGAACATACTTTTTGTGGTCTTACAGTATTGCACACAATAACAAGGCTCACTTATACGCACAAAGCCTCTGCCTTACCTAACAAAAAATCATGTTTCCATATAATCTCGACCGCAACCGTAAATATTATCAGTTCGATCACTTATCGACATACTTTCTGACCAACCCCTAATGTAAATCACTCCCAATGAGTGTGGTAGAAAGTAAAGAATTATTGGCCACAGCCTATAGCACCACAGCTCCTTTTCATCCCACCACAAACCACTCTCATATTGCCCAGTCAGCTGTACCAGTCAGTCAGTGACAGCCATCACTGCTTGTTAGAAGGAAGGTGATTTGTGATACTGATGAAACACCAGCCTTTCAGACAATCAATCAACAGAGTGAGAGGAGGACTGAGCAGGAAAATAAAACTAACTCACCCCCTGCTTAAAGTTTTCCAGCTAAGCAAAGTTTTTTTTTTTTTTTTGATTTATGTATCCAAGCATATGGTATTAACGGAGCATTTCTTAGCTTTTAGGAGACAAATGACTGATCAGCGAGAGAATCAATCACAGCCACTGATTCCACTTTGATATGGCCCCTGTGGGTGACAACATGCCTGCAAATAGAAAGGGGTTATAATCAGCAGCTCCACAGAATATTGAAAGATGAAGGGAGAAATGTTGATGAGTTGACTGTATGTAAGCAAGAAAAAGCAAGTTAATAAAGACTGACGATGCAGAATTAAGTGCATCGTGGCTAACAAGCAGTTTACTCTGATGTTAGTGAAGGCTGATGTAAAGGAAATCATTCTCAAGGTCTTTACTCTTCATTTTCAACACTGACAGTTAAGAGAAAAAAAGAGAAATATACATTTTGGAAGATAAGTGATGCAGTTTTTCACCTGAAATGACATCTTTTGGTATCCAGACTTAACAAGCTGAGAATAAACTTGCATTATCTTATGGAAATGCTTCTGTGCATTTCATGTCAGACTTTTTTTGCACAAAAATATAATAAACAGAGATGTGAGTCAGCTTGGTGTGTCAGGGCTGTGAAAATATTCCTTCACATATTCATAAGAATGAACAGTTTGGTCTCTAAGCATGGGTGACCTGAGACGCCATGAATGTTAAAGTGAAACAATATTCAAAGTTTCTCCAGCTCTGTCAAACCTATGACATTGAGATTAAAAAAAAAAAAAGAATTCAGTATTCAACTATTCAACACATACTTGTTGAAAAGTGTTGGTGCCAGAACATCCAGACAAGACAGATGAGGATAGAGGGGGTATTGCAAAACACTTACATAACAGACTCTTGGTTGTTAAGTGTCCTCCATGGACATGTAATGATTTTACATTTACATTATTACTGTTCCTGAAACTGACATAACTCATTATACCAATAAACTTGAGTAATTTTTCCTATGAAATTAAGACAGCTTGAGAAAAGGCACTATATTAATATGAGTATTTAACAGATCATGAAAGCTTGATGGCTTGAAGAATGATTGGTGTCTTCTTGAGGCCGACTGAGCTGAGCGGCTCACACTATCAAAGTCATATATTAAACTTGAGATTTAAGAGGCATCTTGCAGATAATAAGCAGAAGCTACTAGAAGAATAATTGAGGGGAGATACTTTCAAACTGGCCAGCAGCATGACAGGAACTGGCTGGAATTAAGGGGGGGAGGAGGGTTGAGCGGTGGGGGTGGGGGTGGTGCGAGAACATCTTGACAATCTGACAGCTCATCAATATGGAGAAAAAAAAAATTATGGGTCAGAGATAATCCAAGGAAAAAAAATCTAATCTAATCACAGTCCACCAGCTTCCACAAATTAGAACATCTGACAATAGGGAGAGGAAGTGTCATTACTGTCATGCTTTTTCATTATTAGAGCTAAACAAATATGAAATGAATGACTGGGAGAAGAGAAGGAAATCCACCCACGCCTTTCAGTGTGGATGGACGAACAGAGGTGTAAGTGGGTCAAGTGATATGTGGAGATATTGCTGTCATTTTTCATCTGTTTCTCTATTCTCTGTTAGAGTAGGCTTCACTTCACCGTATGAAGCCTCCTTCATGGGCCGAAGGAAGTTCTGGTTATTCTGAGCAGCATGGTTTTGATATAATAAGGTGTTGGTCTGATGCAGTAGTGGAAGCTGGCTTGATGCTGCAGGGACGCTGCTTGTCAAAGCAATGTGGACACACTCAACAATGAAAGCCTTACTGTCAGCCTTAGGGTGGAAGGGGGGGGCTTGTGGTTGGAGGGGTTGGTTCATTTACAGTACCTGCAAAATGCAGCGCTTCTTCCTGGAGGCATCAAATATTGTATATTAAAAAACAGGAATCTGTTTTGAGGAGCAACATCTACAGGGTTTATACAAGGCGTCAAGGGCAAAGGTGGGAGTATTCACAATGCATAACAGGCATGTGTGTTTGGAGGATGAGGGAAAAATGGACCACCCAGACACATGTCTTGGTGAAAAAGCAGAACAGAAAACATGCAAACATCATAAAGGAACTCCTCAGTCACCCCTTGCAGGCTTTGAACTCATCACCGTCCTGCTGTGAGGTGACAGTGCTAACTACTAAGCCGCCATGCCAAGGTTACAGTAGTGATGGCATGTGGGTTTGAATAATTATTACCTTACAGACTGGATGACACTGAAGCTTGTCTACTTAATATATATTTGCACCACGCTTTCTTCTTTCAACTTTAGTACAGCCTGTGATTTTAGATGTCTAGAGGGAAGGTGAAGAGAAGAGTGTCAGGAAGCTTTAAGGGTGTAAAAAAAGGCTATTTGACGGTAATATTTAGTAACAATTAATTAATAAAATGCTTAGAAGAGGAACTATACCTAGTTGCATTTGAACCACCAAATATGTAGTAAATGTATTTGCTAGAGTTATGGATATAATCAATAGCTTATCATTTCTCTGAGTTTTCTTAAACGCACTACTTTGCTGATCACACTGATCGTTTGATTCATACAGAAAAACAACTCCATGTCCTTTTCAATCATGTAAAATTATCTGCACATGAATGGCAATAAAGTGCATGTCTTAAGGAGACTTCAGATTCATTAAATAGTGCAGGGTAGTAAACTATGATTAGCTTATCTGCATTAAGCAAACAAAACAAAAAGTGAAGGGTGCAAAGGTGAAAACCAGAGAAGAGAGAAAAATATTTTGGTTTCTACAGAGACAGTGCAGGAATGCTAAGGAGACATAAAAGGGCAAAAGGGCAGAAAGGGATAAAGGCTTTTCTTTTTGGGAGAGAGAGAGAGAGAGAAAGATGAGAAGATGATCAATTTACCTCCTTAGCGTGTCAGTGTTAAGACCAGCAGCAGGTGTATAACATCTGGATTCTATATCCGAAGCCTTATATGAAGAAATTTTCATTCAGCCAGCTTTAAAAGTCTCGCTGTCCTCTGGATTTGATGTACCTTCCTGCTGATTATTAAAGCCTCCATAATGAAAAAGACCTAAGCTTTAAGCTTCTGTGTGCAGCACACCTGATATATCAAACAGCCTGTTCTAGTTATCCAAGCATATGATTGTTAATTCACCAAACTGTTCATAAAAATGGTCCATGAAAGAGAAAGAATGTGGGCGGATATTTTTGGATACTTGTCTACTGATGACTCTTGATAAAGTCAGTGGTCCGTTTTATAATATCTACAAAATGAATGTGTATAAAAAAGGGCAACAGATGTAAACAGACAGTCTGTTAAAAACACTTGACACAGCTCTCTAATTGGCTTTGAACATTTTTCAACAAAAGGCAGAAATGAATTTGAGGCATCAAGAAATCTAAAGCGATGTCAGAAAGAGTTATGTGTGGACCTCCTCTGGCCTGGCTGCCTGTTGCAGTTGAGAGAAAGTAACTCTGGGGTGGGTTGTAGTGTACTGTAGTGCTGATACTGAGGCCTGGAAAGCAAACAGCTGACAAAGACATCCGTGGCATGCAGAGACACACGGTGGGAACCATTGTTGCGCTGTGACAGCAAATGGACAGACCTCTCTGTTGCCTTCGTTCACTCCAGCCTCCTCAGTCTGACTGTTTTTCATGGCCAAGAGGAAGAAGAACAAAAAAAAAAAAAAAAGGGAGGTGGATTTGTATGTTTTATCAAGGTGCCATCTGTATGTCTGCATGAGGGCTCTTCACCACCATCTGTGTGTTGACATCACACCGAGTTCTGTCCTCTGCTGCTCGTCTGAGCCCGGGAGGAAGGGACAGACGAGCAGGTGCAACCGTGGTGAACTTGGCTTTTCTTGGAGAGAAAACTGAGCTTTTTATGCTTCTATGAACATTTGGTTTCTTTAATTCTATTACAGAGCTGATTACACACACACAGAAAAAAAAAGAATTACACAAGAGAACACGAAAGCGACAAAATTATTATCCCAGAAGCAATGAATGGGGAAATAGAGGCCAACACCTGACAACTCAGATTATGAAATAACCAGAATAATTAGCCTCTTTTTCTCCAGCAGAGAGGATTAGACAATAAATATTTCTCTCCTAAATTCAGAAACACCTGGATGGATATGAAAACTCATTCTCATTTCACAGAATTCATATTTCTCAGGTGTAGGTGGCCAGTCTCAAATGGTGGGAATGTTAGCAGGGATGAAAGAAAAACAAACAGACTTGTTATCCAGTCAAGGAGGTATTGTTACTATTTTCAAAAGGGGGAACCTCAGCTTTGACAAAATAACTGTGCACCTCCCAGTTTGTATGAGTGTAGGGCTTTGAAGAGAGCTCAAGTTGCAAACTAGCAAAGAACCAAATCCTGTAATGTTCCTCTGAGAGCTCAATTAATAGCAATTACCTTTAGAAGTTTTACCTGCTCAAATCAGGTGAAGCAGAGAAACAGAAGCTTTCTACAATATGTCAGAAATTAACCTCTGTCAGGCGGCGGCCTCACACAGATTTCATGTGCTGCTCAATGCACAATTGTCCAAAGTGACAGGATGCATTGCAAATATCTGGCCTTGGTGACACAGTGGGGACTCTTGCTTAAAACAGCAGCGGCGTTGCTCAGAAACAGCAGGGCTTCGACATTCTCACAGCGGGGTGTAAATGACACAATGACAAATGAATATTCTGACTATATGCACTCTTCACACTCATGCTACTGCACTCGTCATTGCTTGCAAAACTGTTTTGGTTACACGTCCGAAAAAGAGTAGAAATATGAACATGACATATGATGTAACCTCTGAACCCATCAGCACAGTATGTTCTTTGATAGATTGAAAGCTGCAGACAAGAGAGACACTGACTGACAGTGTGTGTGTGTGTGTGTGTGTTATCATGTGTGGATAAAGAGCTGTCTTGTCACTCGGTCTGGTGGAAGAATAAGTGGTTTTCACAGTGAAGGCAACTTAAATTGTTGATTGTGTTCGATGTCTGTCGGGCAGGCTTGTTGTCTTAAACCTGCTGAAGCACATTATGTGACAGATGAAGTTTAGTGTACTTCTGTTTTTTCATCTTTCTGTGATGCCCGTGAAACCCAAACACCTCAAACTGTACTGCGTCTCTTTGACTGTAACTGTTGCGTCTATGCACCATTACAGCTCTATTAACCCCGGTCAAAAATGTTGAGGAGTGTATTATAAAACTGGCTGCAGTACAGTAGCGGTGTGTGACGTAAAGGTAATTACAGTCCTCCTCAGGGTTGTTATGTACACAGCATTGTACCCACGAATTTTCCTTTCTCATTTCTCAAATCTTTAAATCCAATTTAGTCGGCCGTTGTTTTTTGCATTTGATGTTTGCTATTGCTCCACTGAGTGGAAACACATGGATCTGTTTTATGTGGGTGCTGCATATTAATAGCAAACACATGCCAGATCTTTGTGGCAGTTCATTATCCTCACTGAGGAGAGGCATCAAATGGAGCGATTACCCAAAATTTTATCAAAATCGCGATGGAATTTTCAAATGAAATATTGTTGTGCTGCAGTGCATGTGCATGATGTCCCGGCCTTCACATCATGTCCTACAGACTTTAGAAAACACCCTGCTGAAATCACACCATAATCATTTTAATATGTTTTTCAATGAAAATGAGAATAATGATGTAAAAAGGATCATTCCCTCTAATATCACAAATCATATTGCAATTGGAGTAATCAGTCAAAATAATTGCAATTAGATTTTTTTTACAAAAGCATTCAGCCCCTAACATAGAAGTTACATGCATGTTTTAACCTCACTGTCTCAGGGCAGCCAATGACCATAATGGGCCTTTTTTTATATATCAGATTCTCACTCCCTCTGCACAGCTTCAACAAATCTTACAGATTAGTTTTTTTTCTCTCTCGCTCAGTATATCAATCTGGCAAATATCCTGCTGGATATTGCATTGAATGTATTATTATGAGTGTTCATCTGCTGCTCTCTTCTCCTAGGAGCAGCCTTTTAAGGACACGGCACATAATCATAAGTACATAGAGGCAATTATATAAGCAGGGTGCAGCGGAGAGCCTGGGACACAGGATCAATACTAGTCTCAAATGGACAACAGGGTCAGCTACTACCCGCATTTCTAAAACAGCAGCACAACTACATAGAAATAAGCATTAAGAGGGTCAACTGCAGCCAAATAGAAGAGGAAGTGGTTTAAAAGCTCTAAAATAGAACAAACATTCAGGAGAGAAATATACAACAGTGAGTGCAAACAAACAGGTATCTGCTTTGAGCTCTGCACACTGCTTTCCTCCCTGTTCTGACCTATTATATCTCACTCTTTATCCTACATCTGCGCTTCTAAAATAACATTTCAGAATCAAGGCTGATCTTTAAAGTGCTTTTCAAACTAACTCAAGCCTTTTCAGCACAGCTGTGTATTTTTTGAACGTGACACCTTACCCATTTCCCACTTTAATCCAAGCGAATTTTAAGGAATCGTACACGTAAGGTCATCATTTATCAGCTAACCTCGAAATGTAAACCTTTGTATCAATTTCTCAAAGCCTCTCAGCTAAAACTGGAGCGTTCTGAACATCCAGAATAATATTTCTTTTCTCAGACTTTCAATGCCATGACCTGAAAATATTTTCATAGTGCCGGTTGCCCTCGGGGATAGGAGCCCCACTAAATCATAGACTTTACTGTACAAGCCAAAAAGAAGTTCAGAAACACGGTGTTCAGCACACTTCGCCTCGAAGCCTTTCAATCCATTTACAGACGTAGTAAAAAAGCGATTAAAGAGAGCAGCCTTGTGTCACTTTTACTTCTCGTGTCATCCTGAGTCATCCATCTACTGAAACTCTGACTAAACAGGTTCGAGTAAATTATCTATTTACATTCTTCAGGGATGTAAATAAACATCATGTGTCAACTGATCAAACACAAGTAAGTGTTACCTGTTTTCACTGGAGGTGTAGTAGTGAACAGATGGGGAAGTGTTAAAACGGACAACCGTTAGAGGCCATGTACCAAATGGTTCCTCTCCAGTGACCAAAGTTTGATGATAAAGTGCTAGGTAACATGTAATAAGTAATAATAATCCTTTGATCTTCCTTGGAATGCTAACATAGCAGGAAGATACACATAAACAATCCCCACCCTTAAGTGAGTGGCAAGAATGCTACACATGAGCAAGCACAAAATGCATACAATACATACAAGCTCAGCCTCAGTAGCTTCACATGCATTCCTTATTTTGTCATAGACATAAACTGGTGATGGACAGGTGTTTCAATCAATCCACTTTCTTTCCAAAAGGGGAGGGGGGGCGGGAGGGGGTCTTTGCTGCCATGGGATACATCATGGGCGTGTCCCATGTTTTAGGGAGCAACACTAGGACAAGAACTGAGCCTGTGAGTCATGTGATGGACAAAATTACTACTGAGCTGAATCCTCCTCCAACTGATGACAAATAAGAGTGATGGAAAATGATGCAACTTATGTAAATAAAGCATGTAAACGCTCGTTTGAGGAAACAAACACCCTAATAGCACGTGTGAGGGATGCTAGTATTTTGCAGGAATGTTAGCTCGGTGTTGCCATGGATATTAAAACTCCAAATAGCATGAACCGCAAACACTTTTCACATATTTTAACTTTAGTGTATAACTGTAAAAAGCCTCTGAATTTTTTTTGGGGGGGGGGAGGTGTACTACTGCTATTGAATTCAGGGACAGGTAAATGTGATAAATATAACAGTTCAAACAAACCAGAAACACTCACCTGTCTGAGGGCTGCTACCACTTTTCTTTGATTTCAGAGTTAGCTTTCCGAGGTCAAGTTGAGGCTTCTCTGTCTCTTTCTCACCCCCGACCCTCTCCACACCCGGGGACAGTCCGTGTCAAAGGTAACGTACGAGAGGTGGGTGGCCCGGTAAATGCTGACAGAGCCGAAGTTTTACACCGAAAACAAAAGAGAAACGAGCCGGCTGAGTGCGGACGGTGTCAGTGGTGTCGGTGTAGCGAAAAGAAGAACCGTATCATATTTTCACTCACTTCGTCCTCCAGGTTGTTGTTTTTTTCTTCTTTTTTTCTCCGCTCTGTAGGTGAAGCGTGTCTCCTTGTTACACCGGCACAATAATTCAATGGACTGAACGGTGGGAGGAGTGTGGGTCTTTTTTATCTCCAGCCCTCCTGTACAGTGAGAGAGCGTCACCAAGCTGACTTTACTCCTGGTTTGCGCGTTTAAGTCACCTCGAAAATGCCGTGATTGCTCTTTAAAACGCCGTTTTCATCTAATTTAATAACCACGTAAAAAAAAAAAAATACATGGGAAGATAGTTATGGGGATTGAAAAACGCCTTGTCAGCATACATTGCCACGACTAGTAGCCTGAGATCAAATTTGAGGTAAAGAAGTCACATGATATGCTACCTTTTGAGGGTTCATTCCACCCGACAGTACGTTTGTAAGCAGAAAATCCGATGTAACCTGAACGCAACAACGTGCAAATAGCATACTGGATTCAAGAGGCATTTTATCAATCTGTTTATTTAGCAAATACAACTAATACACTTTCTTGATATTAGAGATTAAAGGCCATGAACAGCTATGTCTAACCTACTTGGATGGTGTATGTGGTTATTTCATTAACACCATCAGATCAGCTTTATTTCAGTAAAAAACAATCTTATTTTCTTGCCCCTTCTTTTTTAAAGCGTTCCATTCTGCTGAAATGTAAATTCTCTTTCATCAGATTTCTCATTTATAATGCAAATTATTGGACATGTTGTAATACTTTTATTGGGTGTTGTGCACATAAACAAGAGGTGAGGTCTTGTTTCCAGTATCAACAGAGATCATTACATCTGATGAAATTAATCACTCTTCAGATAAGCCTCAATGATCCTCAAACCACCAAATTTGTCACTGGCCCTCCACACCCAGTGTTATAAAGGTTTAGACATTATCATCACATATCATATCCACAGATACCAGATGACTCATTAAACCAAGCTGATTTATTGATTTTTGTCACAAGAACACCATCTGCAGTCATTATCAGAGAGAGTGTGCCATGTCAGCAGAGCCTGGTGATAAGCCAATTGACACGCATTGTGACACATTTAGTAGGCACCCCTATTTGGCCTCTAAGTTGGTTGCATTGAGTGCAAGTGGATTGTTGACATTGTACTGACTGCACAGATCAAATTGAATCCCTCATTGAGTTGTTACTGTTAGTCACAACAGTGCTGTGCTGTCCAAAAATGGGAGCTGGCAACGTTTCTTTAAATTCATGGTTAATTACAATGATGCTAGCTTGATTAGATGGACTCATTTTTTCTGGGTACCATGACATTAGAGCTCATTATTGAAAAGGTGGAAAACCCATAAATGACTTTTTTTTCTTACTGAACTGCACATATGAAATGTATTTCATATATACAGCTCAGAGTGATATGTTTAGTGTTCTGTTAGACTTATTCAGACTCAGATGATCGTTCTAGACAATGACAGGTGGGCAGTAGAGCAGGTCTCTGGTGTGTGAAATGACTCACTAGCACTAGCAGTGTTTGAAGCTTTCAACCATTTCAGATCAGTTGCATTTAAGTGGTTAACCTGAACTATGAACATTCCCATGTCAAGTGGAGGAGGAGTTGTGGTTAAACGGTTCAGATTCATCACCAAGGAAACAGTGCAATGATGTTGCCAATACATTTGAATCATTCTGATGGAAATGAAGAGTCTGTCTGTTTGTATGTGTATGTGTGTCTCAAGATGCCTTCCATCAGATCAGATTTAATTATTTCACATTGCTATAATTTAATAATTCCTGCTATTTACCGTTACTTGAGTATATATCACCACCCCTACATGCACACCTACACAGACACACACACTGTGGCATTGTCTCTCCGTGTGCATCTACAGGTGGGGAAGCTAGGGAAATGTTACTCTCAGGATGATTTCCTGTGGCATATTGATGTGATTGACCCAGGCTTCCCTGCTCTTCTCTCCACAGGTTGGCATTAGTCAGCAGCTCCAGCTGCTGAGCTTTGTTTTGAACTCCACCCATTTGAAAATGCCAACCAGCATCCACCGGCAGGAAGGGTAGGGCGGCTGGTAGGGGTCTCCTCTGCAGGTGGTGTTATGTAATACAGCAGGGTCGGGCGAAGAGTTTGTGACTGATACCATCTGAAAGGGTAGAGAACATGGCTGAAGCAGGAAGAAAGGGAACAAAGTAGAAATAATGAGAGTAGCAACGCAGACAGACAGACAGACTGTATTGTTTCAAATGCCGATACAATGGCTTGTTCTGTCTTTGAAGGCCTGCTGGAATTTCACAGCAGGGTTTGATCTAGACAAAGTCCTCACATCAACTCTGGAGAGGAACTGAATGTCATACTTTATAGATCTGTAGGTATGAAAATTCTTACTTTGATCTGAAACATTTGATCCAATATATGAGACAGCTATTCCACAGCTAGCATCCAAAGAGCAATGCTGTACAATGCTGATGTCAGAAGCCAGCTTCGAGCTCTTCTTGAATTCTACTTTAATTTTGTCACAGCGAAAACATGAAACAAACAAACAAAAAAAAAGTGTCAGTGCCTAAAGTGATGGGAAGTCACTGTGACAAGAAGCACTCTTATTGACTATGGACAGAGCAGCTCAACTTGTTTCTTTGAAATGCCTGAGGCTTGTGCATAACTTTTTGATTGTTTGCATGCTATTAGTCACAAAACGGTCTGTTGTGAGTTCAACTTTGAGAATGAAACCAAAAAAACTGAACAGTCTGTGTGTCATTTATTTGGTTGCTTTGCACTCCATCTAGTGGTTGTTATACCACAATGCACTGCAACAGCAGGCAGATAACAGTATATACTGTAAGTAGAATATACAGTATAATGGGTTTGTAATGCAATGACCATCAGAAACTGACATCTCTTCACATGATGGTTCAGAGGAAAGGACATTTCACCATTGCATCTTCTAATATTGTAGACTATCAGAGTTTGCATCCAAGATCCCCAAAATGCATGCGCTGGTTGATGTCTTTAGTTTCTGTGCAACATTTGTCTTATTGCATTTTTTTCTCTTATATATTTGATGTGAAAGATAAAAACTTGTAATAACCTGTCTGAATTTTAAGAGTGCTTGAATAAGAAGTTAATTCAACACCATCCATGGAGTAAAAGAAAGGATGCAAACTTGAATGTAATCTTAATTAAGGCATTCATTATTTTTTGAAGAAAACGTTTTCATGCTTTCAAACCTTTCCCACCAGGGGGCATGTTCAGTTAATATTATGTAAAACAATTAAATAAGATTTTCTTGCCTGGCGCTGCACTGTCCTCACACTATAACAACTTTTCATAAGCTGGGACCAAAATAGACTTTTTGTCATTCTGCAAAAATGATTTTAAAAAAAAAGACAAATTGTCTGTGACAATTAATGGCCAGTATTGACAACCTAATGTGATGGAATGTCATCCAGTATATATTTCATTCGATTAAATCAGACAAGTACGTTCCAAATGTTGCATAATCTATTCTTTAATAGATAAAGATGAGACTGTATCGTGACAAGATATGGACAATGATCAAACTTTTTTCTCTAAAATTTGCCAAAAATGGAGTGAGCAAAACGTTTTTTCAAGGGACAATAAATCAATGTTTCAAGGCTAGTAGTGTTTATCAGTTCATTAAGCAATTACACAGCAAATAAAGAATCAGCTGTTGAATGCAGTTCATGGTTATAAAATCCATGGTCATGGCCAACTTTGTGTATATTCACATCCATATAATATGTACAGTATCCCCTACATTGAGGCCATCTTAAAATGTAGCCTTGATCCAGGAGCGTCATGTTGAATAAAACTAATGGATCAGGACTATTCTAAAGGTAACATCAACAACTTAATAGATTTCATCTTAATAACACTTTAGTCAGTATATCTCATGGAAATAAAACGCATATTCTTACCTCTAATGGATATAAAATTCATTAAAGATATATACCCATAAAACATTGCATCATAACAAGTGTCATATTTAGATGGGCATACAATTATCACGAACAATAGGTGATCAAGTGGCTCTCTGCGCTTAGACACTTCAGAAAGTTACATCATGTAGCAGAGTTGAAATATTTCTCACATCTTGCGTCATGGACTTGTTGGCAGCTGTGCAGCTGTGCTCTATTTCTTGCAGTGGAGGCTTTGTGGCCTCAGTGTTTTCTCAGTGTGGAGTCGAGACTGCAGAAGCTTGTTTAATGCAGATAAATACTGTGTATATCACACAGTCAAAACAACAGTAAACAGCATTTCGGCCCATTTGGAGAGGAAAAGTCATCAGCAAAAGTTAAACAGGAAGAAAGGTGTTTGTAAAGTTTCACAAAATTTTACTGAAGTAAACCAGAAAATGAAAACCATGTTGATAGATCCTGATTTAGAAACTCCAAGAGAGATGCAACTGAGGATACAAATAACCAGGATTGTTGCTGAGGTTAGTGTAATGACGTCCAGATGCACACTCTGAGGTTTGTTATTCCTGCACTTAAATCAGACTCTACTGCAGAAAAAAATGTGACAGACTCGTGCTTTATTCATGACTTTACTCACTGTCTTGCTTAAAATCTTTTGTGGCTATAGCTCTCACATCTGTCCTTATCATATCTTAAAGATGAAAGTATTACAGTTTTTAAGCTATTTGCATGCAGTAGTGGTTCAGGAAGGTTCTGGAAACTTCTTTATACTCAGACAGACACGTCTACACATGACATACATTTGACTCCAACATAAAGGAGGTGCTGTGATAGGAATACCAGAGACACAGGGGGCGTGTCCTGTTTGACCCCAATACTTCCTTAAAGAAACAAAGGAAAATATGTGCTTCTGTGCATTATGCAATTGTTCAAGCATACATGATAATGCAGTATCACACATTACATTACCAATTTGCCTTGAGATGATGTATTGTCACAAAAATTAATGTCCCTTTTATCACAAATAAACTGTAAACTCTCTATTACATTTTCTTCCCTCTTGAGTCTCCTTTTCTTGCCACTTTCACATCTGTAGAAATTGAAATGGTTGCTATTTAAATGGAGATTATGTTTATTAGGAGATTTGACCACAATTTGCCCTCATTCTGCTCATGCTGAGGAATTTCAATGTAAACTGTGGCTCCTGGGCCTATTTCACACAAACAAACACCCCCTAAGGGAAGGGAAGGGGTTGCAAGCCTACATCTGTTGGAATTTAAACATTGCAACGTGGGCTTACTGCCCCCCAAAAAATCAGTCCTATGATATCTGAACTGAGCATCTTATACTTCTGGTTTAATGTAAACTCAACAAAATGTACACCAAGATCATACATTGCTATATGGAGTTTGGGGATTTGGGGATTTTCCCCCTCAAACCTTTGTAGAATCTTCTAGATGCCTCCCCCGATCAGTCCCTGAAGACAAGTCACTAATCAGTTGGCATGTCAGGACAATGTGCAGAGGGCTGCATGTGAGGAGGAATTGTGGGATTAACAAATCGATGGAATTCCTTCGCTAATAATTTTTTTTGTAATATTCAGATGCAATGATCAATAGTTTTAACTCTGATCAAACGCAAAAGATAAACTGTATGACTTAAGCCAAAGTTCTATAACTATGATATTGCGTTTTGTAGATCCTGTAGAAGGATTATCACGACTAACTGTTCTGACAAACTTTGATTTCATGATACAATCATTGAAACTTAATTTGTTTAAAATGCTCTTGTAAAAATGAGGAAATGAGGTCCTGGTCAGATCAAAGCTTGCATCACATAGCTTTTTACGACTGTTGTCCCCCAACACCCCCATCCTTCAGCCACCATGTAATCAGCAGCTGAGTTGGACAGACGTGGCACTGTGGAGGTGGGGGAAGGGCTGGAGACTTCTAAACTTCTGTGAAGCATTGTGAAACACAGCTACTACTGAACGGCGTTTTTACAATTTTGGGCAGTTCCATATAAAATGAGAGACATCAGTGAAATAAAGGTTAATGAGTGAATACAATTATTGCTTTTCTTCTTTTTATTCCAAACAATGTACCTACTCACTGGTGTGTTTGGCTGCTGAAATTACAGGATGATGACTCAGAAAGGCTCAGATTTAATAACTGCAAAAACAGATCAGTCATGCCAGATATTTTCATGCACAAGAATCGTTTAGTTCTTTGTAAAACACAATCCAATTTTCATCTTTTACATGTGATGAAATCAGTGTTAGAGATTGAGTCAGCAAGTAGCATTAGGACCTGGGAAGTATCCCTGCTCATGAGCAGCCAAAGCTGACCCAGAATCAGATTTTTCACTGAGTTTCTGTCTGGATTGGTTGGTTGAAAAGTTTCAAAGCTGAGCACAGACCAGAGATGAGGAATTAACTTGATCCGACCCCTTTCATTCCAGCCTGTGTGGTTGAAGGGGGATGTCCCAGCTCCCAGTTTCCTGAGGAAACCGAGACACTCTCATTTGAATATCCCATTCCCACTTCTAGAAAATTCTCCCCCAGCATATATAGAGCAGGAGAGGGTTTTACAGTTACACTTTCCACAGGACACAACTCAGAAGAATCCTGCGAATCTGTGCCAGGTAAGGATTAAACTATGATTGTCTTTGTTTTCAGGAAGGAATGCGGAGAGAGAGAGGGTGAATGTGCTTCTTTGTTTTGTGGTTTAAAGTTACAGCACAGCTTTTTTTCCCCATTTTCACCAGTTTGTAATCTCTGCTATCTTTCTGACTAAGGATATTTTAGTTTGTCTGTAGGTAGAAAATGAACTTAAATTTGTTGGCGGGGCTTTTTTCATGCAACTTATCCAAGCGTGATGATAATAAAGCTTTTTGGCTTTTGCATGCTACTCTTTTGCCATCTATTTAAATGCATTCACTGTAAACAATTTCATTGAAGGAAACTACTGCTTTGTGCACCCAATCTGCTTTTTTTTAAAAAGTGAACTTCAATCTATTACTTCTGAAGTGCTGAGGGGTTCAAATCTGTCTTCTGGAAATGAATACTGCTCAACCGTGGCACATCTGATTGGATGAAAGTTTTTTTCTGGGTCACACACAGCCAATGAAAAACGTTTACGTGTCTGATTCTAAATGAGTGATGAGTAAAAGTATAGAAACTTATTTTGATATGTTTGAAGGTTGAAAAGTGGGAAAAAAAGATAGGATAGAGAATTTAGAAATCATAGACTTCGTAGAAAGAGTTTGTCTGGGTCAGAGCCTGAATAATGTTGTACTGTCTGCTCTGTGTAGTTTATTACAGAGCTACACCTCTTGTCTTTCAGAATGAAAATCGCAGACATGAAAACATCTCAAGGTATCCGAGCATGATGCAAAATGATTTCTGCATTGTCACAAATATATGAAAACAAAGATGCAGACATCATATCCTGAGTCACATTGAGAAGGGAGAAGAAACACCAAAGATGTGTTAAGAGATACCAATGCAGCTGGTTAGATACAGCCTTAGGCTATGCATTACATTAGGCCCTTGTTTGAACAAGTGATGGTATGAATTAGATATAGCCTGCAGGCACACACCCATGTCTTGAAAAGTGTTAAAGACCTCATGTCTACACAGTCAAACTGTAATAAGTTGATTTCTCATCCTTATTGCTGAGTTCAGTTTGCATAAATTAAAAGAGAGAATAGGGAGGCATCATATTTCAGCTTCGTGTCAGCTCAGAGCTTCACTTTGAGTGCATAGCAGCTGAGCCTCAGTGGCTGGTGACGTGGCGAGGAAACATGTCTGCCTAAAACTGGAGGCGTTCCTTGTGGGCTGAACCAACTCCCTGCTACACTTAAAGGCTCACATCCCAATCACAGCCTGTGTCCTGGCATTTTCACATTTTCCTTCTGCAAATCATCAATTGATAGTTCTGACGAGATACCACACTGAATACATACAAAATACACATATTTTTAAAGGTTTGCTGAACCAAATAATAATAAGGATGAGTATGTAAATCCTATCTGTTACTTTTGTTTCTTTTTTACAGGCTACAGCTGCTTTTGGAGACGAACAGGATGTGGGTGACTAACGTTGCAGCTCTTTGTCTGCTGGCCCTCTTGGCCTCTGCAGAGGACAAGAAGCTGAGTAGCCATGCTACAACACTGGCTGACAACAGCGCCAACCTGGCTTTCAGGTCTGTTAACCTGATAATAACGATGTATATTAGGACACTTGTAACATAAAAAACCTGCTTGATTATAGTCTCAATGATTCCTATGGATGTGCTTAAGCACTTCTCTAGTGACATGAAAACACATGTAAACAATCCTTCTTTGGATTTTCAGCCTGTACCACAACATGGCAAAGGAGAAAGACGTTGAGAACATCCTCATCTCTCCTTTGGTGGTTGCCTCCTCCCTGGGGATGGTGGCTCTTGGTGGCAAGTCATCCACTGCCTCCCAGGTCAAAACTGTCCTGAGTGCTGACAAACTAAAGGATGAGCATCTGCATGCAGGTCTCTCTGAGCTTCTCTCTGAGGTAAGTACAGTAATATTAAATATATGAGAATAGATAAGATTGATCTAATCTGTCATCTTTAAAAAATCAAGTTTGGCATCAGTCTAGACCTTATGTGCAGTACATCCCTCTAAATATCTAAATATTGCACACTGATCACACAGTTTATATGCTGCTCATTCACAGGTGAGTGATGCCAAAAAGCGCAACACTACCTGGATGATCAACAACCGCCTCTACGGCCCCAGCTCTGTTTCCTTCGCTGATGACTTTGTGAAGACCAGCAAGAAGCACTACAACTATGACCACTCCAAAATAAACTTCAGGGACAAGAGGAGCGCAGTGAACTCCATCAACGAGTGGGCAGCCAAGTCAACTGGTGGAAAGCTGCCTGAGATCACCAAGGATGTGCAGAATCCAGATGGAGCCATGATTGTCAACGCCATGTTCTTCAAGCGTAAGAATGAATAGTATCTTTGGTTCAAAGACTGGTTGGAGATGTTGGTAGAGTGTGCAAATGTGTAACTGAGTCTGTGTTTTGTCCTCCAGCTCACTGGGATGAGAAGTTCCATGAAAAAATGGTGGACAATCGTGGTTTCCTTGTTACCCGCTCATTCACTATTGGAGTTCCCATGATGCATCGCACAGGTGCGTTTCGCCAGGGACTTTAATGTTTTTTTTTTTTATTTATCTTATTTTCTTCTTGGAAACTAATTAGTATTCAATCAAGGTAAGATATCTGATTGGTCTGACTGCTCTTCACAGGTCTGTATGACTTCTATGAGGACACAGAGAACCGTATCTTCGTGCTGAACATGCCTCTGGGCCAGAAGCAGGCCTCCATGATCCTCATCATGCCCTACCACCTGGAGCCCCTGGAACGACTAGAGAAACTCCTGACCAGGAAGCAAGTAGACACTTGGCTCAGCAAGATGGAGAACAGGGCCGTGGCCATCTCCCTCCCCAAAATCTCTTTGGAAGTCAGCCACAACCTGCAGGTAAATGATCGTAATATGATATACGGGGAGGGAAGTGACAATGTCAAACTCAAATCATGCAGTGTTGAACACACTCTGTTTTTTTCTATCTCTTCAGAAACACCTGGCTGAGCTGGGCCTGACTGAAGCTGTGGACAAAACAAAGGCTGACCTGTCCAACATCTCTGGAAAGAAGGACCTTTACCTGTCTAACGTCTTCCACGCATCAGCCCTGGAGCTGAACGTTGAAGGAAACCCCTTCGACACCAGCATCTTCGGCTCTGAGAAGCTGAGGAACCCCAAGCTCTTCTACGTAGATCACCCCTTCTTCTTCCTGGTGAAGGACAACAAGACCAACTCCATCATGTACATTGGCAGAGTTGTTAGACCCAATGGAGACAAGATGCGTGATGAGCTATAATGTTAATGTTCTAATTTGTGGTGGGTGGCTTTGTTATTTGTCAGGTTATGGCAGGAAACTGTGTTTTTTTTTGTGTTACCTCAAGATTCCACATTCCAATAGACAACCTGTGTATGGAATATCTGAGTTAACTGTTTTTAGACACACTAAATGTTAGATTGAATTACCCCCTTGGATTGAATAGCACAAACATGCAGCTCACTTGAGATTTCCATCAACAAACATGCTTATATTAAGTATGATCTCTTTTTTCTTACATCCTGTTTTTGCCAGTATTGGTTCGCCTTTGGTCCATGTGTGCTTTCTTGCAATATCTTTAATGTTTAAAGAAAAAAGAGATCCTTGCACAAGCTTGTTTTACAGTTCCGTCTCATTCCTTCACTTCATTTTCAGTTTTTTTAAATACCTTGCCTGTCTGCACTGAATCGTTCCTCTGCAGTGAGCTGAGTTTGCAGTGGAAAGGGGGGGGGCTAACGTTTGGTATCATACTGTGTCATTTTGTTGCTCTAGGTTTTTTCCACGAAGAGGCTGTTGGAATTGTGTGATTATGAAATAAGGTGTTCATTTTTCAATAAAAAGAAAGAAAAAGATCATCGTGTGACTGTGCTATTCCTGCAAAGTGTGTTTGAATACCATCCAAACGCAGTTGATACAGTCCTCTGGAGCAATGAGCAGAGGAATGTGAGCCTGCAGGAGTTAACATCTACAAAGAAAAGGATAACAATCTTTCCAGGCGGCTGGAGGTCAAACAGTCCTCCCAGATCTGGAATGTATGTAGGGATTTGACAATGAGGGCTCTATCCTTATCTCACTGATCTGCCATAGACAAAAGACTAAATAGTGTCATAGACTAAATAATAATCAGTGGGATCTTTGTTGGGATGTCCCGAGTAGAGATAAGGCAGACTTTGTGGCAGTGTAGAAACTGGAGTGCAGGGTTCTCATGGTGACTGGGTAACTCACCATTAAAACTTACTACTGAAACTCCATAGTAGGTTAGCAAAATAATCAAAAAACTTATTTTAAGGGTCCTTTTCATGCAGCTTAAATATTATTTTAAGACTTTTTTTTTTAGAACGATCAAAATTACATCAAACAAAAATGTCAAAGAATGCAACAGCAATAAAAATCTTACCTAATACTTCCTCCTATAAAATGTAACCCCTCTGTAGTGTATGATGAGAGCCACAGCGCCACCCTCTGGTGGCAAAAAGTTAAATGACTGACTCCACTGTAAGAAAAGACAAACCATAGGGATGTTACAAATGAATGGTTTAATTATTATTATTATTATTATTATATTTTAATGTCATATATATACACATGATACTTTGCATTGCAGTAATAACATACAGGACAAATAACAACATATAAATTACACAATGTACATATTACTGACTGATTTCGCTGTTGTTTTGTACACCAAGCACTGAATTAAGCTGCTCCTATAGTTAACATGAATATGATGGGACATATATCTTAGATTATTTCCAAAAATACTGTAGGAAAATAAAAACTATTGAACAGGTTCATGACATGTTCTTAAATGTCAAGAGGTGACTATATAAGTGGTGTTATATCAAAAACAGAAATTAACTTCCATCAAATATCATTTTTTAAATTTCTTTTCATAATATGTTTGGTTTGCGCTCTTATGTATTCCCCTGTTTATGCATTGTTAATAGACTGCTGTGGAGTTTATATCTTTGTTTCAACACTAGATGGTGCTCTACGGTAGGTGCATAGCTTTCAGACACCATGTTTTTGTAAGGGAAAATGCACCTGAACATCTGGGGAAAGAAAGGGGTCTTTAAATGATTGCAACAGACCTTTTATGTAGTTTTATGCTCAGCATCAAGTGTGGTGGGAATCAGCTGTAACACTGTCAGATGTGATTAACATTGTACACACTGTTTGATTTCCCATGCTTAGAAATAAACTGTATTGCTGTGTGCAAAAGCTAATTTGCAATTTCTCATCAAGACATTTTGGCTGGTTGTCATAAATGAAATTACTGTGTGAGCAGGCACGCGCAGATTGTGTTCTTTTGTGATTATACTAAACAAAGGCTGACAGCTTAAGATGACACAAAAAACAAGATTTTAAGTTTTTATACTGCTGAAATGTTGAAAAAAATTGCCATTTTAAATAATTTTCCCAATAGGCTGTACTTCACATAATTTACCGTTTTGTATTACAGGTCTATTACTGATAGTAAACAAATACAGCAGGAGTATTATATCATTCACAGATGTAGCACAACCAACCAACTGCATTCAGTTCATTTTAAGTTATAGGTGTGTTACAACAGCATCAGTGGAATAAATCACTGACCACTTGTGTGATTTTTATGGAATTTTAAGGTCCTTTGTCTCACATGAGGACCTTCAAATTCAATTGACTATAAAAGAAAAGAAAAAGAAACGTCATTTTCATTACTTTAGTTGTATTGCCATTACTTTCCTGACAGCTTTAATTAAACAATAATATTAAAATAATTTGTAGGACTTGACTGACTCTTCCTTGTCGTTTTGCTCTAACCTTCAGCTCTCCTTTCCACATACAGTAGAAATAAAAGTGGCAAATTTATCTTTTTCTCTTCTGATAATTATATACAAATAGCAGCTTTTGCCTCCAACTTTGGGTGGCTAATATATAATATTCAGCCATAGCTAAGTAACAGCCTCGGCTCCACAACTCTATTATGAGCTTTCCTGACAAACTAAAAAAAAAAATACAGACAGACAACACATTATTACCAGAAAAAAATAACATTTCATTTTGAAATAGGCGTTTGGGGCATATAATCTTCCGATGGGTGAACCTCTTGTTGCCCTGGAATAGGTGACCACTCAGTGGCCAGTGAGTGCAGACAGGAGTGGATGGGTGCATCCTTCATTAAGGAGTGGTGCACCTTTCCCATGCTACTAGCAGTAGGTACATAGGCAGGTAATGCGACAACTCTCATTACATTAGCACCGTCATGTTCTGCTGTGTCGGCTGCAGGCAGATTAGC
The DNA here is from genome assembly GCA_029490765.1 of Euthynnus affinis. NCBI lineage: Eukaryota > Metazoa > Chordata > Actinopteri > Scombriformes > Scombridae > Euthynnus > Euthynnus affinis. Next base: position 24,732,339 of record CM055845.1, on the reverse strand, counting down.
CAGTCGATGGATAATCCTCTTAAAGAAGTCTGCATTAAGCCACAGTGAGAGGCTGGGTGGTGCTCTCTGTCCTCTGCCTGCCCCCTCCCAGCTCTAGGTCTCTTTCTTTCTCTGGATCCTCCTCGATGCTCCTTCCTCTCCTCTGGTTTTGTTTGTTTCCTCATTTTGCTCTCATCCAGATCTTTTATTTGTCCACATGCCTGTTGGCCTTGCGAAAATGTGTCTTGATTTCCTCTGTCACCATTTCTTGCCAGTTGTCCCTGATAAAGACAGAAGTTGTAGTTAAGACCATTATTATACTTAACAGACAGTTTATACGCAGAGCTCTGGGAATAAAACACATGAAAATACTGAAAGAGCATACCACAAAGCACAGACACACACACACACAAAAAAACAAATGCTGCCACAAATACAGTAAAACAAATATGTGTTAATTATGAAAGAGTGCCAACACAGTACAATAAAAGTGAATTAACAAAACAAAGAGGGCTTTCCCCAATCTGCTTAAGACGATGTAGAAGTTGATAAGATCAAGAGATTAATGAGACTAGTAGATCACAAAGCAATCAATAAGATTTAGAAATCAATGAGAGGAAACTGTGTGTGTGTGTGTGTGTGTGTGTGTGTGTGTGTGTGTGTGTGTGTGTGTGTGTGTGTGTGTGTGACTGTGTGTGTGTGTATGCATGTGTATGCACAGGCTCAGAGGTTACATTTGAACTGAAAGCCATAAAAACCACTGCTCACATCACACTGACAAGCCAGAGTAACATTTCCACAACACAACACCAGCTGGCATGCAGGTCTCTACCTCCTTCACTTTGGACTAAGAGGGCCTTTTTCTCAGCTTTCTTTCTCTTGTATGCAGCTATATCCTCAGGATTCAGCCCATGATTGTCTTCCCTGAAGTAATATGTGGGATAGTGGCAGTTTGCATGTCAAATATTGATGTAGCTATTTAAAAAAATCTCTCATCATCAAACATCTCTCAATATGAAGCTGTGAACTCAGGTATAAAAACAAAAAAAATTTCCAACCAAACTCAAAGAGAGATTTCTGGGAAACAGTAATGTCCTTTATGCTTTTAGTTTTACATCAGATGGGAGGTGTCCCATCAATACTATATGTCAAAGAGCTAGTAAAAGGGATGATGGTAGTGTTTGGCTCTTACCCTGGTTTGATCTCTGGTGGTTTTGGCAAAGGCTTTGTAAAGTTAGTTTTCCCCACAAGCCAGTATGTCTCTTCGATACCTTTACCCTGTAAAAAAAAAAGGTGCATTTTTATGTGTATAAGTAGAATCTGCACATGTCCAATTTTCAAGTCACACTGAGGTTAAATGATCATAGGCTAAAATATTACCTTCAGCTCTGTCTTGCCCCTGACATCTATTTTATAACCTTCATTGAGAGAATGGAGGATCTTCACAGTGCTCATATTCACATGGATTCTATAAGCTGAGGGGAGAAGAGAAGAGATGTAATTAAAAGGCATTAGACTGAAGAAAACAACAATAACAAACACATCAAAACGTAGAAGGAGATGTGTTCACGATTACTCACGCAGCCCAGTGGATTCCATACGAGAGGCAGTGTTGACGGTGTCTCCAAAAAGGCAGTACCGAGGCATAGTCAGACCTACCACCCCAGCAACACAGGGCCCTGCAAATACACATCGACAAAAGAAGAAGCCATTTTGTAAGAAAAGATGTTTTATAAACTCCATTAACCAACATGCATGTTGGGAAACGCCCGTTGTTCTTTTTATGTTTTTGATCTGACTCTCTATGGGGACTAGGACTGACCACCTGTTGAGACAGTTAATGCAGCCTAACAACACTGTCTTATTACTCAACACTCAAGCCTTATCAAGCCACCCTATTTTGACTGCAAAAGTGACAGATGAGATGAAATGTCACCTCTGAGGTGGACTGAAGACAACATAAGCAGTTTATATCTCAAAATGAATCCAACAGTTACCAGTCACTATGAGTAAGGACAACAATTTCCTCATAATCTGCAAAGGATCACCTGCTCAAATGGAGCAGAAGGTAGTAATGTAACTCTTGCTTTGTTCAGGCTCACCTGAGTGGATTCCTATGCGTATCCTGACGGGCACGTCTGGCATGTGCCGCATATGGAAGGTTCCCACTGAGCTGAGGATGTTCAGAGACATGTTGGCGATCTCAGCAGCATGCTTGTTGCCGTTTCTCTTCGGCAGACCTGATGCTACCATGTAAGCATCACCAATGGTCTCCACCTGGATAACATCAACATATGTATTTTGTTGGGGCCACACAGTATGTCAACAGATCATGACACATCAACAGTGATGTAACACTTAATAATATGTTTTTCTGTGTCATCTCACAGAGATAGGATTCTCTAAATTGCAAAATCATACATGTGACTTAAATCTGCATTAATGACTTCATTTTGATCTTCCAGTAAAAACAAAATTCTTGCAAATAAGCCCTATCATGTAAAATTCCTAAAATATACATAGTGGTAAGTATTGCTAAGATGCAGGAGAGATGCTTGGAAAATATGCATACTGTACGTATTGAGCACGCTCTCTGACCTTGTAGACATCATGGTTACTGAGCACAGCATCAAACAGAGTGTAGAGGTCATTGAGAAGGTCGACCACCTCGATGGGATCACTGAGGGAGGAGATGGTGGTGAAACCCACGATGTCACTGAAGTAGATGGTCACCTGGTCAAAGTACTCTGGCTCCACTGTGGCACCAGTCTTCAGAGCCTCAGCCACAGAGCTGGAGGGCAGAAGTGCAAAATTTATGAAGGTTACATTAAGATTTGTGAATTCAAGCTTTCAATTATTGTTGAAATGTTTGAGTTTTGCTCATTTTGGGGGTTGTGTGCTTGCAAACTCACGGTGGGAGCATCTCAGACAGCAGTTTCTCTGTTCTCTGTTTTTCCACCTCCAGCTCTTCTGTTCTCTCTCTGATGAGGTCCTCCAGGTTGGAGCTGTACTGCTCCAGCATCCTCAACATGGAGTCAATGATGTTGGTTTTCTTACCCTTGTTGATTATCTTGAACTAATTGTAAAAATATATAGAATTGTGTTAACATCTTTTTTTTTATTTTCCTTGGGGAAAAGCTTGAATGTTGCAGAACAAATGGAGCTGGCATCAGTTTGTATTTGGCATTTAGTGAACTGCAGAACCTATAAAAGACCCTGAAGCCAAAACCTAACATACACACACCATACAATATATTTTAACAAGAATTTGGTGCACTTCATAAATAGTGAGTGAATATATATGTAATTATAGTTGCTGTTAGGCTCAAATCATTTAGGCCACAGTGGAGTCTCCAAAAATGTACCCTGTCAAAGATCTCATCGAAGTCTGGTCTTCGGTCGGGCTGTTCGCTCCAGCATTGCTTCATCAGCTGGATACATTCCAGAGGAGCCTGGTCTGGGGCCACGTTAGGGCGACACATTGGAGGAGGCTTCTTCACCTTCCGGATGATCTCTGGTGTGGAGATAGAGGAGGTGGGACAAGTGAATCCAACGAGGATGTGTATCAGCATTCTAGCTTTGACACTAAGCAAACTATGAACTCTGCTGCATTGCAGAAATGGAAAAACACAGCCAAACATAAATAGAACACAAATATTATAAATATTGGTAGCGTGTTCCTCGGATCTACATGTCTGTTGTCTCAAACTAAAAGAAAATCTCTGATATGTCTATGATGGATACACACCCTCAGGTGAGAGTCCCAGCATGCAGTATGGTGGCCCTCTGACCACCACCTCCTGGAGGATGATAGAAAAGCTGTACACATCTCCCTTGTAGGTCCCTTTACGAGAGTTTGCAAGGTCCCTCAGGAACTCTGGAGCTGTCCAAAATAGATCTGAAAAGAGCAAAGAAAAGACGTTGAACTAGGGTGGAAATATGATATCAGTCACTACCAACTGTAAGAAATTATAGCTATGGCTTTGTGGCTTATAGCTATGCTTCTTTCTACAAACATGTACATACAGTATAGTACATAATGAATAGGATTGAGAGCCCTGTTCTTCAGAGAAGACATTACCTTCAGGTGGAGGTTCTTCTATAGGAGCTTTCTGAGACTCCAGGAGCTCATTAAAGCCATAGTCTGTAATCTTGAGGACAAAACGCCCGTCTACCACACAGTTACAAGATTTTAGTCGGCCGTGGGGGAAATCCCTGTGATGAAGGTATTTCATACCCTGAAAGCACAATATATTATTAGTTTTATTTTGTGTAACAGAAATATTACACCATACACACACACTGTACAAGCCTACAAGAATAGTAGTTAAAACCAGTGTTTAATTCAAGTAATATTCACTTGTGTAGGAACCAGCAGAGTTATTAAAAAACTGCCATGACAACATGCAGAACAAGCAGCAAAAGGTCCAGGATTTCATCGCCTATAGTGTATTGGTATTTACCTTGATGAGGTCAAGCACAAGTGAGGACTTGAACATCCAGTCTAGTTTAACATCCTCGTTCCTCAGCAGGTCCTGCAGACTCCCCCGCGAGCAGTGCTCTGTCACTACTGCGAACATGTAGCAGTCCGTAAAGAAGCCCAGGAACGGATTCACATTCTCGTTTCTCAAGTCCTTCATCTGAAAAAGCCGATAAACAAGTTAATGTTTATGGATGGAGGATAAGAAGGATGTTAATATTACAATAATACCGTGTTGATTAACAGTTTTCCTTGTGACTAGGATTACATAGAGCCATGTTTGGCTTATTGTCCACACAGGAGAAAACAGAGTACATACCCATTGTGCATTTTATGTATGACATTTGCAGAGCTTTTACAAACCATCTAATTAGAGTGCAAATACAGTTGTCAAGACATGTTGCTCTACCTTGGTGAAAATCTTCGTGGTGCTCTGCTTCACCTCCTTGAAATGCCCCTCCTCAAATTTCTTCAGCCACACCCAGTCACCCTGGAAAAGTGTTGAGATTCATTATTTCACCATTTCTACGCAAATAACATAATAAAACATTTTAAAATACTTAATTTTACTATTGCCTGTTCATCTTCCCTCCTCGAAATGACATGGGAGTATCTGTTTGTAGATACTTCATTACAAATCTAGATCTAACAGAAAATATGTGCTTATTTGTAGTTTGTAAAATTATTTTTTATTAAAAAAAACACTGTATGTAAAAAAAGACACACACAAAACCTGAACCGAGAAGCAGGCAATCTTGCCTGCTCTGATTTTGTGTCTTGACCTAAAGAAATAAGTGCAGTGACTCTTTTAGCTTAACCTACCTCATACACAGCAACATTGGTTGTCTCATGAGTTGCTGTCTGCATGCTGTTCACAGATTGAGAGCGTTCTGCAGACTTCTCCTCCACAATACTTTTACAGTCGCCCAGATCCTCTAAAGTGATTTTCTGTGTGTGAAATCAGAAACAAGAAGAAGTCTTAAAATCTAAATGTATACCTGCAGACTACAAGTGTTGAATATGTGTCCAAAACAATTTAAGCTTTCATTTCCATCAAGTAAATATACATTTAAACTCATGAACCCATATAGGTATAACATTGGAAGACAGTAGATGTGATTGCATACTTTATGCTCTGAAATGAATGGATTAAAAATGGACAGTGTAGGTCATGTGCTAAGGTTTGATATCATCTTTCTTTACCTTCTTGCTAAGCTGAGGGTTGATGAAAGTGAGATCCTCTAAGGTCAGCAGGATCCGATTTGGACCCTTGACAAGCTGGATTTGTTGGAGTCTCCTCCTGCCAGTGAGATTCAGAAAGGATAAGGAACTCTATTCATCCAATGGGTGTGGGTTTCCTAAAATTATCTCAGAGATTATCTTTGGAGCAAAGAAAGATTACAAACACAGAAAAGCTTATCCCTGTATGAGAAACTAATTTCAAGTTATTTAAATCCTCTCTTGCCTTCACTAACCACTTACTGTTATTAACAGGTGGCAAAACCCAAACACCTACATGAGTTTTTATCATTTTATTATTTATTTACTTTATTACTTGTATAATTGAAAACTTAAGTAGCTGATCAGGAGAACGAGGCTTTTTATAACCATTGTCCAGCATCTCTTCCCTGTTTACTTCAGAGATTATCTCTATGCTGCCTCATGCTTTTGAGGCTTATTCTCTCAAATTTTCTCTCCCTTCCTGTCAAGCAAATCCATAATACAATAAAGTGATAAATGAATGCACTGTATCTTGTACAAAATACTTTATCTCAACATTGTTGAGAAAGATAGAGAATGAATGTAAGCTACACAAGCACAGAGCTGCTTGAATCTATTTGTATTTACAGGCTGTGTACCTGATGTAAAGACTTATAACGAGCCCTCCTACAGCCAGAGTGAAGATGACAGCAAACACCACTATGATGTAGGTGACCTCCACACCTGAGGATGACAACAGGTAACTTGATGGTGTTGGTAATGAGGGTAAAGACACATCCATTCAAATCTTTGAGCATCCATATTCACACAGATGCCTGATCAAAGCCTCTTACCTCCTGTGCAGACATTAGTCATATCGAACCAGCAGCTGGAATCAGATGGAGGAGGGGATCCTCCTGGGAAACTGATGGACCTCCCAGCAAAACGAAGCACTCCGGATGTAAGGTCCACCAGGTAGGTTTGGTACAGTTGGTTCTCCCTGTTGTCAGTGTCCAGGATGATGTAATTGGTTTTCACGTCACCACCAGTATCCACCATGATCTTCTGGTTGAAGCCATTGAAGGTTGTGTTCTTTGTGAAATAGGCCAGGTTGGAGCCTGACAGCCTCATGCCTGCTCTCCTGGCATTGTTGATGGACTTGGCCAGCAGGTAGATGCTGTTATAGATGGTTCCAAATAGTGGGTTAACCTGCAAGGCACAGCAGGGGTTGTTAGCAGAGGCATAGGATAAGGCATGATGTATTAGCATATTATTTGAACTATTTTGAATCGCCCTTTCTAGAAATGTAGAGTAACAAATGAACTGTTTCAAAGTCATGCTGATGTAAAGAGTCCACTTATAATGCAGACAAAAATACAGAGCATATGATGTTTCCCATATGATAAGCACAAGTTCATATAAGATATATCTGTGATAATAATGATTCTGTGTAAGCTATGATGAAACAACAGGAACAAAGCAACAGGAAACCCCATCACCTTGTGCTAATTACTGGGCATCTGTACTGATATTCATGACAAGATCCACAAAATAATGATCACATTTTGAACAATCAAAATTGGAATATCTTCTCTCTGTTTTCCAAGACTGTTTACTTGCTGATTTGACGTAGAGAATAGACATTTCTTTGTCAAATTCAGACTGATTTATATTAATATAGTTTAGACTACATTTTTTAATCATCTAGGACTGTGAATTGTCCCTTCTCTCATACACTGGAGTCAGGCTTGAAAACCTTGACTTGACTTGACTTGACTTGAAACCTATCCTTTAATTCCTTGGAATGACATCCAGACAGTTCCTACCTGCTCTGGCTGAACAGCTAACGTCACTTCCTCAGTCGTCTTTGCTGCAGTGTATGCCTCATTGAAGGACAGGGGCTCAGAGGCCACAGTGATCGTGAGCACAGCATCATAGGCCTCCCTCAGCCTGCTGTTGTTTTGCAGGGGGAAGTAGGAGACGTTGGTGTAGGGCAAGCTGAAGTGTAGAGTGTCGTAGGGCACAAAAACATACTTCCCTGATGTCAGACCCATTTCTCGTGCCTTGAGAAGAAAGGTAGCCTGCTGATCCCCTCCAACCAGGACAGAGTGCATACACATGATGACAACTGGAACAGATAAATAGAGATAACTTATTAAAATACTGGTAAGTAAGAGTTACATGTGGAGTGATAATGCCAATTCACTCACTATTAATGATTTGATCAGCATTAAGTGCTATTAGGGGGCTGGTGGAAAAATGCAGGACTGGACTGGAAGGACTGGTAATAGTACAACAATTTAAAAATATTCTGTTACAAGTAAACATCTTGCACTCAAAATCCATAGTTAATAAAAGTATGTAGTATTATCAGCAAATTGTACTTATCAAGTATCAAAAGTAAAAGTGCTTGTTGCTGGTCAGCGTGGAGATAGTTTCAACATCATTATGCACAATTAAGTAGATTAGTGCGGTGTTTCCCAACCTGGTAAATCTGAGGGAGATTAATAATGAAATAGGAAAGAATAAAAAAGGTTCTCAATGAATTGTATTCATAATCATTTGAATTTCTCATAACTATAAATATTGGATAATTGTACGTCTTTTGGCCTTGAACTTTTATCTAAACAGGGATGTGACAAGAAGCTCAAACAAAAGAGATACTGCTTTTTTGTAAGGAGCCAAAACCTTGGGAACCTCTGGTTTAATCTTTATCAATGTGTATTATTTTTTTAAGAATGTAAACCAAATCACTGTGCCTCCCTGTTCACCTTAACCACAAGGTGAAATCTGCAGTGTCAAAATGGCTTCCTGGTCAGGTGGTTCGAGTACTAAGCCTCCTGTGCTGTTGGCCTAGAGGATGTGTGCAGCTGCTGAGGTGAGAAAATATTCTGTTGGAGCAGCTGACGGCTTCTTATTTATTCACCAGTGACGTCAAATCTGCTCATTGATTCAACCATGTTTCATATCACAGAAGTCATGTCATTTATTCCTTAATATCCATTGTGTCCATGTTGCTCAAAATCGACGATATGATGATCTTAACTTACTAGATTACCTCCTCTATCAACAAAGTTATTGTTATTATTCTAATAATAAATATTGTTGTTATTATTATTATTATTATAATCTTATTGGACGTTTTACTAGACTCACCTCTGATCTGTCCTGCAGCCTGGATCCTCCTCAGTGTGTTCTCCACCTCTGTCTCATTCATACCCATATTTGTAACCAGGCCAACGGGAAGCCCCTTATTCCTCAGAGCAGCAGCCACTCTCCCTGCGGTATCTATCCAGATATCCTCATTGGATGAGACCACTACAATGTTGGCCCACCTGAAGTGTTTCAACACGGTGAACAACACCTCGGTGGGAAACGGTACTGTCCTGGCAAATGTCGGGTATCCTGTGATGCGGTCCAGCTCAAAGTTAACACAGCCGTAAGAGAAGACGGCCTTATCCCAGTTCTTAGCCAGCAGTGAAGCTGCAGTACAGTATCCGGGGTTGGTGGGGCCCACGAACGCATCTGCCATCTTCTCGTAGTAAATAAACGCAGTGAGAGCTTTGGAGGTTTCGCAAGGCTCCTGCAGGAGGATGAAGTCCATTTTCAGGCCTAGATCCAGATTCAGGTCTCCGTTTATCCTGTTTACAGCGAGCCTGGCGGCCGCAGCGGGCAGGGCCCTGTAATAAACAGGGTCGCAGTTCCAAGGCCCCAGGACCCCCACTTTGAATATCAAACATCGGACACAACAAGGGAAAGTCAATACTCCAAGGAGCACCCATAACAAGAAGTTATAAAAGGGCAGTGTCGTTAAAGTTGGTCTGCTTTTAATGATGGGCATACATGGATGGTTGGACTCCCATAGCGCCCCTCTTAAATTTGGAGGAATATTTTGCATTGTCCTTCCAGTCTATCCGAGGTAGTGAATCTTTATGTTCACTCTTGAATTATCAATTAGACCAGTGACACCTGCAAGACATAAAAACGTTTTGGAATATGTACTTTTAAAAGAACAACAACAACAAAAAAATGGTTGAATGAATGAATGAAACTACTTACCGCGTCTTTAATGCCATCAGGACAGCTTCAAGGTCCGATAAGACAGTCTTACAGGTGTCCTCTCGGTTCTGCCTTTCTGTCTACACATACACACCTCACCTCACCATCCCCCCTTTTTTATTTTGATTTTTTTTTACCTATTCAAACCCGAGGATGCACGGAGTCGCTTCGGTGAAGACACTGCCAAGTCATTGCGTTTGGATTATGGGCTGAAAGTGACAGGTAGAGCTCGGGCGCTGCGTCTGTCGCGTTTGGAGACAATTTCAGCACCCTGGAGAGCTACTTACGTCCCGCAATCAGCGCCTCTGAAGGCTCCCGTGCGTTTCCCCAAACACTTTTGTACACAGGCAGCATATCTGGGTGAAAAAACACCTCTGGCCCCCGGGTTGCTTACACTCATGTGTATCTTTGATTTAAAAAAAAAAAAAAAAGAAACAAAAAAGTCACATATTCCAAAGGGAGAAAGAATGGAAATCCTGTCCAATGATGAGCAGTCTCCACCAAAAAAGGCTTAATTCAATGAATGAAAATGGAAAAGTCTTGGATGTATTATCAATATGGGAGGCCAGTGTCAGCTACAGGCCCATTCAATCAAATCCCTCCAAAGTGACCTGCGGCCAAAACGTAGGTGTTACTCACTAATCCATTTTCAGTGAGGCACAATATAAGAGGATTGACAACAGGCCTTAGTGCACTCTAAAAGCTTTGTTATCATGTAAGAAGCAGAGGCAACAAGGCCTTTTCCCACCATTCAACACAAATCTTTTTTTTTTCTAGTTGTGTTTCAGATATGATAGATGGTTAAGTCAATTTAATATCATAAAATATGTTAAAAAATACTAGTATCATAAACTACAGACCCCAACATGCGTACAGATGTTAAGGACACAAACATTTTCTGATCATCTTTCTCACCTTAGCTGTACTGCATGAAGACACTTGAACCGTGCTTTAATTGGGCTAATATGCCAGCAGTACAGCAGGTCCCACAGATTAAATGAATTTGAACCCTGGTGGAGAGGGAGTAATTAAAGATAACGAAGGGCTCTCCCTGTGGGTCCCCTGAGTTTGACTGCATTTTGCTTGCATCAGTCTTTTCAGCTCTTTTTTTTTTTTTTTAAAAGACTCCACCAGTGAGCAGCCTGGCAAATGAATCCAGGAACAGCTGGTTGCCACAACATCAACCATGAACGGCAGTTTTAAAGGCAGTACACTGGTTGGATGGAAAGATGAAAAGAAGTTGTTAGATTATGCAGTGGTAGCTCAGTGATTAAACTGTGCTTTAAATCATATTCAAGCAAACTGCTAGAAAAAAAAGAAATGAAAATCTGCCACTTATAGAGAAACACTGATTTAGGCAATGAAGCTTTTCATCTAATTTAAAAGATCACCCACATATAGTATCATTTTTATGCTGCTTCAGATTAATTCTGATCATCCCATACAGAATATTAGCAGCATAAAAGTGGATACACTGCGTTTATGTGCCTCCACTACATTCCCAGTGTCAAGGTTTGATGCCTTTATATCTTGCAAAAGCTATAAATTTTTGAACCTGTACCAGTTAGGTGACATGCTAAAGCTAGCAAAATGTGTGTGTGTGTGAGACAGAGCAAGAGAGAAAGCAAGAGACAGAGCCCCAACCACTCCTTCTTCTGTTCAGTCCCTTTAAACTCAAATATGACAAAACTTTGCAAATGAAGCATTAAAAAAAAACAGTATGTAATCTATGCAATTCATAGTTACATATCACTATGCATATATGCACATGGAGCTGCAAAGTGATTCCACCTTTGTTGACCCATATCCCACATAAGCTGATGAGCCTCTTAAATGTAACACCTTGACACCGCTGTCCTGCAACCCAGGAATAGAGGACAGAAATGACGACTCAGCGCAATGTCCAGCCAGTGAGTGAACACAACGCATCGGATGCTGCTCCTGAGACAAGCTCTGTGTAGTGTTTTTCACACATTAGTCTCTACAAGCAGCAGAAAATGATAATTTGTGATAAAACGTTTCAGAAAGTAGATGAAAAAGGTAGATAAATAAAACCAATCAACCATTGATGCATCCAACTGGCAAAGACACATCTCTCTCATTATAAAAAAGAAAAAGGAAATCAATGATTAAACATGTCCTTGGACTGATGAAACAGGATAAACGAGGAGATGGAAAAATACACCAGTTAAAGGTGAATGGAGACACAAGGGAATAGAATCACTTCACTTTAATATTTTAAAGTCCTTCATATTTTACATTTATTTATTAAGGAGAAGTGTGCATGCAAGTCAATTTCATAGGCCAATGGAAATGCTTGAAATAATGAGGTGCGTATAAATTCACAATGTAAGATAAATTAGATTTTATTCCATTAGTTAAAGGACCATTGGTTTTTAATTAGGGAGAGTATGCTTACTGGTATATCAAGGCAATTTTGAGGAAGTGTGTGAGTCAAAATACAGTTGAGTTAGCCACTTAATGACATTAGTCACTACATAATAGTCTTACCGTAACACATTTATTATTCCTGCACAATTATGGCATAGGTCATGAATGAATGCATGAATTAAAGTAACCAGTATGTTTTCTTTTCATTTCGATGAGAGGTTATTAAGGTTAAGATGATAATGGTCGAACCTCAACAGTGAATTCATTAGAGGATGTCTTTAGCTCTGGCGCCATCTTGTGGAAAATCCCTGCAGTGGTGCATTGTTGCATTATACATGCAACAGGATTAAAGGGAAATATATATATACACTATCCGTTCAAATAATACTCAGTATGAATATTTAATATTAGGTCATTTCTTTGGAGGTACTGAAAAATTGTATTCTCACAATGAAATCTTTGTTGGCTATTGGCTATTACTTACCTTTCTCAAACACACACACACACACACACACACACACATTCGATCCATATGGATACAATTTATAGGCCCTTTTGTCCATTGTTTTAATAGAGCTTTATGCAACATATAAGGGGTCGGGCTGTGAAAATGATAAAAAAGAATAAAGTTATGCAAAAGTCCAGATAAAGGTTATATGTAACAGGCTAATGTGAAAAATACCTGACTACTTCAGCCATACTTGTGCAATAAGATATACATCATCATGCACCATGTTTGTCTTTTGCAAGTTCAGATGTTTTTTGTTCCGTTTACAGACTGATAGTCTACTCTGCATTCTGTCTGCCAGAGCTCCTATCTTATCTTAACAGCCTTGAAGAATCCCAGACATTACAAGAACAACAAGGACTGTGTGTGTGTGTGTGTGTGTGTGTGTGTGTGTGTGTGTGTGTGTGTGTGTTTGTATACCAGGTCTTCCTCATGTTGTGGGGACTTAAATCTATTTAGAGTCACATGTGGGGATTTTCCTTCCTTTTGGGGACAAAAAGCATGTTAGCACGTAAAAGACACGTTAACTTAAATCTAATTTTAGGGTGAACACTGGGTTTAACCTTAACATTAGGTTAAGGTTAGGGTTAGGATAAGTCTACAGGAAATTAATGTAAGTCACTCTAAATAAGTGATGGAAACATGACTTTGTCTGTGTGTGCGTGTGTGTGATAGCACAAGTAGCTACATGTAGCATCGTACATCACCCATGTATCACATATCTAAATAAATTCCCCTTTCCATGACAACCTACTGTATGAAATGTTCTTTCTTTTCTTCCTTTTTTTTTTTTTTGAGCGAAAACAATATTATGCAACATTGTGCATGTACCCCTGAGAGTGCAATTGTGAGCATTATGTAGTACTGTATGGGTGTGTGCTGTGATGCTGTCATGTTCTCTTGAAGAAAACAATAGCTGAGGGTGCAGCTGAAGTGTGGAGGCCCCTCAGTTATTGTGTGAACGGCAACAGATGTTCGCCATCAGTCTTCATACTCGACCTCTCTGTTTCTGACCCTCCTTTCAGTGAACTTGTTGCAATATTTCATTTAACAGCCACAGATTTGATACAGTCAGTGATATGTGCAGCAGTTATTTCAATCGTTACCCATCAATCTATCAGTCACTGCAAAATTTTGGATCAGCATATGCTAGTTATGTAATTTTGAAAGACAGGAAAAGTCTGAGTTTCCGTTCACATTAGTTTTAATCAGCATCATCAAGATGTGAACTACAGGCCAAGCGAAACAAACCGCCGCCTTGTTGCGCAACAGCGTCTCTCAGGTTTACTTTTCATGTGGGTCTGTTTGTGGCGACTCCACTAGAGTGCGCAATGACAATAGCGTCAACAATGCCAGCTAGAGCAAAGAGCCCGGAAGTTACACACGTGACTCCTCCAAAATAAGAGCATAGCATTTGTCATCGGAGCAAATCGGGATTCAAAAGTCTCTTTTATTATTTATTACAGTTTTCTCGATCGTTTATACTCTGTAACTGTACCTATTAACTAAAAATTCCAAACCATGACGCCATCTACCAAAAGAGAAACCCATTTCCCATTACTGTAAACACTAATACCCTGTTTTCACTCGCGCTAGTTTAGAAAGCACTGTCATTTTCATTAACTCAGGTCATCACAGCTGGAACCCAATTAACACACATTTCCACAGGTGGAAACACTAAAAGTCAAAATGGTTCACATGCCAATCAGAACCTCAGGATAGATAGTTAACAGGGTCAGGGGCCAGTTCACTTGTTTTTGGAACAATGGATCCACAAAGACTTGAGGCAGAATACAATTATTTTCTTTCTTTATGTACATCTTTTTCTTCATTGGTTTATATTGATAAATACATGGAATTAAAAATTTTGAAAATGTATTTGTTGTGTCCTTATATTGTGTTCATCATGTAAAGAGGTTGTTCTGGAGGGAAACCATAAGCACCATTATTCATTGCAGTATCAGGTTTTTAGCTCTAGTTTTTTTTTAATGGATCTCAGCAGTGTGTTGTTTTGTAGTTTATGTGTTGTTGAAGCCTTTTCTGTCTGAAGGCAAAGTTTGGTTTAGATGTAAGATTACATGGTTTTGAGTGGAGAGTGTGGTTTTGACATGAAGGTTTGAAGATTGTGTGCAGTTGTGTTTAGAGCAGTGGTTTTCAAACTTTTTCAAGTCAAGGACCTGACACAAATTAGACCACAAACCCTGATTTTATAAGATTTTGACCTATGGTCCCCTGTCTGATAAGATTTTTGCTTTTAGATGTTCTATTATCGAAAGTGTTTGAAACCCATGACCAAAATAGTCACACATTCTATGGTTGTGTTACTTATTGATGGAATTATAGCCTAGCGAAGAAAAAAAAAATCCTCTTTTTGCTGATGACCCATGGGAGGACTCACTTTGCGAACAATTTCTTTAGAGTTTTAGGAAATGGAACAAAATTTCCCCAAAAATGTGTCTTAGCAACCGAGAAAAACTGTATTATTCACTCAAGTTATTTCCACACGCTGACATGACACCATCACTATGACAACAGTTGCCAACATAATTAACGCAGTAAACAGCTAACCTAACTAACATGGATAGATCAACAACACTTAAAACATAAAAACGAGTAGTAAAAACCATCTTGAACTTGCATTTAAAACATTTTTTTTATTTTGTAAAGGGCTGAAAGGAAGTGCTGTCCTGTTGAACCCTTGCGGACTTGATGGTAGTAAAACGAGCCGAAGCAGGCAGGACTTTTATGGGATGGGAACAGACGAGTGTGTCCCAGTGTTTGCAGCTTCTGACAGACTCACGGAGAGATCCACAGAGCTCATGCAGGACAGTGGGCAGACAAACCGCCGGGACCGAGGAGCGCTGCGGGGGTCTGGAAAATGGGAGCGGTGAAGTGAAACACGGCCGAAAAGCGGACTGTCTGGGTGAAAGGCACCAAGGTAAGTTCTAACTAGCGCAAGGAATTCAAGTTAGGGCTTTTCTTGTTTTACTCCTCACTGTGTATCAGATCAGTTGTGGCGTTTCGGACACCGAAAGGCAGCAGAGCAGCGGACCTCTGCGGTCAGATCAGATTTCACATTGTGGCCTCTGTGTTTAAGAAACCGCCCCTGAACTGTCCCGGTTGGACTGACCAGGCTGTAGTGCGTCGTTTACCGCAAATTATTCAGGGGCAGGATAAACTTTATCAAGTGTGAAAACTCCCGAGAATGATGCGAGCTGAGGTGACATGCGGATCTGTGATTGACAGCTGGAAGGGGAGGGAGGGTTGACACTGAAGGGATCATTAACGGGATCATAATGCGATAACTGTGCCGGATAATTTATCTGAAAAAGGCTGCAGTAGAGGTCTCTTGCCACGTACAGCTGCAAGAAATTTGATCTGCGGAGGTGCCCATGCTCTGAGCGTGTACCCGCCTCTTAGTTGAACTCCCCAGCATGGCAGCAAGAGACCCTGTCTGTCTGCTGTAATGCTGAGAGAGCAGTGACACGTTTGTCACAGTTGTTCAGACTTTTATGATTGAGAAGTGAAAAATAAAAACAGCTGGAAACAGATTGTAAAACTGACATAATAAGCCATAAAGAAGAGCTCAAACAGGATTCGTTGGTTAGGAGAGCTGCTGGTGTTATAATAGAAACAATGGTGGAGGAAGTTATTGTGAAATGTTGTATATTTATTATATAAGTCTTGCATTATAACAACCCTGTCTGTGTTATGTTATTATAGCCTGTTTTATATTTTAGGGTTGTTATTACTGGTGGAAGCTACTTTTAGTACTTTATATACTGTTGGTTAGTTTGATTTAATAACATTACATCATGTTTTATAAACTAATCACACATTTTCTATGTAAAACTTGAATCTTGAGCTGTAAGGATTAGTCAGAAGATTGATTCATAACTATTTCCATAACTGAATAATCATTTACTCATTTTTTTAAAGCAAAAATACCAAACGTGCTGGTTTCAGCTTCTCAAATGTGATTATTTAATGTTTTTCTTTCGTCAGACATGACGGTAGCCTGAATATCTTTGAACAAGACATTTGAAGACGTCACCTTGGGCTTTGGGGAACCATAATGGATATTTTTCACTATTTTTTGATATTTCATTGACAAAAATTGAGAAAATAATTGGCCGATTTATTGATGATGAAAATAAGCCCTGCTTAAATGTGCAAAGTAACTCATAAATCCAGCTGTAAAATAAAGTTGAGTAAAAGAAATGTAGGAAAGTAGAAATATAAGATAGCATTAAATGGAAATATTGAAGTAAAGTGTAAATACCTTCAACTTGTTCTTAAGTACAGTACTTGAGTAAAGTCATAAAATCACTGAATAGAACACACAACGGCCAAGTTATGGCTTCATTATAAAATCCTAGCATTTTTCTGTGCTGAGGAATAAGTATACAACGATACATCATATAAGAAGCAATATTAGTCTACTGATGTTTACATTGGCTTTTTGTCAGAACTTTCATTATCAGAAATCTGTTTATCCCAAAGGCAACAATCAACAAACTTAATGGAAAGGTCATGTAAGTTTTTGCCAAATATCTGCCATCACTGTGTCTCATTGCAAAGTTAGTATTTGTCAGTCGCAGTGACAGAATTAGTAATTATATCAGGCCACGCTGTTGACCACATTTCCAGTGATTCTTTTCTTCTCTTCTGTTAAAACGTACTTTGATGTATTTGATCAGTCTCCTTGCTTGTCAATGTATTTATTTGCCATAAGTGTGGGTGTCCCATTGCTACCTAATTGTTTTAAAACACTTAAGTGCCATCAATTTAATTTAAACTCCCGGCCTTCTCCTCGGTGTCATGCATTCATTTGGCTTAAAAGGATTAGTGTGGCATCCATCTTCTAATTACACAGTTTTCAGCCCTCAACTTGAAGATTAAATTGGGACAGAGTGGTCTCAATGACTTGAAGAATACATCAGAGCATTTGAGGATACTGAACAAATTGAAGGCTAAATGAGGTCAGGCACGGATGCAAATGAGTGTGTTCACTAAATAGATATTATGTCAGGTACGCTCACTCTGTCCGCTGCTTTAAATGCGCATGAAATCTCTCACCTTCATTGTCTACATCTGGTTAAAGAAAAGCCAGCTATGCAAATTTTTTATTTGACTTCAGATAAGTTTATTGACTGTGGGCAATAAAATATCTGTGGTACTTTCTTATTGACATTTGACATGTTAAGTGTTTACACTGATAACAACTGCACTGATTAGATTATCACAATAATAGATTTCGGATACCTTTGCACGCACTTGTGAGGTGATAAGTTATAATTTAGTAAAAATCCTTCAATATAAAGTAATTACAGCTGTTTACATGAGCTACAGGTGGGTAAATAAATAAACAGCTAATAGCTGATGATCCTCAGAGGACAGCAGCTCTCCCAGGACAAAAAGGTGCAAAAAGACCTCTGAAAGTGAGAAGGTGTCAGGCGGGATTTCACAGGCCTTTGCCAATTGTCCACTCAGGGGGTTCACAGCTCTAACTGCTGTTGCCGTCGAGTAATTGCAGTAGTTAAGAATGTTCCTGATTTGAAGGCAGCGTCGGCAGCAGTTTGCTGTTAGTTGAGATTTACTTGCGAGAGGTCGAGAGGAACACCTGGAGCAGTGAGTTCACGATCCTCACTGAGGCAACAGATGGAGCGAAGGATGCAGGAAGGGAAGGTGAGACGGCCGAATGTGCCCGCAAAACCACACAGAGGCGATGAGCAGCTGAAGAGCAGTGTTGTGGACGTAAAAAACATATGAGCACTTGGTTTTACTGGCAGTTTCCTATGTTTAGTCTGCATGTGGCTTCTTTGTGGCTTTGTAACAAGGCAGATCTCTCTGAGGCCTTTAGTTTGCTTGAGGTAAAACAAAACTAGTAATTGCTGAGAAGGCGCAGAGGGACCTTATCATCATTTTTATGATAGTTAATGAGGTAATACACCACAAAAAACGAATTTAGCAGTTGCTATAGAAACTGAAACTGTAAAGCTAATTATGACTGTAATTTGGTCATATCAGGTTGCCATAGAGGATTTCTTTTTGTTAATGTCTGCCTGTGATGTGTGTTGTGTTCCATGGTTGGACTTTTTAGCTTCTGAAGAGCTCAACCAGAAAAAATCTTGTTAAATTTTGTTCAGTGAGTGAAAGATTTGTGTGCTCGGGTAGTTTGATTTGACAGTCATAGAGCTCGCCCGTTCCTGTTTGGTCAAAACCTGCAGCTGCAGGGATTATCGCCGTCACTCAGAGCGCACAGAAACATGCAATCATGCACACACACACACTCCAGCAGTGTATGAGGAAACCATCAGAAACTATTTTTTATTTGTGCGTACACATAAACAACAAATATACCCTCTGTATAGTTTAGAAATAAACTCTTACACAAGCAGCCGGCAGTAGTTTAGAGTTCAGGAGTCACAACGAAAGAAACACTGCACAGAGGTGATCGACTCTCTCTGAGTAGACTTTGAGCCACAGTAATCAGCCTGTATATATTGACCCACAAGTACTACAGCTATGTAACCTCATCCTGTTACATAAGCCCAGATAAATAGCGTTAACCCCTTTTAAATACACCTGAAAACACCCATAACCAGAGTCAGTTTGACGTGACTGCATGCCCTAAAGAGACGGTCAGAATTTGAAAAAAAAACCTCAGTCTGAATAACAGAGTGCATTTTTATTTTACTCTTGCAAGGACAAAGCAATATGCATTTCTTTGAATGGCAGGACTTGCTCATTAAACGGCCTTTCTTAGAAACTTTGACTCTGTCCCCTCCCACCTTATTCCTTTGTGCCTGTGGAGCATTTTCTGTAAATTTTGAATCCAGCTCCACACAGAAATGCTCTGTTTGTTGCATTTAGGAGGAATGGCCTTTAAGAATATTAGAAAAAAGACCACTTCAATACTTTGCGCCAAGTGACAATTAATAATTGTAGTCTGGTGCCTCCTGCTAAAACCCTGTCACTTAGTTTGACAGATTATACATTGATTTAGCTTTAAATCCACATTTGAGGCTGTAATTTTAATTTCTCATATGAGAGTAATTCTTGGCAACTCTGGGTTTTTATCTTCACACACATCCTGCTGTGTCATGGCAGGGCAACTTAATCATGACTGCTCATGTCCACCTGTTACACAACTCTTAACCTCTGTCCAATTTTCATAGTTATTTGAGTGTGCGCATGCATGCGGTCGTGTGTGTGTGTGTGTGTGCATACATGTTGCTTAAATTGAACCAGGAAAGTCCACTCAGCTCTCATTTACACATGACGATGCACAGAGAGGCACCTAGCAACTACTGAAAATAAGGTATAATGAGTTTTCTATGTTTATTCTTGGGCTTTGAGAAAAATTATTGTAGGTGTGGATCTAAAGGCATTTTTATTTTGTCTTCATTAATTCTCATAGAATATTGTAGTTTATTGTAATTATTGATCTACATATTGTGCACAATGATGTACATATTTTTATTTCTACATTGTACATCATGGTGTAATTTATTAGATGTGTTTGAATGTGTAGCTTGTTTTTCTCACACTTAATCTCTCAATTCCTCCTTCTGCTGTTATTTTAGTTGAAGTGCCGTTATAGTACTTGACATCGAGGCATTGTAATTTTCAAAATGAGAAGTTGTTTCTGTGGGTTTTTTTTTTCTGAATATACTAGTGCTCAGGAAGTTGGTGTGTCTCATTATAACTGATGAAAATGCAAGATGAGCCTTGATTCACGAAACAGTCAAATTTTCATTTTTACAACCATGCATACTCATTGTAGTGTGTAAACTAAGAAAGTGCAAATGAATTCTTTGATCAAAGAAATTAGGTCGCACCCGTTGGGAAGCCAAGGAGGAAGGAAACTGGGGCTACTCAAGTTGCATGATTAAAAGCTTTTCACAAAGCTTAACTAAAACCTTGAAGATGGCATTTGAACAGGAACTGCTCCATTAATTTCTAAAATTACATACAAGGTGTGCTGGGAAGTAGTTTGGACAGTGTGTGTACTGATCTGATCTCTTGTTTAAGGTTGTGCAGTTTACTCAGACGATGATTGTGTGTAGCTTGAAAAAAGATCTGAACGTGATAAAGGATAGTTTCCGTTAGGATTAACTTTCCTAACCTCAATGAGAGAGTGGTGTGGTTAAAAAGGTTTCAAATGGAAATAATGAATGTGTTCTTTCTCCAGAACATAATGGCACTCCTCCTGTGGCTTGGCTTGTCGCTGCTGGCGTGCGTCCACTCCACCGCCGTCAAGAACTGCCACCCTGGTTGCCTCTGTGAGGTGGAAAGCTTCGGCCTGTTCGACAGCTTCAGTCTCACCAGGGTGGAATGCCGAGGGTTGGGACCCAGCTCCACCATGCCAATCCCCATCCCGCTGGACACCACCCACCTAGGCCTGTCCTCCAACACCATGGGCCCACTCAGTGACACCATGTTAACTGGTCCAGGCTACACCACCCTGGTTAGCTTGGACCTCAGCAGCAACCATATTACAAGGGTCAGTGCTTGGAGGAACTCACATATAGATCTAAAACTTTTAAATTCAAAAATAGCACATCCATTGTTATACAAATGAGAACTTCAATTTGCTACAGTGTCACAAATGTGGACACAGGTTGTGGCTAGTGTTAGCCTGTGTTAACTAACTTTTTTTTTTTAAATTTCTTATATGACACCCTTGCTTACCATGGTAACAGCAAGGGCGACAGTAAACACTGCTTTAGCACTTTTTTTGCCTGAAAGAGAAACTGCTGAATTATAGTACAGTTTATAGTACAGCCAAACAAACACACATTGTTTAAATAAGTTAGTCAATGATTGGCCTTATTCCATCATGCCAGGAGCAACTGCGTTTAGCGCTAACTTCTGTGAAAAATACATTGTGTTTCCTGTGGCTGCTGCATAGTAAAAGTCACCTTGTGGTTTTATTAACATAAAGCATCAGCAGGAGTGAAGCAGGATTTTCCGTTTGCTTCAGCAGAAACTTAATACCACTCTCATATAGTGTTGGGTGAGTGAAAAGTGAGCAATGAGGCTGTTATCAATGAAATAAAATTACATTGGATTATATGCCTTTCTGTGACTCCCTTGTGCGTTTGAATGCAATTTGGATCTAGGAAGGGAATGGTGGATCCTGCCATTTACAATCAAAAGCAACCATATTTAGTATCAGAAATGAGGTTCTAGTTTATGAAAATCTTAAGGATGATAACTTTAAATAGATATTGTATAACCAACCAACATTACTGAGTTTCTACAGGCATAATGAGTCATCTCTACTGCTATGTTTTTGCACATCACAGATATGTTAATTCTAAAATTTTAATGGTTTTATTGCTTTTGGTCAATTTAGACAAAGCTTTTCTTAACTCATCCAAACACACACAGTAGCCCAATATATATGCATCAGAGGGCAGTATGAGTCATCAAAAAGATTTAAACAATTACCAGGAAAAGAGGGATTTATATATATAAATACTCAAAGATGCTTTTTTGTCATGTATTTGACCTATACCAAAAGATAATAGTCATGATTTTCTCTGTCTGTCTCTTCCTTGTCTCCTCATTTTTAGGTTAGCCCCAGTGCTTTCTCCAAGCTGCGTTACCTGGAGACTCTTGATCTGAGCCACAACAATCTGGAGAGCCTCCCCCCGAGCTGCTTCACCGGCCTTCCTCTGGCTGAAGTTGATCTCAGCCACAACAGCTTCCAGGAGTTTGACATGGATGTGTTTGCTGCTAAAGTTAATGGTGAACCTGTTAGTGTGGATCTGTCTCATAACAAGCTTGTATCAGTCTCCATGACTTTACATGGGAAAGTATTACACATTCAAAGCCTAAATCTGACAGCAAACCGGATGTCGAGCGTACCAAGACTTGCAGGACTTCCGCTGAGGTATCTCAATCTGGATGGTAACCCCATCACATGCATCCAGGAGGGAGCCTTTGCTCAGCTGAAAGATCTGGTTTACTTATCCATCAGTGGCCTCCATGAGCTCCAGGAAATTGAGGCGCACAGCTTCAGGAGCCTCCAGAGCCTCCAGGTCCTGGATCTCTCCAACAACCCCAAGCTCAATACGCTGAACCCCGCGGTTTTTAGCGGACTTGACTCCCTACAAGAGTTAAATTTGTCCGGCTCTGGGGTAACATCCTTACCAAGTAACATGCTGACACACCTGCCCAGTATTAAGAGTATCACACTGGGACGGAGCATCCACTGCTGGAGGACCCAGAAACAGGGACAGTTCCACCGGCAGCTGGGGCAGGTCCAACACAATGAGGTACTGAACTGTAATGTGGAGGGCATTGTGTTGTGAACCTGTGCTGGAAGAAATGGACCACTCCTTGATGCCAGAGCTGTGCCTTCTCTGCTTTGATATGCAAAACACTTTTTTTTGTGTTAACCTGAATCAATTACCTCTGTTCCAAGGTGAAACTTAGGAATATGTCTTAATGGTTTAATGTAGCCTTCATGAACTTATGAACAAGTATCATAAATGGTGTACCTTTTGAAAACATGATGGAAAAATGTACAGTATCCTACAGTAAATAGCACAGAACAGTTCCTTTCCCATATTAACATTTAGTCTAAACCAGTAAAGAATCATTCATGAATCCATTAAGCTATGTTTGTTTGTTAAAGTGGGACCATATTAAGAATTATTTGCACTTACTCCAGTCGCAAAGGTATTTTTAAAAAATGCACTTACACGTGGCCAAAATGTCATCCAGTGTAATACAAAATCTTCTATGCATTGCTTAAAATATCCACACTGAATATTTTACGACTGTTGACCACTAAGATTTTTCATTTGACTTTGAATGTGATGCTTTATTGAAACGATTAAATGAATCGTTTGATGTTTTGGGAAATATCCATGTTTGCTTTCTAGCCAAGAGTGAGCTGAGAAGATTGATAATTTGCTCATATTAGTCTGTTCAATATGAAGCTGGAGCTAGGAGACGGTTAGGTTAGCTTAACTTAACTTAGCTTAGCTTAGTAAAGCCAGCTAGCCTGGCTCTGTCAAAACTAACAAAATCAGTCTACCACTACCTCACCTCTGAAGCTTATTAATTAACTAATGAACTATTGATTAAGTCATCTTATTTGTTTAATTCGTACAAAAACCAAACAGTTGTGGTTGTATGGGAGGTTTCCTCCAGTTTCTGTTGTTTAGCATAGCACCATTTACACTTCTGTTTTTGTATAAATAAAAACAAATGAGCTATAAAGTTATTATTAGCCAGCTTTAGTGGTGCTCATAGGTGGATTTTTTCACTGTCGGCCACAGGCAGGCTAGTTGTGTTTCCTGCCATTATGCTAAGCTAAGCTAACTGGCTGCTGGCTATGGCTTCATATGTAGCCTACTGTATAGATGTGAGTGTGTCGATCTCATCTAACTCTTATCACAGGAAAACCTATAATGGAATTTCCCAAATTAGTGATTTGTTCCTATAACATGAAGCATAAGCTGGAAACATACAGTAAAGACTTGTTACACAGTGTAACTAAACCTTGTTGAGTGTAAAGATCTTTTTTTGTTACACTCATAAAATGACCATTTTATTACTTGAATTTGCCTCAACAAATGCCAGCTCAAATCTGAGAACATGTTTATTGTGTTCTTTTCAGAATGACACTAAGTTTGGCGCGTGGCCTTTGCAAATTGGGTGCATGCAGCCTTTGACATGGTGCTCGCTGACCTGTGTCAGGGCACATTACACAACAAGAGTCAACAAGCCGTGACTATGTTGACCAAGAGTTCTTTTTGACTTGCTGTCAAATTAGTTTCCAGTTGCATAAGATTCATTTCAAAACACATTTGACCAATAAAGTAGGACACATTTTTTAGTCATATGAAATCATATTTGCCAGTATCTGTTGATGTTTAAACACCCAGGCTGCACTGTGCAGTCTTGTTTAACCTTATCTCTGCATTCCTGTGGTATTTCTGTGGAACGAAGAAGATGATCACCCTCAAGACTGCATATTAGGGTTTTTGAATGTCAGAAATTTGGTGTTTTGGTTTTGAGATTTTAAAGGAAATCCACCTTTTCAGATGGCTAATTGAAAGTCAGATGAGTCTTGGTGTAGAGGTTTATATTTGTATGTATGTAACTATATTGTATGTAACTTTTTATATATATATATATATATATATATATATACATATATATATGTATATATATGTATATATATATATATATATATATATATATATATATGAATCCCATGTGTAATAAATCGACTTTTCTCATACTTATAGTTTAAATGACTGTAATTACTCATGTTCTATAATAATGGCAACAATTGTTGGGTGTGTCAATGAAGGATGAGTAAAAACTGAAACAAAACCAAAAACCACATCCAAGGAAGGACTGTGTCAGTGCAGACACTGCATTTAACATTTTGATAGAAATCCTTTTTCTCAGAGCACTCTGTCATTTATTCCTTTGCACAGGACTGACTCATAGCAGGGTGTGTCTCTACAGGACAAGAGGGAAGTGTAGATCTTAGTGGTTTACCCTCACAGCAGTATCTTCACTTTTACCACTCAGTAAAATGTTTCACATAAAGCTGTTTTGCTTTATTTATTTGAAAGTGTCTGGATACACAGACACATACACAGACTTGTGGTCTTGAATGGCACTGAAGTGGGCAGACATGCCAGGGTTTGGCAGGTTACCACACTACACTGGTCTGGTAACCTGCCAATGAGGTGACTGGGAAAGGAGACAAGTAGAGAAAGGAGAAAGAGGGATTGAGTAAGAGAAAGAGAGCTGGGTTTCAGTCACGGCAGCTTACAGATCTCTTGTGTGTGTCTGGGAGTGAGTGGTTGTCCTGTGAGACAGAGAAAGACCTCCTTTCTATGACACATCTTCTTTTAACCTCCAAGACACCCAGAAATGGGCCAAAAAAGGTTGGGATTTTCACCACAGATTGCATCAGAGTTTTACATGTTACATCCTGTAAACTGAGAATGTAGAGGACTAGTCATGATTGAGATTTTATTTGAACTTAATTCAGCTGAATGCTTTGGAAGGTCTTGAAACAAGCCCAAATTCCTCCAGTTTCCTTGCATCTGATACTATGCTTGGGTATTTGTGAATGTGACTATTCTTTTTAAGTGGGTGGGAGGCTGCTTGAGAGCCCTCAGTGGATGATCCCATTGCAGAAAACACTTCCAGATGTTTGTGCTTTGCTTTTTTTTTGTCCATCTCCTGAAGCGCTGGCATGTTGAGACCTAAGGAACCAACCATCCATCAGAAACTGTCCTGGCTGCTTGCAGTAGCACGGGGATAAACACTCACTGTGAAATTGCAAAGTCATTTGTGGAATGCAACAGCACAACAAATCAGGTTTCAAACCAAAAGTGAGATTTTTTTTTCACCTTGGTCCACCTTTTGTGGTTCTTTATATATGAACATAAAATCCTCATTGATGATTCTTGAGTCCTTTACTCCTCTAAACAATATGTTAAGAGCTGAAAATTAGAACTTAATCAGAAAGCTACACTGAATTAAGATCAGGTCACATGTCTATTTACATTTCAGCTTCTACTCACAATGTCCTTCTGTGTAGCCTGGGACATGCACAGATGTGCCGAAAAGCATCACAAATATGTTGACGTGCAACATGTATGATAAATTATAGACGAGCCGGCTGACGAAAATGATGTCCCATACATGTGTACACTGCTCTGTCCAGAGAAAACACACGATGAAACACAATTTGCATGGTCACGTTCTTTGATCTTTTATAGCAAGTGAAAGTGACAAGGTTTCTCACAGAGCTGGAACAGGTATGTTGACATTTCTGTTTGACATGGAAAAAACTAAAACCTAGCTTGAGTGATAAAAGGAGCGAAATAACATTTAATTGGAACAGGCTTGTGCAACTATTCAACCTACCATGACGGTTAATCTCCCATGAAAATAAAGAAACAGATACACAAATATATCCACACACCACTGACAATGAATATGCTTCATATTTTATCTTATCATAACATCTTGATTTTGTGGACTGAAGTAATGTCATCACAAAAATACAGAGGAGGAGGGACTGTAATCAAGAGAACAGAGGACCTTTTTTCAGGTTGCACCATGTAGACAAAGTTGAAATTGGGTCAACAGAGACTTTGAGTGAGTGAGCTTTGTTTTCAGTCAGGCAGCAGATGTCTGATAAAACAGAGTTTCCAGGTATATCTTGCGTGCAAATGTTTGTTGTGACCACCACCAAACACCACCTAACGGACAGCAGGTCACATTCATAAAGTTTGAAAAATATTTGACAAGATTTATTTCTTGCTGCATAATTAATGCTTATTTTTGAAAACAACTTGCTGTTTACATCACAGTGGCGTGGGACAGGAGTGAAAAAAATCAAAAGGTAATCACTTGGTTCTCCGCAGTGGTCCGGCTCAGAGATGTAATTACTTCAAAGCAGAGCAAAGCTTTGAACTGTGTGTAATTAATTCAGGCAAGCAGAGCCAGGGTGTCTTTATTAAGTGCTCCATTCTTGCTTGAACAAACTATCAAACAAATGTAATTTGACCTACCCGGATAGATCCTCTGGAGGATCAAGCTATCCAAGCAGCTAATTCACTTTACTTCAACAATGAGCCCATACTGCTCTGAACACTGCAAGGTTTTAGTTTTCAGTCCCACAGGAGGCCTTGGAATCCAAGAATGTTTTTCTTTGGAAGCAATTTTATGAAGTTTTTGATTAGATTGCAAAAGTTAATATCTGTGTATTAACCAGAGTTTTCAGAAAAGTTGAATCAGATTTGAAGCTTTTATCTGACAACAGTGATATTGACATATCGATGCTCTGAATGCCCTCTGGCTTGGTTGTGCTGCTGTGACAATAGACACCAAGGCACTGTGTCAGCGTACTGCAGCTCAGCACAGAGGTTTTGTTTTTCAGACAAACAAAAGATCAGCTCAACTTGTCAAAGGACACAAAGATTTGCTTGTTTTTTCTAGGAGCCAGTAAAGCTGTTGAGGTTTGCATGACATTATTGTTCAATCTGTAAATGTCTGCTGAACATTTGACTTGAAAATGCAACAATGTAAATGTCATATATCAGTTTAGGTGTTTTTTAGTATCATCTTCAACATCTGCAGGGCCTCATGCACATGATTTAATTTAACATCCATATTTAAAACACGATGAGGTCACAAGATGATTGAAAAGACTGGGAGAGATGGAAAAAATAGTTGTATTTATTTTTTCAGACCATATCCAGTACCTTTTCCTTAATAAACATATCTTCAGATGAACCCATACATTTTAAAAACTGTACCAATACTCAGCATGTGAAGGAGCAGACAGTGGTCAGTAGTGCTGCACCATGGCAGCATTGTTAAGCTGATTCTAGCATTTTGCTAAAAGAAGCCCTTACACTTGAGTAAGGACAATCTCTGTCAGCTGTTCACAAGTCGGTGTTCGACATCTGTTCTCTCGCTGGAAATGGAGCTCATGTTTTGTAAAATAGAGGAGGAACAGTTGTTAGTGGGTATGTTAATGTAACAAAACTACCCCAACTTGTTAAAATGACACCTCAACCTAAAGTCAAGCTGATGATTTGCCCACATGTCTTATTTATCTTCTACTTTTATGCCAACACCTTGTTCCTTATAGAGGGTCTGGAAACAATTTAAGGTTATCTGTTACTTTATCTACAACGTGTCATATCAGGTACGTGAGAGGAACAAGCATGACTTTGCTTGTCAAGAAACAAATGCTGGATTGTATTACCATCACAGACATCTGAGTCATTTCCATTTTGGTTTACACAGTGTTGTCTTACACAGAGAATAGAAAAATAACGGTCATATAAAAGAATTGTAGGAAATGAGAAACAAACAATAGGATATTTAAATTAGTGATGGTTGTTTTTTTATCATCTTCATTGATAGAATAGAAATCTTTTTAAACTGATGTACTCTTCAGTGTTTTGGAATTGGCCGGTAGGCTACTGTTGTTTTTATACCAGAAGGCTGCTTGATCTTTTTGGATGTGTGATGTCATAAATATGGAAATATTCACTGATCATGAAATGGACTGTTTATTAGCCCATTGCTTTACAAACTCTTGTATATTCATCTCAAGGAAACATGTCACTTCAAATCAATTATTCATATCTAAAACATAAAGAATCCATTTTTCTCAATGGAGCCCATGTCTGCACAAAGCACCAATATTTGCTTTAAAGGGGAACTCCATTGATTTTAGACATCAAAGTGTGTTTACAGGTGTTGAAGAGCACACCTGTTCATACAACTAAAGTATGTATGAAACCTCTTTGTGACTCCAGAGTGAACTGATTAAATCTGATGAATTGCCTCAAGTGATGTGCGTTGAGTCAGTGTCGGTTGGTGCTAAACACTACAAGTTTGAAGAAGAAACAAATCTCGGTGGGTGGAGTTAAAGTTACCAGACCTCCTTATCATCTCTGCTTAAGGCAAGCAACTCCAGGCTACTTTAGCCGCTACTAGCATAACACACCCAAATCTGCACAGTCAAGTGAATCGAGTCGAGCGGCATTGTTGATAATTTAGGCATCTGGCTGTGTGAAAGGTGGAATTCTGTCTTCCTTTTTTAAAACCGTTCCTTGTGAGTCTAACAATGTTATAGGAGTGCAATGCTAAATCACTCAGTGCTCTTTTAATCTTGTGCAATTAATAATTTTATATGCTCACTTTGCAAATGGTAATTTGTAATGGAAATGATGATACTGGGATCAAACACTAGAAGTTTACGTTGACCTGTTCATTTAGCTAACATTATTAAATCCAAAAGATCGGCTGTTGGAATGAAGAGAAAAAATCTGTTACTGAATTTATGTCCCTTTTACGACATAGCTGTATCTGCCCCTGGGTGGTATCTGGTTCAGTTTACTTAGCTACTTAGGGCAAAGCCTCCTCCACAGAGTTCTTCCACATTCCAGCATCTGAGAGGATGAAACACAGAGACTGCACCTTTTTAGTGAAACACTGCTTAATAACCTCTATGACCTCTGGCTTTTTTCCCCCAATTATATTCAAGGAATAGGAAGAATAACAACAGCAAAGGATATGAGCTGAAGAGAATTTAGAAACACTTTTAACTGTAAACATCAAGCACACAAACATCATCAGCACTGTAAAAATTAAGTTGAACAGGAGTTCTACCTGCCCTGGGGACTACCCGGCACTCTGAAAGTGAGCTAATAATAAAACATTCATGAGTTTTTCAAAATGTAGATAAAAGTTGACTTCCATAAAAGAGGAAAAAACAAGATCTTGACATTTCGTAAGTCCCTAAACCATTTTGCTTGTTCACACTCACAATAAGCAGCTCAGTGAAGGAGCAGCAGTTCTTGCATCATTCCTCTCATATTGGTGGTCTGAGGAGGGAGTTTCCCAGAGGAAAAGGGATATATCCTGATTCTGCTGCCCTCTCTGTCATTCTCTTCCACCTGGTTTCCATCAGGAGTTGCCGGGTTAGACTGTGTAAAGATTTCCTCAAGGGACACCACTTCGTTTTTTTTTTCTTTCATTGCCATTTTTCCTGGACCTCCTTAAACTGTCTCTATTCTTGCCCCACTTTTTTTTTTTTTTTTTTTTTTTTACCAACCCCAACATCTGCAGCTGCTACCTATAAGCAGTTTGCAAAGTGCTCAAAACAAAAGTACATAAATAAGTCATGTAGAATGTAGCTTTATAAAACTGTTCAAATCGATCTTAAATAAATGCCAAAGGAAAAACAGTGCACAAGAAGGATTATAGTGAATTGTCTCGCCTCAGGGAGCTCATTCCAGTGTCGGAGCACCGATAGTTGAAGCACACTCTCACCTTTGGTCTTATGTCTTCTTGGCTGCTGGACAATAAGAAGAAATTCTTGGTTCACAGAGCAGTGGACATTCTGTAATGTTTGCTAAACATTGACCCAGCTAAACATAATCAGTAAACCCAGCATCACTTCACATAGAGATACATTAAAATTCAGGGTTTATGATCCTCAGTGCTGCATTTTGAATGAGCTGAAAGAGTTGGTTATGGTAATGACTTTTGACTGGGGCAGGAATAAGGAGAGGTGCACAGCTGTAACTAGAATGAGATGAAAAAAGACACTTACATGACCTCTAAAATCCACAAGGGCTGAAAATGACTTAATTTTTTATGTTTCTCAGTTGCACAGCTCTACAAAACTCAAAAGTTAACATCAGCAAGATGATCCCAAGAGTTCCTCAAGTCCTGTGCAAGCCACCGTGGAGCAAGAGCATGTCAGTGGTAAATATTTAGAACAAGAGACTGTCTTGTTCATTTTTCCCCCCCAAGAAGTGCAAACACATCCAAGTGTAGCAGACAAAAAAAAAACAATGAAATAAACATTTATTTGAGAAAGCTTGAAATGTTACATCCGCTATGTTTCACTGTGTGAGTTTCTTTGCAAGACTGGATTTGATCCGCTCTCCAAAGCCACAAACATCTGTATCTCTGAATATTATCCTCAACACCAAGGTTAAGTTACACAAATAGCAAGGATTTTAGACACTTTTCAGCACAGATGTGGAGTCAGCTTTAACAGCACCAGTGGTTGCTGAGCCTCTCTCGGGCTGTGCTGTTCGCCTAATGCAATGAGCTCTCTTGCTTTAGTGTTTTCTTTGTCACATCTCCCTCTTCCTTTTGAATAACCCACTGCGAAATTACAATTTCTATTTAAAACACATGAAGCGTTAAGTGCCAAGATAAAAGCGTAATATCATTCCTGACACAAATGACACAATAATCTCAATTTAATGGATAAGAAGTATATTATTTTCAGATAAAGTATTTGTGTGTCTGTAAACCGGAGCTTAGACTCACAACGCAAACATCAGTGATGAACACACAGGATTTGTGAACTGGTGACGCAGCCCCCACCACGCATTACCTCGGAAATGAACAAATGAGGTGACTGCTTCACTGCACTGTAATTACATCCACATGATTGGGCCTGTGGATTATGCTGCTCGGCTCAAGCTGTTCCCTAAACTCAAACTAGAGATACTTAACTGACCTTTCAAAACTGGACTGCTCACATGACATAAAATCAAAACTTTTATAAAACATCTCACATATTCATACGTTTTCACTTCAAGATTGGCTTCAAGTTGTTATAGAAGGCTGCGGGATGAAGATACTGTGTGTAATGGCCCTTTATTAATAAGATTAGTGCTTAGTCTGTTTGATGCATGGTATGTTCAGATCTAATATAGCCAGGGCCAAAGATTTTCCCCAACATTTGTTGTGCTAATGAAGCATGCACCCCCCCCCCCCCCCCCCAACCTGAGAATGAAGTGAGACACTTCCTGGTGTAGAGTCTGAGAGGAGCAGCAGGATATTGAAATATAATGTTGCATAATTATGTGCGCTAAATATAACTTCCCTAACTTGTCACAGAGTGACAATCAGGACGCACGTAGTCAAATCAGCAATATTTTCCACAGATCCTTGATGTACTCAAACTGTTGATAGGAGCGCTCTCTAGTGGAAAAGATTGAGAACTGCATGGCAGAGTTTCCTGTGTTGTAGTTTGAAAATAGAAAAAAAAAACTTTCTTAGAAATGTGTCAATTTTTTCTAATACATATAATTATAGTTAAATATAAGAATGTAATTAGCCTTTTTGTGTCCTATACATTCAGTGTCTTGCTGAGTTGAGGTATGTGGGACATTTATTGAATTATTTTTGCAAAGCTATAAACAAAACTCTTGCAAAATGCATGTAGTAAAGGAGTTTGTTCATTATTGATGCAATAAATAAATAATCATACCTCCAATTCTCAACGCTGCTTAACACTATATGCTGCTATATAATATCATGTATTTTTCATACCATTCTGAGCCAATAGCCCTCTGCACAGTTACATCATCTGATAGTGTGCAAAAGAGCTTCAGGAAACATGCAAAAAAAATGCTCAAAAGAGGATTATAAATTAAACTATTGTCAAACTCACTCCAGTTCATTACACAGCATGCAGTTAACATTTCATCAGTGGTTTCAGGTTTTGGGCTCATTTGACATCCCACACAAAAAAGTATAGTGAGAAGTCAAATGCACAAAACATGTTATAATGAAGACAGACATCTTCATTGTCCTGCTCACAAATCACACTGAAAGCCTTCAT
This sequence comes from Euthynnus affinis, assembly GCA_029490765.1. Taxonomy (NCBI): domain Eukaryota; kingdom Metazoa; phylum Chordata; class Actinopteri; order Scombriformes; family Scombridae; genus Euthynnus; species Euthynnus affinis. The sequence goes on along the minus strand of CM055845.1, from coordinate 24,699,555 downwards.
TTTTTCTGAATATTATTTAATAAATCATCAGCCAAATGTTTTCATTGAAATACTGACAAGAAACATATATCAATGCTAAAATGACAACAGATGAAAAGCAGTATGTTAAAATAATCTTGTGAATTATATGACACAGTCCATTCTGTTCTTTAAATAAAGATGTCATGTTAAGTGTTAAACCTCATCTTTTGCAAATCAATTAACTACCAAAATACCACTAAATTGGTGACATTGATATATTTGATCCTTTAACACTGATCATTAATCCACCTTTAATATCCTCTTTCTGTCTCTTTCTCTCTCTCTCTCTCTGCTTCTATTATAATTCACAAAACTTATAAAAGTCAAAGGACAAATACATAATATAATAAATTGTTCACGCCTTTGTTGAAATAACTACTACTAAGTATAAATACTCAGCTCAAAGACCAGCTAAGCCAACTGTTACTGATAAGAATCTTTAATGCAAAGGATCCTGCTGTGCACAATGTCAAATAAATAGCAACAATCTAATCACACACATTTACGAGGAATTTTCCAGCATTCTGTGTCTGACAAATTATATGACCTAAATGTGTCCAGCACAGGTAAAAAATAAACATTTTCCTTGATCTGCCAATAACCTGATTAACTCTAACAGATCATCTTTGATTGGCTGCATCTTCCTGAGTTTCAAGTTTCTGACACGTCTGTATGTTAGTGTATATTCTCTGTAGTATGAAGATGTGTTGTGTGCCATGCAGCCAGCTACATTTATATATGTGTGTATATTTTAAGCCATGGCTGACAGTTGCAGACCGCCTCATCAGCAGTTGAGAATGGAGTTTGTTCTCATGATGCGAATGACCTTCTTTGAAGTGTAACTGTACTCGTATTGCAGGTGTTCATGGAAGAAATACAAGTATCCTGAAAGAGAACAGAGCAGATAACTGTTAGAAAATGTGGTATATCTGGAACAAATTGTCATTCTGTACACTTGAGCTGCACTGTGATATTTGATGCTTCACAATACCGTAGTGATAAGAAGCAGCGTCGACCTCGTCATCCATTCCAGGAAAATCGTCTTCAATGGATCTCGGGTAGTCCTTATCCATGGTGCCTGTCGCTTCATCATAGCTGTGGATGACAAATGACTCAGGTGCTTGCCAAGTATTCTGTACTGTGCAGATTCAAGATCTTTTAAAATAACTTAGACATGTCACATGTTTCATCACATACCTCCAGTATTCCTCATCGGTGAAGAGCAGAGTTTTCCCTGTGTCTTTGATGTTGACGGCTGCATCGATTTTCCTTATGCTCTTGGGAAGTCCAAGCTTATGAATGTACTTCGGGTAACCATCAACAAGGTTATATCCATTCAAAGCCCACATTCGGATCCCTGCAAAAACCCAGGGCAGAGTTTTGATTCACATATGCTGTATCAAGTAAGTGGTAAGAAATGATGAAATCATATTGCAATAATAATAATAACTCACCGCTAAATATGATGACCACATCCTTCTCTGGGTTCTCATATGCAGCGTCCACCTTGTTGGGGAGGGATGGCCATGTGGACTTGATCAGTGTCTCCTCTGGCTCGGGCATCTGAGGATGCAGACGCCAGTAGAATCTGCAGCAATGGCATGATTAATTAGTATGCAAATCTGAAAACTTATAGGATAATCAACTCTTGCTCACACTGATGATCCAGATTGGAGTTTATGTATTTACTGTACTGTCTTTGTATGTACCGCCACATCAATGTTGTATTATATTGACTCTTACTGCACCTGTCTTTGAAGATGACGGTTTCCCCTCTGAGCTCTGTGACGGCATCAAAACTTAACATGGGGTCACATTTGTTTGGTGCATCAGGCTTTGGCTTCACCTTCTTCGGGTTTGGGTTCGGGCCTGTGATTGGACATCTAGCATTAGTGCACTTTCACAATAATACTTCTATGAAAAAAACAAAACAAGACAAATCTAATTGTGATTTGTAAATCATGCTTTTTCCCACCGTAGAGAGCTTGAATGCCTTCAATGTCATCCTCAGACAGCGGGAAGCCTGTTCCATATGAGTAGATGGGGTACATCAGGGCACCTACGTCTGTAGAATGAGACATACCGAGGGCGTGGCCCAACTCATGGGCTGCCACTATGAACAGGTTGTAAGCTGCAGAGAAGAGATCATCAAACAAATCATTATTCAGATAGTCCTCACTGATTCAGTGATAATCATTAGACTACAATATAGTGACTTATGTTGAATATTTATGCGTAACGCTTACCTGATGAATCTTTGGTCCAGTGTTCATCCTCATCAAAGTGAGTGTCTCCTCCGATGCCTTGGCCAGGTGGATAAGCATGAGCCAGCAGTCCATCTGGCCCATCAAAGGGGTTGTAGTCTCCATGTTCTAGAGTAAAGGATAGACAAAATTAAAATGGACACTATTATAAGTCTATTCTTCAGACCATGTGATTACACTTTCAGCAAAAAAAACCCTACCAAAACCAACATAATGGGGTTTTTTTCTGTATCTATTCTGAGCATATAAACAGTACATCAGAATGAACATTATAGGTCAACTGTACCTTTTTTTCCAAAGCTGATCATAATGTCAGCAGTACCAGTATACAGCTTCTTAAAGACCAGAGGGGTGACATCAGCCCAAACATTCAGCGCATTGCGGATAGCTCTGTCTACATCAGTCTTCTTCAGATCTGGTGTATAATTCAATATCCTGAAAAATCAGGGGATAGAGGACAAGGAGTGTGAGTGAATAAATTATATGAATAGATGTTCATCTCCTTGTAGGAACATTTTGGCCACCACTGATTGCATTTAACATTATAGTGATAATATCATTTCAACACGCACCTGAATGTGACGTTGTTATTTTTCCATTTAAGGTGTTGAGGGAAGTGGTTGTATTCGCCAATATCTGGGACGCCACATCTGGCCTGCTTCATCAGCTCCAGAGTATTGTCATCAAGATTCCCCGTCACCTACAGAAGTGGAAACAGTAAAGAAATACATGACTTAAATAGATGTGTTGATAAAGTACGGTACAGTTTATTAAAAAGACTACTTTTGAAGAGTTAGTCTTATAATTCAGCCCTCTTACACTGAGGCAGCAGTGCAGTTTTAATACAAAGTGTAATCTTATCTGTGATCTCTTATCTGTATCTGTAATCTTATAGACTCATCCTACAGTCACAGATTTACACAATACGAGGACCATCAAAACTAACAAAACCATCATTATTGATCAAAATGAGTTACTGGAGAAGGTTCAACCATTAAACTTTTATCACATTAAAATATCTTTAACAAATATCATGAGCTTTTTGAAGATCTAGATAGAGATAAATAGACTGTCTTATTATTCACTTTTCTCTCAAGTATGAATAAAACCAGCAGCACTCAGTCAACTAGATATTTTCCACATTTAGTCACCTGTAGATTGAAGAATTTCTGCATTTCCTTGATCTTGGTCTGAAAGCTACTTGTTGAGCTCTCTCTACCTTGGAGACCAGCTGGAAGGCCATAGAACCGATGAAGGTATTTCTGTATCAAAAGAGAGCAAAATATATACTGAATCACACAGTGGCATAAAAAAAATCATGATTGGATTGCTCCTTTCTTACACTGAGGGCAGTGTGAAGATATGTTTTTCTTTTAATTTGATAATTACAGAAAAAAAACCAAACAAAACCACTTTGAATAAAAGATCTGAAATAGAGACCGCAGATCTTACCTCCGCTAAAAGCACGTTGTCTACGTCCGTAGATTGCAGAGGCAGAGCAAAGGAGTGAGCGACCAGCGCCAGCAGCAGCAAAGCTATCATTGTCATTGTCTCTGTGTTCTCCAAACCACTCATTGGGGTCAAGAAGCTGTGAAGAGTATTTATAGTGGTTTGGGTCCACTTTTTTTCAAAGGGTCCCAGTGATTCATGTAAAAGCACCCAGCCACTTCCTCCTCCTCTGACTGGTGAGAATGTGCTTGTATCTGTAAAACTACAGTGTGATTGTGGTTTTTGGAACACTTTGAACATGTTATGATAAAACAAAATTGCCATGACTCAAGGAGTTTAGCAATAGATTCATTGAAAATGTCTATGAAGCAAAATGACGCTCTTTTTTTGAACAAAAAGAACAGATGGCAATCTTGTGTTTATCCCACTGGCAGATCCAGAAGGTATGAATAATTTTACAAGAACTCTGGGCTTTTCCATTAATGAGGATGTCACATAATGAGTTACTATCTGTTCCCTTCAGTTAATAACTATAATAATAATAAATACTCTGTACAAACTTGACTTTAGGGAAAGATTTCATGGCGGCGTTTGTTCCATGATAGTCATTCTGAGTCTATTCCAAGACATTATAAGACAAGTGACTAATACACACAAGTCTCAAATAAAAAAAGAGATGACAAAAACAAGAAATCTGAATGAAACATGTGATTTACATTACATTTTATACAACTGTATCTGACAATATGTGAGTGCTCTCATGCTGAAAACCTGGCTCCATGCATACAAATGTTCTCCAAGGGTTTGGTGTGGCAATTATCTGTGGTGTAGATGTAGGTGTTTTCTCAGTATTTTATGTGATTCAGTCAGCAGGATTACTCTGAATAAAAGTAACAAATGTGTAAATTATCTTTAATTATGAGTAACTGTAAACCATTCAACAGTGTAGAAATCCTGCTGAGCTTCAACAAAAACAATGAATAACTGCTGATTACGACAAAGAGGTTACATGAAAAAAACATGTAATGCAAAATATGAGATAGGAGAGCTTTTTGGTCATAAAATATGATACAGATATTGTTAATATTTATGAGGCCAGTATCATTGCAGACAATAGGAGACATATAAAGAATATAACTGTAGTTACCGGTATGTCCCAGTTGTCAGGGCAGGTAAAGACATGCTGCCTTTCTACTACATCCATGTTTTTGCGACAACTAAGGTATATAATTATTAGCTCCTGCCACAACAATGGCATTCCTTAACTTGTACATAGGGGAAAAAGAGGTGGGTAAATGACCACTAGAAATATAGTTTAGATTATAGTTTCTTAAATCAAATAATCAACAAGTGGCTTTGTTTGTCAGTTAGTCAGTTATATCTGAATACATGAGGCACATCTGAGGAGTTGTCGAGCCTTTGACAGAATGATTTTACAAGGTCGCTCTAAATTCCAGTCATTATCAACATACTTTTGGAAAAGGTGTTGTGATGACATCTTTTGCCAAGGGATGAGATAGTATTTTAAAGGATAGGTTCACAGTTTTTCAAGTCTGCCCCAAAACAATTGTCAGGTTGTCCATATGAACACTGAGACACATTTTTCATGCTGTAATCATTCCTCCTGTTTATATTTGCAAAAATGTATTTAAAAGTATATCTGAAGCTAATGTGAAACTCCGGCCATCTAAATCAGTGAAATCAATTCAATATATTTCAAGGTCACTATCTTTTTAGTGCCAATTTCCTTCTTTTTGATACGATCCTTCCACCACAGCTGAACAGGAAAATAATGTCCGTCGAGACACAAAGTGGGAATTTTTTTTACTACAAAGACTGCAAATGTGGAAGATATCCACGTGATTTGACTAACTCAGCCATCTGAGGCATCATATTCTCTCAAGATAAACTTTTCAGTATATTTTTACACAGAATGAGGACTGTGGATTTTGTTCCCCATCACTTCCATTGTTAGCACATTGAAGGTGATCTTCTAATAGCCAGTATGAGAAATGATTACAGCAAAAACAAAACCTGTTTCAGAGTTCATTTGGGCACCTGACTGTTGTTTTAAGACAGACTTGAAACACTGTGAAACTTTTTAAGTGTGGAAAATCCCACACACTGTGTAGAGATGTTCAAATTACAAACAGCTGCAGTTTACAATTTTCATTGAAAGAGAGTGGTAGAACATTAAATACTCAATGATCACATTATGAATGCAAGATTCATGTATGATTGATTATGATTCATCCCTGTGCTCTTCTTTTAAGGAATGAAAACATCCCAATTACTGCATTATGATAGATTATAGTTGCCGTTAGAAGAACAATAGAAATGCAGCAGAAAAACAAATATTCATCTGCATCATATTAGCAATATCATGTGTAATTTGAAACAAACACTTATGCATCCTGGGGAGACGAATATTTTTGGAATAACGTCACTGTTTAGATGGCGGTAAACTGACTGCTCCTGACTCATGGCAGGGGAAGTTGGCAGTAAGGGGGAATTTTGCTGGTATCTTAAAATGGTCACTGACAAGTACAAACAAACAAAATGTGGAAACATGAACACTTCTGATCTGTGTTGTGACCCACTTGTTGTATTTAAAAATTGTGGATGCGGTACCAAGTTTTGAAAGATACAGTTGTATGAACTATGTTTTTGGGTGCTTAATAACATCATTATTGTGGGTTTGAGGACTCAAAACTATGGTAATGGTAAAAAGAATGATAAAGGAAAATTATTTCATGGTTGCTGAGTTAACAAGTATTATCACTGCCTGTCTCTACTAGGAACTCATATTTGTGAAACTGCTTTTATCCTCCCACTGCAAAAATTCTTCTTACACAAATGTCTAATGAGATTATGCTTGTACGTGTTAAAACCCTTCATTTTTTTTAGGGAGTATGCTCCTCCGTCTTAACTACTGCTCACTGCGGCTTTATACAACTCACCTCCTCTGCCTCCTTCAGCTAATCTCTCATTGTCCTGCACTGACTGTCCTGTGACACTACAGTGATCTCACTCAAAGGCTGTGGAGCGTTTAGTTGCGTGAGAACGGAGAGTACCTGCTAGTTTGCATTTATTGCCTTTTGAGACTTCCCCTCATTGCTCCTTTTCAGGACAGGATAGATCAGCACTTTTTTTTTTTTTTTTACATCCAATCCAAAGCTTTTCAGGTTGCTTTTCCACTACAGCAACTTAACAATGATAAACCTATTGGAACTTAAAAGGCTGAGGCGGTTGGCTCTGCATTTGCCTTCAGTTGTATTTTACAAGCTGGGAATGATTGAATGTCAGACATTGTAATTATAATCAAGTCTTGTGAGACATGAATAGAAAGAACAAGGACAATGACAAAAAGTAGAAGAAAACAAACATAGTAAACAAAATAATACATAAAAAAAGTAAATGCATTTTTAGGGTTAGGGTTAGGGTTATGAGGAATCTTTAGAGAGTTTTGTAAAATCATGAAGGAAAAATGGCGTGTGTCAATACAAAAATGTTCCCAGTATAACATTATATTTACAGTAAAATCAGTCTTATAGTCTTTCATTTGAAATATCCTATAACATCTTTAATAAAAAGTTTGTTGGAAATGATGATTAAAATTTGACTGAAGTTTGGATGTAAGGTTAAAGTTGAAAATGTGTTGATACCAAAATCAGCAAAACTGGAAACAAAGACATTTTGTGGGATATATGTTATGTAGGATGTTTTTAAAAAATGTATTTCTCTAGTCTTATTGGGTTGACACAATGTATATATGACCAAGTTTTATTCCAGTCACTATTCTCCATTATTCAGTTGAGTTATTGTTCTCTCTTTTTCTTTTTACTGCTATGTTGCATTTATTGTAGTTGAACTATGATGACACATAGCCTACTTGAATAACAATCACAGGCAATAGCCCTCTCCATTCAGACAGAGGACAATGGCAACAAAATCAGAACCCAGGACAATGGGACAAGTTCACATACAGGTAGGTAAGTTCCTGTAATTCTTCAGCTCTTTGCAGGAATGGCATTAATCATGCCATTAAAATCTACTTCTTCTATGTTACTACTGTACTACTCTGTCATGGTCTTTTGGCTGGAAACATGCAACAAGGTTGTAGAGGGAGGGCATGAGGTATGATAAAACCAGCCACTTTCCTGCTTTGTCAGAGCAAAGCTGATGTAGGTCAGATTTTCAGGATTAAACAGTAAGGACTCTCATCTGTACTTGTTCCTTGCTGTACCTCACTGCCTATAAGAGGCTGATTAATTTCATTGTTTGTGTTTTTCCACTGTTTGACCATGTTAATTCAATTATTAATAGTTTTATTATTTGAAAATTTTGGAAGTTGAGACCAGCTGTTTCATTTCAGCTTTTTGGATAACCAGCCCATGTCCCCTTAGATATATTGTATTCCTAAAAATTCTTGATTAGTTAGAAAATAGAGAGAAAATAATAAAATAATATTCATAACAGTTTATATTTCCATGTCCATGTAAGGGTTAAATAATACGTTGGCTCCACTTTATTCGGGAAGTGAGTCAGAAAATGGTTCATGAACTGGAAGCTTCATTCAGTGAGTTCACTGAGTGTGTGATTGGCCATCATTTTGGAGTCATTCAGCTGTACCTACATTTTGCTGATGAAAGAAAAAAAAACACCTTAATTTGCAGAGATGTAATGAAGCCCATTCTTCCTGTATATTTCCAAATGATCACCCTAAATCAAAATCTGCATTCACCACTTTTACATCTTGCACAAGACTAGTCTCAAAAATATTTGTGCGTGGATCTGGATGTCCCCGCCTGCCCTGCACAAACTAGTAGAGATAATCTAACAAGCCAAAGAAACTAAGATAAAAGTATCAATCAAGGGGTAAATCTCAAGTAATAATGAGTTCAAAAAGTTACAAAAATGAGGGGTGATGGGATGTCCATGTTGCTGTGTTACTCTTGCACATGTAAGTAATGTTATGTTAATTGTTTGCGAACATGTTACTTTGAAATTGTAGATACAAGAAATCCCAACTTTCCCCAAAACAGTTATTTGCTTTTATAAACTGGTTGCATAAGAACAAAATTTGTGAAATGCACAGTGGTTGACTGAAGACTGTAGTTTTCTCTACTTTCATTGTTGTTGTTGTCACATTACTGGAAGATAAAGCTCTGCATTGAGCCACAAATCATACAAAGACTGTATAAAGCCATGGTAGAATTACTTTCAGGCACATATGGACCTGGAGATCTGACACGGTCAGTGAGCCACAATATTACTCAGCCACAGCCTACTGTAACAGAGGGCAGCAAAACCAGGAATGATACAGCACAAAATTACATGAATATATGTGTGCACAGCTCACAAATAAAACAACATCAAGGACTCAAAATACACAAACATGAGCAACTACTCCGGTTCAAACCACAGTGACTGTTGCAGTGCAAGGTCAGGCCCACTCAGCAGAATACAGAAACTACATGTACTGTATTATGTGTATAGGTAGCCACAGGAGGGCAGCAGAGACTCTAAGCAGGAGACTTCAGTCTCATTGTCTAGTCCCCAGCATGTCTCTCATCATTCCCCAGTATGATGTACAGCCTCCCACTACAATGTTGAAAATCACAGGTTAAATTGAAAGAATGTAAACTGAGCACTATACCCTTTTTGATTTCACATTGGTTGATTATAAAAAAAAAAGTATAAAAAGTGTTTCTGAGCAAAATTTGGAGAAGATATTTTAGAACCACATAAATCAATATTTCATTGATTTTGGGACATTTTGTATTAAATTGATTCAAGCTCATTTTGTTGGATTTTGCTTGAACAAAATGTGAGTTAGTTTTGTTACAGACTGTGCAATGAGGTGCATACACATTATCACATTTTACACTACCTTTTGGGCTACAGATTGTGAAAGCTCTTACAAGAACACAACATGTTCCTGCTATAAAACTGTATTGTTATGTACATCCAAACTATAAATTGTAGAACTGTAAGATGTCATTAGGACTGTTTATAACATCTTTATAAACTCCTCTAAAGCCTATGGAGTAGCGGCATGCATTAGTCTACCATAGTCATTTATGATACTAACACCCAAACTATATATTTAAACTTCACATAGAGCACTGCTTGAAAGTTTGTGAACCCATTAGAATTTGCTTTATTTCTGCATAAATATGAACCTAAAACATGATCAGATTTCCATGGAAGTCCTAAAACTAGATAAAGAGACATCAATTAAACAAATGAGTCAAAAACATTACACTTGTTTATTTATTGAGGAAAATGATCCAGTGTTACATATTTGTGTGTGGCAAAAGTATGTGAACCTCTAGGATTATCAATTCATTTGAAGTGGAAATTAGAGCCAAGTGTTTCAGTCAATGTGATGACAATCAAGTGTGAGTCTGGGAGGCCCTGCCTTATTTAAAGAAAAGAAATCTGGGTCTTCACTATCAAAGCCTGAGATTCCCCAACACAGGTTTGTGGAAGTGTGTCATGGCTTGAACAAAGGAGGTTTCTGAGGACTTTAGAAGAAGAATTGCTGATACTCACCAGGCTGGAAAGATTTACAAATCCATTTCTAAAGAGTTTGGACTCCACCAGTCAACTGTCAGGCAGATTATGTACAAATGGCAGATATCCAACACCGTTGTTACCTTCCCCAGGAGTGGTTGAACAATGAAGATCACACCAAGAGCAAGGTGTGCAACAGTCTGAGAGGCCACAAGGGACCTCAGAGACCTCGGAAAGCAAAGGCTTCAGTTGCAGTGTTTACAGTCAGTGTTCATGAGTCCACCATCAGGAGAACATTGAACGTCAATGGCGTGCATGGCAGAGTTGCAAGGAAAAAAGCCACTTCTCTCCAAAACAACATTGCTGTTGTGTATGGTTTGATCAAGACCACGTGGATAAGCCAGAAGGTGATTGGAAAAATGTTCTGTGGGTGGATAAGATCAAAATCGAATCTTTCAGCTTGAATAAGAAGCATTATGTTTGGTGATGAGCACACATTGCATTCCAGCATAAGAACCTTGACCTATCTGTGAAACATAGAAAGTTAATGTTTTGGAATGGCTGAATCAAAGTCCTGAACTTAATCTGTAGAAATGCTCAATATCCTCGAGTTGAGACTGTTCTGTGAGGAGAATTGGGCTAAAACTCCTACAAGCTGATGTGCAGGGCTGATAAACAGTCAACGGAAATGTTTGGTTGAAGTTATTGCTGAAAAAGGGGGTCACACCAGTTACTGAGAGCAAGGGTTATGTGAACCCCTTTGCATCATACAAATATGTAAGATTTGATAATTTCCCTCAATAAATAAATGTTATTTTTTTGTCTTATTTAATTTGATTCCCTTTATCTAATTTTAGGATGTGTGTAAATATCGGATTTGTGTTTTAGGTCATATTTATGTAGAAATAGAGAAAATTCTAAAGGGTTCACAAACTGTCAAGCAGCACTGTATAGTGGCTTTAAGGGTACCATAATTTGTGTTAGTTCTCTTTCACATGGTGGATATGCCGTTTTACAAAACTCAATAAAACAGAATTTTCAAGTTTGATCGGGATTGACTTTTCCTGAGTGAAGGAAAGTGACACATTAAATAAAATGAAGTTGATACATTATTAATGTTGACCGATTTGACCATGTCTTTCATTGGTCTTTTCATTTTTAATAAACTTTAATTATTAATCTTCCCATCTGTCAGGCATTGAAAGCTTTGTCTTGTAATTTTGACTTTCACTTCTCCACTTTAGTCCTTTTTGTATTTTGATGAAGTGTAGCTTTTTCAATATGCATCATTATAGACAAAAAAAGATGCTGTCAGAGATAGATATTGCTCATCTCAGCGTCACACTGTGAGTGTGAAAGTGTATGTTTGGGACAAAACAGTGATGTTGCCACTGGTTTAATTACCACAGCGGTTGAAATGGTCTCCCCCAGCTTGTAACCTTGCAAATCCAAACTACACTTTCAGTCATCACCCCAGCTTAAAATGACTTCATTACTTCGTCTGTCTTCAGACCATAAAACCAGAGCGACAGAAATCCTGCAGGTCTTTCTGCGAAACAGCATGGTGTACTCTGAAAAAAGACGGCTCATGTTGCCCCGCAGAGGAATGCTGTTGGTCCCATAAAGCTCCACAATGACCAATCAACCGTAATTGTAGCTTGAATTCACTGCGGCACCACCCTTGCCAGTCTAGGCGTCCTGGCTGGCAGCCATTTTCTTTTTCGAAGGCCTTAAATCCACCCCTGCAATTTCAGCCCTTCCAGCGAACTCTCTCATTGAAAGGTCTTACATGCATTTGCTAAAACGGGACAAGAATGGGCTTTGATGGTGTTATTTCGGGAGACCTTGCAGAATGCGTGGGACTGAGCAGTGCCACCCAGCTTATTGTGTTGCATCAGTCCAGAGGGAGTTTAGTTGAGGTTCCTCCACAGAATGATTCCTCTGCTGAGGAAATCATTTACTCAATATCAGAGCTGCTTGATTTCTGATGGTGGAAATATCAACATGTTTGTGCTGACCGCACTCATAGTGACACGAATGAACACATTGTGCTGAGTGAATCTTCCTCTCTGCTGTGTGTTGCCTCATGCTGTAGTTTCACCACTTCTTCAGGATTATCTGTGAGTCAGCACACTGCACTCCAAAATCTCCCTGCCAAAACTCAAGGTTCTTATTCACATCACATTATAATTATCGAAAGTCTCAAATTTGCACAATTTCAATAAAGTGCTAAAACTGTAACCACACACTAAATATTTCATCCATTTTCTGGAGCAGACATGTCACGTGACAAAAATGGTCAAATGTCATGTCTTTCTTTTCTTTTTTCGCTGTCCTTGGCTCCCTGCAAACCCCTCCCTAATTCCATAGTACTGTCTGAGGCTTCTTTTGGATTTGCAAGTGGTATGAGTCACAATAACCATTTAAAAGGCTTTCTCATTAACCAGAACTTCCTTCTCCATGTGTTTAAACGAGGCGAATAGTGTTAAGTCTGTGAAATGCATGTCATGCTGCTGTGCTGCTGTGTCTTGGTCTTGCTTATGCCTGGTCCATGTTTTACGGCGCCCACACTTATTCCGGAGGTAGAGAGCTCTCCTTCCACAGAACCACAGGTTGACTTGAAGCTGGCCACAGTAAGTGCATAATTGCATGAGCTGCATTACAACTGTTTAAGACTGGACTGCATGTGACTTAAATCTTAAACTTAATCTCTTGTACAATGCCAGAAACATGCCAATTTGAAGGTGTTTCCACTGAGGTTGAACCAATTTGCAAGGATCCATGCTTGCCTGCATGTGGGATGTCGAGATAATGTTTTTATTTCTTTTGTTTTTGCGTGGGTGGGGGGCGGAGGTAAGTAAATGCACTGCCCTCTGAGTCCTTGAAACTGTTATATTGCATGCTTTAACAGATTCTCTCAGCAACCTCAATTTTCTCTCTCCTCATGCCAGTTTTATTTCACAAATGTATTTTTGTGCTTTTGGAAGGGAAAACATCTGCATGTGAAATGATTCCCAACTTTGCTTGCTAAGTCTTTATTCAGTTTATTGTTTTGAACAGTATTTTTTGTTGTAATTAGAGAACGTGACAGCTGATGCTGTAAATCTGATCTCCCAAAGGCTGTAGATGAGCACATTTATCTAGAGGTTATACATTTCAATGACACATTATATTTAATGTATCCTAAACGTGTGATAGTTGTGCATGATCTTGCTATGATGCATGTTGTAATAGAGAAACCCATTCACAAGGGGAATAAAAACATCTAACTTTGCGTTCATCGAGTTGTATAAGATCAGTTAATTTATCTGGCTCCTCAGCACAACATCACATCACATCTCATATCTCACAGGAATACCTTGAGCACTTCTACCACCTGGATAAAGAGCCTTTGGGGCGCATGAAGAGGAGTGGGCCCGCCTTCATCTCCAAGGTGAAAGATATGCAGATATTCTTTGGGATCAATGCAACAGGTGCGCTGGACTCAGAGACCCTGGAGGTGATGAGGAACCCTCGTTGTGGCGTTCCAGATGTGGAGGAATACAACCACATGCAGGGGACACGATGGAACAAGAATGTCATCACCTACAGGTATCAACTGTTTCTTCTGTTGAGAGTTGCAGCACAAAGGGCATGATGCTTTGGATTTGTGAATGAAAGGTGATCTGCCATGATGAAGATTTTAATGATCAAGTTGCTATTTTTACTTTTTTTTAATAATAGAATAGATTTAGTCCTTGACAGATATATTTTATGCTCGTCTGACCTAGACTGAACTTGCAAAAATAAAAGCCTGTCCCTAAAATGAAAAAAATGTCGCCAATATGTGGGGAACATTTTGAGGCAGCATGCAATAAAATCTTTGGCAGAAATAGGGAATAGCAACTGTCAAAAATCATCATGGTTGACAAATTTTGGGGTTTGGGACTCCTAGCCTCTCCTCTTACAAGTTATTATGGGCTTGTTAAAGTGCCAAGCTCACCATACATGCTTGGACTTATGTAACAATGTCTGAAATGTTCCCATTCATTTCTTTGAAAGTTTTGTTAGGGCCATGTCGGCTGGATTCCATACTGAAAAAATATAATTAAAGAGAAACTAAGGAAGTTGGTCATTTCCATTGTTTAGAAATATAAGAGTTGAGTTCCATAAGGCTGTGTGACCAAACAATTTAGATGTCCATAAATGTTTTGTCAATTGACAACTTGCGGTAGCTATTATTTTTCAAATTATCACAAATTGCTGTAATTTTGTGGTATCAATGTTGTTGATTTATCAGGTTTGTCGGATTCATATTTGCATTTAGGGGATTGCGTGTGTCTTAATCTCTATGACATGTACTCTTTGCTGCTGCAGCATTGGCAGGTACACCAGAGATTTGCCTCGCAGAACCGTTGACTCTCTAATTGAGTCAGCTTTCAGCGTTTGGGCCAGAGCCAGCGGTCTGACATTTGTCAGGTTGAACACCCGCAACGCTGACATCATGGTGGAGTTTGTGACCAACGGTGTGTTTGCCCTTTTGTTTCACACATACAACACAGTGACAGAAATGCATTATACAGTTTGAGTCATGCTCATAGAAAGATGTCTTACAGTGAATTCTCATCAGTGTGATATGTAAATATAACATAGATATACACGTTTGGAGCTTCAGTTCTAATTTAACTGCTAACCGCCATCGTCATCGCTGCACCCAACAGACTCATTTAGATGAAGTGGACAGAGGCCAGTAATTTTCTTTTGGCGTGGTTTTCTCTGTGGTTTCTGTTTCATGTTTGGCCTGGATTATATTATGAAGTACATGGTGACTTGTATCCATTCGATGGACCCAGAGGCACGTTAGCTCATGCTTTCGGTCCAGGAACGGGTGTTGGAGGGGACACACACTTTGATGACGATGAGCACTGGACAGCAGGAGAAACAGGTACTGAACTGAAACCACAATGGAGCTCCAAATTAATCTTTGTAGAAAAAGGCAATATCTACTTTACCTTTGAAATCTTTCACTTATTTCTATGCATTTTCTTTGTGCTATTGCAGGTTTTAATCTGTTTGTCGTAGCTGCACATGAATTTGGACATGCTTTGGGCCTGAAACACTCCAGAAACCCAGAGTCACTAATGTATCCAAACTACAAATCCTCTCGTCCAGCCAACTTATTATCCAGAGAAGATATAGCGAATATCAACGCACTTTACAGTAAACAGTCTATCTATCTATCTATCTATCTATCTATCTATCTATCTATCTATCTATCTATCTATCTATCTATCTATCTATCTATCTATCTATCTATCTATCTATCTATCTAAAATGATGGTTTTGCTGCATTTTTGACTCCTGCTTATATATATGTAAGTGGTTGATTCTTAGGTGTACTGATGTGTGTTAGGTCCAGTCAGAGGTCGTCAAAATTACTTGTCAAGGTTCAGCTGGAGCTCTCAGTATAACCCCTGGATGTCAGGATCGCTGCGCCCTCGACTCATGCAGGACAAATGTGCTCCAGATATGACCTTTGATGCAGTGTCCACTCTTGGAGATGCCACCTTTTTTTTCAGAGACAGGTATATTGATGCCTTTTTGGAATTTTGATCTTCAAGACGATATATTTTCTCTTTGGGAAATGAAAGTTATTTGCAATTAACATTGAAAAAAATTTGAGGTAACTACCAATATTTTCCCCCATAAGATATCTCTGGATTAAACATAATGAGCAGTATGACATCAAAGAAGGTCCCATCACCAACTTCATGCCCAAGATTGAAACCAGCATTGATGCAGCCTTCTGGGTACCTCGCAGATCCACTGCTTACCTTATTCATGGTAACTGTCTTTTATCATTCAGAGCTCCAACAGCTTCCAATATGTAATCTGCATCATAGGTTTTCATTGATGTCATTGCATTGCATTGGACCTCTAAACCCACAAACATTAAATATATATATATATATATATATATATATATATATATGTGTGTGTGTGTGTGTGCGCCTTCCACTTCACAAATAATCCATTAATCCGCTGATGTTTTGGCAGAATCTATGTTCTGGACGGTGAAAGGCTCTCTTGTGAAAGGAAAGCCCAGAGCACTCAGCCACTTTGGATTTCCAGCTTGGGTGCAGGATGTTGATGCAGCAGTGCATATAGTGAAAACAGGACGCACCCTCTTCTTTATGCATGACATTTACTGGAGGTAAGACAATAAACTAACAAGTACAGTACATAAAATGTGGCAATCTCGTAGTCTTTTATAGACTTGTGGTTCAAATTGGCACGATAGTAATTGCTCTCACTCAAAGGTCCTATTTTCCTTTACATGTACTCACACACAAAATGAAATGAAAGTATAACGGCATAAGGTAGTGTTGACTCACATCTTACTGAAAAATTTCCTCTGTCATTTGGATCTCACACAGAGAGCAAAGGGCTTAATTTGGACTAAGAGGTTTGGTGACGTGATCACGTAGTAGCAACCATAAACAAATGTTATGTCTGAACTTTGAAAGGCGAAACATACGATGATGAGTCACAACTTCTGTTTAAACCCTGTCTTTTCCAGTTATAATGAAAACAGAAGGGTTATGGATTTTGGTTACCCGAAGTACATCAGCGAGGGCTTTCCTGGACTCAATACAACAATAAATGCAGCTGTTCATAAAGAGGGTCAGTAATTATTATTGCCCACTGTACACAATGTTTGCTGTGTAAATTGTTCACTGTGATTGATGCACATTTATTTAAAAGCGTAGCTTGCAGAAAGCATTGAAGAAACTGCAAAAAGCCCCAAAATGTTCCACAACGAATCAGATAACTTACATATGCATGGTGGTCAGGTTACTATGTAGGTTAAACTTAGCAGGAAGTATACTTCTGACTTAAGCTTGAGGGGCTTTTGTAAGTTGTGTTGTTATTAGTGGCACAGGAATGCTAATTTGTACGCAACATCAGCTGAGCGTAGTGAACTTTTTACAGAACATGTGGTTCCCCCCTGTGATTTACACTCTATAATTTACCAACTTTACCACTTATAGTCCTTATGACATGCTGCAATTTCAGCTGCAAGCAAAAGTGGATTTTTCAGTTCAGATAGATGCTTATCATCATTATCATCATCACCATCCATCATCATTATGATCATCAGTAAAAACATGTTGAAGGTGAAATATGTAAATCTATTTATTTAAAGATCTGATTTTTCTTGTCTTAGGTTTCATCTACTTCTTTGTCGGACCACAAGTCTACAAATATGACTACACCCAGAAACAAGTAGTTGGAGTTGACAAAGCGAATTCCTGGCTTGGGTGTTGAAATACTCTCATTTCAACAATATGCAAAAGAAGAAAAAAAAAAGCCTGACGATCTTGATTAAATTAAAGAATAACATGAAAAAAAAACACTGTCCTTCTTCACCTCCGAGTGGAGATTTATTTATCAGTAGTCATATTTTGTCAGAATAAAGAATTACAATTTAAACCTGATAATGTGTGTGCATGTGTGTAGAAGGCTTCCTGTATTTGAAGATGAGCTCTTGAGGTTTGTTTGGTTGAAATATATTTTTGTGAAATATGCACATCGCTGTGGTGGAGGCTTAAATAAAAACATGCAGCCCAGTGACACGGTGGATCAGCGGGTGTATTACATGCTTTTGCGTGATACTGGGTTGAAACATGATGATGGCCTCTGGTTTATATACTCCAAAACACACTGTACACACACTTTCACCATTACAGACAGAAAGCCCAGACATAGTATGTAAGCTTTTCATTGGGAGGTTTCAACCACAAAACCTCCAGAAAATGGGAGCAGATAGAAACAGCTGTAACTACCAGAATTGAGCACTTTCGGGCTGTGTGATTGCCCAACAACCCCTGAGAATACTCCCATATAAAAAAATTTGAAGCTTGGTGGAAATGTGCATTTAAAACATGGAGTTGTTGTGAGAAATATTCCATTCCCATTTCAAATACTGTAGTTCATACTTATTATAATACATCATTATGAATATTACTTTTGTTTTTGAGGAACCCAATGAGGAAACTTTAATTTAAAACTGTGCCAGACTATAACTAAGCAATGTTTTGTTGCTATTCCTTTCAATAAGAAGGCAGTAATGTGTTGATTTGATTTGCTTTGGTGTAACTACAGTGTAATACAGAAATGTCTCTTATATATTTAAAAAAATAATTGTCCTTGTATCAATCTACAAATGTTACTTTCCTGTATCAGCCTACCACCTCGAGAAGGTCACATAAATATTAAATATTGATATATTCTGCAACACATTTGGTTTTAAGCACACCCTCACAGCAAATGAAAACATACATACTGTACAACCTGATGCTTGCTTCCTGTGTTCGTAATGTATAACCTATGTTACGTATAATGTATAATATTATGTAATAAACCCATAAGTTATTGAAATCACAATAAAAGAGTGAAAGTTATCTGTCCTGACGTCCTGTATTTTGATTGACACTCTGGGGCGAAGGTAATGTCCACACCTATCCTTATCTGATTTTACACTCAGAATTTACACAACTTAAATTTCTCACTCAGGTGCCACGACACATGCTAACTTAATGTCTTGTCTGTTCTTTATCTACACTTCCTTTTTTTACAATAAGCATTTATATAAGTCAAAATAAATTGGTGATAATATTGGCTTTTACCGGGATTCACCTCCTACTTCACAAAATGAAAAAAAAAAAAGTAAAATCTGGTAAAAACTGAGAAATCCCTTCTGGAGGAAGACAATTTAGTAATTCTCATTTTACTGAGAAGGATTGGCATGAACTCTGTTTGTCTTTGTATCAGAAAATGTATCTAATTTAACCTCACAAACACAGCACAACACTGTAACCTGAATCATTGATTGTTTTCCTCCTTGATGTGAAGCTAACCCTGTGGGTTATATGATCTCTGTTTTAAAATCAGTAACCCAAACCTTGTGTTGTAATATTAACATTACTACCAGTATATGAGTATGTGTGTGTGTATACTGCTGTGTACTACTTTTTCTGTTGTTGTTTTTATTGAATTGTAAAGTGTACAGAGAGTCTCTGGCTGATGTGCACTTTAAATAAACTGAAGTTGAAGCAGAGTGCTGAGGAGTCAGATCCATGTCAGCCATGGAGTAGAAGATCAGAGAAATGCAAAACTTCTTTGGTCTGACAGAGACAGGCCGTCTGGACTCTCGCACCCTGGATGTGACAAGGGAGCTGAGGTGTGGTGTTCCAGATGTGGGAAACTCCAGCTTTTACCCGCAGAACCCTAAATGGAAGAACCACGCCATCACATACATGTGAGATGTTTTGTTTTCTTCCCCTTTGATGGACCCTGGGGTGTGTGCTTGCTCATGCCTTTCAGTCAGAGAGAGGGAACTGGAGGAGAGGGAACTGGAGGAGACATGCACTTTGATGAGGATGAAACATGTGTGAGAAGTAACATTATTTAGGCAGAGAATGAAATACAAAAGATGATCCTGTAAGTCAAGAATGAGGAACTTATTTCTTATTGTCAAAACAGTGTAATATTTGGCCTGGATGCCTCTTGTTGATTGTTTTTCTTCCAGAACACCTAGAAGAATATAAATAAGCCATACTATAATGTGATGTAACTACAGTTGTTGCAGGTACCCTTGACAGCTGATGGAAAGCAACTGTACGACATCACTGTTCAGGGTGTGGCTGGATGTACTCACAAAGGTTTCAACCTGCAGACAGCATTATGGCTGTAGTTTTCACTGAGACTGTGTGAAATTAACTTTCAAATGGAGTGTATTTCAGGTTGAAACCTACTTACTAGGTTTGACTCACTTAAAAGACCCCTCAGCCATAATGTACCCCAATTACCAGTATCACAGCAGTACACAGTGCTCCCTATCCAAAGATGATCTTCTAGGGATCCAAACACCACACAGTGAGGATCAAATTTAAAACAATTATTTTCGCAAAATGGAAATAAAGACAAAATACTGTATATTGACATATATGACTGTTTCTCAGGTAAGTCCAACAGAAAAGCGGAAACACAACTGGCTCCCAAAAAGTGTGATCCTGAATTTACTTTTAAGCAGCAGTTATAATTTTAAATGAGATTTTTTTTCTTTAAAATAGGTACAGTATGTTTTAAACTATGAAATTGCAAAACTTGTTTAAATATGTTTGAACAGCAATCAAGTCGACTTGCTGTTTCCTTCCAGGTATATGTGGATGACCTTTTGGAATTGCCTGACAGAGGGCCACAGCAGCACATATTTACCAAGCGTCAGTTCTCACGTCGATGCCGCTTATGACATCCCTGCCAAAGGCGTGGTATACATATTCACTGGTAGGGTAATGGGCAGTCTGCAAAGCATCACTTAGGCCTTGTCAGCATGACAAAGCTGGATTTCCAGTAGGAGAACACAGTGCTGCGCCTAAATTACAGCCTTGTGCAACCTTAAGTGTTACAGTTCATGCAAAAGGCTCATTGAGTTTGGCAGCCTTTGTGGTGTGTTGCTGTTTTTCATAGTGTCCCAAAATGCAGTGACACGGCTGTGTTTTTCCAGGTCATAAGTACTGGGTGGTTCAACAGCTTAAGATGAAAAGTCATGTGGGCTCCATCTGTGAGTGCGGCTTCTCCTCCAGAGTCAGACAGGTTGACCTTGTCGTGCACGTCAGTGAATGTGAGAAAACAGTCTTCTTCACAAGAGTCTTATTACAGGCAACTCTTTCAATGCCAACATGCTTCACATTTAAAACATGATGTATTTTGATCATATATTTTCACAAGAAGACATAAACATAATTAATATTAAGTCTGCCATGAAGTGAGTTCTTTCACACAAGCTTATTCAGTTTCAGTGCCATTATGTATATGAGATATGTTGCCACTTTAAAGGGGACATATTATACATATTTCCAGGCTTTACTGGAATATCTTTGCAGGATTCACAGTTTTAAAAAAAATCATTATTTATTTTTTACTGTCTTTATGCAGCCCCTCAGTTTAGCCTCTGAAACAGGTCATTTTGGCTCCTGTCTCTTTAAGGCTCCCCTGCCAATGAGCCCACTATGTTCTGATTGGTTAACTTCCACCATCCCTGGAGGCTACGTAAACAAACAGTAGTAGAGGGATTTCAACGATCCATAGAACAACCTTCTAGACTATGGAACGGATGTTTGTGGTCATGCGCGAACAATCTGACGTCAGTTCGATGGGTAACTTTGTAAATTAAGTATTCAGAGCAGACTGAAGCCTAAGTTTTTGACTTTCAGGGAGCATTTCTACATACATTCACCTCAAGTTTTGGAACTCTGAATATGTTTAATGTAGATATTCAACACCATAACAGTATAAAATAATAGAAAATCACAAAAAGCATGATATGTCCCCTTTAAATTATGATAAATATATTATCAATACCTACACTGCACAGAGTATTACAACCAAATAGCACTGACACTATAACTATCAAACATTTTAATCACCAAACACTTAATGCACCTTAAGTGAAATTAAAATAGCAATTGAAATGTAGTGTTGGGAAAAAAATGTAAAATATGAAGTGTATGTAGTAACCTTGGATGAACAGCATTATACATGCTGTGTGCACTCCAGAAAACATACTTACAGTATGCCTATGTGCTTGTGACTGAATGATTCAACGTCACGTATGATGAACGCAGGAGAAAGATGGACCCCGGCTTCCCCAGAATCATCCAGAGGGACTGGCCTGGAATCCCCAGAAGGGTCGATGCTGCATTTAAGTTACATGGTAAAAAAAGAAGGAAACAGACACAGTTTATGGTCATGAACTCTGTATAACGTGGACCTGAGAAGCAGGATACATAGAATTTAACTGAAATAGAACTTGTAATTTCTTGTTTTTACCGTGTTTAGGTGGTAGACGGGTGGGGTTTACCGCACTGGACACACTTTTATAGTGAAAACACCATTCAGCCCAGTTTTGGAACAAAGTGTAACTCAAGTAGAAATCTTCTATTTACAGCAGAGCCCTGTTGTTCCCATTTCAGCTCTTATGTTTTGAAACAACATGAGGATATAACACATTTCAGATTATGAACACACACTCCATGTATGAATTTAAATACAGATCAAGTATCTTTTTGCTCTTGTGATTTTAAAGAGTAGTTTTTGTATGATTTTCTGTTGACAGGTAGCATTGTCCTCATCAGTGGGATAAAATCCTACCAGTAAGACTTCAGACAAAATGGAGTGGGGAATATAATTTCAGTGAATACTTGGCTGAGATGTTGATAGAGTTGATACAGTGTTGAATGAGTTACTGAGAAGATATCCCCAACAGTTAGTTAACTGTGTATCCATTTTTTCTGAGATGAATCATTTCTAGATTAATACCAAAGTGTCAAGGTCAAACAAGGTGGAGTTTAGAAAATAAGCTCCGTATTAGGAGGGGTTATGAGAGTTATATAATTTAATGTTTTATAATTTTGCATTAAGTTATTTATCCTGGGATCAAGGCTTCGGTTTGCTTTGTATTGTGTATTTCTTTGAGTCTTTCTCTTATAAGTTTTGAGTTTAATGCTTAGTTGTGCATGACCTGAAGATTTATTTCACCATTTGAAGATATTTCACATCAATACATATCAGTGAAGAAGAGCTCTGCTATGAGAAATTTCAAGAAAAGAAATATTATAATTGTTAGGCCGAAATAATAGTTGTTTTAAGATGTTTTACCTATGTGATACATATCTGATGTCTCTTTGGGATACAATGGTGCTTCATTGTGTCAAGTGCAGGCATGTACAGTACTGAGAACTTATAATGTACACAAAACACAAAAATCCCTGTTTCGCCTCCAACTAGTTCAGAACGCAGCAGCTAGGCTTCTTACTGGTTTTAACAGAAAACATCACATCACTCCGATTCTGGCTTCTCTCCATTGGCTCCCTGTTCGTTTTAGAATTGATTTTAAGATTTTACTGATCACTTTTAAAGCACTTCTGGGTCTGGCTCCAAGCTACATCACAGATATGTTGACCCCATACCAGCCAGCCCGCAGCCTTAGATCCTCAGGTGGGGCCCTTCTGGTCGTTCCAAATTCGAGGCTTAAATCTAAAGGTGCCCGAGCTTTTTCCATCAGAGCCCCTCGACTTTGGAACGACCTGCCTGAGGAGATAAGGCTTACAGAATCAGTAACTTCTTATAAACAGACTTGCTTTTATGTGATGTTGTCTTTTAATCATCTGTGTTTTAAACCTTTTACAACTTTTCATCCCTATTTTACACTTTTATCATTTCTTTATTGTCTCTTTTTTTAAATGTCAGATCTGCTATTGTTTTCTGTTGTATGTCTTTGCTTTGCATTGTTCTGTTTTTGCTTTATCTGTCAAAGCACTTTGTAAACTTTGTTTTTTAAAGGTGCTATATAAATAAAGATATTATTATTATTACTATTATTACTATTATTATTTTTTTTATTAATGTGAATATCAAGTCATGCAAGAGTATCAATGTTTGTTTTTTATATCACAGATTGTTTTAAACAGTTCTACTGAGAAGCACTTCATTAAAATTTAGATTTAAATCAGCTCACTAAATTCACCTAAATATATTTTAATGAATCTACATGTCACATTAGTGTCACATAGCTCTGACTGTGTTGTACATCTGAATATGTATAAATAAGACGTGCCTTTTCAAAATCAATAAAATTATGTTTTCTTTTAGGATTTCAGATGCTTTGGTACACAATGGTTATTTTTGCTTTCCAGGGTCATAGCATTACCTGTGCACTCTAATGCAATCAAATACAACACCTCTGCCATACATTTTTACATTTATGAAGCTTATACATTTCTGATTATACATTTTCAGTTTTTGTTGACAGTACCAGAAATGTGATAATTCTACATTATATTGTGCATTATATTGAAAAGTATTCCTAATATTTTTCCATCTTCATGTATATGAATGAATTGGACAAAATATTAAGAACAGCATTCAATATATACTATGTATATATAACTTGACATGTCCCTGTGTTGCTGAATTCTGTGCAAAGCATTTTGGCAGTATTAGCGACCCCCGATGGCAGCAAGAGGTAGTTCTCGCTTCTCTCTGTGGACTTCAATGCCTACAAATATTGTGCCATGTTTACCTGCCAAACTGGACTTTGGTCGCTGTACATCAAAGATACACAAAAACAACAAGAAATCACTGACAACAAAAGAACAATAGCAAATTCACCTTTCTGTTGACAGAGTGGCAAATTGAGTTTGAGGTGGTTTGTTGTTCATGTTTTAATTGGTAACTACTGAAAGTTTGGAGGTGGAGCAGGCGTCATGTCATCATGTATATCCAACATGAGAATCTAAAATTGACAAATGGAGCAAAGCAGTCACATAGAGGGAGGATGCTCTTCACTATTGCAGCTCAGTATTTGACTTTGGCTGATAAAACACATACATTTATGTTTATACTGCAGCTTTAGTTACATATTACACTGCATTTGTAACAATTAGACACACATTTATAACAGAAAAGAAAAAGAAGATCAAACAGAGTGATGAAACGGTTAAAAAGGTGCATGAAAGAATCTGTGACAAAGTTAACTTATCATATCAGCTCCTCTCATTCACTGTGTTATCAGAGGGGTCACTCTTTATTCCCCCTCCCCCTGTCAAA
The DNA here is from genome assembly GCA_029490765.1 of Euthynnus affinis. Taxonomy (NCBI): domain Eukaryota; kingdom Metazoa; phylum Chordata; class Actinopteri; order Scombriformes; family Scombridae; genus Euthynnus; species Euthynnus affinis. The sequence continues at coordinate 24,674,650 of CM055845.1, read as the reverse complement.
CAGGGGTTTGTCTTAACATTTATTGGACTGCCCCTCAGGACACTGCATACTCTTGTATTTCTACTCAGCTTTTATAAGGACAATACACACATCACACTGTCAAAGGTGCCTTTACATACAGGAGAGTGCATCTTGAGAAGAAAACATTTCAATAAGATGTCTCTCACTGTTTTTTGGATAGTGCTGCTGGGTTGTTTTAACTGGTGTCATGCGGCTCCTACTGTCGCCCCAACGGTGTCACCTGAGGACGACGACTTTGCTCAGGTAATACAGTGTATTCTGCATAAATATTAGAATCTACGGACTATCAGAAATAACCTGGTGCATTCAAAGCCACCTATATTTGGGAAGTTGCGAAATGAGTGAAGTCTTTAAATTCAGGCTGTGTAGAAAGATAATGTGTACTGCTGTGGTTAGATGATATGAAATATCACTTGCAATATAACCATCTTTCCTCTCTCTGTATCAGGATTATATTTCTCAGTTCTACACTGATATCGGGGTGACGAATTCCTCAATGCGGACCCTCATTAATACCTCCTTCAGCGAGAATCTAGAGTCCATGCAGGCTTTCTTTGGCCTGGAGGTAAATAGAGTGAATTAAATAGTTTGCTTTACCTTTATTCATATTGCCAGAATAATCTAGTATTAAATTAAATCAGAAAAACAGATCTCTCTGGAACTGTAATATGAGCTTTCATGTCATTTCAAACTTCTATAGATAAAATGTTCTATAATGTTGCCTTAAAGAGAAGTACATAGCAGGAAGTTTAAGATTAAGTGTCACCTCACTTCAAAAATCTCTGTGTGGTTGTTACCTCATACACTGCCCACCAGGTCACTGGCACCTTGAATAATGAGACTTTGGAGGTGATGAAGGCTCCTAGGTGCGGTGTGTCAGACATCAGCCAATATGGACACTTCTATGGAAAACCCAAATGGAAGAAAAGGCTCATTACATATAGGTAACTGGACCTTAGGAGGGTGTAACATTGTCAATACTCAAGTTGTATAATTGCATTTTAGGTGGTTGAATATGCAAACATCCCTCTGGCATGATAATGACAAATATGATGATGGGTCCAACATGATTTGAACAGGATCACTCAGTACACTCAAGATCTAAGCAAGCGTCAAGTGGACTCAACCATCGCTAAGGCCTTCCAGCTCTACAGTGATGTCATCCCGCTGGATTTCAAGCAGATCTCCAGCGGCACAGCGGACATCATGATCCTGTTCAAGGGTGGATGTGAGTCTGAATGGAACAACTAAACTTTTACTAGGAAATAAATTAAAAATAAAACAATAAAAAAAACCCAGGAAAGTACATAAACAACAGATTGTATTATCTTCTTCTTCCTATTGCAGATCACGGGGACTTTTACCCTTTTGACGGGGCAGGTGGAGTCTTGGCTCATGCTAACTCTCCTGGACAGGGGCAGGGAGGGGACACACACTTTGATGATGATGAAAACTGGACTCTAACCCGAAGAGGTACAGTTAGGCCATGAATAAGAGAGCTGTGGGGCATACATAGAAAAATAAAACCTACATATTTAGCAGAATTTTCCTTACATAACTGAAATCTGCAAATAAGTATTATCTTAAATGCTGTAAATCACTTGAATTGGCCACTTACTTTATACTCTTGTAATTGCTGTGTTCAGGTGTGAATCTGCTGCTAGTGGCGGCTCATGAGTTCGGCCATGCTCTGGGTCTAGATCACTCCAGGGACAGACGTGCACTAATGTACCCCACATATCAATATGTCAACACAAATGGATACAGTCTCCCAGATGATGACAGGCGTGGGGTTCAAGCCCTTTATGGTAAGCAAAACATTAGAAACATTAGAGAATGAAATGATTTGTGTTTACAAAATGTGTCTATTAAATAAAAGGTGACAATGATCTTACATCCACCTTTGTATCACTCCAGATATTGCAAACTAAAGCTAAGCCAAATTCATTCTCAAACCTGGCTTTATGTGTACTATATGACAGAAACTTTAACTTCAACTAGTAAATAAGGCATCTATGTGTGGATCCATACATTCACATGGAAATTGAATTAGACTGATATTAAAATGTATGAATACATGTAATTTTTTTCTCATGCTGTTGGACATTTTCTTTACTTACTTCTTTACTCCTAGGCAGCCGCAAACCTCAGCCAACAACAGCACCAAAACCCAAACCACCACCTGGTCCACCAGAGCCAGAGGACCCAGAAGAAGATCCAAGTCCAGACCTGCCCAACCCCCGAGACGAGCAGTGTAGCCGGAAGCTGGTGTTTGATGCTGCTACATCCATCAGGGGAGACCTGTTCTTCTTCAAAAATGGGTACACTTTGGTTGTATGATGTTGATCTTGTTTATGTGAAACATAAATCCTATAACGTTTTACATTTCAATTTTAATTCCTTACTAGATACTACTGGAGGAAGAGTACATCCTTCCAAGGAATCCGTTTAATCAAAGTGAGCACAAAATGGTCAGGGATCAACCAAGTTGATGCTGCCTATGAAGTCCCAAACGAGGATGTGGTGTATCTTTTTGAAGGTAAATTTCATAAGGTTCTTGTTAGTGTATGAGCCATGAATGGATTTATTGTGAATTTATAATTAATTGAGAATGGGTAATTTTGTGATTGTTTATATTTTGGTTATTTATTTGTTAATGCACAGTCTATTGATATGATCAGGTCACATGGATATGGGCAGTAATATTCGTATAGTTAATATAAGCACCTGCATAGTTAATATGGTAGCCGGTAATAAAGAGAAAGAGGGTGAGTGGGTTGCTGTATTTTTGTTGATCACTGTTTTTGTCTGTGATTTTATTTTGAGTACATTTTCTGCATGTTATACGATGTTGATTCTTCATTAATAACGTTATAAAACACACATTTTGATCTCAGTGAATGCTTTTGGTAATATGTCAGACTATTAGCAAACAAGGCCCTTCCTCAATCTCTCAGCAGCTTTTTACTGTTTCCAGTAGTTGCTACAGTTAGTTAAATATGTTCAATATGCTAACTTGGATGAGTACTGTCAAATACTTTGAAGTTGTACAGGTACAGTAACTACATATAATAACCCGCAACTGTCTCTCTACAGGTCGTCAATACTGGGGCATAAGGGCTTATGCAAAGACAAAAATATCTGGATACCCAAAGTCTATCACCACCCTCGGTCTACCCTCCTCAGTCAGGAAGGTGGATGCAGCTGTCTATGACTCAACGACTAGGAAAACACTATTTTTTGTGAATAGGCAGTACTGGAGGTGAGTGATGGTCTTGATCGTCTTGACTGTTATTAAAATTGCATGTATCCAGATAAAGATAGCAGACAAAAATGTAGGTTAATGTGGAAAGTTCAGATATTTTTCAGGTCGGGTTTCATATCTACAAAGCAGTTCTAATAGTCTCTCTGTTCTCTTACAGTTATGATGAGGCCAGAAACCGAATGGACCAAGGATACCCACGATACATCACCCAGGATTTCCCTGGCATTGGTTCCAAAGTAGATGCAGCATTTGAAAATTCAGGTGAGAAATATTCATTCACTTTTATCCCATTTCATGCAAGTCACCCATTTCACACAAGTCAAGAGCCAACGATGGTTAGAATGACGGAAAATGATGCCTTATATTTAAAGCCACTCTGTAGTTCCCCTCAATTCTAAGGAGCTTTTGGGCATATATCAGGTCATTGTTTTGATTTTATGGCCAGCAACTTCTACAGCTACTGTTTTGGTTCATTCTCACCACCCTAACCAACCTCATTTCCAGTTTTTCCAACCCTGTCTGCACCAAACCGCAGACAGAGAAAGTTAGTGACTAGCTGGTGAATGTGCAGATGCATTTGGCAGTTAAATGGGGAGATATTTTCCCAGGAGTTGGTGGAGTCCAAGGACAAATCTAAAAAGAAATAAAGTGGATGGATTATCAGACTTATATTCATCAAGAAGCATGACTCCAAATGAATGCTATGATTGCTCCGTATCTGCTGGATGTGTAAATAGGCAACTGTTTGCCTGTTTACACATTGTTCACCATAACAACTTTATAAGGTGTTTGTAATAAAAGTTGTTTTGTGTTGTGTGTACAGCTTGTTCTACTGCCACCTAGTGGCCAAAACAGTTAATACTGCTTTAAGTCTAACTGCATATTTGAATATGAACTGAACCTTGTCTCCCACAGGATATCTATATTTCTCTAATGGTGCCCGACAGACCGAGTACTACAGGCCATGGAGGAGAGTGATACGTTTCCTGCTCAACTACGGCTGGCTCAACTGTTACTGAAAGCTCACAGACATGACACTACTACCGATTGCCCAAAATGTAACTTCAAATAGCATGCATGTTATTAATGAGTCGTGTGAATAACAGTATTCAGTGTTTTTTGGAACAGTTCTCAGAGACAGATGTTATTTTTCAGTCTGACCACTGGTTGTTTGTTGATGTACAGCAAACACCAGGCTCAAAAAGAGGCAAAAGGACAGTGAATGATTATCATTCGATCAATTCTGTAAATAATCTTTGACCTGTTTAAAGATGTTTATGTCCCTTTTTTTCTCTGTATGGAGTTTTCAAAGGAATGTTCTGATGGTGAATGTGTTTGCTTAGTGATGTTTACTCATTTCAGAAACGCTACATTGCTCAATTTTGTAAAATACAGCAAGGGGATAAATGTTGTCATCTGAACACACCCCAAGGTTACAAATATCAAAAGTTGGAGTTATGAAAGATCTCCTGCAATTTCATTGTCCCCTCTGGCCATAACAGGATCCAACTTGAAGCATATTCTTATTTGCATATACTAACTTGGGTTACACAGTGAAAAAAATAGGAAATAATTAAAGCCATTAATTGTTCTTAGTCATGTCGGGGACTGTTCTTGTGAAATACTCCTGCCTTGCCCGAACTCCATCTTTTGCCAGCAATTTTAGAATTAGGACCACAGGGCTTGTTTAGCTTGACTGTAGCCACATACGAGGAGATCCAATATAGAAGGAGAGCTGAGTCACTACCATTTTCATGAACATGTACAAAGTAAGGTTTTTATAGTTTAGTGTTGCATGTGTGCACTCTCTAGAGTCCTGTTTGAGGCACATGACAAACACAGGTCGACAGGGTGATCAAGTGCAAAAGATCAGGGGAGCTTGAAAGGGTCATTCACCCAAATTACAACAAAAGATATTTTCTCCTGACTGGGACTTATCTATGATTGCTTTGGTTTTGGCTTTAACCAAGTTTTGAAATATTTATCTCTAAAATTTAGTTGTGGTCATCACAGCATTGATGCCTCATTAACATCTATTTCCAGAAACAATGTGTCTGTTGCTCTGGATAATCCATAAAACATGCTGTCAACAGTCATAACCTCAGTATAATTTTACATTTCTGTGACCACTAATGAAATTCAATTCATTGGTGTGGAGGCAGAAATCTCAAAACTTCATCACACCCAAACTATCCATATATATATATATACCACTTGAGAAAATACTTTTTCTGTATTTGAGTGAGCAAACCCTTTAATGGTAAGATTGATAAGAAATAACTGATATGTAACATCAATCAGATCTAAGGGAACACTGGTGTTTATTTCTCAGTACACCATTGATGAGATCAGTTTGTCTTAATTTCTGACAGTCACCCATGCGTTTGAAGGACTTTTTGTTCTACAGAGGGACAGTCTTTCTTGGTTGTAGGTGTGGCATATTTTTGTTCCACAATATGTCCCTATAATCTGTGTTGTTCACAGCACACAAACAAAACCACAAAAAAACATTTATGTCTATACCACATAAGTCATTTTGTAACAATGAAGAATGAGGAAAGAAAATAAATACAGAAGGAAGGGAGGGAGGCCAAAAAGAGAGAAAGAGAGAGAGAGAGAGAAGAGAGAGAGAGAGAGAGAGAGAGAGAGAGAGAGAGAGAGAGAGAGAGAGAGAGAGAGAGAGAGAGAGAGAAACAAAATAGAAAATCAAAATACAGAGAAATGTTTTTGGGAATTCTCTTGACCTTGAGGAAAGATTTTCAGATCATGTTGTGAGTTAATGGCTGCAAAAAGAGAGAGCTATGTCCGTCAGCTACTTTTTTGCAGGGTTGCATGTCAGCTATGCCAGGATATTCAAAATACTGCAGTTATGAAATTCCACAGTTACCTTAACACCTCAACGGATAAATCATCCTTTAGAACTTCTAGATACCCTAAGAAAAGGATGACTGAGAATCTTCAGAGATACATTTATGAATTAAATTCTCAGAAGCCGGCTGTTAGAAGAGATGGAAGAGTTATTGCATCAATGACTAGTTGCAGTTACATTTTATTTAAAGAACAATACTTAAAGAGTATAATTTAGTTCCTTTTCATTGTAAACGGCAGCAACACAGACAACCTCTCCAAGACTGTACACACTACAGTTTTGCATAAAAGTACCGGTAAAAGAAATAAGGCACAAACTTGAAGGGTTGAATGTTTTTTTTAATTAAATTTATGTTGTGTAAACATTATGTGTGTCTTGTAGATATTGATTGCAATGTATGTAGTGACTGAAGACCAGGCCTGTTATGATGTACTCAGTTTGGCTAGTTTTGTTACCTCAACATAATGTCCTTATTGTGGTGTAACCTTGGCCAAACTGATGATGGACTGAATATAGTGTTAAAGGTGCTAAAGATTTAGTGGGATCTAGCTATGAGGTTTCAGATTGCAACAAATTGATTACCCCCACCCCCCTTTTTCCCCTTAAAAGCATGTAGGAGAACACACAGTGGTCGCGGAAAGCATGAAAGGCCCTCTCCAGAGCCAGTGTTTGATTTGATTGATGTCTGTTCTGGTCTACTGTAGAAACATGGCGGTGCAATATGATGGCCACTATTGAAAAGAACCCACTTCCTGTGTAGATATAAAGGGCTCAGTCTAAGGTAACAAAAATACAATGATTCTTATTTTCAGGTGGTTAAACACAAATTAAACCATATTTATGGATGTTATATTCCATTTCTGCTTCTACATTCTACACACTGCACCCTTATCTGTTGCTTATGCAATGTGTGTTTGTGCTCATGTCACTCACCTCTCTTGTGCCTTCTATCCGGGGTGTTCGGGCTAAAAGAGTCCCCAGTCAGTTTGTCAGTAAGTTCATGAACCTGATAGATAGTTCTGGGCTTGTGTCCTTTTCTGTCCATAAACAAAAGAATCCAGTTTGGAGCCATGAGAGGAGGAGATGGTGGGGAGGAGCCAAGTGGGTGCCGGGAGTCAAAGTAAAGTTGATGTAAAGGGAAAGAGAATAGTGAATAGTAGAGATAATGTATTAGATATATGAGGTGTGTGAAATGAAATAAAACATGTTAAAATGAAATGAACTCATTGGGTACTGTCAATGGCAAAATTTTGAAAATTATGGTGGTTTGTTTTGCAGGATTGCGCAGAGGGGTGTTCCGGTGGCCCCCACTGTGCTTCTTAGATTACTCTGTGTATGTTTTTCTGTGTGAGGATGATGTTTCTTCATTGGATGGTCTGGACTACATGCTGGATGTAGTTGGTGCTGATATACAGCCTTGTTTTGGATGGTTTGTAGTTTGTTGAACTGGTGTTATGGGGCAGTGGTCAACGCTCATGCTGCATATTCAAAAATTGATCTGATATATGTCTGATAAACCTTGGGGATGATTTTCAGTGATACTCTGTGTTTACATCCGCTGAGTACCTTGAGCTGGTTGACTTTTTGATTGCCTTCTTTTTCCAGGTTGGTCCATGTCATGTTTCTTTGGAATGTAACTCCTAGAAACTTTGACTGGTTTGATTTGGGGCTTTCTGGTCAACAGGATGAGCTGAGTTTTGGTGGGGTCGAGTTTAATTCTCTATTGTAACAATGCACGTGAGTGGAATTGATTTGGAGTGAGTCCAGCAACAGACGTCATCAGCAAATTGTGAAACATGTCCTATGGTGGGTGGGAGTAGTACACATCATAATGTAGAGGAGAAAAAGGAGTGGGCTGAGGACTGCACCTTGTGGAACACCAGCAGCGAGATGGAACTGGAAACCTTGACCTCGATTTGTCAATTGTGGAAGAAGCTTGATATGCTATTGTAGATGGGAAGTGGTATCTGTTGTGCCACAGTTTGTCAAAAGCCTTTTCAATGTCTTTCTTGGTGGTGGATTTGTTTTTATGGAAGCCTGCTTGGTGAATACCGAGGATTCCCATGTTCTCAATGTGCTATGTGAGGTGTGCAGGGATGGTGCAAACAGTTTACTGATGTGACTGAGGAGGCTGATGGGTCTGTAGATGTTGGTGATAACTATGGCTGTTTTTCAGGGCAAGGGACAGATGGTGAGGCAGGTGGTGAAGAGGAGGGAGAGCAGGTTGAAGTAAGTTTCTGGTGCTTGCTTGATCAGGATGATGTTGATGTTGTCTTCTCCAGGTGCGTTGTTTTTCTTTTTTTTCAGGTGAGCTATGATTTCTTGGTAGGTGATGGGTTGTGTCAGTGGGTGGTCATCTGCTGAGGTGTGAGATGGAGAGGAATATGTTGTGGCCTTGTCCTCAGTTTGCTTCCATTCACAGTCAAAGTGGGGATCTGAGGGACAGGAGTGAATGTTTTAGAGGTGATTTCTGAACAGAGTTGCTTTTTCTGGGTTGTTTTCAACAGTTTGATCTTGATGTGTTAGTGTTGGTATGTTGTTTTTGTTTTGTGCACCATTCATGTTTTTTATTTTCTGCCAGAAACTGCGTGGGTTGGTTCTGTAGTCACTGCCCAGTTAACTGTAGAATGATTTCCATTTTTTCTTGTGAGCACAGAGTGAGCTGTGTCTGATATGGTTCTGGCGCCAGTTTATTTCTGTTTATGTGTCTGGCAATCTGTATTTAAAGAAGTGTCTATGTAGTTTTCATTTCCTTTTGATCAGGTGTAGGATGTGGGGTGGGAGCTGTTGCTGCGATTTGGAGGCGGTGTGTAGCGTGATGCATGTGTCACATGCCTGGGTGAGTATTGATCCAATGTATGTGGCCAGGTGGTCTAGTGTGTGGTGGTTGTGTGGGATCTGAGTGATGTCTGTGGTTTGTTTGAGTGCTTCCTGTAGGTTTTCCAGTTAGCTTTTTTGTAGTTGTGCCATGGTTTTTGTGGCTGTGTGGATGAGAGGTCTGGTGACGAGAGTGCCAGGTCCACTATTTCCATGGTGGACTTGGCAGAATAAATGTGTGTAGGTTTGTCATTACTGAAGATGGTGAAGTTGATGGTGTAAAATCTCCCGGTATGAGCACATTTCTGTTGTTATTAGTCATGGTCTTGGTGAGTTTTTCAGAACATTGTATTCCAGACAATATATGGATGTAATGAGAAGAGCATTGAAAAGATTTAAAAACAGTGAGATGGCCATGTACTCATTGGTTTCAAGTTATTCTTGAGTGTGGTTAAAATTGGCTTTCATATGCCCTGTTTGATAAAAAATACCACTCCGCCCTCATGGCCCGCTGGTCATGACAAGGAAAAGAGCGGGTCAAAAGATGGGACTGTTTAAAAAGTTTCTGTTTTTTCTGAGGCTTCCCAGGATTTTCTGTATTGTTTTCTCATCTTTTCACAACAATTTGAGGTCTTTGTGTATCTTGTTGAGGTTTGTGCTGGGGTTCTGGGGCATCAGTGGCATATCTTAGGGGGTCAGTGTCATGTGGGAGTTGGGGGGAAACTGGAACTTTGAATGATTTTATGGCCAGAAGCTTCTTGGTGCTGTGGTGGCGAGGGCTAGGCAGGTGGGGCAATTCTTGGAGATGGAGGGGTGCATGGCACTGCAGTTGGCACACTAAGAGTCTGAAATGCCTTGTCTTTCCAGTTCTTCTTTTATTTCTTTGGTGTCTATGTCAGGGTGGATACCTTTTATTATCAGCTGTTAGGTTTGTTGGTGGCTGGTGTGGCTTTTCTTGCTGGGCTGTATGTAATTTTAGAGTGCTGAAATGAGTCTTGGGGCCAGGGAGAGAGAAGGGAGTTTATGGAGTCTATGTCGTGTATAAATATGAGAGTGCCTCCTCTTCTCATACAGACTAACTTTCATTCTTTTTTGTCTGGTTTGCATCAGATCAATCTATGTGATCTGGTTCCTTTCACGTTTGAAGCTGAAATATTCACTGTATTTGTACAACCCTGATGAATGGCAAACTATAGGGTTGTCCTGCAAACCTATTTTGTGGTGCACTGGTTCCTCCTGGTGGTGTGATGGCCTGTAGTAAGTACAGTTCTTTGAGTTTCTGTAAAAAAAGCTGTCCAAAGAGGGCAGTTGGTTTTTGATGATTTTGGATTTGGTGGCTATCTGCAGTACGGGTGTGGGTCTTTGGGGGCTTGGGTAGTTGGTGGTTTAGGCTGACTGGTTTATTGCTGGTTCCCTTGTAGTTGTTCTTGTTGTGCTTGTGTCTTGTTGTCGTCTGTGTGGGATGAAGCATTATGAGATAAAAAAAACTGAAGGACTGCTGTAGTATTTGAGATTATGGACTTATCAGGTGTAAAATATGGCAGAGGGAGCAGATATTGTGGAGTGTTATAGGGAAGATAGGGGTTTTGAAAGCAGTGTTTGTGGCTGAATTTGAAGGCGGTTTGTACTTTAAAACAGTTATAGACTGAAAAGTAGACAGAAGGCAGGAAAATGTAATATCAGAGCACCAATTTAAAGATTTCCCTATACTGTGGTAGGGGGTGAGTTCGTTGCCAGTGGCAGGCTATAAGACTGCCTGTTTCCATCAGGGACTGCTGCTGTCAGGATGACATGCTGCCCATGGTCCACAGTATTTTATGTGCAGAATTATGACTGTAATTGTAAGTCTTCATTGTGGGTGAAATAAAAACCTGGTTGGTCTGTATCTAACCTCTGCGTCATGCCTCCTGCTTTTAAATTCCAGCAGCTAGCCTAACAGACTTACATCATTTTCATTTGATTTTTACATTTAAATTAGGGAAGCCAGTTGTTAATCAGAAAATGTCACAAAGTAGTGCTTTCAGTGTCTGCCTTATATTGTAACTATGAGACAACAACAAAAAAACCCAAAACAAAACAAAACAGGCTATCTACAGATTTCACAGAAAACTGTGTGATGCTGAAGTTAACCATTTTGAAATGTTGGCCTAACCCTCCTGTTGTCCTTGGGTCAATTTTGGTGTTATTATGTGCAGTCATCAAAAAACCTGAAGTGATTTTAAAACAGTCTCCTGACTAAACTTTTACATATACCAAACTGCCATAACCAATCACATGGACATATTTCCCTCCGATCTCAACTATAGTTAAATCATATTTTCTGTTGGATATTGTATACTGTTTTGAAACCATTTCAATTTTTTTGAGGACAGCACATAATGACACCTGTTGTCCTCATAATACACAGTGTTGGGAGTTCCACATAGATTTCTTCCTTCAATCTGTAGGCTGCTCAGTAATCACAAAACAGCTTTTTCACCACCAGTTTGTGAAACTTCACTGTTGATATAATTTGTGCACTCATTTTTTCTTTCCACTACAAATCTTATATCATAAGTCACAAACTTGAATTTCTATTTCAGAGGTTTTTGGTTTTCAGAAATGACATTTCACAAGCCCATTTTTTTCTTGACTCCTTGACTCTTAACCTTGTAAAGTTTGTATTTTATTACTTTTATTTTTCAACAGAAGGCTGAATTAACTATTCAACACTTCAAAACCATTGATATACAATCAATGTTCAAAATAAACTAAACCGGATATCCGGTCGGAGTGCTCTCTGTAATAATGTCCGGTGAAACAATTAAGCCACTAACTATAATTCCTCTATCGATCTTCTTTATCGAAATACATTTTATTTATATATTTATTTTACTGTCGACAGTGGCCTTTTGCACTATCTCACAAAACATATGTGGGCTGTGCACAGCTCCATAGTGTAGCTGTAGTCACGACGTTTAGTTTCTCTGCATGTAAACAATACAAGGAGGACGACTGATAGTTCCGTTTGTTAAACAATTTTTCCAAGGATGGCGACGGAATGTCCCGCCCTACTCTGCCTCTGATTGGCTAATCTCCTTATTTTCGTTGGTTAGGTTTAGAGATGAGGAGTGGGATTAGTTAGAATTAGGGTAAAACTCTCCGGGTCAGAGCCAATCAGAGGCAAGACTTGATTTCACCATCCTAGGGAAAAAATATCGCTTCCGGTTGATACGCGACGGAAACAAATAACCCGGAGCACGCACTGGTAGAAGTGGGCTTAGCTCGTTTGCTCTACTTTAATCGAGGTATGTGTGTGTTTATCATAGCTACTATAACCGCTACTCTTGTCCGTTATATTATTCGCATGTGTTAGCAATTAGCAAGTGCTACTGTTCGCTACAACGTGACAGAATAGCAAGTTTCTGTGTCTCAGTGAGGTTACTGTGTGTTGTTCAGGTACCTGCAGACTGAGGGCTGTTTATTGAATGTTCATGTCTTTACAGGGCAGAGGCTCGTGCTTGTCTCCTATGGAGTCACTCAACACTTTTGAATCTGAGATGGAGACTGACGGACAGGGAAACTACTCTCTGTTTCCTGCTCTGGGTAACATCGCAAGTCTGTCTGGGACTGCTGAAACACTGGAGAGGTTGTTGAACATAATGTGACTTTTAAGCATGTATGTTATACTTTTACATCCATAATTTATATGTACATTTCAGCAACCTGAAGCACAGAGTGTGACTGCTGCAAGGGTATCAAGGGATCACAGGCATACTATGATAATTTATAAATGTGACAGTGTGTGATTTCTGTGTATTCTGGTTCAGCTTCACTATTTACTCAAATTTGTATACATACATGCTGGATTTTTGATACAGTGTATGCCAAAAATTAAATATTACTATTGCAGTAGATGATGCTTAACTGTTTTTACTTGCAGCGAACCACCCAGTGAAATTGCAGAGAAGCCAAACCTCACATGGCTCGATGCTGCCCAGGTATCTGACATTCATTCACCATATTTCAGTGTGATTTTGTAGTAATAGCACTTATAGTAATCGACTGCTATGAGATTTGTTTATTTGGTAAGTGTTTCGTGTTTCTACCCTTTCTCATGTAGATTGTGTTGGAGGAAGCAGGACGTCCCATGCACATAAAGGAGATTAAACAGAGAATCATCGACAGGGGACTCGTTCAATCTAAGTACAGCAATTTCTTACAGTTTGCTACATTTCTTCTTGCGCTTCTTGTGCTCATTTATGAAAGTTAAACTGTTGAATAGTGAGGATGTTTTGAATGTTCATTGTCAATCTCTTTAAGTATTTTGGAGGTAATCAGAATTGCAAGTAATTTTCTTGTTCCTTGATAAAGTTGGACAGTTTTAAAACAAATTGAATACCAAGTTTGTGCAAAGAGGCTAAGGTGTAAGATAAATGTGTTATGTTGGTGTGTTTTTGTTTCAGGATCATCCTTTTAAAACTCAAAACGTTATAAACTGACTTCTTATCCTGTTCTCTCATTGGCAGTGCAAAATCGAGTCTGGAGGCCGTCATGTACCGCGAGGTAAGGAGGATTTTTAAGACTCAGTGTGACAGCAGCCTCCGCTGTTGAGTAGAATAACTTGCATTTCCACTCCTCATTTGTGTTAGTTCAGTTGATACAGATGCTCCATCTTTATTTCCGTTTGTATCTTTTCTTTCTCCATTATTTTCCATTCTGCTTCTTTTACATCACCTCACCATCTTAAATAGGTGCTTTAATCAGAAAAAAGGAGGCTTTATGCTCAGATGCACCACACTTGAAGCTAATGTATCTTATAATGAACTGATCTAAATTGACCTCCAGCTTTTTGGGAATCAAATTTGGCTTTTCCAGCCCCGTGCATTGGCCTCAGTCTCACATTATGTTTCAGACACAAAAAGGCAGCAGGAGATTCAAGAGGATTGAGAACAGAAACGGAGTCTTTGCACTGCTGGTGAGTTTTATGGGACACTAATGCCAATTTCACACTAAACCTCAAATATGTTATGGGATAATGAAAATGCATTTGACCTTTCATGCCTGACTATTTGTCATGGATAAATTCTGGGGTGCTGCTATTCACACAAGACCTGGGTACAGAACTAGTAGTTCGATGCACATCACTGCTTGGTGTAATTCTGTCATATAGACAAAAGTTATTGATGCTGAAAGTCCCATTTCAACATAATTATGTGATGGGCGCAGTGTTGCTTTTGCAGCTGCAATTCAGAGCTATCTGGTATAATGTCATATGATATGTGCTATTTATTTCATCACTGTCTTTTTATAGCTGATCCAAGGACACTGGGGTGAACAGAAACGACTAGAAGTCAGTTTTAGTGACAATGCCCCGAAGCACTCCTTATTTATACTTATTTTATACTACTGTAGTAAACATGTTTACACTTTCAAAGCTGAGTGAGAGCCGTGTTAAATGCTAGTTAGTAGCAGGATCTTGGAGCCATATTGGATAAGTCATTTTTAGTAAAGCACACCTGGCAAAGACAGATGTTTTCCTGAATTTTTATGGATCTGAGATAAATTCAGAGTATAAATAATTAATTTTTTCTTGTACACTTTTTGTTTTCAGTAACACGCATTGTTTGTCATATAGCAGTTTTAAATATAAGCCACATCTATTATTATTTTATCATCTGCATTTAAGTGTGTTTTCATCCAGCATCCTGGAGGCGACACCATCACAAGCCTCAGGTTCTCCCGGTGCACAGCGACAGATCTCTTGTCTTTCTCTCCTCCTCTTTCCTCTTACAGACTGATGAGGAGCGTCAACAGGCCCTGCAGGCCTTCACGGCTCAGTCTTTCCTCGGCTCCCCGCAGCAGAATACCATCTCCAGTTCTGGCTCAGGTGCCTCGGGACCCGCCTTCCCATCCCCCACCAGTTCCTTTGAGCATAAGGGAAAGATGAAGAGAGGCCCGCGAAAAAACCAGAATGAAAAGTACCGGCTCAAATACCTGAGACTGCGCAAAGCAGCTCGCACCATGATATTTGTAAGTGAACCATGTGTTTATGAAAATCGCTTTTTCTGCATTATGGTTGTTACTGAATAGAACTACAAGAAAACCCAAGTTGGAAGTTTGTGTCAAATATTTATATGTTTTCAGATACATACCTTTTTAATAATTTGTGTTATAATGATAATAACAGGAGAATGCAGCTCTCTGTGATGAAGTTGCACACTTAGAGGAGAAGTTTCTGAGAGCAAAGGAGGAGCGCAGGTGAGTCTAATAATATGTGTTCAGCAAGGACCCACCACCGGCACATATTTCATTTCATGTGACATTTAAAAACAGGAGTCTAATTTTATTTAATATTTATTTTCATTCCCAGGTTCTTACTGAAGTCGTTGTTGCAGTACCAGTCTTTATCAGAGGGAGAGATACTGCCAACACCTGCATCAAGCTCTCATCCAGCTGTGCCGCCTGTGCCATTAACCTCAGGTTCAGCTGGGGCTTTAGGCCTGTCTGGGGGGCATAATCTTACATCAGTGGTGTCAACAGGGGACGATGGACCTCTTAAAAAACCCAAGAAGGAAAGGAAAGAGCGAGGACGAGAGAACGGAAAGGAGGAACGTGAGTACTGTGATGAAGTATTAATGTAGATACATATTAAAAATAAATGGGACTTACATGGAGAGCAACAGGATTAATCTCACACGTGTATGTGTGTGTGTTTGTTCATCAGTGTTTTATTCTCATGTTATTCTCAGTTCCAAAGAAAATGTCTAAGAAGAGAAAACTAGCAGACGGCTCTCGGAAGCTGGTGCAACCCATCCCTCTGGACTCATCTGGTCGTCCCGTCTTTCCCATTGTATTGGGAGGCTTAACAGTCTACAGTCTGGGAGAGGTCAGTTTCTGACATGACTCACATGTACCAAATGTCCCATTTATAGTTGAGTGGAAGAAAAAAAAAAAGAGTTTTTATTTGACAGTTAAAAGCGACGATAGATTTCTGTCTGTCTCCGATCCAGAAGAACGTCATTCCAGAGTTTTTCCCAAAACAGTAAAAAGCAGCTTCACCGCAGAGCTCAGTTTTTTTGGAACACTGAGAAGCAGAGTCAGTTTTGACAAGTTAAAATGTTTGCTGTGACAAAGGTCTGTTGTACCTGCCAACTCACTGGCACATCTTACTGAGTCTTCTTGCTAAGACAACTAAAACTGCCTATTATGAGTGACTAATGATTAAATAAATCAATATTAACTATAGAATACCAAAAAACGTGGGTAAAATGAAGCCTCTCTAAAAGCCATGACATACATTTTACTAAATGCAAACTTTTGGCTGCTCTCCAGATCATCACAGACAGAATGTTGTTCCATGACGAGTGTGCCATCTACCCAGTGGGCTTCTGCAGCACTCGAGTCTTTGCTAGCATGAAAAACCCTGACCAGCAGTGCCTCTACACCTGCCAAATCAAGGACGGGGGAACAGGTCCACAGGTACACACGCACATGCACAGAGGGCTAGATTTACTGAAAAAAGATAAAAGAGAGGGGGGGGGGGCAGAGCAAAATACCCAGCAGCTCTGGAGTGGAGCATGTGGAGTTGGAGATGGTGTTGATATGGGTGTTAAAACTGAGGTAAATGCAGCCAAACAATGTGCTTTGTTACACCTGGTCTTCAGAGGCTGAGAGTTTTCTTGACAAAACTGACTGTCACAAATTGTGCATCCTTAGTAAATCCAGCAGAACGTGTGACATCCGCACCCTGAAAAAGTGGCACAAAAGCTGCAGTAAATCTGTTTTAAATACAGAAAATTAAACATAAAGAGGACATTTGGTCTATTCCAGTCCAACTCAATGCTGGTGATAAAGTTATCCGTTTACTCAGTTTGTCATCTAAGTCGCAATGGGGTGTTTGTTTGTAGGACATGTTAGGATGTAGGAGCTTTAAAATTTCCAACATTGTGTCCCCAGTTTGAAATCGTACCTGAAGAAGATCCTCAGAATGCCATCGTTGCCTCCTCTGCCCTGACGTGCCACTCCAATCTACTAATGACCATTGCATCTGTCAGGTATCAAACTTCATCACAGAGGCTTGTGATTATCTCGCATAATATAGCTTTCAATATAATTATGTACTCATTCAACATGTCCTTTTCTTAGCTCCAAGTCTGTTGAGCCCATTGTGCCATCAGGAGCAGACTTCTTTGGCTTCTCTCACCCCACCATCCAGAATCTGATCCAGAGTTGTCCTGGAGCACGCAAGTGTAGCAAGTAAATTCACTCTGCTCATTGAATGTTGATTAGTAGATTGTCATAGAAAAATAGGAACAAGATAATTTTATTAAAATAATCATTATATACTGAAACATATTTCCCAAGCTGTTTGCATCTTGCATGCAATTAAATGTAGATTTCTTAATGCAAATTCATTTTGGCTGATTTTTAAGCACTCATTAGTTTATATTATGTTCATACAGCTACCGATGGATACGTTTTGAGGTGTGTCGCCCTGGTGATGGCCAAGTTCCTCACAGCCTATCGGAGGACGACGCCTCTGTCAACTTTGATGCATACCAGAGACACCAGGGTTTTGATGAGAACATAAAGACAGAGCACATTACAGGTTGTTAAAAAAAACGATCTCATATATCTTTGTTGTTACATCTAGTGGACCTTGATTTTTCATGTACAGGATGTCTCATGATTGATTGTGAAAGGCAGAGGGACACGGTAGCCTTTAGGTTTAACAGCTTGGCTTGTAGCAAGGAGGTCATAGGGTAGAATCCCTTGCGTGAGGAGACAAATGAAAAACTGAGTTTTCTTCCTCAACTGCTGTCAAAATGTCAATGGAGCTGCTCAGTGATACTTTGCTCTGCTGGAGAGTGTGAGAATAACCCTCCTCACCCCATCAATTGCTCCTTCAGGCCTCTGGTGTAAATAATATATCATAAATCTAAGTGGCTACTATAGGTCAGCTGAAAAAACAAGTATTATAATATAATAAGAATGTTTTGTTATCTCTTGTATTAATGCTAACATGATTACTTGGCATGACACTGATAGCGACTCTGCCACTATTTATCTGTCTCTCCCTCAGGACAGACACCACATTCTCCTAGTTCCTCTCATCAGCACCACCTGACCTCCCCCACCATGAAGCCCTCTACCTCCTATTACAGCTCCTGATTAACTGATTGTAATCATCAAGAACTCTCATTCTTATTTACCAGACTTACTTTTTTTTGTATTCTAAACAATATCCATTCAGCATTCAGGTAGATAATAACTCAAGTCTATGTTATTTATTCTGCTGTCTTCTAGCAACAACACATTATTGGGGATGTGTGTTAGCATGGTTGATGCCAACATACTGCATGTGGCTAGCAAGTTAGCTTCATGTTCTGTATTGAAAATTGTATGTTACTCAATGATTTGAGGTGACATCATGTTGCAAATATAATTAGTATTGGCTTTTCCATTATTTGGGGATGACACTGGAAAAAAAATTGTTATGCTAAAAGTTTTGGTTCATGGGCTACTATTTGTGTTCAACTGTTGGTACCCTACTTAATGTTGCAGTTATAATAGTTATTTCAATTGGAAAAATGTTACAACTACTATTTTGTTTAAGTAATCAATAATTTGACTGCATTTCCTTCTCTTGTTCCTTGAAGTAAAAGCGTTTGCTTTGAATACAACACAACCACACAAATTTAATTGTTGATTTGTCATTTATTTGTGCAAATGATACAAGTCAAAAGGACTCATTTGTGCGATAAACATTTGTTTCAAAGAAAATACTCATCTGTCATGATTTTCTATACATACATACATACATACAGTCCAGCAATTGTTGGCATTGGTTTTAACAGCATGACGTGTTTTATAGGCATTTTCAAATGGCAATTTTCCAAAAGTGGTTTGTTTCTTGCCAGAGTGACAAGTAGTTTCTGGTTCAGTGCCTTTTCCAAATGATTCCTTTGGGGGTTTCGCTGTTAATAATAAATGGAGGTGCAGGTAACTTGCCATTGTTACTATATTTACTGTAGATTGGACAGGCTTTAAAGTCACACGGCCAGTCTCTCCATGCATATCGAAGAGCAACTACTTTTTCACGAGATGGACAACTGGCATATAATGTAATGTTAGTGGAACCCGAACAGATGATGGGAGCTAGAACCCAGTTGGACTGAGGTCCACATGGAGCTACAGTCTTCGAGCAACAGATCTAGATAAAAAAAAAAACAAAAAACAGGACAATGCAGAAGCACTGATTTGAGCTCAATGATTATTTTAGCAAAACATTTTCTAAGAAATGACAATGACAAACAGAATATGGGACTAAAATCTTGACTAATAGCAAGTACTCCGCTGCCAGGCTTACCTCGAAGATGTTTTTAGATTTGTTGACATCGAGTGTCTGGTCGTAGGTAATGTTGACCAACATTTTAGAGGACATGATTTGGATGGGAAAAGGTCCGAGGAAGAGCACGTCCTTGTCATTATAAGCCACTGCCCTTGCTCCAAATGTCAGTCTCTGGGCTACATCGTCCTTGTCACGGGGATGAATCCTGAACAGAAGGTCAAATATCATTTAAACTAACGTCATGGATGAGCCAGTTGGTAACACCAGATGGAGAGTTTCAAAGTCAATACAGTTTTTTAAGCACACTAGCACAGCATCTTCACCGTTGGAAGAGAGATTTGAATCAGGTTGAGCATGTCATGTCAACAGATACTGACTCTTAAATATGAGTTTTACTTGGAATTCTGACAAGTTTAAAAATTGTTGATCTAATCTATGTGAAGAAGTTGGGGCATGAGTGATTAAAAAGCAGGTATGCACAGGTGCCTGATTGACAGAGTCACCGCAAACAGGGTGCTGACCAGTCAAGTGATACAGATATTGTCTACAGCTCAAGACAGTCCCTGCAGGATCCAAAGTGCTCCTAAGTGTGACCCACTTATAGGTACGAGCAGGAGTTGAATGCTTTTCAGTATTGTCAAGATTTCAGGTGCTATAAACAAGATCCTTACGTGCCGAAGGGTGATTTTTCATCTGGCAAATCCATAGCCACAGCCATGAATGTGTTCCTCATGCGGGAGTTCGGAACATGGCCAATGTCGGCTGTCTGGTGCCAGCGGATGTCTGGAAAGCCATCATATATGGCACTTTTTTGGTTGGTGGACAGCTGCATTACAGGGAAATCATGGATTAGATCTCTCTCTCTCTACATACAGTAACCTTAAAGAAAGCACTATAAGACAAGAACTGCACTGTACTGAATAAGTTCATTTTTGATGTTTTTATCTTTCCATTAGTACTTGTTTCTCTTCTGCAAATTAAAACACAAATACTGACATACCTGGACAAACCCGAAGGGGAAGTCAATAGAAGTCTGCCCTCCTGAGCCCATGTGAAATGCCATCCTCCAGTCATCAATCATGGCAGGGAAAGAACAGTTGTACTGGTCTTGATGATAGACTGCATTTGCCTCTCCTGAAAGTGTAGACAAATCTCATAGATACATGCGGTATGTTTGGCTACAGTGAACATCTGATACCTGTGCAGGAAGACTTACTGTACCTTGGTACCAAATTGCTCCTTTGATGGTCATGTTGAGTAACGGGTGGATCATCGAATTCCACATGACAGAATTGTTCTCATAGTGGCCGAGTGGTGGAAAAAACATGCTGAAAGTAGAAACAGTGCAGTTAGTTCAAACTCAAAGTTTGTTAGTACACCAAACTATTGAGAGAATAAGAGTTAAGAGTTACAACATTTGCCTGGGTGCGGTAAAATCAGAAAAACGTTTTAAATCTATCACATTCTCTACACTCTTACTTGGTTTCTGTGGACATTAGGGTTTCTTTTGGCATTAGTCCACAGCGCTGCAGTGCTCTTGAAGATGACCACGCTTCGATCGGCGTGCCTCCCCAACACGACTCCACCAATCCTATTGGGTACTTCAGGTAATCATACAAGTAGCGGCCAAAGATCCAACACACTGCAGAGAACCCTGACAGATTATCTGGAAAAACACAAGCCTGTTAAACCAATCAGCAAAATGCAAGCAGGTGGTACAACAACATGGATAGACAAAACACCATGCTTGATATTTAAAAGTGATTATAAAGTATGAATTTACCAAATGCATACATGTTGTATCACACACCACTTCAATACACCAAAACAAAACATTTTGTTGCAACCAAGTCTTGAAACAATTCTATGGGGTAAATAAATGAATCATTCTCATACCTGCTGACCTAGACCAGGGAAACTTCACTTCAATCAGGTCATTCAGCTCAGTGTCACTCCGGATCAAGCCCACCATAAAAGTCCTCACATGAGGATACTTTTTTGCGAGGGCTTCCTCCCCTTTTGCATTCAAAAGCTATTGGAGATTAACAAATAAAGGAAAGTTCACAAAACAACCAAACCACTTTTTTTAAAATCAAAAGTAATATCACACAATCACTTTTCTAACTTTCTGTGCTTTCTGTGTGTTCATGATTCCCTGTAGTAAGAATTCTACTTCTCCTGTATGTTACCATGGTGAAGTACATTAGACAGATAGGTGTGGACGTAGCTCAGTCTACCTGAGATACTTCAAAGAGCATGTTGCTCTGCCCTCCGCACAGCCAAATGTCTCCAAACAGCACATCTGTCAGAGTGGCTGAGCTTTTTCCAAGAAATGCCGTCACATTGTAGGGACCACCAGCCTCAACGGGGTTAAGGGTGACTCGCCAGATGCCTGTGTGTATTATAGACATTATTCATGACAACAGCAGTAATCGATGCATGGACTGTCAACAATATTAAGTGACCAGATTAATATACTGTAGGTGGAAGACAAACTCTGCCAGGGAAAAGTCGGAGGCATGTCAGTATGACAGTGATTGTGATATTTTAAACACAGTGGTGGGATTAAGAACTGCAGATCATAATAAAAAAAAAGTCATAATAAAAAGCAAGATCAGGAAACATGAAAAACAACATTTGGGGATTATTTCAGGTTACTTCCTCATTGTGCAACAGAGGCTCTGGTACAAAATGGTGACTCTGCTGCTGTCAGGATCACTAAATCTGTTCTCTTTTTCAATCCAGTACCATGCACATGTAGACATAAAACTTCCCACCTGACAACAAGTGGGTGTATTTACCATTTGTCACAGTGACCGGTGAGGTTTTCTGGTTTACTGGTCCAACCAAGACGACGATGACATTTTCACCCTCAGTGCCGTACCCCCACAGCACAGCTTTCTCTGGAGACATCTTAAGCACCATGTGGTCTCCGTAGTAGGAGGCAAAAGAAACGTGCCCATCTGTACACACAGACAAGTCTGTTTATATCCTCTACCAGTGGACAACAGCTCTCAGCCTTCAAAGATGTATTATTGGGTTATCACAACTTTCAGAATGAATGTAATGGATTTTTTTAAAAACAATAAATGTAATTTTTACTCTAAGTATCAGTTTATTGTATTTAAATATGAATTGATGCACTACATCAATTGCATTAGGATCTCTTCCAATTCAAACACAGCTATAACTGTGTTTATTTTCCTCTTTAAATATTACTTTGTTCTTTTTAGTTCAGATTTATTTATGTTTATTATTGATGCATGTTTTTGATATGTATGCCTGTTTTGTCCTTTTGCCCTGTAAGTTATCTGTATGTTGACTTTACCAAATTAAGTTTTAATGGCTGCAATTGAGGATTAACGGCTAATCTGACAATTATTTCCTTGATTAAACATTTTTTCTATAAAGTGTCAGAAAATAGTGAAAAATGCTAGTTCTAATTTCTTAGAGCCCGAGGTGATGTCTTCAAATACTGTGTTTTGTCTGGTCAGCAGTCCAAAATCCAGAGATACTAAGTTTTACTGCCAAGTGTGACACTTAAGTTTCCAATTACATTCCATTCATAAATGTTTCATTCTCACATGTATAAAGCTGGCGCCAGCACTTTTTTTTCATGCACTCATCATTGCAGCCAGGGCACAAAATTAGCACCAGACAAATGCTTCCCCATTATGATCAGTCATGTTTATCCTACCACTTAAATTACTTAAGCAAAATCTTGAATGCCATGAGAGATTATTATGAAAAAAAGTGGAAAGGTATCAAAATCCTGATGTAAAACAGCATCAGAAATGTCAATAATAAACCAGGAGATTAAACGTCAAGTGCTGTGTAGATATATGAGACAAACAAAACAGAGGAGTGCTGCTGCAGCGCTGATACATCTTATCAGAATGTAACGTTACTCACCACTGGCGTGAATGGAAGCAATGAGTAGAACAACAGCACACACTGTTATCGCCATGTCAGTAAACAACCTGCGTTAATAGAGAAACGAGCAGTTCTGTCTGAGGAAGTCATATGATTTCTAGGCAAGTTCAACTTGTTCAGTCAGCTGGGGGGGGGGAGTCAGGAAGCTCCGGTTGTTTAAACGCTTCTGTGACGTCACCCAGACGCAGGCGCAGTACAGTTCGTCTCGACCGCCAAAATGGCATTTCTAGAAATTATTAGGCTCCATTTCCTCAAAACTCTAAACACAACAAGTAACTGCACACTCATCCTCACAAACTTCCGCTCTAAAAAAAAAAGATCAAAAGCATGTAATCTAATCTTACATCTAAACGGAACTTTGCCTTCAGACATCACCAATATATAAAATACATATCAAATACAAACAAACTACAAAACAGCCATTACACACTGCTGAGATCAATAAAATCATAAAAGCCTGATACTGCATTTAATAATTGTGCTTTTGGTTTTCCCCCAGAACAACCTCTTTTACATGATGAACACAATAAGACACAACACATCTACATTTTCAAAACTCTTTAATTTCTCAATGTGCTGTAGTAGTCTTTGTGGATCCATTGTTCCAAAACAAGTAAAATGACCCATGATCCTGTTACCTATCTATCCTGAGGTTCTATTTGGTGTGTGAACCATGTTAGCTTTTAGTGTTTCCACCTGGGGAATTGTGTGTTAATTGGGTTCCAGCTGTGATGACTTGGGTTAATTAAAATGAGCACATGAGTGAAAACAGGGGAATCGTGGTAATAGTTTTGGGAAATGGGTTTGTCTTTTGGTGGATGGTATCATGGTTTGGGATGTTTAGTTAATAGGCCCAGTTAGTGTGTATGTGATCAGGAAAAAAAACTATAAAGAATCTCACCCACTGTTTGAAACGTCTTATTCGTTTTTCATGACATAATAGTTTTAAAAAATGAACTACCTCTACATGAAATCTTGTAGTCTATGTAGAGAAAGCATTGGTGCACAGATCTCTTTGGTTTCTACACCAGCTGTGGTTTCCTGTGGTACAGTGTGTTGCACTTGTGACCAGACTCAACAGTAACTTCTGGCTTCTGCACATTCACACTTGTTGGCAGAGCGAGCAAAATTATTTTGCCTGTGTTCAATTACTCTGTAGGCCTGTACTTTTGTCTTGGTGGACACATTTGGAGTTAAAACAAATCTCCCCATATTGGTCACTGATCTTTCAAGCTAAATTGTAAACTTATTATTATTATTATCATTATTATTATTTACCACTTGGGGGCAGAAAAACTCTCCAACAAGCTGACAGACATATAAAGTTATGGTGCGCAAAAACTTCTTATAACAGCAGTGAGAGAGCATGTAACTTTCAGAACTCTTTATCCAGTAGTCATTGAGAAATTTCACTCAAAACCACAAATGTCGGCAGGAAAGATTGTAATGTCCACAACAAGTCATGGTTTCTATGACTGCATGATAGTTTGTTTTGTACCCCCTGGTGGCGGGAAAGGGTACATACGCGAGAGACGCAGTTATGCGAGAGTTCAGTCATGAGGCGGTTCACCCTGTATGTTTACACCCTGCAGAGCTTCACTAAAGCGTCGTTATATACAATCAGTGTCTGTCTGTTTATTGATCGAGAGCATCAAACATCACAAAGATGATGTGACAAGGTGGCTTCTATAACTGAATTATCCACAAGCCAAAATTATAATTAACAATGTTTGTAACAGTATGTGATATTTCAGGTCTGTTCTGTGGTGATTGGTGATTGTGGCAACGTCTATTCAAGAGTAAAAAAAACATTGTTTTTTTTTCCTTTACATGATTTTTTCTTTCTTTTTTGAGTGCCCCTCAGAAACCTAAAGCCAGATACTACTGTGAGGTGAATCTTCATGAAGGCCAAAGTTATTAACATCCATAGACTGTAACAACAGAATGAAAAATGAAAGCAGGTGTAACATTAATTATCCAACAGTTTACCAGCCAGGTGTTTATTTACTCAAGCATTTTATGTGTTTGCCTGTAGTAAAGACAAATGAACCACTATGTTCTGTTGGCATGCTATTTAACACAAAACTTCAACACTTATTCAGAGATAAGCGACGGTACAGAAAAGAGAATGGGGAAGCTGTTGTTTGGAACACAACATAACGATAAAACTGTATAAAAATGCACAGTAAGGCGACGACTAGTATGTTCAGAGGGCTACATGAAATTATTCTCCCTTTGCATGAATGCCAAAAGTGATCATTTGACCCTGCAGCCTGCACCAACTGTGTCAGTACACACCTCTTCAAAGGGGGGTAATTTTTTTAAATTTCAAATGGCACATTTTATCTTAATGTGGTCCTGAGGCTCAAACTGTGCATGTTCAATTTGCAGTCAGCCATGGACGTACATGTTACTTGTATCATCAATGCTTTCTTAGCTTTCCATGCAATCCCCTTGTAATTTTAGTTATATGCTCACCCCTCATCAGTCTGACTGCTAATTGACACAGCCGTCAAATCCAACTACAGCCTTGTTATAGCATCTGTGAGACAACTTCTAACATAGTGAACATATGCCACTTTAGACATGATGAAAAAGGAAACAGAATGGGAATTATCTTTCTGAACTGAGTGTTTGGGAGAAATATGCCTCAAAGACATACACTTGGCTCTATGATGTAAGCACAACATAGTCACTGGTACATATTCCTCAGTTTTAGTACGTTTTTTTTTTTTTTTTAGCCAGCTTGATTGTAATCCTTTTATTCCATTAGCTTTTGCATTTTAGTACCCACACACATCCTGTGTACTATGACGCTGATGAGACAAGAGGCTTGTAATCATGTTCAAGTAACGCTTCTTTGGTTCAATTGGTTTCAGTCTCCAAACTTCAAAATGCTGAAGTAAAATGTCTTTTACTTCAGCAGTTTACACAAATTATTTTGTTTGCCAGTGTGAGGGCTTAAGTTTCCAAAATCACATTCTTTTGACCCTTAAGTTCCAGATATTATGTATTATAATATACCCGTTGTTTAGATTGTTCAGAATAAATTCCAGTTTGGATCTTAAGGTGTGATACAAGAGGACAAACTTTGTTGTTGAAGTTGAGCTCTGTCGCCCCTGCAACTCTGATTTCCCAGTAGATCCGCAGAAGCAGCTGCTCAGTGACCTTCCTATGAAGGAAGGGTAATGTAAGCAAATGAAGAGGAAATAATCACATCTTCTGGGTAATCAAAAATAACTACAGAAGTTGGGTTTGTAAATAATATACTGTAGTTGGTTTCCAATTATACTCTCAAGAAAATTTCAAAGCTATAGAAGAAGATAAGTGTTTATGAAATTGCACATATTAGAAAAGTACAACTAAATTTGGATGATTGTTTTGATCTCAGAAGAACAGATTGCCTCCACAAATTAGTTTCCCCTTTTTCTAATTATTTTTCTTTTTAATTTGATTTCTTAGCAAACACATTTGCTATAACATGTCACCCTTAGAAAACAATGCAAACAGGGAATTGTAAGAATAACGACTACTTTAAAATTCCCCCTCAACATGTATCCTTTACATATTTTCAACCCCACCAGGCATTTTATGAGCATGAAATTAGTTTTTGACTGACAGTGGAGAAAAGGCTTTTGTGTTGTTTAGAGTGTCACATCACCATTCTGCTAATCATGAAAAAGGCAAAAAGGCAGGTCTTGCATTGCAATTTTCTTTCTCTTTAGTTTTTTTTTAAACAAAAATGTAGCAATAATTAAAATGAATAAATAATAATAATAATAATAATAATAATAATAATAATAATACAAAAAAAAACTACTGAGTACCTAACCTTTCTGGGTAAAATACAGCAGTTGGTGAAACACTGTATTTATGCCTTTTGTTCTCTGCACCTGTAACAAATAATTCATTTTACACACCTTATCAAAGGATTAATGACAAGGACAATATAAGAACTGCAGCTTTGTGGTCTGTTAAACAGAAATACAAAACAAACAAGAATCCAATAATACATTTAAAATACAGTAATAACTTGCCGTTGATGTATTAACATAGACATGGAGCTCAGTATGATTGCTAAGTAATATCACATATCAGGAAGACAAATGGCATTAGAGACACTCTGGGTATGGCAATTACCTGTATGTACTGACAGAGAGAGAACAATATATTGCCATGTGCTTTGCCAATTACAGCAGCCTGCACATTTTTCCCATGCTGTAGACCAAGACAGCATCAAACTGACACTGCATATCCATATGAGTAATATTTCAATATTATCACTCCACTTCAGAATCCCAGCCAGTGCTCAAATTAGATTGCAGAAATTGGGTTGAAAATGGCTATCCCTTCTCTAGTGATCCGTGGAATGGGCTCTGGTCTGTTCCATCACATTTTACAGCTAATTTCATGTGGCGAAATGAGAGATGCAAATATGTTTGTGGTATCATGCATGAACCAAGATTTACGACTGCTGTCTAGGGCTCTCATAGGTCTCTTAACACATCAATTCCCATCCATCATGTGATAAATCCCTCGAATTAGCGCCTCCCTTTAAGTCACTCAGCAGCTATTAGGTGCATGAGAGGAGCCTGAGCATCATCTCCATAACCTACAATTGCACTGCGCTTTTAACACTTTCACACTCACTGCCACCTAAATCAGTTTACACATGAGACTGCCTTGCCCCATTTGTGCCAAAACTACCTGCTGAAAAATAGATGTTTGGGCTACTGTAAATTCACTTTCAGTAAAGTCAGTAAATACGCAAGATTTTTCTTAAAAAAAAAAAAAAAAACTATTTCCCACAAAAAGATCCTCATGTCCAATATTTAAATATGTTATTAGGGCCTGAGCCCAAAGGGCGAAGACCCTATTGTTACTCGATCGTTACTTTCTTTCTTTCTTTGTTTCTTTCTATATACGCGACTTTCAACCTGAATTTGACCCCCTAAAAATGCTCTAAAACTCACCAAATTTGGCAGGGACGCCCGGTCCGGCGAAAAATTCGATAATATGTAAAAATTATACCCCCCCACCCCAAAATGACTCTGTAGCGCCACCTAGTTGTTTTTGGGTGTTTTTTGGCCGCCGCGGCCCACAGGAATGTCATAGAGACACGAGACCAACGCCTAATTGTTCGTCTGTTCAAGAGCTAAAAATCATACACTGACACCCCAGACCTAAATCCAACAGGAAGTACACACCAGTCCAAAAATGTCACTTTTCGCTTAAACATTATCTCCTCCGAGACCGCATATCGACATGGCTTCAGATTGTAATATATCGCTCTCTAACATTGTCTGAACAAAAGTTCTGAACAACTTTGTAATAGCAGGTCCGGTTTTCAAAATATCAGCCTCCAAAGTCGGTGAGTTTTATAATGGTTGTCAATGGGAGAATCTCGCTTAGGTTTTCATTTTGGACGCTACGGCCTGTGGGAATGTCGCAGAGAAATGCAACGCCCCTCGCACCGAGTTGGCGGGCGACGAGTGTGACGGCGCCGGGTCCCAGCGTGCGCGGGGGGGGCTCAGGCCCGTCCAACGCTGCTTGCAGCTTTAATTTCAAATTGAGGCTGGGAGATCTGGGAAGTGTGTGTGTACCTCTATTGTAATTTTATTGTTAAAAACATTACTGTATGTGTGTATATGTTGAATTATCAATTAACAATTAAAGTTAAAAGAAACTTTAATAAGATTTATAGTCTCAGGTATTCCAGCCCTGCACTACACTGTATCTAGAGAACCAAATGACAAGTGCAAACGTCCTGGAAGCTATTTATTGCCTTATGAGCTGCACTCTTATAACACTGAAAAGTAACAAAACAAAATCACATCCAGCTTCACATAGCGCTCCAGCTCTCAGCCTCCTACACAGATCTAAATTGGTTCCTGGCTTGATGAAAGGCTAAAGTGTTGTAGCGTTACTTAATAATGCTGCTGTTGCTGGAGGAAATATAGCTGATCAGGGTGTAAGTGCTCACGTACATTTGACACTATTTCTGGCATCAGGTATTCAACGCACAGTTTCAAATAAGTGTCAATTACTGAAGCTGCTGCT
Organism: Euthynnus affinis; assembly: GCA_029490765.1. Taxonomy (NCBI): domain Eukaryota; kingdom Metazoa; phylum Chordata; class Actinopteri; order Scombriformes; family Scombridae; genus Euthynnus; species Euthynnus affinis. The sequence continues at coordinate 24,645,352 of CM055845.1, read as the reverse complement.
GACCTGCGTTCAATACATGTCGGTCAGAAACAGCTGGAGGTAGACAGTGGAGAAAATTGATATCGGTGAGCTACTGTAATGGCCTACACCGTATACAAACCCAAACACAGCAGCAGTGGCGGGAAGGCTCTTCACCCTCTGGTTATGATTTCTAATCATATTGCAAACAGAAATAAAAATACAAAGAAGTGCACTCCTTGTTGGATCATAAACAGAGAGAATAACCAGAGGGACAATATGAAAATGACAGCAAAGCAAAATGCAAATGCTATAACATTATTAATGACCTTCTCTATTTCAGCGGGAAGCCATTAGATCATAAACCAAAGCCTACACTGATATAAGCCTCAGAGGAACAATCCTGGCAGATTGTCAATTTAATAAATGGAAGTATGTGGCTTATCAGATATTGTGATTTTTGCTTTGAAGCAAATAGTATAAATTGCAGCTGTGGTTCAGGAGGTAGAGCGGGTCATCCACTAATCAGAAGGTCGATGGTTTGATCATCTGGTCCGCATGTCAAAGTGTCTTTGGGCAAGATATTGAACCCCAAATTGCTGTGTGAGTATGTGTGTGGATGGGTGAGCACAGAAACATTGTGGGGTGCTTTGGAAAGGAAGCAATGTATCGCTCCTGAAGAGCAGGTTGGCACCTCTCATGGCAGCCTCTGCCATCAGTGTATGAATGTGTGTGTGAGTGGGTGAATGTTGGCGTGTAGTGTAAAGCACTTTGAGTGGTTGATAAGACTAGAAAGACGCAATATAAATGCAGTCCATTTATCATTTAGCATAAGTCAGTATATCATACTCATTTTTCAAGTTGTAACTCTCATATACAGCGGTGTTAAGTGGTACTGTTTATCACTGCCATACATTTAAATGCTAATATCAAATAAGCTGCATTTATCTTTAAATATAGAGTTAGTAAATGAAGATTATTTAAATGACATGAAATGGACCATTTGTTGATGACTCTATTCCTTGTCAAAATCACAGATGAGAGAAGTGGAAATGTGTATTAGCAGAAAAGCTCATATACTCCTTGTACTCATATTTCAAAATGACATATTAACCCCACCGTATGTTTCTAAATACTGTATGTAGCAGCACATTTATGATGCATAAGAAATATGATAATAGGAAGGAAATCATTCAGTTTGTAAGTATGACAAAGTGTATTAAAAAATAAAAAAATGTTGTTTGTATAGCACATTTACATACAAAGATTGCTGCCCAAAGTGATTTACATGCAAATGACAAAGTCAGAACACCAAGGCAAAGTCAAATAAAAGATCAATAAAACAGGCTGATAAATACCAGAACATATGGATAAAACAATAACAGGTCATTAAAACAGATTGTGAGTTACAGCAAGGACAGTGACTGATAACAAATGTGATTTAAGCAATTGTTTTGAAACTAAAATTGTGGCATAGTTAAAAAAAAGCAGCATCCCCAATTATCATTACTATTATTATTAGTAATATAATTGGTTAGTTTTGTTTGTTAACTTTCTAGGCATGGCACTCCTCTCCCTAGGAAAACAAAAGACTAGCGCTTTTATATTAGCAGTAGGATTAGACAATAGCATGCACAGGGACAGACGGTACACACAACTACAATTATTCAATCATACCGGTGGACAATTAGCTGCACATTGACATTTAAATCATTATTTTATCTTAAATGCCTGCTGTTATAAGCTCTACTGTCTGCATTGAGTGATAATGTCATTAAAACGCACATAAAAGTGTGTGTGTCTACATGTGTTTGTTGTGCAAGATATAGACATTAACAATGTTTTGTTTTTTCGCCATGGTTCTCCTTTTGCCTTTCTATTGTGTGAAATACAGTGTATTCTGAATACTATACTCAAACAAAAAAGCAGAGAAAAAAGAAACAACTCTGTTTCTAGTAACAAGGGTAAAATGCACAGTCTCCCCTTGAAAAGCAGCATTTACAGTGTGTATGTGTTCTCCCAGTGTGTCTCTCAGGTACGCTCTCCTGAGTGTAATCATGGCTGCTACATCCATGTCTCCTATATCTCTTCCCTGTTTAAAATAGGAACAGCGCTTCAGCTCCTCCATCATTAACAGGCTGCATCAAAGACACAGGCAATTATACACTTGGTGCATTCACCTTCTTTCACTGTTCATATCACACACTTTACCTCGATGATTAAGGAGGTTTAAAATAAACAGTGAGCAGACCTGCAGCATTAGCATAATAAATTGCTGTAAAACCAGCTGAAGCTGCCATTTACCTATGAAAGGTTGGCTGTTTCAGTTTGAAACATAAGGGTGATTATAGCAGAGATACCAGAGGGATGCTGGACATGCTTCAGATCAGCAGGTGGCACTCTCATGACAGTGAAATTGGCACAGCCCTTTACATTTTGACAGGATGTGATGGTGACTTTAGGAGGAGGAAGTACGCTACACTGAGGGAGCTCATGTGTTTGCCTTTTAGTTTATCTTAAGCCTTTCAGAAAGGACAACTTCAGTCATCTGGATTATAACTACCGGGTTTCAAAGATAAGCCACATCAGACCAAGGCAGATGGATTTTTTTTTTCTTTTCCTCATTTTATGGACAAAACACGTGAATATTGTTTGATGCGCAAGTACTTTATTTAAGAGTTGGTGCATGTAAATGATATATCCTACTTATAATGGCTTGGATAAGCTCCCAGGCCTAACAGTGTGAAATCACTTTAATGTGATTGTTGGATATAGCAGCAGGAGCTGAGATATTGACACACTATACAATAAACACATTACCTTTTTTATCTTTATTTTCTTTCTGCCAGTTCTCTCTTATGAATAGATTTTTTTAAAACAACATTAAAGTGAGGCAGTCTAATGAATGCCACAGGGGTCAAAATATTTATTTTTCATGGTACACTGTCATTTACTGTATATGGAGGAACTCTATTAGATGTCCATTCTCCTCCTACTACTCATAATACACATCTGTGCATGGCGTCTTTGATAATAATAGATATTTCCTATTTATTAATGTATTGCATTGTTTATGAAACTGAAATACCAAATACAACCATGACCAGGATTAAACCCTGTATCAAATTGGCAATGCACACTCACCGTTTATTAATGACAATACGACACACTATCGAACAATGGAGTTGTTACATATCTTAATTTATGAGATTGCCTTGTAATTAACAAAATTATAGTGTTTGTCTTGACAGATATTTTTCTCTGTTTCCATGAATATCAAGGATGACAGAATCGGTTTCAGCACACCTGCATGCATCACAAATTCACATCTGTCTCATAGCAGAATGACAATTACAACACTTATTTCTCTAATTTTCATTCCTCACTGTAGAACAGGTGAAGTGGGGGAAGCTGGTCCAGTTTATCTGCAGTAAGTGTGTATCTGTGCAGGCTTATTGATCTGTCAGTTGAGCAGTTTGCAGTTTGCTGTGAAAATAAAATTACGCTGCAATTCCCAACACGCTGTTGTTCTCCAGCTAAGAACTGAGATCAGCAGAAATAATTGCCTCCAACTCAAACCATTGATAAATTAAAGGTAATAAAGTCCCAGAATGGCAAAGGTCATGCACTGGATGAAATTAGTTGAGTATTTCCAATTTTACCTTGGACCTAAACTCCTGCTGTTAAGAGTCAAGGTCATATATATACTCTTGCCCCTTGTGCAGTTTTCCCTTGGTTGAATGCACAAGGGCTTTGTGGAGCAATTTCCTTCATATACAATCAAACTTGAGTGAGGTGTTAACATTGTAGGAGAAAGAAAACACACTGTGACTGTCTTGCTCAGACAACTCTAAACATTAATGAAGTCTGTGAACATAAAGTTCATTTATGATCAAATTGTACTCTTTTAAATCTGGTCAAACCATGCTATCAGTATGACAAAGTGCAAACAAAAAAAAAAACATCTAAAAATGCTTTCTAAAGTCGTTCAAATTTAATACCACGCAGCATGGGGAGATGCACTTTTTTAAGGCAGCATAGTGAAAGCCTGTCTCCTTTAATTTACAAAGTGAAAGATTCTCTCCCTGCACGCACAGTTTTTTTCTTAAAGCATGCCCAGTTCTTGTGAGACGAGATGGGAGAACGATGCAGAGTAAAAGAGGAAGCAGGGATGCTAAAAGCTTTATCTAAGAAACTGACTTTGAACTGCATCTCCAGTGAAAAGGAATCCAACCACTTACATATATGGTATTTTTGTTTTCAATCAACTGCTTTTTCATTCTAAGTGAAACTGTAACGTTGGACACTCACATTTATAAATGAAACTCTAGATTTATGGATGGATGGCCACCACGGCTGTTTACATGTGGGCTAATTATCTCTTCGGCTGATGGAATGTGCAGCTTGTGGTAATTAGTTGATTAGTGTGTATTTATACATATAGATCAGCTGAAACAGCACAACTCTAAAAGACACAGTAAAACACTCTGAGCAGAACCTCTCTCTTAATATATGTATGTAGTGAATATTGAAAAGAAATAACAGAGACGTGATATTTCAATTAAATTCATTCCTATAGGTTCACGCAACATGACTGCTGATTTCAATTTAGAAATGGCAGCTAAAGGCACAGTGTTGCACCACTCACTGTATTTTAACCACAGATGACATTTGCTTTTCAACACTGTCTCCCCTATCTAGCTTCAACATAATATTTTAATTTGACAATAAAAACAGGAAAGGTGACAGAGACATGGTCACTGATTCTGCTTTAATTGTGTTTGGTATTCTAAAACCCTATTGTGCACCTACGGAGAGATGTAGATTGTATTTAACATTTTAAAAGACTTGTGCGAATTTAGAGAGCAAACGGAAACATATTAAACCTGTATTTTATTGAATAGTTAAACATTCTCGTTAAACATTATTTCGACATGCATGGTGCACCTGTCTTCCTGTTTTCTGTTATGCCTGTCTACAAAGGGAATAAAACTTGAACCTTCAATCAGGGGATTTTAGATTCTTAAGACTGCTGGCTGCACCAAACTCCACAGAAACAAAGAGCAGCTAATGATGATCTGAGCGGCACCATATTCTACTGCACCCACCTGCACTTTGAAAAGGATGCAGTTTGAAAATGAATGAGCTGAACTGAAAGAACTTTTGAGTGTAATGAATGAATCAAAGGAACTGTGTTACCTTTATACTCCAAAGCTCAGAAGAAAGTTTACTGGTAACACACTTATCTTCCTCTCTTCAAGTTGAGTGGCATTGAGAAAAACCCAACTAACTGCTTTGAAAAATATCAGCATCAGTGAGCAAGCATCATATAAGTCCAGGTGGGATTTTGACTAAAAAAAAGGTTTATTCACTAACAGAAATATGCTTTTTTTCCCGCCCTATAGCACAAAGCAACAAAGGATTGATCCAATCAGTGATTCAACAGTTATTACACCAGCTTAAACATTTTTTCTAAACATTATTACAGCATATATATATAAAAAATATTGATTATTTTTTACCCAATTGTGAAAGTTGAGTAAGAAGAGGAAGTCCTTTCCATTCCTGACACATACAAAGCACAATCCAAAACACCCATCTGACACTCCATTTACAACAACCTCCTGTTACACTAATGAAAGTGTCACTCTTGCTGTTAATACAACTTGGTGTCCGTAAACACACAGCTGCCATCACTCCTGTCAGTGCGTCAGTCTTCTTCTGGATGGGGCAATTCAGTTGAGTCTGGATTACAGACATTGTGCAGAATAAAAACAATAAAAAATATAATTGCCTGTTCTGCAATACAATACATGTAGTGTATGTGCAGTGATAACACAGAAAGTATTGTGGCATTATACTGTAGCAAAACATTAAACCTTTACCCTATTTGCAGTGCAAGATTCGCCCATCTACTATTGGCTGATTTTTGGTGCCAAGTGATATCACCATCGATTTTGGTTTGCGGGTTAGTTACTCTTTAACACAGTGCTGTGTATTACAAATACACACAGTTTAGCCTCAAAGCACTTACACATGTACAAGAAAGTAAAGTATGTGAACATCATAACACATCCAATTGCAGATGGGATGAAAAAATCTATCTTTAGATCTTGTTAAATCTTTCTTTATTTTTCTTTTTACTTTACCTTTCAAGCAGCACTCAGAGTACATTGCTGTCCTCCTGGCTCAGTAAATTAAAAAGCACAGTCGATCAAGAATGCCTTTGGGCTTCATTAGCTCAATGATTTCAGTTACCAGAGCTGAGTTTACACTAGTAATCTTATTCTGGTTACTACATGATATCGTTTTCTTAACTAAAGTCAAACACAATGCATGGGATATGTAGCTGCCTTAACAATTGCAAACAATGAAAAATGCAGTAAGCACAGAGGAATTCAAGACTTGAATAATTGTGTTTTAGCATTTCTCATATCTCTCATTAGTTTCTAACCCAATCCAAATGCTACTAGATACCCAGAAAGAAGATATACATGGGGATAAAACCAGAAATTGCGTACTTAAGGAAACAAGATTTAGTCATAATCGCGTTGAGAATTCATGTATGCTCGACAAAGCACCAACACTTTATCTTGGTTATATCTGACAGCACTATCATGTAGAGAAATTCCATAAACAGAGATAGGCCATCATAAATCAAATGAAGGGGAAATAAGATGGTTGATCCCCATCTAATGAGTCCTCAGCAGCCAGACAGTGATACCTGAAGAATTCAGAGGTACACTCTTGACACCCAGAAAAATAAAGGCTTACTCTGTATTTGTTACAGCTTCCTGTGTATACTGTTCATCACATTCACATCACATTTAGAAACTATCTACCTTCTTAACAGTGTGTATATATTAAATGGCACATTGTACAAATGTGTTTTTCAACAACCTTTTTTTTCCCTGTAGCTTGCTTCCCCATTTCTCTGCTCTCACACACTGTTATAGATAGTGGATAAAGCCCCCTGTAGAAACAAGAGAACAGCTGTGAATAGCTTAGTGCTAGTCATGCTTGTCAACTGTGAAGTCCAAAATTATTCATTTTGATTAACTGCATGACTAGCAATGTTATTGTCAGTTTGGCAACAATAGCTCAAATCTGCTGCACTACACAATCTTACATAACACACCAACCTTTGTTTTAGGAGCCTCTTTGCAGAATAGTTTGATTTTGGGAAATATGCTAATTTGCACTTGCCCAGAGGTAGATCAAACAATTGAGACCACTGTCATGTTTGCCCATTAAATATAAGTAAAGCCAGGGGGTGGCTAAAGCTTAGCACTTAAAGAAAGAGCTAGTCTGGCTCTGTGCAAATGTAAAAATACACATCTAAAGCTAATTAATTGTTTAATTGTTCATTTGTTTGATCCATACATAAACCAAAGTACAGGATAGCTGTTTCCAGTCTTTCAGAAATCAGAAGACTGGTTTCATTCTTCTCATAACACTCAGTGAAAAAGCAAGTGAGAGTATTTACCAAATGTTGCATTATACATTTAATACTGTCTTTTCTATATAGGAAAACATTCAGAACAATGACACATTCACTGACTTTTACTCATTTTGGATGCCTTCAATTAAAGGATACTTTTCTTACTGTTTACAAATCTTGTGCAGAGCAAAGCTAACGATGAATATGTATTGATGTTCTTTGAGAAATTTACAACAAAATCAAGAGATTATGACATGTGTTACAACAAGCAAGCGAAGCTCTGTAAATGGATCTGTGCATTGCAAGGAGACTGAAAAACATGATTGCTGTTATTAGTCTTTGGAGTCGTTTCTAAACAAAATACCACAACTATAATTTTCGTGGCGAAGGAACATATCACCCAGTGCAACTTTGTGACTCACTGACATTTTTTTAATAGTTTTTGGACAACAACGGTCTACAGCACAGAGGAATATGATATATCAGGCTTTGGATACACACACACAATTCTTGTAAGTGTGATCAATTCATTGTTGGTTTGGCTCTACACATGAGATTTGTTGGCAATAAGAAAAATATAGAAAATTGCCAGCCGTCCTTTAATGCAGATCTGTGGCAAATACTGTGCCTCCACTAATTAATAAATGAAATCTCTCTAGCGTTGATATTTTGGGCCATTTTACAAATCTTCAAGAAAGACAAGAAGTCTGTGTGTGTCGTTAGAACTCGAGACTTGTTCTCAGCTGCTTAACTGTCATGCTTGCCATATGGTAGACTGTGATTAGATGGAAGCAGAGACACTTTACAAAGACGTGACCAGTGGCTAATTAATAGCAGAAATTTATAGCTACCAAGAAAGTTATGTGGCTTTTCTGTGAAAAGCATTTTCTCAAGATCATCACACTGTCACAGAACAATGTTGTTGTACCACAGTGTGTGTCATTTGATTATTAACTAGCATGGCACGGAGGTCTATTTTGGGGTTTGATGTACTGGTAATATTCCTGGATGCTGATTCCATTCTGTGCTTTTGCCTCCCACTGATCAAATAAAATTCACTGTGTATAAAAGGGCAAGGTTTATTACACTTGCCCAACACTGACAATACTTAATATGTATTTCTACTGCATATTAAAATTCAAGCCCAGACATACAATCTTCATCTGTTATTTTTATCTGAATAGTTAAGGCAGATGCATATACAGTATATGCTCCATTTAGTGCAACACATTGCAGAGTGTTGCTGTTCAGAAAAGACCATTATTTGAGTAGCTCCCATCAGCGGAACCCATTCAAGCTCATGCTATCAGTAGCTGATAACCAGATTAGCAGAGGGGTGGGTGAGACGTTGAGAGTGGGTGCTTGCTTAGATAATTTGCTGTGTGAACTGCCGAGGCTGATAATGAAAAGCAGCTACTAACCAAAAGGTTCCAAATCAATTTACAGATTTAGGCACATTTAGGAGAGGGCAGTGAAAAGGCAAATTGGATGATTACTGTCTGAGCAGATCATAATGGGAGGTGAGTAAGCTCTACTCGACAGATTTCTAACTTTTAAGAAAAATAAATATCTTCACTTAGCTGGCCTATCACAAAGAAGCATTTTCTTAACAACATGCTCTAAAGGTGAAAGTGTGATCTGTGATATATTAGACATTTTTTACAGGAAACAATGCACATTTTCAAATAAAAGAGAGCACTCTGCTTTTATTGTTGTAGTCTGCATAAGCAGTTGAGCAGATCTTATGAACATTTTTGCACTTCAGTCAGTGCCTGATTGCTTGCAGTTGGCCACCAATGTCATGTGACTAGGATCAAGTCTTATATGTGTAACTCCTGAGTAACAGTGAGTATATATCCTTTTGCCTGAAACCACCATCAGCAATATGTTCTGATTTGCCACAGTATGGGTTTTATTCTTTTTTATATAGTTTTGGCCATGTTCCTCTAATGGTTGTGAAAGCATTTTACTTATTTATTACTTACTTATCTTAATTGCTGAGATCTGGAGAACATATTTACGTGATAAGCTACATAGGTAATGAGATGATCAGAGTGGTTGTAAACAAATGTCCACATATTGATTTTACCATTGAAATTCCAGTTTTGACATGTTATCTAAAAGAATTACCTTAGAATGACAATGAAAATGAGTGTGGCCAAGATGCTGAATCACAGATTGGCAAGTACAGTATGTCGAATTTGAACCAGGACATGGCTTTACAAATTCAATGGTAATTTATTATAGATAGTTTAGGTGAAAACTTTAATGTTTGTTTTTCTATATTGTTGATATCCATTAAAAGCTATTGTATGTTTAGCTTCCTACCATCAGCAGCAGCACTGAGTACAAGGCAGTAGAGCAACACTGATAGTGAGTGAAAGAGAAATGATGCACTATTCTGTATTTTACATGGGTTGCATGGGGTTTAATGGAATTCACCAGCACTTCAAATCCTTTTTTTTTTGTTGTTACTTCACACACACTTGACATTTATGATAAATCTCCTGGAATGAGTGCTTTGCTTGAATGGTCAGCCAGGACCACAGTTTTTCTTGACATGTTTACCTGCTTAATATTTGCTGATCACGCACACTGAACTGTCAAACAGACAGTAAGCTGAAAAGAGCAGTCAGTAAAACAGCATTTGTGCCCTTCAGTTCAGTATGCATTCACTCATTTTACATGCAGGGTTACAATAGTTCTGTCATTTTTAGAATATATGTGTATATTTTTGAGCATAGTGTCTGTTAGTTGATACATACACCTTCCACAAAAACAATAGTCCCAACAACAACAACAATGCTGACACAATATTGCACAACACACTGTGACGGTACACTTATTAATGGCTATTGCAATGTGTAGATATTTTAATTGAGAGACCTGTCAGACTACTAAATTTGTCTAATGACCAAGTGGAGACATAACAGACATGCTGATTGGATATCACAGCAGAACACAAGGACAGGAAGATCGCCAGCCATCTGGATTCACGTTGATAGATAGAGATGAAAACAAGACACACACACACACACACACACACACACACACACACACACACACACACACACACACACACACACACACACACACAGACGCTCTCAAAATTATGTAGGTGTATCTATTAAAATCAGGTAATGATGTGATGGTAACATATAAGCAATATGCACGCTTATGAATCAGATTTGCGATTGAATGATATACTATTCAATTAAAAATATTTAATTATAATTTCACTCATTATGGAATACATAGACACACAATAAGTTTAGCTATCCTCTGACATCATGTGCCATAGAATTGCTGCATATTAATTTCAATAATTTTCTTTACAGATCTTTGGCTTAATTTCAAAGAACCAAAAGGAAATGTGCCTGTAATTTCTCTCACTCCAGCTTCATGTTGTCTTTCCCAAATACTTTCCTGACAGTGAAATATATTATTGCCTTAAACCAATGAGGTTAAAATTATCACATAGTGTTGTTCCCAAAATTTACCAAGTCAGACATTTATATGTTATGACATGTGAATAAGAAGTATGATAAATAAAATTAACTCCAGTTTTTCATAAATCTGACAGGGAGAAAAATCTTCTGGGTGAATTTGCATTTCCAACTGTGTTATTTAAATCTCTAGGAAAAGCCTTTTTCACCAAGAGCTTAAAACAACATCACAGGCATGGAGGGTTGGGCAGGACTATTTTGTGAACCACAGTTTATCTTTAGCTTTGCGAACACACAGATTTAAGAAAAGATGAAGGACACATATTATTACACTCCAAGATGGAGGACACTGCCATCTCTAAGACCCTGTCCGTCATGGGCAGAGGTTGGGGATATTAGTACCATATGAAAGACACCTAAAATCTAGCAGCTAGAGGGCCTGTCTTTCGCTTCAGTTTAGCCAAATGACTGAGTGTCATTACAGCTCTGCATAATACTGCCACTAATTTACAATTTCAAGCAGAACCTACTGCAACAAAACACAAATGAATGCTTTGTTTGCCTATGTAAACCAACGAAAGGGAATTTTTATCTGTATTTGCGCAGATCTCTGTGTTGCATCGTCCATGTCAATAGGCTCCTGTATGTGGAGCACAACTAGCTGAAGGGTCATCTGGAGCACTTTGTTTAGCATCTTATCTGCTTGTCTTGTGTTGTTTAGCAGCAATTATGAGCTTTGACAGTGACCTTTTTAAAGTTCTCCAACCTATGTGTCTTGTTACTCATGCAGCATGTGGTGAAAACATCAATTTGTCTCACAATAATCCTCTCCATTGTTTACCAGTTGATGTTTTCCTGTGACAAAATTAAACCCATCAAACAGTTAAGCTTTATAGGACCAGTGTGTAAGTTGTAGGGGGATCAATCGGCAGAAAAGGAATATAATATTCATAAGTATTTTTTAATTAGTGTATAATCACCTAAAAATAAGAGTTTGTTGTGTTTTTGTTACCTCATGTGAGCTCTTTATATCTACATAGGGAGCGGGTCATCTTCCACAGAGGTCACTATGTTGCACCTCCATGTTTCTACAGTAGCTCTGGAGAGCTAGATTCATGGCCATCATAGTTTTTCCTACATGCTTGGAAGAGGAGGGGTATTCAGTTGGTTGCAATCTGCAACCTCACTGCTAGATGCCACTAAATTTTACACACTGCACCTTTAAATTAACAGCCAATGATGATACACTTGAGTGTTCTGTAATCTCTCCTAGCTTGTCTAATTTTGTATATTTCCTCAGGAGGTTATATTTGACATTTTGACAGTTTGACGTATATGTCGTATATGTCTACCATGTTGAAAATTTCAATTATAGGATGCAGAGGGAAACGTGCATGGCTCATTTAATCACTCAGAGAATAAAAGTCTGAGAAATAATTTGCATGTCAATCGGGCAGAATGTGGCAAATTGCATTCCCTGCCCTAAATATGTTTGCATGGAAATAGTTCGCTTTAGATTTTTAGAAAATCGGGCCTGCTGCACAAATTTCTACCTGCTGTTGTTAATACAAGATGATAAATGATTATGGAGGTAAATTTGAGCACAGTTTCATCATTTGCTCATAATGACAAATTTGTTGAAGCTGGCGAGCCTCATTGAGAGACCTGTTTTGTTGATGGGTGGAACCTCTTTTGTGGTCATTAATGCATCAAAGAAGTGCTTATGGTTGTGCTGTTAAACTTTGGAGATGCAGGCGAATTCAAGTGCAAATGGATAGGGAGTCTCTTTCAGAACATAACAACATGAAAATAGTGGTTGTTTTAATATAATTGTAGTGTGCCATGAGTGTGTGTGATTTTCTGTTAAAGAACAAAATGTTAAAATACAGAAAAAGTTGAAAATCAGACATGAAAATATTTTTAAAAAATGATACACCTGTCTGTGGATATCTTCAGAATATCAGACTCGCTCTGAGATAAATGAAGAATGTCAATTACACAAATGAGCCAATGATTTATTCTGAGTCTTAAACGACAGGAAGAATAGGAATACACGTATTTGCACTGAAGACACAGGGTTCAGACTGCTGAGGCTAGCTGGAGCCTGTTGAAGCCTAGAGAGGCGAGCTAGCACTCCTCCTTATGCTGTAATAACCAGCTGTTGTTGATTGAGCCAGAATGCCTGGAGAAGTGCGCAGGCAGATGCTCTGGTGACACGGCGAGTGATGAACACCGTCTCGCAGCATCTGTATCACTGTGAATGTATGCGCTGACACACAGCTTCTCTCTCTCTCTCACACACACACACACAGATCTCTCAGCTAGGACAGTAATTGTCCACCATGTTATCCTAGGTCATTTTTGGGGACATTATATATAGACTTGCATTAATTTCCTGGAGACTTACCCTAACCCTAACCTTAATCACTGACGCTAAAATCAGCATTTTACCAATTGGGGATGTGGCTTTAAATTTGTTCCCGAAAGTAGCCTATGATAGACTCACACACATACACACACAGTTCTCAGATGGGACAGTAATTGTCCACCAGATCCAATGAATGTGGACAATTACTACAGAGGCTCATCAAGAGCATCTCCATCTCTTGTTTGATTTTGATTGTAAGCTGCTTGATGTGACTGAGTGGATCATCTGTCTTCATTTATCCTTATTTTAGTAAATGTTTTGAAACCTGGCTGTAAAAACCATACTTGGAATTAGCTGAATAATAATGTTATATAATAAAAAAAGAACAATAATATCATTTAATCACATATTTGGTTTTAGCAGTCACAAATCTATGATACTGCATTGTCTCCACTTCTAAGATACAAACATGTTAATCTGTTCTTATAATAACTAAAGGTAAATAAAACCGTAGACAAATGTAAATTTGAACACTGTGACCCTCTCACACACACATATACAGTATCAACAGTGGTGTCTTGGATTACCTTCCCTGGTTAAGATGATGCCCAAATGAAGGTTAACACTCACCAAGCTTTGATCGCAAATAAATGACACAGGTCATACCATGATCACACAAGCCTCACAGTGGGGGATTATGAGCTATGTCAAATATCAAGTGTATTTTCTTTTGAACGAGACCACCAGCTGTTAGGTGGTTAGTTGATAGATGTTGATAGAATTTGGGATTGCTTGCTGAGGACTCTGACAAATGACTCTTGTAAAAATTCTCTTTGATATTGTGGTAATCCCTTTGGATGATGAGATCAAAGATCGGTATACCAAGACAGCATTGTAATTGCTGCCACACATCTTAAATTAAACCGGTGGGTTAGTTCAATGTTGGAAAAATTAGACTGCCATGCAACAATGATGTAATAGTGTTACTTTGTGAGGCACTTATTCCCCACAGTGCTGCAGTTAATCACCGATGGTTTGTGCAGTCAGAGCTGCATTAAGTGATTTTTTTGACCACTCGGAGGAGAAAGAATCAAAACAAAGTCACAGCAATGAGCCTTAAAAATTGTACCTGCTTATCAAGTTCTCAAAGACATACTAAACAACATGAGTCCTGCTTAAAGGGCTCATTCAACTCAGCACAACTCAACACAGCAGAAATTATACGCCCCTCTTCAGTTTGCTGAATGCTCAAACCTATTCACTAACCACTAACTTACTTCAATTTTCTGTGGTCTTGGCAGGTACGGTCCATCATAGGACCAAGCATTGGTTTGCTGGAGTGGGTAATCACAAACAATGAGGTAAAAGCTTCACAGAGCTTCAATTTTTCATGTTTATAATGTATTTAAAGGACCAGTGTATGAGATTTAGTAGCATCTAGTGGAATCAGCGGCTGAAGAATGTAAAGTACTGAAGCCTGGTCTGCAAACACAAATGTCTGAGCCACAGTTTGTTTCTGTTGTTTATTCATTTATTTGTTATATATGTGTTTTTTTGGTTGCCATTGTCTAGAACATGGTAGACAGTGTATGAAAAACATTGAGGAGATGATGATTGAGCTGATGATTAAACATGAACATGAATTTCAACCATGAATTGTCTCTCTTCTTAAAGAGTGATTTTACATATTCAAATAAACTGCCCTGAATCCATCCACTGTAATATTTTTATAAGGCACTGGCTAAAGACAGCGATAATATCAGACTACATATGATAACTCTAATAGTAAAGGGGGCATAAATTAAACTGTGGGTCAATACAACTTCTAACTTTAGCACACTAGAGATCCATGTGCCGGGTTTGTCGATATGTTAATGTGCAATAGATGTACACACACGATGACATAGATTTTAATCAGTAGATCAGTAAGTTAAATCCTATACAGTTTAACAGAGATTTCAAGTAATTAGATATCAATCCACTGAGTCTGGAGAATGAAATGAACTCAATCTGTACAAGACTGAAAATATAATAATTTCTGAAACATAACTGCCAGTGTGTTAGTTTAAAAATACATGTAATCTAACATGAAAGTTATTGTTGTCATTACCAAGGATTTATAAGCTCTGACTTAATCATCACTAAATAGTTGTAACTGAATTATTTATGAATGTTAAATTGTTGCACTGGACTTTACTAATGTGTGATAAATTATTTGTTAGTACGTTTGCTAAACATCTGCTCAACAGTTTTAAAGGCTTGTGCAGCCTTTAATCAAATACTGAAACTTATTTATGTATCAATGTATTCATTCTTTCCCGTTAACTAACAGATTGTCAAGGCTTCAACATTATTGAAAGTTTTACATTGAATCAGAAATAAAGGTGTCTTCACATACTGTATGGCCTCTGTGATGTGATCTACAGTTCATGGTGGAGACTGTCCTTGGTTTAACCTTTCATTCTGGCAGGTTCAGACTATCAGAGGCTGCCATCTAACAGTTTTAATCCCTGCCAGGGCGCATCCCAAAATCAAATTCCCTGTTATATTTCTTTAATCACTCACAGTAACCATTTTGGCAGTGTTTTGACATTAAATGAGTGAGGTTTTTTTTTTTTTTTTTTTTTTAAGAGACCTTGAGTGCAGTCATCACCTCTTTCTCTTTTGCATTTTGTCATATTAAAATAATGTGTATTTAAATTTGTCTGAGAAGATTCTCAGTCATCCAGGTTATCCAAGGAGGGTGGAATCGAGGACAGTTGGATTTAGTTGTAGATACATGAAAAATCTATAGCTCTCATCCAAGGGGTTTCTTCTGATGAGGAGTCTCAGGTATTTATCATCTGTGGGGTTGTTATTGATCATTGATACCACTTGGTTTGTTAGTGCTCCTGGCTATTGTAATGAGAGTTGTTGGAATGACCTGAGGCCAAGTGCAAATGACCACTGGAGTTGTCACATGAGGCCAAATGTGAACGGTTGTTAAATCTCCTGGGAAGAGATGAAAGGACATCATTGCAGGTGGGGGATAAGTGGTGTTATAGACCTCCTCCTCTTTTCAGGGATGTTTTCTCTACTTTGATGTAGAAAAACCATGCCTCCTTTGCTCCTCTTTCAAACCGTCTGTCCTTTCTATCCAAAATAGGTACATTGTTGTCCTTGAAACATCATCCCTTATCTTTCAATTGTAGGTAAATTACTGAATCTGATATACAAATCTGTGTATTCCTTACTGCATACACTAGATTAGTTTTCTTGTGTTTGGGTGCGCAGACTTTCAGGAGGACCAGTTTTTGTTTTAGTGTGTTGCTAGGTTTAAAAAAAAAACAAGGATAAAATATTTGTTGAAAATCCTCCTGAGTTTCTCAGACACTACAGACAGGTATGGAATGACAATGTTTTTGTGTTTATGCTTCTTTTCTCCACCACCCACAGTGTTGGTGTTCTTCCTGGATCATGTGGCTGTTTTCACAAAGGTCGAGTGAGGGTATCCACAAGCTTTAAGTGCATCCTTCAGGTATTTGTGCTCCTTTTCTTGGGCCTGGGCACTTATTGGTACATTATCAGCTCGGCGGTGCAGGGTTCTGATAACACCTATCTTATGCTTCAGTGGGTGGTGAGAGTCAAAGAGTAAGTATCGGTCTACATGTGTGTGTGGGGGGGCTTCCTGTTTACTCTGATGTTGAATACTCCTGTCCTCTTCAAATTGTACGCCACAGTCCACAAAAAGGTCAAGTTGTTGTTCCTGACATCCTCTCATGTGAAATTGATGTTATTGTCCATTCAGTTAATGCGCTCTATGAAGGCTTGCACTTCCTGGGTCTTATTTTTGACCCATGTGTCCAAACATCTAAAGCAGTGACTTGGTACTGTTCTTCTGAAGGAGTTCAGGGCTCTGCTTTCTACTTCTTCCATGGAGAGGTTGGCCACAATGGGAGATACTAGTGAGCCCATGGCACAAACAAGCCTTTGTCTGTAAACTCCCCCATTGTACTCAATAATAGGTGGCGTTCAGACAGAGGTCCAGCAGTTTGGAAATCTAAATTTAAGTTGTGCATTTTATCAAAATGTATATCTCCCAAGAATCTCTGCCATTTATGCAGTATGTTACTGCTATTATTTGGATTTATGTGACCCTACATCACATCACATTTCTTGGAATGTGTTTGAAACTTGTATCATATCTTATAAGGCTGTGATGATGAAGGCAGAGGAAATTAAGACCATTATCAGATCCAATATCATAGAGAAAGTGCACAATGGCACGTTAACGCTATCTGTTTCAGTTGGAGCAGACAGTAATTGCTTTTACCATGAGCGTGCCTGTGGGTTTTCAGAATGTAAATCTATCTATCTATCTATCTATCTATCTATCTATCTATCTATCTATGCAGTCATTTTGAAAAAAAAAAACAAACAAACTTGTAGGACAGTCTCACCTCAACCAGCAATCACAGCAGTATGTTAAGCCATAGGTACTTTACCAGGAGTACTGGGAATATGATGCAGCAGATTCTATTTTCAGCCTCAGCACATGAGCTCCAATTGCTGGGAGGGGTGAGGAAACACAGAGGTGGCTCAAAGGTAGAACAGCTTGGTTACACACTTGGCCATCATACTCAGTTTGAGTAATCAGTGTGCTGGTTAATGAGAACGGATGATACTGTGGTCCCTTAACACAACATCGGGATTCAAATCTTTTTAGCTGTATAACACACAGCTACGGGAGGTTGTGTCAGCAAACTGTGAAAGCGAGTAACTGCAGGAACAGTGGCGATGTTGGAAGAGGAGAAGAGTGGTCAAGGGATGACAGAGCAATCTAAGAATAGGAGACGACAGGACAAGGTGATAAAGGACAGGACAGTGGAAGGAGAGGCAGGACAAGAGAGGGCATGAGAGAGGAGGACTGAGACAGGATTGGACAGGACGGGGTGAGAGAGAACAGGACTGAGTCATCATTATGGTAATAGAAAGGAGTAGTGAGCGCTGAGCAACAGAAGCACTGACTCACTCAAATGCACTTCGCTGAAACATGGAATGTCATAGCACCCTCCAGGGAGAGGATTATCAGTCCAAGGTTAGAAAATACATACAGCGCATCATTTTGTCTGTGGTTCAGCTTCAGGTTGACCCTCTTGTTAGACTGTCATGTGATGAAACTCTAGTCAGAGCTTTTTTGTGATTACTGCAGCCAAGAATGCTCGATTTGCAGGGCTTTTCTCAAAAATTGTGATACAATTTGAAATATTTTATGTGCTCTTATTGTGTAAAAATTGCAGGATTTGGGAAAAATTGCCAGTAAAGGAAAATAATGATTCTTTAAAACTGCTACCAATGAAGAGTCATATGTAATCACTTCCTTCAATAAAAAGCATACTTCGTGCCACAGAACAACTGTATTTCAGTGCTGACCAGCATTGACCTTCTATGGCATACAACTTTCAGTCACAAAGCCCCGCACCCCTTAGTTCCTGTTGCTATGTTCTCACATGGCACAGTTGATAAGTAGCAGTTTACAATGATAATGTGGCAGATTTACCAATCAAAATTCATAGTAATTCTTGAAACAACTGGTCCTTGACTTCAGGGAGAGGTAGACAAATGCAAGCTCTAAATTCTTGCAACCCTCTTTTTAATTTTTCTGACTGCAACAACTGTGCAGATTCTATTAGCTGTAGCTAGCTGGCTACTTAATCTAATGTTAGCTCTGTGAGTTAGTTGAAAATGTTGTCTTCCACTGAAATTTTAATGTTTCTGACTGATATACTTCACTTTAAAATAAGGACCCTGTAAAAGAGTCTTAAATATGTACTCGGTGGCTACATGTTGTGGAATTTTGGAGCTGATTTCACTGACAGTTTTCAGGTTGAAGAAGAGAAGAATCAGAGAGAAATCTGTTTGTATTTTATCTGGAAAAGCTTTAATGACAAAACCTTGCAAGGGAGAACAAATCAAGAGACACGTCCCTGTTGTCTGGACGGTGTCCCCAAACTCGTCTGACGCCTGACAGTCCGAAACCAGCCTTTCAAGCCAATCAGAAATCTATGACCTAAATTCGTATCTTTGCTTTTGCCTTGTCTCAGCTGGTGACGCCTGCATCTGGCCTTCGTTCACCATGAGGCTCCTGGTTTATTAAACAATGCATGTTATCTTCTGTCTGAGAGAACAGAAGAGTACAGCTTGACATTTTGTTGTCCTGGTCAGTTATGGATTTTATCCATATCACTACATATTGTGCTAACAGACTGTCCAAGGCAAAGACTCACTCACCACTCGATGGTTCATGTAGGGTATGGAAATAAAGAAACAGTATTGCATTACAGTGTAGAGCTAGTAGTCCTTATTTGAAACTTTAAAAGTGAAATATATGATCAAAATATGACCAAAGCATAAATCTGGCATCCATCTTGCTTAACAGACTTGCTGCCCTCCACATATGCTGATCTGCTGCCTGTTTGCTTGCGCTCCCACATTCATGTCCCCAAGCCCAACAGTGTTTGTTAGCCCGCCACTGTACTGCCTATTAATAATTATTTGGAATAATTGAAATGTCTTTATTTTTTCCAGGGCTTTACCTGTTTTGTAATGACACAACATACAGTTTTGGTGGATTTTTTTATTTATTGTAAAAATCATACAAATGTAACATGAACACAATTATCACAGTAAGTAAAAAAAAAAAAAAAACACATCGAAGTGATAACATATCAGTTTCTAGGCAACAATGATTCCAAAGCAACTGGACTTAGATTTGTCTTATGAAGACGTTTCGCCTCTTATCCAAGCGGCTTCATCAGTTCGTAACGCATCGGCCTGACTAGTCCTCACTAGTCTGACAACACAGTGGAGATAGACCCAGGTATTTATCCCTGCGAAAGTGACCGCCCAAACTATCTCCTAAGACAATAGTTCGTTAGTGGAGTTTCACCTGACCATTGTTTTGGTCAGTGAGTCATCCCTGTGAACGACAGTCGTTAGGAGTGGATGGGGCTAATGGCAGATTACAGTCGTTAGGCATGATGGGTGTTTGCCTGTGAACGACAGTCGTTCTGCTCGTTAGAGTCACTTGTTGTTGGTTTCGGGCAGCTTTTGTTCTTAAATTTCCTGGGAATGGTGGAAAGTGCAGCATTGTAAATAGGTGAAAGATTGTGTCTCAAACCCCCTCCTCTGTTTAGAGATGGTTTCTCTACTTTTACATAAATGGCTTCTTTGACTCCTCTCTCAAACCATCTGTCCTCCCTGTCCAAAATTCTGACATTACTGTCTTCAAAGGAATGGTCCTTTTCCTTAAGGTGTAAATAGACAGCAGAAACTGGACCTGAGGAGGTTGCCCCACCCTGAGAAAGAAGTCCTAGCAAAGGGACTGAATTTTGCAGTAACACCAGACCATGTTCCTATAGTTGAGCTTATCACAGCAACAGAGGCTGCGATAAGGAAAAATAAGCTTAATGATACAGAAGCTGAACAGCTGAGGGTGAAAGTATCTGCAACCCTGTCCGGTGCTAAGGTCCCTCCGTCAAACCTCACCATTCATGAAAGGAAAGCTGTGGCATCGCTGAGCAAAGACAAAAACATCACAATCCTGCCAGCAGATAAAGAGAGATGCACAGTTATTTTAAACACAGAGGACTACCATTCTAAGGTTGACACTCTGCTTAATGACAAAAACACATATGAAAGCCTCAAACGAGACCCATCCAGCGGGTATAAGAAAAAGGTTATAGCATGCTTACAGAAATTACAAAAAGATGGAGCCTTTGACCGCTCACAGTACCTCAGGCTTTACCCACAAGATACTATCCCATGCCTATATGGACTCCCCAAGATCCATAAAGAAGGGGTCCCACTCAGACCCATTGTTAGTAGTATCAACTCTGTCACGTACAATATTGCCAAATTTGTGGCTTACATTCTAGCCCCTTTGGTTGGGAACACACCTCACCACATCCAAAACTCACAGGAATTTGTGGGAAAAGTCCATGGTTTAAGACTAGAAAATGATGAAACCATGGTCTCCTATGATGTAACATCTCTTTTCACTTGCATTCCAACCATGGAGGCAGTGGAAACTGTGAGATATCATTTAAATCATGATGAGAATTTACCTAACAGGACCAACCTCACCCCAGACCAGATCTGTCAGTTACTGGATTTGTGCCTAAACACCACATATTTCCAGTTCAACAACACTTTCTACCGGCAAAAGCATGGCTGTGCGATGGGCTCACCAGTGTCCCCAATTGTGGCTAATTTATACATGGAAAAGGTGGAACAGACGGCCTTAAAATCATATAAAGGAACATCACCAAGCCATTGGTGTAGGTATGTGGACGACACATGGGTAAAAATCAAAACCCAAGAATTACAGCACTTTACTGAGCACATTAACTCTGTGGACAAAAACATCCAGTTCACTAGAGAAGATGTGAAAAACAACCACTTACCTTTTCTGGATTGTGATGTATACTTTGATGATGACAGGAACATCCACATTGGTGTATACAGGAAGCCCACTCACACAGACCAATACCTTCTTTTTGACTCACACCATCCTCTGGAGCACAAACTGGGAGTTATCAGAACCTTGCAACACAGGGCTGATAAAATACCCACCACTACTCAAGCCCAGGAGAAAGAGCATAAACATTTAAGGGGAGCTCTGAAAACCTGTGGCTATCCCAGTTGGACTCTGGAAAGAAGGACACGATCCAAAAAGGACAATAACTCAGAGGGAACAGAAACTAAGGAAAAACGGAAAAACATAGTCATCCCTTATGTATCTGGGGTATCCGAAACTCAGGAGAATCTTTAACAGACACCAAATCCCTGTTTGTTTCAAACCTGACAATACCCTCAGACAAAAACTGGTACACCCAAAAGACAAGCTACCACATGCCCAAAAAAGTAACTTGGTATACGCTGTCCAATGCAGCGAAGATTGCAAAGATCTGTATATTGGGGAAACAAAGCAACCACTAAATAAAAGAATGGCCCAGCACAGAAGGGCAACCTCCTCAGGTCCAGTTTCTGCTGTCTATTTACACCTTAAGGAAAAGGACCATTCCTTTGAAGACAGTAATGTCAGAATTTTGGACAGGGAGGACAGATGGTTTGAGAGAGGAGTCAAAGAAGCCATTTATGTAAAAGTAGAGAAACCATCTCTAAACAGAGGAGGGGGTTTGAGACACAATCTTTCACCTATTTACAATGCTGCACTTTCCACCATTCCCAGGAAATTTAAGAACAAAAGCTGCCCGAAACCAACAACAAGTGACTCTAACGAGCAGAACGACTGTCGTTCACAGGCAAACACCCATCATGCCTAACGACTGTAATCTGCCATTAGCCCCATCCACTCCTAACGACTGTCGTTCACAGGGATGACTCACTGACCAAAACAATGGTCAGGTGAAACTCCACTAACGAACTATTGTCTTAGGAGATAGTTTGGGCGGTCACTTTCGCAGGGATAAATACCTGGGTCTATCTCCACTGTGTTGTCAGACTAGTGAGGACTAGTCAGGCCGATGCGTTACGAACTGATGAAGCCGCTTGGATAAGAGGCGAAACGTCTTCATAAGACAAATCTAAGTCCAGTTGCTTTGGAATCATTGTTGCCTAGAGAAAAATATGACCTGGACAAATGAGAATATACACAGGCTTAACATATCAGTTGTATTTAGCATGCAAGCCTAATATTTTGGGAGGATGATGAAGCATAAATACACAGCTGGTTAGCATATACTGCATTATAGTGGCCTAACAGGGACTCAGCACCCAGTACTGGAAGACTCAAAATACTTGATACATTTAGTAGTAGTCTGGCCTGGAGTATACAATGAGACAACTCAAACTTCCCATCACTAGGATATCCTGGGGTCTGGCTGGAGTTGCTGGAGTGTAGACTTCCCTAAATTCAATAAAGAGCAAGACAAAGCCACTTACATTATCCTCTGATATAGAAATCTCCAGGATTGACTACCACATAGTGATGAAGTACTTCACCAATAACGTGTGTGTCAATGGGGCCAATTTTCTAGCATAATCTATAGTCTCACAAAATGTAGCTCACTAACAAAATCCTCATTGACCTTGGAAGTAACACTGGGTTACTAATGCAGGTAGTAAACCCAAATAAAAAGACACAACCCTCTAAATTCAAACACTACATAACATGTCTCACTCTTACTACACACAGCTGCAGAATGTGTAGGAATCCAAAACTTGACAGGCCGGCTGTGCATAGTTGCCTAGCTGTTATTGGACAGCTGGGTTTAGCGAAGAGTCAATCAGCTGCTACTTATTTAAGACACAAAATCAACCGGCCACTAACTGATATCAAGTTGTTATTTGGGTGATGCCTTTATCTTTACATTAAAACATGCCTCTTACCTCAGTAACATCTGATGCTTCTGAGAACATTTATAGCCATTTTTGAAAATAGATTTTCATTGACATCCAAACAAATCTGCTATAATATGCTGGATATTGTTTGATAAAAGGCAATAATTGGATTTTTGAGGTTTCATCTGTCAGATCACAAAAGAATAGAATGGGAGGGATCTGGTAAATAGTTTTTTTTTTCTTTCAGCAATGTATTACAAGATAAAAAGCAGTCAAATTGGAGAGTGAATGTAAAGTCTTGATTTACATGCATCATCTGTATGCAGTAGTTACAAGGATATTTTCATAATTTTGCAAGCTCAGTTGAACCATTACCACTTTCCTAATGAGCTGCTAATGAGTGTGAAAGAGTGTGGAGTGCCAGATGCAGTGCCCCTAATAACTCATAATTGTGGTTCATACTGTAAATTACTGCATCACGTAAACTGATGATAAGTATCAATAAGATGCCTTAAGGACTTTTCTACCCTACTTTATCAATTAGCATACCTGATTTCACAACTGGATTCTCTTTGATGCAATCAATTTGGCATAACTTTGCTGTTTTCATGGGAATAATGTCATATCAAAGACTCCAGACAGCACATTTATGACATTTATTAGGCTGAGTGGAAACCCAGGGTGCCCCCGCTGTTTCTACAATAAATCCAATCACAATTTTAATTTGCTATCTTGGGACATATGGCCCATGTCACTATTTTTTAATTGTTGTATAATAATTATTAGACCGTGTATAGACTGGCAGTAATTGCCTTAAAAAACACACAATGAGCTGTGGTGGTGAGGGTGCACTGCCACATGCACCAACACAGTCGTCTCATTGAAGTAAATGAGGTTGTCTGCATTTTCTGATTCAGTACTGTCGCTCTGAATGCGACCTTACCATCACTTCCATCACATCACATTACAACACTCCATTTCTTTTACAGGTAATTTAATTCTTGTGTGGTTTGCATTCAACAAATGTGGTTAATTCTAACTTGTTTGAAGTAAAAATGAGCAATATTGCACTAGCAGCATGGCTCAAGAGACAGCAATGTCATAGTGTACACCACCTTAGTCTAGACTGAAATATCAACAACCACTGAATGGACTGCCATAAAATGTATGTTTATGGATAAAACCTAATCACTTTGGTGATCTCTTGACTTTGTCTCTAGCACCACCAAGTTGACATTTGTGGTTTTGAGTAAAACGTTTCAACAAATCGGTGAAAGATTGCCATGACTTTTGGCACAGACATCCATGTTCCTGCTGACTTTTTATCTAGCATCATCATCATCAGGTCAAACTTGAATTTGTTCAATAACTTGGTGTGACATCTCACCTTGTTGCAGTGTATTCAAAGCTGCAACATCACTGTTGGGTGTGGTTGAAGGTGCAACTCAGCACACTTCTGACCACACCCTTGTTAGTGGTGCAACAGACTTGAACCTTTCAGCCAGAGAGGGCAGTAAAACACTATTGATGGTGTTCTTACTTATGTACATGGATTATTCCTGATGTTTGAATGTCACCCATTTGATCCTTCAAGTACAGCTGGATAAAACCAATACAAGGGATTACTTGCAAGTCCAATGTGACCTAGGTCTTTTTGACGGTCATTACAGCTGTCGGGACTGGTGGCTGTCGACCTTTTCTGATATAACTTCTATTAAACCCTTCTGTGTGAGTCATTTCAGGACATTTAGAGGGATTTAACTCTGCTGGTGCTGTCATTTGCAAACTGAGCCTTCTACTGCGAGAGCGTTAAGCTGTAGCGATGGGAGCATCTGCACGAACACTAGCGCATGGGAATGGGGGCTGTGTACATGTATGTGTTGCATTTAATGGGGTCATATCCTCACCTTATTGTTTCGGACCTGGGGGCTTATCTAGAATCTGTTGTGACGCAGAATCACCATGGCGATGTCATCTCGATGCTAACACCAGTGGGAAGGCTGCCTCTTTTAGGTTTCATTCAGCTGTTTTTCTTTTTAACAGTAACAAAGAGCACTTTGTCTTTAACCTTGCCTCCCATTATCCTCGGAGAGAGGCGGGTGCCCGGTTAGCCATTCAAGCAGAGGCTGTTAATGCCATAAGAAAACATATTCATCTGTTTGTTGGTGTCTCTGGCCAAGCCACTGCAAACCTCTGATAAAACTTTAATGGCCTTTGTGTGTTGGTGTGTCTGCAATCGCTGGGGAACACCTATCACACATGGAGCACCCGCATTATGGAGCATTTTATGAGTGTTTACTTGGGCTGATATCCTGTCTGGATAGTTAATGCCTTTCAGCCATTTTCAAAGGCCTCTCTCTTTTTGCTGTTCTTTCCCACTGTCATTCTATCACTCCTTTCTTTTTTTTGTCTTTGATTACAATTAAATAGTCAAGTCTACTGATGACATGGGGAAGAGATTCACAGTCAAGAGACATATAAGGATCCTAACAAGTACTAACAGGCTGAACAGAAAACATGACATTGCCCTGCCTGGGCTCTTTTTTGTCTATCAAGACAATTATCTGTTGCAATAAAAATTATTCCATATATTACACAATAAATGAAAAGAGTAGAAATTACAGTAATGACATTATTTGTGTTCCCCAATACCATATACTTTTGTTATTTTATAAAAGTCACACCAATGCTTACCTGTCATTGTTATCTTGTTCAGAATATGTCTGACAGATGGTTATTTTATCGCTGACATGAGCAGCATTTCCTCCATGTCTCAGCCTGACACATTTTTCATTTCTCTCTGTGCTGCTGCTGCTGAACAGCCAGTCAAAAACTGAACTGAGGGCATTTTTATTTTAACTGTAACAGGATGAGGTGTTCGCCACAAGTTCGAGGTGGGCATGTTTTCTGCTCACTTGTTTTGTCAAGTTGCAACCTAGGACACGATTTATATTTTATAGCACTGTCATGGCATAGATTCGAAATAATCTCCACTTTTCAAATCACTGAGGCTGTCGTGTCTGTTTGTACTTCATTCACACTTTTTCCCTTTTGTACACATGCATGTTATTTCACACATTACATTTACACCATCACAAATATCAGATGATCAACTCTATAATGAAAGATTCATAATAAAGAGAACAATTTTTAGTGAGCCTTATGTGAGTTTTCTGTAGCACTTATTGGATCATGATGGTAATTTGAATTCACACTCACATCAAACTGCAACTGGTAAACTTAGGTAAACATCTTCAAACATAAGAACACAACTGTATCAACTCTTAAAAAGCAAACCTATTAAGTATGAAAGAAAAAAAGAGAAAGTGCCCATCACCCTCAAGAAAAGCAGACGTGACAAGAGGCAATCAATACAAGACAAACGGTGTTGGGGCAGGACCTTCAGATCACGCTCTTTTTGACAAATGAGCCCAGCTTTGTGAAACAGACAGTGAAAACAAATACTCTACCTTCTGCCTCAGGCACCGCAATTTTGTAGGTAAGTGACATTCTTTGGAATGATTGGAGACAAAACAAAAGAACAAAAGATAAATGTTTTATTACTGTGGAAGAGAGAGTATGCTCGCAGCTAAATGTAACTCCAGACAAGAAGTGGTGTCATAAGAGTGAAGTGGTATTTTTAGAGGTAAGATATACAGTGTATAATTATGGATTATGCCCACAGTGGAAGGACAAAAAAAATCCTCTCCTGGGTCATCTACATTTGCTTTCAGTTATGCCAGTTTTTCACCACTGAAAGATTCAAAACCAAGGCAAAACCACTACACTGAATATCTTTTCTATGGATAAAGTAAGGATTAACAAGCATCTTCACACAGAATTTTTGCTCCAGTTGAAAAGATCCTTGAGGGTTCCTACAGCATGTTGGGCACTGTCCTTGCCCTCTCATTTTCTAAAAGCCAAATTAAAAATAAACAAAAACAGCTTGTAAGTTGAATGACATTACAATTAGCTGCCTAATTTCTTTCCTCCAATCCAATCTCTTTGGGTATTTTGCAGCGATTGCTTAGCAGTCCTTCACATGGAGAACGATATAATCTATGCTGTCAGTCAGGCAATGTGACACTCAAGGGAGAACTGCAGCTAGGTGATTGACTCAAAACAAACTGCATTACTTGGGGACTAAACAGTGCATTGACAAACAGGACATGCTTCCAGGTGGTGCAGACACGGACATAAACCTAATCTCATCATCTACCAGTCCCTTGGCTTGTGCATGATAAAATTTGTACAGGGACATTGAGCGTAATGTGTTGATAGGCTTATTTGTCACTTTAATGAGTTTGGACACAGGAAATTTGTGAACAGCTTTTGTTGCCTGCAAGCTCTCTTGTTGACATTTGTGTCCTCTCTCCTTCTCTCTTGTGTCATTTTTCAGATTTCAAAGTTGTACGCGACTGACAGATGTTTAAATCCATATCTAATTTTAAAGAAGTTAAGGTCAGGGATCCACTCATGCTATTGGTCAACATATTATCTACACCCTGAAAAACACTAAAAAAAGAGACAGATTGACCATCTTAAGCAACAAATGAATAAATCACTAATTTATTTTATACCAGATAAAAGCTATTTAACGTGTTAAAATCCTGTAATTGTCTGCCTCTTAAGCATCTGTGACTGATACCCAGAGGGCCAGCAAACACCTCCTATCTTCCAACAACTCCATCTCATAATGGACTTTTAATGGGAGTATAATAGGTTTTATGGAGTAATGAATTTACTGTAATTGTTGCCTTGGGTGGCAAGAAAACAGCAGCACAGTACAGGAAACAATTTCAACTGGTCCCTGATTGCAGTCACATTCATATTCTGACTTATGCAAAATACATGCAGACATTACATGGAATATTCTGCCTGGATATTGCACTGTACATATGGCATTGATGCAGTTTGGACACACCTTCCTATCTAATATAGAAATAAATCCACAGTATACCCAGATAGCAAAATTGCTGTGGCCCACACTCCTGTTTCCCAGATCTGGGCCACAAGCAAGCCGTATGTCAACCACAAACAAATCACATAAAGCAGAACTGGCCCACATCCAGAATACACATACCTGAGAGCACCACATCTTGACCAAAAAAGGCTCAGATTTGATTGGGGATATTTGGGCCATATTTCCTATTTTACATGTAGGTCATTTCAGGCTCACATCCATTTTGTCAGGGCCAGAAGAAGTTCAGCAGTGCCGCATCATTCTCTGAAGTGGCCCACTTCTATATGCTATCTGGGTAAGTGTTTGCACCAGAAAATTTTACCTTTATATTGCTTTTTAGCCCAGGTCCTCATAAAAAAGCTCCTATAATCAATATCAAACAATAAAAAGATAACATACTGCTGGATGCATTTGGAAGAGGAAGTAGAAGTGGAATTCCGATAATTTTCTCTGCAAATGCCACAGTAATGGTCCCACTGAGTTACATTAGTGGCAGCAAATGATTTGTTGATCTTTCTCATTTTTGGTAAATTATAAATGAGTTCATAATTTTGCCCACTTACTCAAGTTGCAATTATGAAACTACTTTTTAATTTGTTTTCACATTCAATATGTGCAGTAATGTGAACAGTATCCAGAACACATGCATGAGGATACCTACAGGTATAAAAGACTGAAACTGCCAAAACCAAAATAAATAAAGGAATAAATAAATTACTCAAATAAATAAATATTCCATTAATTGCACCAAAATAATATTAAAAATAAATGTAGGCATTAATTACTTAAAAAAATGTGATTTGAATGTGAATTGATATTTCTGTTTTAACATGCTTTTGTATTTATTTAACTTTATATTATATATATTGTATTAATTTACTTTCCCATTTAATTTTGAATAAAAGTTCAAAGTACCTCAAAGTACCTCTGCCTGGTTCTCTCATGGTTTCCACACCACATGTTATGGTATAACTCCTCTAGTCTATTAGCTGCCTCTCTTAACAGCTCTGACGCCAAGCATCTAGCTCACTTACAGCCCTCTACCCACTCCTTTTAAAATCAAACACTTCTCCCTCTTACCTTGACTATCAGTGTGAGAGCAAGGCATGTATAGTTGATCAATGCACTGTGATGTTGATCAACTAATAGGCAAAATGTTGACCCCATAACACACTTTGAATGACAGCCCCCTCATTTGCATGATGCAACAGAAATGCATAAAGAAATGTAAAAATAAAATAAGTGAGTAAGTTTGAGGAAATAAATAGTGGGAAAATACAAAGGGAAATAATACAGATATAAACACATAAACCAATACGTTAATAAGTAAATACATATCAAAATGAATACATTAATAAATAAAATGGAAAATTAAAAGGGAAATTAATTAAAGAGGGGAAGTGATACAAAGGTAAATAAATACAGAAACAAATTAAAGCAGAAAATAACAGAAATAAGCATTTATTAAAATAATTGTCTACACTTATTTTCAATATATTTGGTGCATTTAATAGCACGTTCATTTATTTATTGACTAATTTCTTACTTTACTTTTGATTTTGGCAGTTTCAGTCCTCCATACACACCCACACAAACACACACTTGCCAAGCAATAAGCAGCAGATCAAGCTGTGATAATTTTTCAAACTACGTCCTGGATCCAAGAACTACAGTGGCTGACAATTCACATTTAATTAAACTAATTGTATCTTGTCACTTTTTGTTGGTACTCGTATGTTATATATAATATAACTTTTGTTAGTGTTACTATCAGCCAAATTGGAGAATTGTACTCATGCAGAATTATCAGATTCATTGCAGTAGTTGCAGAGCACCATGGTGCCTCGTACAGTATTAGTGTCTCCTACCAGGTTGGCTGGTCCTGATTAGAGTACTGCTGGTTTCCACTGACTCTGTTAATCCATGTGGTGAGACAGATGCTGTGAGAGCTGATTATGTATCCCCAGTGGCAACATAATACAGTCTGTTGAGCCTAAAGAGGTTGAAGTGGTCACCTGCTTTGGCTTCAGTAGCAGTATATGGCCACAGATAATTTCAACAGAGATTAAACCCATTTTTGGATTATCTCTTCATAATACACAAATGGTGATAATTTCATAAAGCACTGTTGTGTGTTGCATCATTTGAGATGTGAAAGTAACACTAGAGAGACTGAAGTGAAACTGGATTGTATGGTGGTAGATGACTGGAGAAGAAGTGATATTTTTTAGGATTTGGGCAAGTAAACCATAGATTTTTAAAAAGGAAATGTTTAAAATGTTCATGGTGCATGTATGTGAGCACTCAAAACTCATTGTTACAGAACTAATTGTTTCCTTCACTGAGAACATACTGCTGTGATCAGAACATAATGCAGCATATCTACTCCACTGGGAAAATTACACTGCATGACAGTGCTAGGCTGCTGTTTTATAAAATTATAAAAATAAATAGACTTGCAGTGTAGGTAAGGAGACTGGAGTGGGTGTGATTTGAAAACACAATTGAAAATTTAGGGTTTAATTCAGAGCTCTGGCGACCGGCTGTGCACCCATCTGGTTAATAGGGAAAAGGATTTTATTTTCAAGCTGGCTGTTTCGTTTTCAGAAAACATAAATGGAAGCAGGGAACCTTATCGAAGTGAAGTATTCTGTTGCACAGGGAGGATATGCTTCTCTAGTCTACAATGCATGTATACATACAGTGGATACATGGACACAACACATTAAGGTTAACAGCAACACCAGCAGACACTGGTCACCAGTCAGTTAAATGGTTACATATGTATACATTGCTCTTTAATGCATAATCAATAAATGTTAATACAGCTATCCTTAAATTATTATAATTTCTTATCTATTTTACACTAAATCCTATATTGAAAGCAACTTGAAACTAGCAATTGAGACCATAACTCTCTAGGAAACTGTTTACTGAGGTAATAAATGAAGTGAGAAGGGTCAATTTCTCATAAACATCCATACAGTCCGACTTCTTTTTGCAACGAGTGGAGTTGCCCCCCTGCTGGCGATTAGAGAAAATGCTGGTTTAAGTCACTTCCACATAGGCCTCCTTTTTCAGACCCCATGCTTCCCGCTTAGATTTTTGTAATATCTGAGTAACATGGTGCTTTGGGAAACACTGAAGTGAATGAATGACTGAAAGAACTACTTCAACAGCCTTTGAGAAGCCCACACTGTCAGCATGAGTACAAGACGAAGTAAGATCACAATTAACACGTCACAAAGATCCTAGAATTAGGGCCAAATCATTTGTATGTTTAACATCTCGTTTGTAACGTAACATCTGTACAGAACCGTTTCTGACAAAGTAACTGAGAAAACATTCAGAAAATCCCAGTACCCCCAAACTAATTAAAATATCTTTTGTGCTGCCTCCAATGACTCCAGTGACAGCATCTACTAATCAACCTTTGATAAGTAATTATGAACAAAGTCAGAAGGAAAATGTGATTATACATGCTCCACTTTGCAGGCTTCTGATGTCAGGACAACAGACTTTCAGTGACATGCTCCATGTACTTTTACATGCCTTGGTGTGACTTTTTCAGAATATTAACTCTGGAAAACGTTCAACGTTCATGTCAGTTTTTAATGTTACCATTAATATTAATACACAGAAACAAGAAAGTGTAGTGACTAAGTGACAAGAGGTGCTTGAATGTCAAGAGGTATGCGTGCCTTCAGTGTATGTATGGGTGGATATGTGTACATGTGCATAATGTAGAACTAAGATCCCCACAGCACCATGTGTTCTCCCAAAGGAAAACATTAGAAGTTCAAGTAGGTGGAACATCTGCCTTTAGCTACACAGTTGTACCCTTTGGCATTCATGCAATATAATGCTGCATGCAGGTTTCACATTCTTACCTGAGTTTCTCCAAATGTGGATCCACCTGAGCATGATCTGGTCTTTTTTGAGAAGGTTTTTGTTTGTAATCTCTGTTACGCCATAAAAATATTCATGTGTATTGATGTTTTAATTACTTTACGTCTGATATGCTGAATTTGCTATTTTTTTCCAATAGTAGCAGGGGAGTTCTGGCCTTGCATTGGACCTTTGCTTCGCTGCATTGCTCTTGCTGCTGCTGTGCCTATCTCGCTTTTCAGTGTAGCACTGCAGGTAAACACTTAACAAAGATGGCAGATTTTTGATTGAAAATTCATATTAATTTTTGAAACAACAAATCCTTGATTTACAGCAGGCTTCTCATTTTTAATCAGCAACTGTCATTTTTTCTGGCTGACATGCTGGCGGATTGTATTTGCTGTAGTTATCTAGTTTATTAACCCTGTTGGTTAGAAACTCTAATAGAACAGAATGTCACATTATTATATGTAACTATGATACAGTGGTAGCATACTTACCTGGTGTTACACAGGCATGAATAAGTTAATCCTGAATGTAATGTAAGCCCATAATGTAGCTAATGATGTGCTAAAAATCAGGTCACTAGGATCTAGTTAGCTGTACATGCTAACGTCAGAAGTTTACGATAGAGCAAACAAACACACTGTGTAAATCCATTCCTTACACTTTTGCTCCTGTACCTTTGATTTTGCAAAGTCAAAGAAACAAAACTCTTGGTATTGCTATCAAGTATTGCTTATACTAGAGCCCCATGGGCAACACTTGGCATGAGAGAAATCCGAAACTTGATAGCCCTGCTGTGCAATGGTTGCTAAGCCATGATTAACCAATGACTCTTTGGAGGAGGGCTCTAGAAAACAACAAAACAATAAAATATGGAAAGTCACATTAAAATCTAGCATTAATCAAATGACTAATAATAAGTCTGCGTTTGTTATTTAACATCAAAGTACAGGCAATACATCTTGGCAAAATATCAGTTGTACTGGGGTTATTTTTGGTGCTAATGCTGTGTATTCATAGAAAAGAAACAGCTGAATCTTGAATGGAGTTTGTGTACGAGAGCATGTTCAGCTACTGCTTCAGTGTCATCTTAAAACCTCAGACATTTACCAACTGCACTTGTGCAGAGAACACTCTACCAACAATGGCATAAACAATTACTTAAATTAATGTTTATATGTAATCACTTAATTAGAGGAACTGTGTTTTCTATCCAAACCAATTTTAATCTAGATAAATCCATTTGTTTCACTTACACAACTGCAGAGAGAGAGAGAGAGCTGCAAGCCAAATGTTCATACAAAAAACTCACGGCGTGACGACAGTCTCTAATTTAAAACTCATTTCACCGACTGCACTGAAGCATTGTTGCATCTGTCAACAAAAGGTAAGCTGTGCATATTTTAAGGACTTTCTGAACCAACATCTTTAGTGCATCCATTACACCCCTGAAAAAGGGGGGAAATAATCACAAGACTGATAGGGCAACGTTTCCTCATTGAGAGTGTTTACTCAATTAGAAAACATATACACAATTTACAAACACACATACCTAGAGGAACAGGTTCGTTGCAAAAGAATAAATACCCTGTACAAATTACAACAATATACAGTATTTCTCTGAGGCATAATTCTCATTTTCTCTACTGTTACTAGTAAATAATATGTAACTATAGATGAGTAAACTCTCACAAAACTTATCAAAGTCGCTAAATAAACAATATATAAACAATTGTGCAAAATGTTTTTACATATATTAAGTGTACATGTGAATTCACAAAATGGAGGAAGCACTGGGCACAATTACAGGTTGAACTCTGCCAACAAGCAGGGGCTTCCCATGGATATTGTTGAGAGCAGCACATTGGGGTACTTAGCACTTGCGTCATCCCCTGTCCCTTTTTGTGTAGAAACAGTCACTTTACTTTGACTGGCAGAAAATGCAATTTAATAGCATAAAATAAGAAAACTGTATAGCTATTTAGCTATTAGGAGGTCAAATCTTAGGGCCAGACAGGAAAATAATTATTTTATGATGTTGTCAATCAATGATCAGTGTTGTTATAATAGAAAAAATAAAGACACAGGGTTTAATGAGTGTCATCACTAACTGCAAAAAAAGGAAAGCTAGAGTGCTTGAGCAGAACTAGTGTGAGTTTAATGTACAGCAGATAATTAGCTGCAGCACTGAAGAATATGGCTAAATTAACAGGGTTGACAGCAGCAAAAATACTATCAGTAACAGAAACGCTGAGACAATACACTTACCGCAGCACGTCAAGTCACAACTTCATCTGGGCAGAGGTTAATGCATGAGTTTGGCACGCTTTGAATTAAGACATAAAATCACAACAAACCAAGGGAACAAATAGCTTGTTGCAGCCAGTGCTAGCAAGCTAGCTGTCACAGGCTAACATTGAATTGGGATTTCCTTGGCTTTTCAGTATGTATTATGAACTGCCTTTTCAATACAGCGTCAACATTCATTACTTTGACTTTTAACATTTTAACATCATTAACTAACCTATGATAAAGTGTTTGCCAAAGACTTTTCCCACAGTTTACCATCTCATCCTCTCTGCGGATGGCCTGAAGCCACAGATCTCTTCTTTTACTGTTCTTCATTCTTTGGAGAAGTAAAGGAAATTGTAAACTGGATTTTTTTTATTTTATTGTTTGGCATGCGTAATGTGACACAGCAGCTTTTTGGTATGGTGCCACTAGTTTTGCCAATTTGGCGCTGTCACTTTTACAGCTCATGTTTTCACCCAAAAGGGGGCGTGGTGGTTCTGATGACAGGGAAGTGATGTATGCCTGCTCTACTGTGCGGGTGGAAACAAAAGCAATCCATCTCATGCTAGCAGATTAAGATTACTTTACAGATCAATGATAATATTATTATGCTAGGGTCAGACTACACAAATTCAGCTTGATTTTGACACAATTTTGTCATTGCTGACAAATTTTCAGCGTCTGGAATTTCCCGGCAGTAAAACCTGCTGTTAATCATCAGTGACCATTTTCTTGATTTCAGTTAACGGTCACTGATGACTGACTGCAGGTTTTCCTGCTTGAATCAGTCTGTGGAGGAGGAGGAGATGAGGTGCTGCTCTCCCTGCAATCTGAGACACTAAATGCAGCTCAGCTCGGCAAGACAGCTGCTGGACAGCTTTCACTTTCTGTGAGTGTGAGTGTGTGTCGGCGTTTATATATCAGCGCCAGAGAATGCTTCAGTTATAGTGATATTGAAACCATCTGTTATTAAAACATATCTTTGTATCTACATTTACCAGAGTATACAATTCCCAAAATTTAAGCATTTTAACATTCCATGAGACCTTCTGTTTACATACAGCAAACCTGGTGGCTTTGTGTAATGTTCTTGACATGTTACTACGTTTTTATCTAAAGTTCTCTTTGAAAGATAGAAAGCCCAAACTGTCATCTTCATGACACACAGGAATGGATCCACAATCATTTTTTCTTTCTTTTCTTTTCTTTTCTTTTCTCTCCACAATAGCGCCAGTATCACACATAGCACTTCTGTAGCCATGATTGACAATTTCTTGACCATCCTCCCAACAAACTATGAACTCACCCAAGGTTGTGAATGATGATTGGTCTAGGGAGTGTTGCTAGTCTCCTGACCAATACACGGCAAGAATTTACGACACTATGATTGCCCACTCTGTTATGGTGACCATCATGAAAGAAAAAAATATTGTGTAGTCTGATCCCAGCCTTAGCCTATAGCTTAACTTTTAACATGAATAAAATAAATGAAATAAATTACAGACGCTTTAGAATTTTAACCTTTTTAAACATACTGTGAGTTTTTACTATTTTTAAATTATTTTTAAACACCTTATAAATTGTATCACATGACCATATGATCTTTTTAACCTCAACACATAATTGTAATCTTATTACAGACCATGAATGTGCTCTTTTTAAACTTGTAGCAGACCCATAGTGTATTATCTTCTAATTTGTCACACATCCGTCCTCTAATATTATTGATAAAGATTGGCAAGACCAGCCAGCAGCTTTTTAAGAAATTGCTGCTTTGAAGTAGCACTTGTTGATATTGATTAGATTGGATATTGACTGGCTCACCAATTTCCTTTCATCCTTCATACAAAAAACTTGATTACTACACAGGCAATCATCATCTGGTCTGATTGGATCAGCTCCCTCCACCCACCCACCCATTTGCTTTCTGCCCCTCCCCTCTGTTCTCTACCGGGCCAATTGATTTCTTTGTCTCTTCAAATCCTCTGGACCCCTCCATGTGCCTCAGACCAGAAAGCAATGTATTAAGTGCTTGTTTGGATCAATCTAATGTGCAGTGATAGCACATTCACAAACTGCTGACTGGCCAGCAAAACTCATTAATTTACCATACATTGTTTTCCCAGGGCTTCATTATGTACATGAAACATCCACAAAATGGACACCTGCAAAGGCTATAGACGCAGTTTCATTTCTGCATTAAGATAGAGAGGCTAAGTAATTAGAATAAAACTTCTTTTTTCAAGGAAAATATTCTTGAAATTATCTCAGATACAGCAAGTGAACATATATATAGTATAGAACAAAACAGTGCACCCATAAACAAATAAATTCCCATTGCCTAAAGGGCTAAAAACATATACATCCTCTTCAAGTCATTCATCAGGTAATGCCTTAAAAGGAAGATAACAGCTCTCCAAGATGACATTGGTGTAGGGATTATGGATCAATATCCATCAATCAAACACAATAAATTGGATACCACTGATTAGAGTGTGATCAAACTTTGGGGAGTGATTCAGGTCATTGCGTTGCTGATGCATTTAAGGAATTACACTGACTGGCCTGAAAGGGTCTCTACAAAATTGATTTAATCGCCTTTACGTCACAGATAATATCCCAGACTCTGCTGATTGGCTATTCGCAAAACCTAATGGAACGATGCATCTTCACTGACTCCTAAGGGATGACGTGTTTACTGCTGATATGTTCTTTAGTGTACTGAAGGATTACATGGTCTGTAAAAGTATGGTGCTTTTCATCAGTTTGTACAGTATATTTCCAAAACAAGATGTAGGCATAAATGAGAAACTAGGAATTTGTTCTTCATTCTCTGAAAAATATTGAGTTTTTTTGTCCAGTAACACCAAAACAACTGTCTGACATCAGATGGTTTCAGGGTAGCTAAAACATTATTCCATCCAGGTTATTCTATGCGTTGGTTCCAGCCAGCTGTGCAAACATCTGCCATAATTTGACATCATATAAAAATATCAGTGTTATCAGGAAAACCTATTCCAATGACTTATTTTTTAACCTGAACTGAGACATACATGTTTCTTGTCTGAAGGTTAAGAAGGTTCCTTGATCTTGTGTCCTGCATATGTTTTTGTGTTTTGCAAATACTTACAGAGCATAATGAATAGAATGTGTTTTATTTAATCATTTGAGCTTTTTTATAAGTTTATAATGGTGTTCGAAACTGGAGAATGCATTTGGAGATGCAAGTATTTTATGTGCTGCAGCAACACTGACAGCAGTGACCTCTGTGCTCTTCTATCAGCTGAAAGCATGTTGTTTTATTATACTATATATACAAGCTAACACAGTGTCCTTTGAGGCTGTGCTCGGTGCTTAATAAAAGGTTTTCTGTGACCCACTATTGCTTTTAAATGCTCAATTAAATACTTTGGTGAGGCATACAAGGAAATGATTCAATGCAGTACATACAATATTTCCCAGGAGACATACTTAGAAATACTGTATGTACTGCTTTGGTTACCATGGTAAAGAAAATGAATAATTTCCATTTCCTAATTTACTTTATAACTGAATATTCCTTGCTCTTTGAAAAGACTCTCTTCCTCTGTGTCACGGGTCTGTCTAAGCACTTCCCTCCTCTCTTCTTCTCTGTTGCACCTCAGAGTTCTTTCTCATGGTTTTTCGTGTGTTTAATGTGTGCATTGACAGCTGTAAAATAGCTCCACATGATTTTCCTCTTTCATTTAGCCATCACTGCATTCATGTGTCAGATTGATGCCGGTAGTTAGGGTGCACACTGTGCACCGCATATGTTATTTGTTTGAGTGCACACATGACATGACAACAGCAGTGGAGAAGCAAAGAGTGCATGCACGAAGATGTGTTCACCGCTCAGGACAATGGAACGTTGCACAGAAAGAGACGGGTGCAACGTAGAAGAGAGAAAGTGAAACTTGTATTGAGCTTATTGACGCTAGAATCGATCTTCAAAAACAAAATGTAGTATCTGTTGTAACAATATTTTGGAATCAATGCGCCCAACCCTCCTCCAAAAGACGTCATGGTGCGGATATTAAGTCATACAGCTGGCACACTGTTAGCCTAGCATTCTAATCCTATGTAAACATCTGGATGAAACCATATGTTTGGTCTCTCTGTAATAACACAGTATATATTACTTTTTCCTTGTGCAGCTGGGTTTCTGTTTTTAATACAGTAGGCGGTTTTCAAGCAGGACAGTAACCTCATCTGAGGTGAGGTTTGTTCTGCTACCCAGGGTGTTATCCTGATGAGGATGTATTAACTGTCTCAGCAGATGGTGTTTTTGTAAAATGTCTGGTATATAGGCAGACATTAAGCAGTTGAAATTACAAAGTAATGTAATTCCTGTGTTAAGCTGCCTATCTGTGTGCACCTTAGCCATACAACACATATACATCACAACATTAATAGAAATGTTAATCATTCCACATGGAGATTGAAATCAGTATGAGATTAAATACTGAAAGGATTTTTTTCATGACTTTCAGGCTGCAGTATCTTCCAGTATTCAGCTTGCTGTATTCTCTGCCATCTTTATCACCACACCAGGAGAGATATATTTCCCTTTACAGTCCGCTGTGATATTTTTCTGATAACTTCACGGATCAGTATACTTTGAATATGATACCGGTTCTGCAGTGATGCTTTTAAAGTTGGATGAAAGCGCACTGTATGCCATTATCTAGGGGTGGAAATTAGTTTCTATATAAAATGTTGTTTTGTTTTGTTTTTTGTTTTTTCCATCTATAGCAGATGGACACAACAGTATCATTGTGCAATCAAATACAACAGCTGTGCACTTTTTCTTGAGACTGTTTCAGAGAGGAGTTAATTCTACCATAGAACCTTTTGAGGTTGTAGTTTCTGGTGATTGCATTATATTATAAGCTGTTTCTGATGTTTTGTTCACAAGATATTTATTGTGTCTATATCACTGTTTTTGTGTGTCTACCCTGTGAAACAGCTACATTATGTCATTACCTCTCAGCACCCAAAAATCGGTGCAAAGCAACCCTCAATCCTTCCCCTTGGTCACTGCCCTGCATTTCAGCCATAACAGCAGCACTCTGTATGAAATCCAAAGTTTTTGCAGTTCAATGCAGTATTAGTACATGTTTTCATTTGTAGACATGGCCTTTATCTCCTTTAGACATTTTTAATGTTGGCCATCTTAATGACTGTAAGAAAGGTAAATGCAGTGCGTAACTGTCTAGACAGAAAGAAACAAAAATAGTTTCTCCAGGTATTTCATAAAAATATCCTTTAACAGATGCAATTTACAGAGAGCAAGAGACAAACTGTAATTATAAATCACATCTATGGTTTATTTTTGCTTTCTTGTAGTGGGTGGAAACAGTTGCTTCTGTGCAGTCTAATGGATTATACAATAGCCCTGCAACCTTTATAATGCTCAGTTGATACTCTTTTAAAACGATGAGGTTTTTGTTACATTTGTTGGGAGCCTTTGTTGAATTATCTTGTAAGGATTATTTTGCCCCCCTCCCACCCCCCTAATCAGAGGGACTATATTATGCAGTGTGAAGATCACAGCACACACTAGGATTTTTTTAAATTACTATTTCAGCTTGGTCCATCTGAAACTGTTTTAGCAGCTATAAAAGATGAAAAATGATCCACTGAGGAGATATAATATGTCACATTATGCTATGCGGAGGAACACATACCCGTCAATATAACAGCACATTCGAGCCAATCACATCTTGTCCAAACATGAAATGACTTTCAGAGGTCACTGAAGTGATCTCACTAATCATATTCACTCTGATACTGACTGACCATCACTCTCTGATGAGGAGAAAATAATCTGCACCCGCCGCCTTTACCAACCAGTGCCAATCAAAAGAAATTTCGTTATGGTTGTAAGAGTGGAAATTGAATAGAAGTGTGTTTTGATTGAATATGCCCATCCCAATTATGTTGTACCTCTCAGGCATCGAGTTCTCATTATTTCACCTTCCCATCAGAGTGTGTTTCTTCATCAAGGGAAGCAAGTCAAGTGTTGCAGTGAACCCTTGAATTTCATTAGGAGGCTTTATTTTTTGCTCATCCAATTTTCAAGCCTGTTGTATAGTTTCCAAAATGGAAATGTAGTATATAGAGAGGTTTAGTTTACCAGGCTCATTGATCCTTTTCAATGTCTTCTCAGCTGTGAATCCAGTCATGGAAAATCTACTTGGTGCTAGGGTTTCTATATAATATGGGAGGAAAGTACTGAACAATTTTGAAGGAACATTTTACAATACATGTCTTGCTTTTTTTGAATCATGTTTTAGCTCACACCCATATTTTTTTAAGTCCTAATTTGTGTCACTACAGTCACTACTACTATTATTGCATACTGCCTGACATTGTCATGGTTGGATCACAGATGTGTGATATATTAAGTATAATTACAAGAGAGGGCGATGCAGATGTAAATTACAATGTTAAAGTTTCCATAGGAATGAACTGAAAAACAAAATGTTCTATATTCAATACCAGTTCACACCTATAGCAAACATTTACGTAACATTATTCTCAAAACTCTTTGAGATCAGCTGTATATTTAAGTCTTGTGTTTCCTGATATCAACAGGATGCAGAGTTAGTGGTACAAGACCTGTAAAGCCTCACACCGCGAATCCCTTGAACACAGAGCAAAAAGCATCATTCAGACCTGTCTGCCATCCATTCAGGACATTTTTGACAAATGGTGCATGAGTGAAGCTTCTTCCATTATCAAGGACCTCTCTTACCCTTCCCTCTGCCTCTTTGTTCCTCTGCCATCCAGTTGAAAGACTCACGGCCAGCATGAGCAACAATTTCTTTATCCAGCCTGTCAAAATCCTGAAACCTCAGACAATTTTCACTATCTCTTATTTTGTATTTCATTTCTGCTTTTACCATTGTGTTCTTGGTGTTGTTTGTATCCTATCTCTTTACCTAGTGTACCAGTTGGTACACCATGACTAGATTAAATAATGTTGAGTTTGAGTCTATATGTAATCTAGATTAAATGACAATAAACCTGAATTCTTTTTCAACTCTACTTATATTTTAGAGCCAAATCAAAAGCAAATGTTCAAAGTTGTCATCAAAAAATAATTTAATCCATAAGCTATCATGCAGAGCGTCTCGCAATACTATTATGTTTATTTATGACCTATACTTTATATACATGCGATATTGACAATGAAATCAGCCTGTGTGCCACCAAATGGGACAACAGTCCAGCCAGCACAATGGAGAAGTCATAAAGTATGTGTAGTCATGTACAAAGCCAAAGAGCTTGAAAGCCATGACTGGTCAGTGAAGTCTTCGCAACCAACCAATCACCTGCCATGACTATGTGTTCTCTTTCTCTTGGAGACCTCCTCCCACTGGTTTTCCCAATTATGAAAAAGATTATCATAATGGGGATTTTTGTATCATTTAATGTTAATTGTAAAACAAATAAAATTACAAACTCAGATGCTGTTGATGTTGTTTTTCTCCACTTTCACCAATGGAAAAGGTTGTTGAATAGACAGCTGTCGAGTGCATTGGCTTTACGTGCAAAGCTGATAACAATGATCCTCTAATTGTATTTCGCATTCAAGTACACAAATGCATGAAATGACAACAACAGCGATTCAATTATACATAGCGGGGTTGATGCGAGAGAGGGTTTTCCAGTATGGATGATAGAACTAATGGAATGGAACCAGCAAATGGAGTACAGCTTCCACTTACTGGCCAAATTGGTCCTGTAGCGTTTCACATTTGTACATGTTGTGCGATTACAGCTGACATGCTGCACGGGGAGTGTATGAATAAAACACAAGTGCACACACACATTCACATGTACAACTTTCAGAGTGTGAAGGGTATGGTATCAGTCGGTGGAAATAAGCTGCCTTGTCCTTTCTGTTTTCAATGACACATCCTAAAAAGCTTGTTTTTTTTTAAGTACATTTAACCTTGAAATTTTAGTTGTAGTTTGTCACATCTTAGCCATTGTCAATATTTTGTATCCAAAACACACTTCAAATGGTATCAAGGTGGAAAAAGAAGCTGTAAGTAAATAAATAACTTTTATCACTGTCACAGGTTATCAATTATGTTAGGGATTAGTTACCAGCATTGAAGAGGGTGGGTCTTATCAAATATGAGCCTGTCAGAGGGCAAGAGGAAGTAAAGTGACATGCTGCTGATAGTGTAACATTTTGTTGGGACCGTGATGGAGAAAGAATGACAACCTTCACCCCAGAAGTATTTTAGTTTAGCTGTTTGTTAAGGCAAATGAGCTGAAACCAGTGCTGGAGGATCGGCTTGGCCCAAGCATACTAGTTGACCTCACCGAGGTTCAAGTAAGGCCTGTGCATTCTTTTCTCGTTGTTGGCAACCAAAGGCATTCAGTGTATGCTGCAGCCTGGCAAGCCTGAAGTTTGGCAGTAATTAAATCCCCTAGCAACCCCCTAATAACAGAACATTTCACTATTTACAAGACCTGAAGAGAATGTCACCTAACAAACAAATTGATATATATTAATGTTGTTTCACAAGATGGAAAACATTACATTTTTAGTTTTATTCTTGTATTTATTGGAACTTCCAGGGGCAACCGACAAAATCAACATCTTTGGCCAAAACACCGCACTGATTTTGATTGTGGTTCCTTATGTGCTCAAATTAGTATTCAACTAAATTTAGACTGCTCACAAAAGAAGATGAAATGCTATATTACTTGGATCTCTCCTATAATCAGTGCCTCTAGCTGCTTCATACAAGAGCAGAATATCCATCACTTTTCCAATAGTAAATCACTGTAAGTTTGTTAATAGAATGACGATGGCCAAAAGGGTAGACAGGCAGATGGATGACCCTGATTCTCAAGATGAGAATTATTGATGCCTCACAAAGAGACAAATAGTAAACACAATTTTGTTTGCTTTAAAGCTATATTTCACTTTTGTCACACTTGTTCCCATGTGACTTCATGGGCAGCTGGCTGTCATTTTTTGTTTGTCCTTAATTTGTTTTTGTTTAGCCTCTGTTAATATATTCATAGTCCTGTATGCATTTTAAAAAGGGATAACCTTTAAAAAATGTTCAATATAGAATACAGAATAAAATTTCTAATTACATTCTTTTCATTTTTGGTTGACAAGGGAGTGAATGCTTCTGTGAAATGTACAGATATACTTCAAGTACAAACAGGATTCATAACAATGTGGTTCATTATGTTCTGGCAAAAGACATTCTTTTATATAATCTGCTAAAACACCTTGATGAAGTAAAGTGATTATTGTGCAGATGAGGATGGCTCGTTACTGACGCTGGGATGATGCTTCACCTTCATCAGACCAGATTGTTCTGATTGTGAGAAATGTTTGTCAACCAGCTGCTACTT
This sequence comes from Euthynnus affinis, assembly GCA_029490765.1. Classification (NCBI taxonomy): domain Eukaryota; kingdom Metazoa; phylum Chordata; class Actinopteri; order Scombriformes; family Scombridae; genus Euthynnus; species Euthynnus affinis. The sequence continues at coordinate 24,601,232 of CM055845.1, read as the reverse complement.
TGCAGAAGTCAAATATGTCCTTCAGAAATGTTGAGTAAGACAACATTTTTCTCACACCGTATTTGGATTTATATATATGTAAAATAAATATCATGGTCAAGTGAGTTACTCTTCAATATTTTGTTGATGTCAGTGTGGGAATTGATTTCCAGCAATTGTCAAAAACAAAGCCTGTAGTGCAGTCAAGTAGCTTTAAAAAAAAAAAAAAAAAAAAGCATTTTATTCGTAACAAACTGAAACACAAGTGAACTTACATTGCTTGCAGTCTGTCTATTGCATCTTTTACCCAGTGAGGACATCAATGGACCCTAATCTCAAATTGCTTATTGACTTATGTACCTTGAATTTAAAGCATGATGCATTTCAGGCCACTGTGCTGGTTTTCCTTTGTGTGTAGGGGGTGAGGCTTATCGATTTGCAAGGTTGAAGTCTCATTTAAATCAGGAAAACCATACTGTACCTTCCTCCCACCAGAGGCTGGTACATTAGTATGGATGTTAGTCTCCCATAGCTAAAGCCAAACAAGTGTGGGGTTGTCTGGTATATATTACTTTAGGGTTTGCACAAAGTGACAGTTTCATGATACCAAATTAATGGAGTGAGTGAACCACCTTGGTCTCCCATTGATTCCAATAAGACAAAGCAGTCAAGTGAGAAAAGTAACACAGCTGGCTTCATAAACACGCTGATGAAGGAGTTTCAGCCTCCTGACCTGAGGGATGTTCAATGTTTACCAGAAGCGGTAATGGATTACATGTCCAGTGATGGATTTAGAATGAATAAATTACAAAAAAGTGAATGCAATCTGTAAAATTACTCTAAAACCAATGCAGATGAAACATACTTTTTATTAAAAATACATCAACAATGCACAAATTACCGCATTATATTGATAAATGGTGAGTATTTGCATTGTTCTTAATTATGTGAGCAAAGTCAGTGTACACAAGATCTAAATACACAGACTACTACAACTTGTAGTAGTCTACACTACATTTTACTTGAATGTAGGTAACACTTGAGTTCATTGGCTTTGACAATCCAACTTAAAAATAACCATCAAAATATATAGTAATGTGGATGAAATTGCCCACTAGGCTGTATATGTTATTCTTTAAAATCAAGAAGGAAATAACAATCTGTTCTATATCTGCCATTAAATTTGGATAGAAATAAAAGGCAGTTTTTCTTATTGATAGGTTTAGTCTATGTAAAGGCTATTACTGAGATACCTGCCAACTGGCATGGGGTGTGTACACACTTTTGGAGATATAATTGTGCGATGCACTGCCAGACTCATCTTCCTGTAGCTATGATGAACAGGAAGGCAAAACCTCTGTGTGCTCCGCGCTGGCAGCTAGTGGTGCTTTGGGAACACAAAGCCTGACAGCTAATGCTTCATGTAGTCATTCTTAATGAGGAAAATGTTTTGTCCACCAGGAGTTGTCGTCAGAAGTCGAACAGAGTTTCAATGAACAATGCTGTAAAGATGATGATCTGAACTGCATTGTGAAGCTTTTTTAAGTACATTGATCACCACAGATTGAGAGGAGCGGGGGCAAATTTCTGCCAAAAGGCAGTTTCTCAGATGCCCTGCTGACTTAACAAGATTTCAAGTCAGGTTTGTAAACCTTTGTTTCTGTCACTGTGAGCTTGTTTTTCACTATTAACTGTTAACTAAAAGACAAATATATTTAAAGGGGCACTTCCCTGGAAATGCCAAGGGTTTCTGGGCACACACACTGCTTCCTGTGGAGAAATTTTAAAAAATTGACTTTCTCTAACTCATTTCCATCAGTTAAGTGAGAAAATACAGTATAACTGCATTCCAAATGTGCCTTGCGTAATATAAGATGTATTCTAAAAATAAAAATAAAATACAGGTGTAAAATGAAATGTAATATGCAGATTAGAACATGCTATATTATGATTTTGCAGCTGAGAGAGAAAATATGTTCCAAGATCAGATGAAAAAGCACTCATTAAGATTAACAGTATCTCTACATTGTTATCACTTTGTTGATGTAAAATAGCCACAGTATGTTTGGTATTGAGTTAAGTAACTAAAATTTCTACTTTCATTCACAATTGCACTGGGATGTCAGTATGAGTCGGACCATCAAGCTTCCAGGTGAATCTACACTGCATCTGTTTATTGATAATTTAGTAATATATATATATTTACATATATATAAAATTTGTCCCAATTGTTTCAGTGGTTTTTCTGTCAGAAGAAGCTGCTCACACTGGATAAGGAAAGAACTCAACACAGCATCCTGTGGCCTTAAATGTGCACTTTTGACCGATGTAATGTGAAAAAAAGTTGTACTCAAGGCTTGAATAGTCTGCAGAATATTTGCCATTCAGCCCCACAGATTATAAACCATTTTTAGCTGATTGCTTTACAGTTGCAAAGCCTTTTTTAAATTTAGTTTATGTCTTGCAGCGAGGCAGGAAGGACAAAATAAATGCAAACGATGACAAATTTGTACTTTGTGATGCATCTGATTCAGATTATAACCTTCATTCAGAATCTTTGTTGAGGCTACAGTAAATAACATTGGTTAGTTTGTTAAATGATAATGCCAATAGATCATGAAGCATAGTATATAATTTTCTTCAGGACACAAATGTGACTTTCCATTCTGCGCTCCACATAACACAACAGCTACAATATCCACCTACACAGCTAAAGCAGCTTCACATTTAGAGTTATGGGAGGTAAAATCAGAATGGTTCAATGGCTTAGGACATAAGGGAACTAAAAGAAACACACTTTTTCTCTTACAATTAAGATTTATATATATATATATATATATATATATATATATATATGCTCTTATCATTCCACATCGCCCTTTCAGCTACAGCTACTCAGTCACAGCCTCAAGGCTTGATGGAGCAGCTCAAGTCCTTGGGTAAGGCAGAATTATTTTTTCACTTTCAAAATGAGTGCTAGCGTTCCCATGATTTTACATCCATATACATAAGCTCTTCACTACTTGGAGTCTGTACTTTAGTCCTCATAAGTCTGCTGCTGCTGTAATTATCATCATTCAGTGCTGCAGATCTGTATCTGCTTTCATTCTGAGACCTCATAAGAACATTATGTTGTGTACTAAAGCACCGTGGCTCTCATCACAGAGTGGGCCACACTGGAAAACGCAGTCCCAAAATGTATGGTTAATGTAATATGATTCATTTCTACCCAGTCAGGAATGTAAGACACTGTAACAATATCAGCGATGTGCCTGCATTCACATAATTCACATGATCATCAAAAACATATTTGGTGGCTCTTCCAGGACAATTGTTTCTTCTCTATTGCATCTTTCTGATATTAAGGATGGGGGTAGTATACTGAATGTATGTGTTATATTAGCGCTGGCATTCATTATTTACACTCAGCTTGCCAACATAACAAAGATGTTTCTCACAAACATAATATGTTTCTTGAAACAGTGAGAAGAATTCAAGCACATGATCCTCTTGTACCATGAATGGCTGTTTAAACATGAACACATTGATTGTTTTATTAGCAGTTTGAAAGGCAATGAAGTGTATATTGATTGTCTGTCAATGCAGAATTGAGGTCAACAGACATGAACTATGCCATTGCTACATGACAAGATGCTCAATCAACAACCAATCTATCCACTTGGGTGCGCGATTCTTGGACATGGGGACCATCAAATGACAAAGTCTAGCAATACTGAGTGAATTGTTAAGAAATGCAGAAGTCATTCGATCATGAAAGAGACCACATCTGCTCTAGGGAAATTCAACATACCCCGACGTTTCTATCCTGTTCCAAATGAACTGAAAACTTTCCTTTTAGTGATGTTCATCGGAGCATAATGAAAACCATCTTCACCACATGGAACAAGAAGTTCAGTGGACTGAACATACAGCTTGTAAAGCCAGCGCACAAGTGCAGCATATGAAATATGAATCAAGAAAGTACACATCTACATATGTTTTGTCTAAAGAAAAATGTCTAGTTTGATAGATTTGAGTCCTCATAAATACCTAGGGAGCTTGTACAGGCTTTTACTTCCTCATACTCGCCCCTTGTTGTGTCTTAATAAATGAAAGTAATCTTCTCTAACCAGGAGAAAGCTTCAGACACTCCAGCACAGCGCTGAATATTTCATTATGGTTTCTACAGTGTTAGCATGCAGTAGCTAATGATGAGGCAAGCCTCCTCTAAGCTGCTTCCATCCCCCCAAAATACTCCCACTTCAGTTTGTCAGAGTGTCCAGGGAATAATAAGGGAACATCACAAACTGCAGAGCCAGAGATGATAGTGGTACAGACCCAACATCTGCTTCCAAAGCATGTGAAGAAGATGTTTTGGATGGTGGTACATCATTAGAGATGTTGCTGTGTGTTTTAAACATTCAAACATTTTTTTTTTAGGATTTTAGAAACATTAGAATGATCACATAAAATCACAAAACCGTCACCAGAAAGATCTCAGCCATCAACATGCTTTACCCTGTAGATAGATATCTGGAGTTATACGAAGGTAAAGAGAAAAGTGCATACCAGCACTGTGTAAATGTCAGTTTGTGAATAGCCAAAGTTCAAATACTAAATACTGTTCTGAATATCAGCAATTAAATTCTTTCATTCTGGGTAAATAAAAGCTTCGAGTTTCATATATTCCACATGTTTTCTCTGCACCAGGACAAGGTTGAATATACAGACACAAGAAAATAAGGGGGGCAATCTACAAACAACAGCCACCATCTGTCAAGTTTCCCAGCCTTGGGCCTTTTTTGTTCAAGTGATGGGACCATAGTTTATCCTCAGACACTTGGTCTTGTCTTCTATGACTGTTTTGTCCCGAGGCTCTTGAGCATTCACATCCTCTTGGTGGTGAGTTTCTTCATTCTCATTTGTCCTTCTGTTCTTTTTCTCTCTGCCACCCTCAGGACTGTAATAATATTCAGGCCCCCGTGGCCCTTGTCTGTAACAATTCTATTTCAAGCTCCACTCCAGAGCACTGCTGTTAAGTTTCTACACTTTCTCCAGCAGTCACATGGGAAGGAGCTATGGTGCCACAGTTACAGGTCTTGACCCTTCGCCTACTTGCTGTGACTGGGATCTGAGCAGTGCAGGCAGTGCAAGCAGTGCAAGGCCATGCGCGCTGCATTTCCATTTTGTGTCAGAAAGATTAAGATCATTGAAGATGAGGTTGGCACAAAACCGTTTTGTGGCAGACTTAGCATATAAATGGAAAGGAGATTAAATCACCAACAACTAAAGAGTTCATTGTAACTGCCTGATAGGCTATACTGCACAGCATGCACAAGAGGGAAAATGGCTTTTGTTAGTAACTCAAGAAATTATGCTGTTAGGCAATTAAAGCAGAATCCTTCTGAAGTCGGTGGTGGATTTTTCACTTTTCTGCAGCAGACATGTGAGACATGTGAGTAGTTTCTGTTCCCTCTGCCGACTTCTCTATTTGTTGCAGGTTGTCAATTTGCAGTCTTCAGAAGCAAAGTTACTCTAGAAGGCAGAGTGCCTTACAGTCAAGTGTGAAATTCGGAAAGATTAAGAAACTAGAAAGCACTCAGGTACCGCATACAGTACCTGCACCTGCTGTATAAAAAAATCCTCTGAATTTATTCTAGTAATAGAAAATGTTGGGCAGTTTGCACCTGAATCAGGATCTTCAAATCATGTATCATGCATCATCAAATACATGTAGTTGTAGGTAATCACGGTCATTTCTGAAGTACTGGAAATAATTAATGCTTTGTACTGAGTTAGGAGTTACCATTAATTTATGGATCACTTAGTCACAAGGAAGAAGACGTGTGCATCCGTCATCCAAATGTGTCTACACAGTGCAGTGAAAAATATGTCATTTTATGTACATCCCAACATTTGAAATGTTTTTCAAGCAAATTCAAATATGTATCAAATGTCCCTAAAACCCAGGTCACCTTCATGTCATGGTTTAAGGGGCTGACCATAAACCACAACATCCCTAGTTTAAGTCTGACCAGGGACATTTGTTGCATGTTCTTCCTCATTTCTCTCTCTCCTTCTTACATCACCCCTTTGCCCAACTTTATCTACAAAATGTGTTTATATACTACCACTTTTCAAAAAAATATGGACATTACCTTTCATATAGCCAAATACCATAATTTCTACCTGAATTATGTTCACTGACATTCACATTTTCCTAAGTGAGACATGTACTGGGGTTCATGTCCTTCATCCTAAGCGTTGTTAGGTTTAAGCTACCAAAACACTTTGGTTTGGGTTTAGGAAAACTTTTGCTTAAATATTGAAGAAGTTAACACATCCCATGTTTTGCTTCAAGCTAGTCTTAAGTTTTTCAGTATTTAAACAGCACCATGACCTTGCCTAAAAGCAAAAACATTAATATTCTTTAGTTGCCAGGAGCAGATACTGTAGGGAAAACAAATGAAATTCATTTTGCAGACATGTTGTATTGGAAGTGAAATCTAAATCTGTCCCTGTTATCTTTATGTAAAAAAAATGCCTTTAAATTTCTTAATTCTGACACAGTTGTATACAGTAAGAGGATGATTTTATGGAGACAGGGATGACTTTGGTAAAAAAAAAAAAAAGAAAGAAAAGATAACAGAAGAAGGATTTGGTTACTATAAGAGGCTGGTTTCAGATAACTGGAAATGTGCGGTATCAATTTGGAGCTTTTACTGTAATGTAAAGCATAACAATGTGGCTTAAATGCCAAATGAGTCATTGTTGGAAGCCTTAGGAAGATTGCATATGATGGCACCTTTCAGGAATGCCATTATAATCATTCATTGTGTGTTGCTGTTGCTGGAAAATGGCAATATTGTAGGCCTCAGGTGTTTTCACCTTTTGTTGCTCTGAGAAGGCATTTGAAGTTGTTCTGTTCTCCCCCACCTGTAGACAGAGATCAGTGGGAAATTTATTGGTGCTTTAAAACAGCAGTATGCAACAGTGTGGCTTACTTTGATGTGCAGATATTTCACCTGCTCGTGCTCCAGCTTGATCTCTCTGCGTGTGTATCTGTGTGTATGTGTGCAAGGACTGGCTAGAGGCTGTCACCAGAGGCCGTGCCTGAGACACCGTTGCCATGGTAACACATTCTCCAATTTGATGACAGGCATGAAAGGCATGTTAAGAGATTGAATGTTTCTGTAAGGGCAGACACACACGTCAGTTTCACCCCAGAGAGAGAGAGAGAGAGAGAGAGGTGTGTGTGTGTGTGTGTGTGTGTGTGTGTGTGTGTGTGTGTGTGTGTGTATTTCCAAATGCAGTGTATAGTGGCCTTTTCTGTTATTTCATATTTGCACTATGCAGGATTTTTTAGAGCTGCGATGGCATTTTGGAGACATTCATTTAAATCCCCACTGAGATTTCAAGTTAAATGATGCTTATCAGTAGGCTATATAATATATAATATAAAATAAAATACAACATCCCACTACATTGTGCAGTGTAATGAGTCTCTTTAATGAGCAACTGGATGTCCAATGTGCATCACTTCCCAGCCAAAAATGTGGGCATATCCACCCTGAAATCAGATCAATGAATCTTGACAGGCCATGAATAATTATTCACTTTGATTAAGGCTGAGTCAGTATGCATTTGCATTTCAGAGTGCCTTTGTGTGGCTCACCAAACTGAACCGATTTTTATAACAATGGTGGAATAAAAACTGAAAAAAGATAAAGATAACTCTTGCAAACTTGCAGCTTTTTCTGCAGCATTTCTTACTTTCTCGAAGGAAAAGTACTGACTCAAATTTTGCCTAAAAAAGTCTTGCCTATACAGTACCTTCCCCTCTGTATTTCTCAAACTATGTCTACTTTGAGGGTCTAAGGACAGAGAATGTTGTATATAAGATTGGCTTGGCTTGACTTGATCTGTTTTCTTAGCTGCATATTTAGCTCATGTCTACTCTTAGACTATTATATTGCTTTCCAGCCTAAGAATCTGAACACATTTGAAACGTTTGACACAAGATTAATAAAAACTCTGCATGGTTTCCTGTGTGGTTTGAGGAGCATACTTCAGTGAGGGAAGAAAACGACTGTTTTAGCTCCCTTAATTCACATTCAAGGAGCCAGAGAAGTTGCTTTGAAAAAAACAAATGAAATACAAACTCAGCACCTACAGAAAACAATTTGAAATTGGCAATAGCCTGAAAAGAAGGAGCCAGGAAGCAGGAGCTTATTGTCCTCTCAGGTGAGCTGCATGACTGGCATGGGAATTTAAATCGCTCCGGATATGAGTATGAATATGCAAGTGGATATGTAAATTTAGGATGCTAATTTGAGATCTATGAAGCTGCTGTCTGTTCTTTGGAGAAAGCAGAGGTTCAACTGGGTTTTGAAACCTCAGCTTAGGCCACAGCCAGTTTATTTCCCAGTTATTCACGTCGGCTCATAAAGCTGCATCGCACATCACTGCGTTTCACAGGAAGCAGCAAAATCACAAGCCATGACACAAACACTTTGTGCGTGCACGTGTCCATATGCAAGACATACACACACACACACACACACACACACACACACACACACACACACTCCTACATACAAAGTGCACATATACAGGCAGGCTGAGCAGTGGAAGTCCAAGGCAGCTTTCTTTCTGTAGCAGGGTTAATTCAAGACATTATGAGTGCAGCGTTGAATAAAGTTGCACGCAAATCAAACCCACTGTGTTGAAATAAGTGTTCTTTAGAGACACACATCTACGCCCCATGTCAAACATATCTAAAAGGAGGTCATTTTCAAGCTATAATTACTTCACTCTGCTCAGAGACCTCTGGAGCGAATGAGCGAGGACCTTCAGTCCTTCAGCTTTTGTGAAAATGTACGTTTTTATGAAATGGTACCCTTGAAAGTCATTATATTGTGTTTCCCTCATTATTTGGAATTGTACTGGACATCTCATGGGCAAATATCTCTCTACATTATATATAAGACGAAAAATATCTGATGTAAAAAAAATATGCAGCGCATTAAAGGATAACACAATGCAGTTTTATGGAAGGGAAAAATACAATAAATGTAGTGCTCAGTGAGAGACATCTGGGAGGAAAAACAAACCTTTCGGATTTTAGACTTTTCAAGGGCATTAATGGAGATAGAGATTATGACTGCACATCCTATAAGGAATGTGCTTATAATTAGGCTTTAGTTGAGCTTCCTTATTGATCCGTTCTATGCCTCAGTAGCAAACAGTTGAAGGCATCATTTGTACCTGAGAACTCTGTAAACATGTCATGGACAAATGAAAATGCCTGGAGACTGTAAGAAAGGTGAGTGAGAACATCTGTCAACAAACTTTCGGGGAAAAGGGGAAATAACACAGTTCCACAAAAGCAATTAATTAATTAGCGGACTGGCCATTTGGATAATTGATTCCAGCTTTTGAAAAGTGAGGATTGACTTTTCTTTTGACTTTTCTGATAGCTGGACAAAACAGGCAATTTCAAGATATCAACTCACGCTCTGGGAAATCGTGAAAGAACCTCTTCCTAACTTTGATACTGCACATCACTGCATAATCCAGCTCTATGTGGGCTACTATTTATACTTTTATGGGAAGATCTGCCATCAATCATGTTCTCAGGGGGGCATCACTGCTGGGAAGTGCTTTTATGCTTACCTCTGTAAGTAGCAGCCAAGAAAAATGACTGTTTGGTATCTTATGGTAACACATTTACATTACCAAACAGTGGTACTACTGACTGTATACCTTTATATTATCATATCAAAGTAGGATGTTAGAAGTAGAATGGATCAGGGATGGATGACACATTCAGCTCCCCATCTATCACACATGAGAAGCACATTTCCTCTAGGGCTTCGTTACCCAAAGGGACATCATGGGCCGCACATATGTCTGCTGTGTGTGGCAGGCCTATTTAACACTTCATACAGCTGTATTATACAATACAGATCAAGCAGCTTTATCGTTTAAACCTTCATATATGCCTATTTTCATGTTTTGCATTTAGTTTGGGTGAATAGTTTTAGCACTACACAGTTAAGGCAATCAAGGTGACAATTGAAATACATTAGTTCGAAAGTCATGCTGAGTGTCACAAAAGATGGAAAATTCATGACCATGTACACAAATCTATAGATTAAATTCCGTGGCGATTTCACGAACTGCTGTGAGACTGTGTGGGTAGTGCAGTATCACTGTGCACCATGCAGTGTGGTTCATGTACAAATATATGGAACTAAAGCTGTGGGTTTTGAAAGAATGAATCATTCATCAGTGTCTGACCTCAAGAAGTCTGGACAGAGTCAGACACAGTGATGTATGGATCCCATCTGATGTTCCTCTCCTTTTAGATTTAAGAGTTTAAAACATTTAACTGTGTTGTTTCTTACTTCCTCTTTTTATATGTGTCTGTTTTTTTGCCTCCATACAGTAGGTTGTGACTGCTAGTTAAGGTTTTCCTTAGCATTTAATGCCTGATATAGTTCTAGCAAATGTGGCATCTAATTAACTGTCAGGACTTTGCCAGAGAGAAATGATGGATAATGTGGAGGGGTTGCATTAATAAAACTCAGCCAAGCAGAGTAAAGTGTAGACTTGGGAATAGGGATGCCTGGGCTCTGGGGTACTATTGCATGCAGTTGGGCTTTGCAGATGGAGGCGTGTGCGCTTCAAGTTTAAATTGAGCTGGTTGTTGTGTGAAAGGATATTCGCTCACTCCTAGGGTGCAGTGATCGGGGAAGAGTTTAACAGCGGTGTGCAGTCACTGTCATGCTGCAGAGTCATCTGTGATTTACAGTGTAATTAGTGCATAATTTGCCAGCTGGTACATGTTTAATTTGATAAATTGTGTTTCCAACAGAAGAAATGAGAGTTGAATCAAATTTTCCTTTGTCATTAATATATTTACTTCTCGCTGTCATCTTGTATTTTGTGTGAAATATGTTTTGAACAGACATCACAGCAGCCGCATCTATGGGTTACTCCAATATGCGCTTTTGACAAGCACCTTTGAGTTTAATATTGCACCATTTCCAGGGACATTGCACCTTGTGTTTGAACAGGAACTCTGTGCTTGTAAGGAGTCCACACAGACCACTGATAACAGCTAAGTAATAAATCAGTTTTAAACACAGTGGTTCATCTATATATGGCACTAAAAAAATGACAAAACAACTGTATGAAAGTACTATGGCACTGTAAGGTTACCCGCAGAGCTGTTTGCAAGCGTGGACACCAGCTGTAAACACTGAAGTACAAATTCAAATCATAATACTCAGCCACTACTCTCAGCTGGAGATGAAGTTTACAGCCACAAACAGGAAGAAAAACTCTTTGTCAACAAGCTGACAACTTTTGAAAAGAGCAGAGAGAGGGGATGTACTGTTGGCTCATACACGGATGTGTATGTGTTGCCTTTGAGCAGAGATGGGTACAGCTGGGTTTGATAAGAGTGCAATCCATACCCCTGGAGCTGTCACAGACCCGGCTTTCATTTAACATGCCCTTTCCCGTGTGAATCAGTCTGTCTCATGTCACTGAGCTTGACGCCCACGTATCTCTTTCTCACCCTTTCTCACTCTCACCCCTCCCATCCTTTTCTCTCGTCTCCCTTTTCTTCTCCTTCGTGTCCTCTCTGTGTCCCTCTGTGTGATATTGCACCAGCCGCCATTCCCTCTCCACCACCACCACCACCGCCATCAGTACCGCCACCGAGTCTGATTCACTGTCAGGCCCATCTGCCGCTTTCTCGACTACCATTGCTGGTATTATATCTCACAGCAGCACAGAGATACCATGACTACTTCCAACTCAGCATCCTTTACTTACCAACACATTTAGGGTTACAAATGGCAGAAACTGTGGTGGAGGTGAAAGAGAGTGGGGGTTGACTGCAGGAATGATCAGCTTGAAGACAAACAGCTTAGAAATGTAAGAGAAAGGAGATCATAAAGTATTGATAGCTTATGAAAGCTGATTTTTGTGCATCCCTTTGCTGTGTAAAGTTGAGCTGTCAAATAATAGCTAACACAAATAAGTTATCATACCATGTCTACACCAAATACACAAAGATGCTGTAATGCAAAATTTCCATAGAGTACTGAGAGGCTAGATGGATAGGACAACTCATGGTACAATGATTCAGCATTAAAAGTCATGTCATCAGTCCTCAGGGTAATGAATAGTGAAATCCATTTCCATGATAGAGCTATAAATGTCTTCTTCTTTCCAGCTCTGGAGCTTCCATCCTATAATTCATCTCTCATCTGGGGTGTTTGCTGGTAGGAAACATACTTTTATATGAACGTCACCTCTGACATGTACATGCATGAACCATGTCACGGTCAGTTTGGATGAACTCCACTGTCTTTTATGGTTCTGTGTGCAGCTTACTTCTCTCACTTTATGCTGTCTTCACAGGAATTATTCCCACAGAGCATGAGCCAGGAAAATTACTATACGTATGCACACAGAAATGGAGCCAGTGGAAAAATATATCGATTGTAGTGTAATAAATGTCTCTGTTTATGCTTTGATAATGAAATCTTCATTATGATAATGCACATTGAAATTTTTACAAAACGGAACCAAAGTGAAATAAATAAATTGGAAAAAAAGAGTACTGCAAATACTCAAGTACAAGCCGGTGCTGAAATAAAGGCATGCACAAATTAAAGGCCAGTTGCTAATAATATCCAGGTGAAAAGCACTGAGAGTGGAATTACCTGTAGAATAATGGATTTCATGGCAAATTCAGCACATGCCCACACCTTTAATTCCACAGCAATGTCATACTCATCCCACCACTGTGTGCTCCATTTGTTCTTCTTTTCAATTCTTTTACAAGCGCTTTTAAGCTGCTGTACAATAAAAGTTCATTTTTCCCTCACATGTTTCAAATTAAAAACAGGAGTGTTCTGAGTGGGACGTGCCTGCAGACAAGATGGTGCATCTCAACCATGGAGGACACGTGTCCTCCAAGAAGTATGTGCTTCTTTTTCATGGTTTTCGTGAGAAATTAGTGACTCCAGCAGGTGGTGGTAATACACCTTACAGTGGTTGCAGCCTGTCATTGAATCGGAAAGAAGAAGAGAAAGACTCTGAAAGTCGAAAGACTTTGAAATACAGTTTAAGTGAAAATAAGTGTTTTGGAGTTTGTTTAAATAGTGAATAAGGAGATTACAGATTTCTTTTAATCTGATATTGAAACATCTGAACATTTGTTCTGTAGATTTATCACAGAAATGTGGTCACATGTTCATGATTGTCTTCATTCTAAAGTAATAGATGTGGAAATTTGTTAATGGATTGTCAAAATACCATATTCACAATTGTAAATGTATGAATTAAACTTTTATTATTTTCATTACTCAATAGAGACACAAAACTGTAGATCTACATTAATACAAACCCGTTAAAATAGCTGAAATGTGCAATATATTCAATGTTAAAAAACAAAACATTTCTTGGCTTCAGCTATTAATAAATGTTTAAATAAAGGTCATACATAAAGGTTAAGGGAAAAACTATTGGTTGTCAAAAAGGCTATGGAACAAACTTCTGCTGGTCTTTTGATCTTATTACTACAGTAGGCAAGTCACAGCATGTCAAGTCTATTTGCATACATAAGCATGTGGCTTCAAACATGAAGGCAATTCAATGTCCTTCATGTAATGCAAAAACAAATACATCAAAACAGCATTATTACACTCTGATTACAATATAATAATGTTATGTATGAGATAATGTGTCTTTATACTAAGTACAATTACACTGAAGATACTATTTATTTGAGCAGCAACAGGTCCATTCAATCATTTGATAAATTCCAGCAATCATATCACAATTACCAATTAAATCATGAGCAGTTTTCTTCTTTATCACCCAATTTAAAAACTCTGACTGAATTTGAATAATTCACAGACTATATTCAGTCCACATTCCTGCCCATTATTCCAATTAGGAAAAAGTAAGTGAAATATCCCTTCAGTGAAAATATTTAGCACTGAGTAAGTGCAATCTAGTATCATTAAACATATACCACATGTGGCCTTCTGAATTCCAGTGTGATTGTGTCAAACATTATTGAGCCATTTTGCATCCCTAATAGCAGGTGACTGAATGATGTTGACTCGTCCATTTACATTATGGTTTGTAGATGTGCATCTTATTATTCTTATATGCGTCTTGAAACTGGGGGAAAATACTATTTTAGACTCTATTAGAAGCTCAACAGGTCAGAAAAGCAAACTATTTGTAACATCTTTTAAAAAATAGTTTTTGACTTTGATTAAATGTGAAGTCATATTGAAAATGTATCAATCAGCACCCTTTTGTTTCCTCAGTCTCTAATGGAATGTAGTTGCTGTTATTATTTCCATTTTACAGTATTGATTTTTGTATGACTTAATTCAACTTTCTGCTGTTTTCATTGTTCCATCTTGTTAATAGAGTTGGATGTGTGTTATAAGGTTAGTGAAGTGTGAGCATAATAAACTGTAACCGTAGGCAGATATTCCAGGCAATGGAATAATAAAGTCTGCTAATGTCTGCTTCTAAAAATGATCCTGGTGGTTTATATTGTTGTTAATAAAATTAAATTATCATTATTATAATTATCATCATTGACTGTTGTGGTAGTATTATTGAAGTTACCTAAATTGTCACATGACGTCTGTCCAGCCGCTGTTCACCCCCTCCCCCCAGATGTTGAGCCGTATGTGTGGTATCACCAGAGCAGGGATAAAACCTCAGGATTTTACAGTATTAAACTTGTTTTATCTCAGCTTTGCTGGAGATTATGTTTCACAAAAGAAACCCACCATCTGTCTGCTGGGCCAGAAAATAGAGGACATTTCCCTGCCCCTTTATGGACGAAGGGGATATATGTTGCAGAACAACTGCAGAACAAACACCAGCGACGCTTCGCGGGTCAGACGGTGAAGCTACTTTAGGCCTTTATGAGCCAGGACAATTTAGACATATTGATGCTATGTAATGCACAATCTGCTTGTATGATTCATAATCGGTTTAAAGTACAACAGACATAAGTCTCTTTTGTAAACTTGGGTAATCAAACAGACAGATTATTCTAACTATAGACAAAGCAATGTGTTGTAATGTTGTCTTTCTCTTCTCTCTACATAACATACATTTCTTTTACTGTTGTTTTCTCTTTTTTGTTGTTTTTTGTCGCTTCAGTCAGATATTACAGATCTCCTGGCACAGACAAGTGTAAAAAAGCATGTCATTTCAACCTTTACAGTCAGTTTGTCTCCTAAATTTAGCGCCCTGCCTCACACTGTTTTTGGATGGTGATATTCGTTCTGCACAACACCCTGAAATGACAAGTGATGTTCAATAAAGTCCACACAAACTGCTCAACTTTCATTCTGCTGTGCTGGTAGAAATAAAATCCCAACTTGCAACTATGCAAAAAGACGGCATACCGGATGCCAACGAGGTAGCGCCGATTAAATATTCATCCTGTTCCCTCAGATCCTCTGTCCTCTACTATTCCAACAGAAATAATGCTTGTGCACCCAAAAAGTCCTTGATATGTCCTTCAAAGCACTGAATACACGGCCATGACATTTTGTTACTCCATTGAAAATGTATTTTTACACTCTACTAAAATGAAAAAAACAACATTTTTTAAGGTTGTCAGATGTCATGTACTGTTGTTTATTCTTATATTTATCATAGTCTTGTGGGTGTAGAGCACGTGTCATGGTCATGGTGCTCATGAAGCTGTTAAAAAACTGTCAATGAAGCATGGCTGCCAGAAAGGTTACTTTCATTCATTGAAGGTTTTAAGATAAGACTTGAGTTGCTGAATGATGAGTAGCTTGTCTCTTTTCTATCTGGTGAACCTTTGATGGAAGAGTTCAGCTCCTCCAGCATTCAGTCCTTCCAGAGTGTATTAGCTTGGAAAAAAAAGTAATTCTTCATGGATGCATGGTGAAGAGGAGAGTGAGCAGAAAATTAGATTTTTTTTTCTTCCCGTCAGTATATAAATGAATCTCAGTTATCACTGGTCATTACCTGGTGAGAGGAAGGAGAACTGGGACATCAGGACAGGACAGAGTGAAGGACCAGAAATATTTGTATCATCCGTCTTGTGGTGGATTCACATACAGCAGACAGTCAGTAAATACTGTTTACATGTGATGAGCTGCAATAGGCCAACATTCTTAGATATGCAGAGAGGTTATATGAAGAATTTCATCCCAAACAAGAGATAATTTAAACTTGATGACCTTAAACTTTGAAAACAACCGCAGCATTGCTCAAAATGTGTGTGTAGGTCAGCTGGCTTACCACTTTGGTTGAGACTGAATTATCTATTAACATGCATTGACATGCAAAAACCTGGTAATTCTCTTGTTTTTCTTTTAGCATTACCATAATCAATGTTCATGATCCTCAGAGGATGAATCCTGCAGACATTGGTGATCCCCTGACTTCTCCTTAATTGTCAACATGAGGTCAATATTTGTGGTTTTGAGCGAAATATCTTGACAATTATTGGTTGGATTACTGTGAGATTTGGTTTAATTCTAATTCAGTCTTAATTCTAATAACTATGGTAAACCCTTGTTCTTTATGTTGTGCCATTATCTGATCAGAATGTCACTTTGTCCAATACTTTGGTTTATGACCAAATATTGAAAATATAATGGCGTTACCATCAGCCCCCAGTTGCACTTTGAGAAAATAAGCAAATGCTATCGTGCTTAACTGAGATGGTGAACATGGGACACATTATACTGAGTAACTATCATAACATAATAAACATGCTAGCATACCGATGTTAGAATTTAGCTCCAAGCACTGCTATGTCTAAGTGCAGTCTGACAGAGCCGCCAGCATGGCTGTAGACTTTATTCTTGTTGACATAAAATATATCAGCAATGTTATTTTTGCACATATCTTGTCATCATGATTGTCTTCCTCATCTGTCTAATCAGTCAGGAGCGATGTGTTATAACTGAAGGTGTCCAGTCTGTAACCGCAGCCATCTGGGATCCTCAGGGTGCTCATACAGAAGTGATTCACTCTGTCTTCAGGAGCAGACGGCAGGACTGGAAGAAAATCTCATCTAAAATCAAATTGTTTGGATAGTTTTTACCTTTATCAAATTAGTTGACCATTAGTCAGTGCACCTCAGGGAACAATATAAAACCAAAAACAAAACCCTAAATAAAAACACTCCTTTCTATTGACTATTCCTCTGTGGTGATCGAGGATATGGATAATAGCTCATAATAATAAAGAGATGGCAAAGACAGGAGCTTGATCCCCATTCAGTCCCACTCACCTCACTTTGATGGTGGAAATGGCGGCTTTCCACTTTTTTTCCACCACAAAATCATTAAGCTCCTGCATTATGGGCTTGTTTTTATAGGAATGATTGTTCAAGTTTAATGTTTTAATTTATGGTCACTGCTGTATGTTTAAGCAATTGTGTAATTAGAGTGACAGAATATGTTTGTTTTTTTACAATCATATGTTTTATTATATTATATTATTATTTTATTATATAACAACCTGCTGCAGAATGCCCTGAAGCTTGTTTCTATTGTTTTCCTTCACAGAATACAAATGAGCTGTTGGGGAAAGAGGAGGGAGCAGTGCTGAGCTCCATTAGCGCTATCTTGATGTCTTTTTGCGCGATGTGTGTAAATCTCATTTGCACTGGGGCTATATCTGGTGGGATGCAGAAAATTAAACATCTTGAACTTGGGCTTTTTTGAATGGGATGCTCCGAGAGCTCAAAGACAAAATCAAATCTGCGTCTGCTCTTTCCTCCTTTCTTCAATGGGAGCTCTGAAGTCATGATGCCAGACCATCAGAAACATGCAAATTAGACTGCACAGACTCTTATAATCTGATAAACACATCCTCTATTGAATACCGAGTGCCTAAACGCAATTTCTGCAGGAAATTATACTGCTGATGAGTATAAGATATGTTGTTATAAATGGAGGTAGAAAAGGCCATCATGAATGTGCAGTCACAGTCTTATTGTCATTATATGCTCATTGTGGCACATCCCCCCCTCCCGTTGTAGAATTGCGAAAAACTATTTTACCCTCTAATTAGCTAAAAATTCTGACCCAGATATGATCAACTGGATTTGGAAATAGAACGATACACATGCAGGCAGCGTGTCTCCAAGGGCTATCTTATCTGTGAGAGCAGATTCCCAACAGAGGCAACCCACAATCAGCTCTCCCTCCTCCCCTGACGGATCATAACCAAACTGTGCTGTCTGCTGAAATCCAACCACCAAAGTCCTTGAAAGCACAGCAAGAACCCGGAAAAAGAATTAAAGCCTAAAATTAGCTTTAGCTAATCGCATCACTTGATGTAGTGGTAAACTGAAGATGGAGAAAGGCTGTTTATATCAGCTATAGAACTATGTCATCTCTATTTTTTTTTTAAACAAGGCAGTGAGTGCATTATTTCAGTTCCACAATTCTAGCATCAGAAGTATCAAACTACACTGGTTTTCTCCTTGAAAGTGATGATAAGGATTTGTTCTTGCGCTATATAGTAGATTCGGTCAGAGATGCGGATCACATCCTGAAGGAGTGGCTGTTTGGATAAGGGGGCCGCCGCCGGGCTGATAAGTGTGACTGTCAGCTGACATTGGCTGAGCGAATGATAACTGAACTCATTAGGCTAATGAATGTGGGGGGGCAGTGAGCGATGCTTTGGGAGGAGAGGCGGGGGCAGGACAGACTGACCTCTTTGAAGATTGAGGGAAGTAAGATATGAGAGACTCAGGTTTGCTGTGTCAGCATTTCTGCAGTACTATCTGGAAAAGTGTCGGGCCTGAAGGCAGATGTGTATGAAATTATCAAGCTGTGAGAACACTTTAAAATGCTTTTTAAGATGGAGTTGCGAGAGGAGTTTTAATAATAAGCAAGTCTCCACATTTACTTAAGACTTTAGGATGCAACTTTTTTTATAGAGACTTGGTACATAGATGACTAAATCCTTTATTTGTATAAAACTGCCTTTTCAGTAGAATTTGAGATATTTCAAGACTTTCTGCTTTTGGGTGAGGGCAGGAGTTTGTTTTTAATTATGAAACTGAGGAAAGTCACAGCAACAGCAGCCATGTGGAGATGAAAGCAAAGATCTTGTCCACATGTTTACTGCAGCAGACAGAACCCATTAAAAAAGTGCAAATAAACATCTGCATCTCTTCTTGTAATGAACAATTCTGTTATCCAGTCTGCTCCTTCTATTCCCGGAGAGGACTTAACAGATGCTGCTTGCTTGAGTCACACACTGAAACGTCTTTTATGTAGACAGTTTATAAAGATAAGTAGGTTAAAGGGTTGGGACGAGAGCTTTCTTTAAATACAAAGGAGAAGCTAAGGTGTCAGCTGTGGTTGATTTGGTGTCACCCATGGTAATAATAAGTGTGTTTTGATACTACAGGTCCCAGAATTCTGTGAGCAGCAGCTGGCTAATCTATTTGGAATGTTTACAAGTTGTTTTTAATGAAGAGGTGAGTCAATGATTATCCTTTTTAATCATGCCATTAGCAACCATGATCGGTTTTCATACTGCACACACCAGCGAGGCACAGTAAAGTTGATTACCTTTCTGAAGAGCTGGAGATGTGAAGCTCTTCCTCTTTGTTCCAGTATTCATTTGTAAAAATAAATAAATAAATAAAACTAATACGCTGTCAAAAATTGCTGAAAATTGCCATGTCTTGTTTTGTGCTGTAGATGCATTTTTGATGAATTATGGCTGTCAGCACTAACCTCTGTGACAAATATATTGTGTTTCCTGTGACAGTTGACAGTTAGAAACTCAAGACAATTAAATCAAAAGGATGTTTTTTAAGCAACATGTATATTCAGATGATAAAAATAAGAAAAAGTCAAATAAAAAGATAAAAGAAATACACCTAAGTAACGACAGAAAATTAAAATATGCCAGTCGGTTAAGGGAAGGTTATTATGAGACAGACTGTTAAACTCACAAACAGTAGGAATTCAATTAATACAATGCTTGTCTAACATAACAGCATGCATCCACTGCATTATAATGTACTCACAAACAAGTTCATAAATGTATAAACACACAGGTAATGTATATACTTGCCTACTGTCTAAAGGCACTTTGAAGGCTTTGAACAAAGGTGAGGTAAAAGGGTCCTGTGAGGTTTAACCGTCTGTTCTACAAAGGCCTGCATGGGAAATTGCTTCCACAGGGGGAAAATGACAGTGAGTTTCCTACTGAAAAGACACACACACACACACTGCTGGCCAGAGATGCAGCAGAAACCGAAGGAGAAATGAGGGTCGATGAAAACATCCCATGGGCTGATATTTTCTGGTTCAGCAGCAAAACTGCACCTCACCAGTAATTTCACTAAAAGAGCAGATAGTGAACGTTTTTCTTTATTATAGTTTTGTTCATCACTTTTTTCACTTTTTAGCTACACTGAATAGCCACTCAGTTTGCGTGGGTGTGCATCACTCAGACCAATGCCGATCTTCCACTGCTTCCATAAAATATCTCAACGTGTTTTCATTCCCAGGGCATCAGATAGCACAGCTTTGTCACATCTGTTATTTATGCACATCCTTTAGCATCTGTATGAGACACACCAGGCTTTCAACTTACTCTAATGTGAAAGCAGATGGGTTTACATTGGAGTGTAAAATAATGATGTTTTATGGTATGGCAACGCTGTGGTTAAGGTCTGGTTAGGTGGTCTCCTGCAGCAATCCAGCATTTTGCCATCTATTTATCTAGCCATCCACCCAACCCGCTCTGTATGAGGACATTTGTCACCTTTTATGTATGTCATCAGCCTCATGGCATCTATTTTAGATGTTGTGGGAGTTCTATAGAAGTCTATCAGACTACCCTGAAAGATGAGAAATGACGCTTAGGAGTACACAGTGCATTAAAAAATTAACTTGAGGGGGTGACAAAGCAACGCTATTTGGCCTGAATATCTTTGTTTTTCTCTTTGCATGCTAACCCTCCACCCCCTCCTGTGTACAAAAGACAATCATTGGATAATAGCTGCAGGGAAAATATGTCCATAAACAATTCATAGAGTGGGACTTAAAGGTAAAAGGTAACGTAAACAAAACTGAAGTGCGTAAACAACAGTGGCAGTCTCTGTTTAAAAATACATTGGATAAGAGAGCAAAATAAAATTCTCTCTAAGAGCAAAACCTATGCCTCCGCCACTGACATACGACACATATGACTGTACGTCAAATGCTGCAGTACTGAAATCACTTGATCATCAAATCCCACATTCTCCGTGTCTTCTCTGTCAATCCAGCAATATCCCTCAAGCCCTGCAGAGAAATATCTTGCAATATTTGCACTGTTTTCTACACAATGCGTATTTATTCAGAAAGGCCTTCACCGAGCAGCACCTCCTGAGTGCAGCTGTACAATCAGTGATCTTTATTACAGAAAATGTATGGTACATTTGACTTTATTGCGCTTTTTCCCTGAGAACAGTGGAATGTTTTACATAGTAGTTTAGTGGATGATACAGTGTATAGGCTGGACTTAGAGGAGCGTAAAAAAACTGAAAAGAATGGATATGGCACAGTAAAACCATGTGGGCAAACAGTGCTTTCTTTTACAGTCCGCTTTTATTTTAATTACAGACTACTTTGATCCCCAATCACCACATCCAGCTGACGTAATCAATAGTATCTAATCAATAGTGTCCCTTTAGTGCTTTGGTGTCATGCTTAAACCTTCTCTTTCATTGTGTGTTTGTGTTGTTGCTCTCTTGTTGCAGAACAAATGTGGCATAATTTATAAAGGATATGATACAATCCCCATATAATTCCATGGAAACAACACTCTCTCTGCCATACACATAGCGTACAAAGTGACGTCAAAATATTTTATTTGCTTGCCGCAGCTGGTCTTTCCTAGAAAATCTACCACTGCGCAACAATATGTTTAATGTTTGCAGCAACAACAGAGTAGCAACAGGCAGACAAAAAAGTAGCATGTTCAGAAAGTATTTTTCACTTAAATTTAACTTCACTAAGAGATTCAAAAGAAGATCTAACTCTGATTAATTACTAAGAGGAGGGTGAACATGCTACCATATTGGAATTGAAACTGGGAATCATTGAGCACAATCGGAATTGATAAAATTCAAACGATACCTAACCCTCTTCATCTCTCAGCCTCAAGGAAATCTGAACAAAAATTGAGATGCTGCATTTTCTTTTAGACACTCTGCTACACTCTTTCAGTAATGTCTACTTTATTTTGTACCTAAAAAGTAACACTTGATTCTCATATTTAATGGTAGCCCTTTCAAATTATTGGCAAACCTGTCTGTGTAGTCAATTTCTTTAACACATGGTGAAGCATGCATCAGCTGTACAGATTTATCAGCACCCCACAGTTGGAAATGTCCCTGCATATGTCACTGGTCACTAGAGAAATAAAGCTGCCAAAATGGTCTTAAAAGCTTCTAAATCTAGAAATAAATTAGTCATAATTTAGTCAAGCAAACAGTGCTGATGCAATATCATTGCAGAGAAAGAAATGTAGAAAAACTCAAAGCTACTACTTCTTATTTCACAACATGCTGCTAAGTTGCTGTCGCTCATGACTGCAACCAATTGTAGTATTCAGTCCTGACAGAGCTTTAACACAATTAAAGTCAGACTATCCAAAAATTGTGGGAAAACTACAACTTCCAACAGGGAGGAGACTCAGGGGCAAACCCAGAGCACACTGGAGGGATTATACATCTCATCTGGTGTTGGAGCGCCTCCAAACCCACCCCCCCACAAGGAGGTGGAGGAAGTGGCTATGGAGAAAGATACTGAGGTTACTTGCTTTGCCTGCTGCCACCACAGCCTTGACACAGATAAGGGTTGAAAGATTTGAGGATGGATACTTATAGTACCTGTCCCTGATAACAGGCACTTCAGGTGACTGTAAAGCTTTGCCACTTTGCCACTGATCAAGACTTAAGCATCTGCCTTCCTTAAAGGTGCAAATAGTGCAGAGAAATCAATGCAACTTCACTCTTTGACCAAATCAATGTTAGTCTGAGATGGTTTTTCTTTCTGTGAGTTATTGAAGCCCCCTTGCGAGTGAGAAAATGTGGTTTATCTTTGAGCTCCATTCATCACATGGGGTGCACTGGCAGGGCCTCTTCATTGCTCCACACCTCACCACTTGCTTGTCAATTCTACAAAATCCCCACTGCACTCATGGTGGTATTTATGTGTGGATTTTTCTAGTGAACAATATTACCTTCACTGTATTTGTAAAGCATAGGAGAGCAATACTCTACAATCCTCTAGCTAGTTTGACAGTTTCAACTGGTCAATGGTCAGATTTTCTAATCTCTAGAATAAAGTCTCAACAGTAGCACATACTGGGGACATTGTTGAGTTGCTGTTTGTTGTATCCTTATTTCTCCTGCCTCTCCAACACTGAACTCTGCTGTATAATTTTGTAGACACAAAAAATACTGCAAACATCTGTGTAATATGAATAAATAAAACGTTGGGCACAGCTGCATGTTGATTTGTTTTCCTGGACAGCACAGCATTGCTGACTTGGCACCGCTGTGGTTTTGGATACAAGCTCCCTCTCTCTCTCTCTCTCTCTCTCTCTCTCTCTCTCTCTCTCTCTCTCTCTCTCTCTCTCTCTCTCTTTCTCACATACACACACAAACACCCACACACATACACATCAATTTTGCCTCGGTGACGGAATCACATTGATCACAATCAAAACCATTTTCAGGACACATTTATTCAATAAATACAAAGTCAAAGTTTATGAGCACAGCAGTATTTGAATCTTGGGTTCAATACAGCAGAACTTTTCTTGTTGTCAGCTTGAAATAACTACTCTACCTGTAACTGGGTACATAATAGAGCAGAGACTGTACTGTCCTTAGCTTATTTCTAAATGCATTGAGATAGAATGTTAAATGAATAAATAGCAAACTGGAGACTTTCTCCACACACATCCTCAACATTTGACTAGCAAGATACACACCAAAACATTTTATAACCTCCAATCCAAAAAAAGCAATCATAATCATTATACAGCAAACAATATGGCTGTGAAAGTTCAATGAAGAACATAATTGTATTCTAGCATGTTTCCAAACTGCTTGTTTACAGTGTCACTGCTTGTTCATCCATCACGAACCACCTGCATGAGATGTTCTGGCAGCAGAACTACTTTTATTTTTATCGACTCTTTGTTCCATTATTTATATTAAAACTTTATTCACCAGAGTAAGTGCTGAGATCTCAGAATGCGACAACGTATCTAAAAATAGATCCAACTGGGATCAAATGATCAATCCCTTATAAACAAGCCAACAGTTTTGCTGTATCAGATACCACTTTATTTGGAAGTCTAACCAAAATGATAATGTTGCTAATAATCCCTCATTGCAGGAAAAATGTGATCATGCACTTTTCTACTTCTGCCTTTGTTTTCTTTACCAGATAATTCTCAAACAGTTTTTTGTTGTTGCTGTTTTTCACCCTGCATTTTCATCTGACTGCTTCCCCCATTGGACCTCTCAGTCATGTTGCTGGATTTGAACATCTTAACAATCAGCTTGGTGAGTACAATGTTATCATAACCAATAAAACCAATGGCTCAGAGCTGAAAATATAAAACCCAAGCTGTACTAAACTGTAGTTTTCCTTAACCACTGAGCATCTTTTATTTCTGCACTGTATTAATGAAAGAAAACTGAAGACTATTTGTTTACATGTTGGCCTCTCAAAGGACGCTGCAGCTTAATGCAGTGTTAATACCCCACTGACATCAAACTGTCATCTCTTTGACAGAGTAAATGTACAAATGATTGAGTGGGTGAAACCTTAAATAAAATATGAGGTAGAATGAGTTTTTGGCATTGCATTGCATCATACAGCTGGGCTTGTTATCAGAGAGTAACATATTTGAGTTTCTGGACCGCCTGGGAAAAGAGAGGTTTGAAAAAAATAAAATAAAAATACAGCCTCTTGTCCCTCATGTACTGTTGAGGTGTCCTTGATCAACACACACAAAACAGCCCTTCGCTCCAGTGGAGCAGCTGAGTGGCTAACAGTGGAGGACTGTGGTTGCACCAGGCAACCCCCAGACATGCTGTTGCCTTGAATACACGCAACACTGTGAATATGAAGGGGGGCGTTGCAGGAAAAGAGCATGCATGATCACATGACGTCTGTAAAGGTCAAAAAGAAGGTGAAAAAAGAACTTATTTATTCATGATATTCATATGAAAATGATGTCACAAGCCTTTTTCAAAAGCTCCTTGATGTGGAATTTCTTTTAAGATATATTATATATTATGCTATAAACATAAACTGGCTCTTGTATAGAAACATTTAAAGGACTACTTTATGTGAAACTTACTGATGTCAGTAATGTATCATATTTAATGTACCGTCAGATGCATAATTTATTTAAGGGCTGAAACACGAATAACACGGAACAATTGATCCTCACATCAATGGTGTGGATTGAATTACCTATTTAACCTTGCCATCCTCGCCGCCAGTAAACTTACAAAAAAAAATGAGCTCAGCTACACACTGATTCACATTCACAGTTAAAGCACATTGACGTCTTCACATCTGGAAGCTGCAGCGCTGCGACTGAGCAGAGGCTAGAGGATAAATGCTTTGCTTTTGTGCTCAACAGTCATTTGCAAGGGAGCTTTTCTTATATTAATACAGCCAGTTAGTTCTGGGATTCAGTATGACAACCTTAAAGTCATATAGTTAGGCCGCAGCTGGCTTCTGTGCATGTTGAAAAACATATTTCAGCTATTTTGAAAATAGGACTGACTTCCGAGGTCATTTTGCAATATTACTGCACAAATCCCAAACTATTTGGGGGCAGCGGGGGATTAGCGGTGAGATTTTGGATTGGAATATACAACATATGTCGGATAGAGTCCTCTAATCAGATGCACATAATTCCTCATCTATCCGCGGCGCATTTCCGTCAACTGCATTCATTAAGGATCTGAAGTGAGTGGAGCTTTGATCTCTTGTTGAAATAAAAATGCTGGCCAAATTCCATATATCAGATTTTGTTTGTGCATCTGTTTGTCTGCATATGTGTGTGTGAGCGAGAGGCAGAGGGCAAGAAAGAAGGCTAAAAAAAGAGCATTGTGCCTTTGTTTGTTTGAAGCCAGTATTTCATTGATTACCTCACTGGTTTTAAAGGTAGCTGAGGATTTTCCTTTTCCTGCAGTGCTTTCTCTAGGTCTCTGAGTGCACTCCAGTAACCCCATCCATAAATTTGAAGCAAACCTGCCTTACAAGCAAATCACGAGCTCGCGAGGCAAAATGGCAAACTCCATTCGAATGCAGAGGATGAATGTTGTTTTTATGCTGCTGTTGCTCTTGGCAGTAATGGAAATAATAAACATTCATATAGTAATACATGATGTTAGCACTGTACACTGGATGTACTTGTCTGGTTGGAGAAATATTTAATGAAAATCAATCTTTTTAATACACAAAGTAATTTGATCATGTAACAAAAGCTAAATGTCTTCAGATGAACATTTCATTTCTCATCATGTCTTGACTGTATTGTTATTTCTCCAACATAATCTAGAAATCTGGATGTTCATTAAATAATTGTGTAGAAAGAAAACCCCCAAATCATGCTGGCATGTATTTCAATCACCATCAAATTAATTACAGAAATACTGAATGTGGTCAAAATCAGTCTTAAATAATTTTCCTCATACTATCATACGCTGTCAGAAGCACAAATGTAAGGACACAACTGTTTATATTCTATAGCGTCACCATTTGTTTGGGTGGATAGAGAAAATTAATTCTACCCCATCTGTTTTCTCCACACCTACAGTATAAAACCCTAAAGCTCGCAAATGGGAGACGGGTATATCACACTTATGTATGGAGGACAAATCAAAGCGTGGCTTTGCTGACAAACTCAGATGGAAAAGTGCTGCCTTTGAATTTCTCCTATTAGAGAGGGAGGCTGTTATGCACTGAAAAATCGACACTAAAGAGATATTGCTTTCTCAAAAGAGAGTGATCTGCATTGGGGTTTTTTTCCGATATGGAAAGCAGGCTCAGGGTCACTGAATAGATCATCTAATATATACAGCAAATGTGTTGTCGAGTTCGGTTTTGAGTCATTTTGCCTGTTTGCAGCTTCCACTTCTAAACTGCCTGCCACAGATGATGATATTTTTTCTTGGACCCCAACCATTTGCCAATGCATACTGATGAAACCACATCTAATATTCAGCGAGTAGAAACAACATGATCATGGTCTTATATCACTTCCTGAAATCACACCTTTCAACACTGCAGCGTAAAAACTCAGCACTGCGTGAGCACAGTCACCAGCAAACACCTCCATTTGTGTAGTGATGCATAATTCCAGCAAGTGTAGTGTGTGACTCTGAAATGTTCCTGTTTCTACACACTCAAACTACTGGAAATGCATAACTACTAGAATGGCCGTAGCAGTTATTCTGACTGTCCAAACATTATTTGCATATAATTTCAATAATCAATATAACGTCTAAGAATAAATGGATCTGTAATATTAGGATAGGTAATTATTATTATTAACATTCTTGCAAATGTGAAAATGTATTAGTTAATCAACAACTACATACCCTGCTATTGTAATTACAGATACAAATTTGAATTAAAATTATTCTACACACCAAAATGGCCCCATCAATTCAATCTGATCATCACAGGTAAAGAATATGAAAATTTGCTAAACTGTAGGAAAACAAACTGATCTAGAAAGCAATATTTGTTTCAGTAAACAAAAATATCATAATGAAAAATCATGATGAAAGAATTCTCCTCTAAGTGGACTGACTTGAACAAGGCATCAGGTTGTTTTGAGGACACCACACATCAATTTCACTGACACTTGTGGATCAATACCTCACAGTCAACAAAGGTAATCTCTACCTTCCATGTGCAGCTCCCACACACTACCTTGTGACATTTGTCACAAGTGTCCTTTGTTTAGTTTTTTTCTCCACACTTGGCACTGCCCTCTCCTCTCCGCTTGCTGCTGCTGCTGCCTGGGTCCTGGCTCTCGCACCATCAGTTGTGTGGCTTTTACTCTCACATGGCTGGAGTGAAGTTCATTCGCAAATCGCATTATGAAGTTCCTCTGTGATGTCCTCTCATTGGTGCATTTCTTGAATGGAAGCATTTATCACAGTCAGGTCAAGGATATTATAAAACACAGCCACTGGCCATATTTGTATTGGTGCTTTGTGGGCGCCATTTGATCCACTCCAACCTTGGTTCTATTGCAGTATGTGATTGTCTCTGGTTTAGCCTATTGGCTGCCTGTGAAGGCAACAGCTGTGTGGACAGTGCTGAGAATGCAGACGTTTTTCCTTGTTTCCTGTTAGTGTTGCGTTGTCACTTTTCAGCACCTCTGTGGTGAACAGCACCCTTTGCTCCTTTACGCATGGGGGGAACTCTCGTCTGCTCTTATTTACTGTGTCAACCAGGGTGGTTTTCTTGGCCTGTAGTGCCTTGGCCAAGGTTCAACTATTTTCAACACCACACTGTCTCCTAGTCACTGACCTGCCATCTCATGTTTGCCCAGATGTGGTGCACTGCTCGCCATAATTTGGTTTTGATGTCAGTAGCAAACCAGGATTTTACACCAAATTTACTGGGTTTTCTTTCTATATACTAGATGAAGCTGCACCTTGCTTTGGTCAGGAAGAGCTACTCATTAACAGCAAGCAATGCTGTTCTGGATGAATCTCTCCCAAACCTCACTCACCAGGGCAAAGTTGTTCTCTTGCAGGTGTGTGCGTCTGGTCTCCTTTTTGTTGAAATGCAGGAACTGCATGATTTCCTGGAATCTGTTTCGGAACATGATCTCCTTGAAAAATGCATAGCCTCAGTCAGCAGACTAAAAGCTCACCAAGTCCATGCTTTTTCCACTTTGCACACCATGAATGTAGACTAGAGCAGTGAAGGCCTTTAGCTCATCGACTGTCATATCCCATGAGCTGTCGTCCTTGACTCTAGGTGCCTCAGCTACGATCAGTCCCTAATGTGCTTCAACATGCCATCATCCACCAAACACAGAAAAGCAGTGACGATATCTTCAGTGTTGCGCTTGGTGTGTGCTGTGGGGCCTGCAGCTTCTGTCATGACATTTTGACTTTGTCGTTTTCCTCTATTTTCACCCGACTGCATATCAGTCCATACTGTGCCGTCTTTCACTGTTTCATGCCTCTTTGCTAAAGGTGGATTTAGAAGGACAGCTTCTTCATCCAGTGGTGACTGTGTGCTTTTGTGGTTGGCACTGCAGGCACAGCTGATATATATAACAATAGCCGTATAATGATAATAATAATAACAATAATAATAATAATCAGCTTGTACCTGGAACATTAGCTGATGCAATGACAGCAGATACAGAACTGGAAATGTGCAGTCAGCTTTTTTAGGAAGATAACCTCTAAATCACTCTCTGAGCCGGTGTCAGATGAACTTTCAAGAGACCAGGCGACGTCACTATCAGAACCTGCTCCTCCATCAGCCTCATCAAGGCTTAAGCCTCTGTGGCAGTCATTCTCCTTCTTGCTGACATTTCATTCTGATATTCTATTTCTGTTGAATTTCATCATAATTTACTCTGTTCTGCCCTTTTCAGAGCTGTTGTTTATTTGATTCATAGGCATTGTCTTCAGTTGTTTCAATTTGGTGTTGGCTAGGAAGCTTTCTTCCCCCTTGCTTTTAGCTCTAAGCAAAAGCTAGATTTTAGCTTTGCAATAGCGAGAAAAAAAAAAAAACAACTAGAAAAAAGAGTTCCTAGGCAACAGTGATGTGCATCTTCAAGAGCAGGAGGAAGGAGCAAACACTGAAATGATACACCATCTATATGATATTAAGGCCTGCAATACTCAGAACTCTTTTGTGTAATTTAAATATAATATCAATGTTAGAATAAAATATACACACATTTAACAAAAGTCACAGTCCTATAGGCGACGTCACTATCAGAACCTGCTTCATATATATTGAAGCAGTTGAGGTTTTATTTCAACAAGATATTTCATTGCAAATTTGAAAATGGTCAAAATGACTGCCTTGGTGGTTCTAGAGTTAATGATGCAGTGTCAAAAACAAGTTGAAGCAAAATTAAGAAGATTGTGTGAGTAAACAGTCGAGTAAGTGAGAAATTAAGGGAACATACTTGATTCTTGATACTGTTTTAACTACTTCCATACACATAAATGTATAAAGATGTGTAAAATAAATTGTGCTGATTATGAAAAACACTGAAGCAGTATTGACCCACTACTGCACACACATAAGTAGCTTTTCAATCTCTTATGTAGGGCTATAGTGAGGAAGGCCTGGTCAATCATTTTGTTAAATCGGACCACTGACTAATGGGTAAGTAAATATTTTAATCAAACAGTGACATTTCACTGCATGATAAACCATGATAAGCATTGGTTTGCCATTCCTCATAAAAAAGAGCCTTCTTGTGCTGATATGGATATGGATATGGACATCAGGTTACACACACTTGGTGAACGATTAATAGAATCTGATTTATCAAAGGTAATATTAAACCAGTGTGAGCACCTGCACAGAAACCTGTCAGAGAGAGGGGAAGGGTTAAGTAAGACATCAATGGAAGATGTCAGTGGGGTTAGAAATGTGGAACTTCTCATCACTGTGTCCAATGGTTTGTTTGAACATCCAGTCACTGGAAAACCTACAAATTGTTTCTGCTTTAGTGTCTGTGATTATTTCTGATGCTTTTGTTAGTCTGGCTGTGTGTGTTTTATGTCTTTGTCCTTTTTAGGGCTGCAACTAATAAATATTTTGATTATTGATTCATTTACTTTTAATTATCTGGTCTATAAAAAGTCAGAAAAATTAGTTATAATTTTCCACAGTCAAAGGTGACGTCTTTATATGTCTTGGTTTGTCTGACCAAAGGTCCCAAACCCAAAGATATTTAGTTTACTATCATGTATGACAAAGAAAAGTATGAAATCATCACATTTGAGAAGCTGAAACCAACATTTATTTGGCAATTTTGCTTTAAAAATTCTAACTAAAACAATTAATCAATTATCTTAATATTTGCCCGCACATTTTCTGCCGATTAACTCTTCCTTGCAGCTCTAGTCCTTTGGCTATGTCCGGCTATGCTTGTTTTCTTTCTCTCTGCTTTACTTGGGTCTCGCTCACAAAACAGAAATCTTGATCTCAACGAGATTACCTGATTGAAGACTATTGTGTGTGTACTTCAATATCTCAAAACCCACGGAGCAATTATTGTAGTTAAATACCAAAGTTTAACCTTGAAATGCCATTATTATGGTAATATAACAGAATCCGCTTTTCAGCTGCAGTGGTTTCTTACAATTACTTTTCATGCTAAAATGAAAGCTCATAGTTCAGCTGTGAAGCCAAATATTTTTCAGAATTACTATGAACAAAGAGTGCAAAACCTCTTCTGCAGTAATAACCTCAGATCATCACTAGCCAAGCTCCATCTTAAGAATTATGTTCATATACTAGTGATTTGGAAATGCATTTGAAAGAAACACAACAGAATATTTTTTCCTCAATGTAGAACTATTTTTTAATGATGTATCTGCAATGTCACTGAATAAAACATGCACAAAGGTTTTTCTTTTGGCCATGACTGAACCTGTCTTTAGTCATCACTCCAACGTTGGGCTCCGTGGTAACCCAAGAAGTATCTTTTGTTTATTATAATTTTGATATTGACAGTCTCATTACATCAGGCAGAATGATGTTGTTTGCAGTGTGAATGCAGCTGCAATATCATAACTAAAGCTTGAAATAACTTTCTGCAGGGGAGTAAAGGCGAAGCTGGTCTACTGTAGGTAAGAATAACAGATACATACACTATTTTCATCTGGTGACAGGAGCTCAGCCCTCTTACAGATGCAGGAGTGTCAGTCTGTGATTTGTAGCTGTCTAAGGATTTGCCCTTGAATCACAGGCGTCAGACGACTGTTTGTTGATCTGTCTGAGTCACTTGTATGCCGAGGACCCTGTCCAGCTGATGGCCTAATTCAATGTAAATACAGTCCCTCCTCAGCCTCCCTGCTGTTGCCAAAGACAGCTGTTCATCAGGCAGACTTGGCCTCTTGCCACTCCCCTCTGAGTTTTTGAAAACACCGTTAACAACATTTCTCCCATGAATGGAACCATGAAAGGATGATTCGGGTTATTTTCAACGTTAGTCTTATTTTTCTTTTTTTTTTTTCATTTTGAAGACTGCTTCAGTTCAGTTTGTTTTGAGACTTTTATGTACTTCCAGTTTGGCACATTAAATTTCCACTTATTTGTTCCCTGAACTGATTAGCATATACACTCTTCAAGTAACTGCTGTCATGTCATATCACACAGTATGTAGTGTGAACATGAAGTGCTGGGTGTGAAAACTGATTCACAAATAATTTTACTGGATGTGGTGCAAGAAAGAAACACATCCAATAGCAATGTAAAACTCTATGTTGAAGTAAAAAAATTAAGAAGTTACAGCCATGCTAGCCGCTAGAGGCTCTGTGAGGCTGTTTAGGCACGGTGGTGTTTTGAGCTAAATGCTAATGTCACAATTCTCAAAATGACACTGCTAACATGCTGACATTTAGCATGTTTACTGTATTCACAGTCTTGGTTTGACATGCTAGCATGCTAATATTTACTAATTAGCAATAAGTACAAAGTACAGCTAAGGATGATAGTAATGTCATTAGTTTTGCAGGTTTGTAGGCTAATCATTAACCAAAGTCTTGGACAGAGTGAAAATTTTCCCGGATGATGGTAATAGAATTAAAATAAAATTTAAGGAAATGTGCTGTGCCACACTGAATATTTCATTTAGTGCCACATAAAGTAGGCTAGAGGAAGGGTCAGAGGATCACCAAAGGCAGTAAGAATTATCCTCTGGGAATTATCTGATCGAACAAGTTGGTGCCAATCCATAAACTAGATGTTATATTTCATGTGATATTTCACCTCATGAGCGAAAACTTTGACCTGATGGTGGCAATAGAGGAAAATTCAAGGAGGTATTTAAGTCATCAGGATTCATCTTCTTGGCACCATGAATATTTGCACCAAATTTCATTCAACAGTTGTTGAGATATTTCTGTCTGGACCAAAGCAGTGACCAAGAAGAAGCCAAGTCAACAGCATGGTTAGAAGGAGACAGTTAATTGTCATGATAGAAAAACTAGTTGAAAAAATGCCCAAGTTGATTATAATTAGATTTATACTTCAACAAAAGCGCTGATGTTTTTCCCTGAAAGAGAGCAGGACTAATTGGCCTGTGGGATTGCAGCATTCATTTCCATTTTGAAAAGGATAATATAATTGATATGAATGCTTACTAGCTTTTATATCTATTATTTCTGTGCCCTGCAGGCTGAATCTTCTACTATTACTACTCATGTTGTATTTCTTGTTTTTTTTTTTTTCAGAGATGACAGTAATTATTAAAGGTCAAGTAAGGAAAGGTCTTCAACTTTTTATAAGCAATTCATGTGGACAGCAGCATGTAACAACAGCCTGAAGTGTCACTGTTTGCCTGTGATGTGTTAAATGTTTTACGTGTGTTAAAACCCCTATAAAAAAGCCACATTAGTGATTTACTTGATTTCTATGTGAATCAGATGTAATTCCTATAATCTTGGCAAAAACTTGTTGTTTCAACATCGTAGTGACACACTGTGTTTGGGACATTTCTGTCATCACATAAATCATGTGTACTCCCTGAGCTGCCAAGAGACAGTGTCATAGCCACACACCCATTTGACATCATTTCCTTCATAACAGTGAAGTAAATATGACGACACCCATCCAACTGCCCACAGAAGCACTACACCCGTCTGGAAGATGTAACGTTTCTCCTCCCAGGACTGAAGAAGAACGACATTTAACTTTGAACAGTCTGATTTCATTTGGTGCAACTAATGAGCATTTTTACAAAAAAAGAGGTCAGACTAACAGTTATGTCTTCTATACATGACCAAAATATTTTAGTCCAGTGATAAGGTTTAATATCATTTCCACAGCTGCTCTCTGATTTTGGCTCCAGGAAGGCCACTCATTTGTTATCAGGAAACAGGGCCAGTGCACCATCACTATCTATCAGTCTCGGGGACTACCTGTGGGGGTCACCTGGCAACACACTCACCTCCAAGTAATGATACAGCCCAAGGCCGTAGACGCAGGGAAGCTATAACGCAGGCTGTTACTGGGCCGGCCACCTGCCCATGTATCAGTTTAATGTTCTTTATAACCATCACATACAAGCTAGTGTCATCCATCCACATCAGGCGGAGTTTATAGTAGAGGTGTCTGCTTCAAAGACACATATGAGTCAGACATTTTGGAGATAAAGTGACAAGCTGCACAATGACTCAAAACTGCACCAGTCTGCATATACACACTGTTTTATTGGTCACAAACATACATATATACACTCTCTTGTATGTAGCTCGAAGGAATTAGCATAATTGTATCTGACATAGCCCTGACACTACCCTTTTCCATTCTCACTCTGTCATTCCTCTTCCCTGGTAAGTGCATGCCTCGAGGCCATCCTGCAAGACATGAAAAACACAATTGCGTGAAAGCGTTGGCACCGTTGACTGAATACAAGAAGCTTTTGACAACTAAATTTGATGAAAAAAAAGGAAACCTGGGGAAGATAATCACTGTAATTGTTTAGACACGGTAGGGAACAGTTATTCTCACACAGGGACACAGGAAATTTAAAAGATGTTTCCTGTTCTATTGACATTTATGTTGCCAGTTTTTATTAAATGTTTGTTTTGTGCCCGTATATCTGTAGCTGAAGTGGAAAGGCAGGACAAGTGTGTAAATAAGAGTTTGTTTTTGTCATGTCGCTATGTCATGATCGTGTGTTGGAACACAATTTTTTTGCATTGTATGATATACAATGTGGAATGTATGGAAAAGAAAACAAATCTTCTGTTTGTGAGACTCACTTCTAAATGCAGAAAAAAAGGGATTTGATTTTAAATAACTCATTCTTAGCACATTCCTCAAATAAATTGTTGTATATCTCAAATAGTAGGTAACAATGCACACTGATAGCACTTTTAAATGCAGCATACTCTGTTTCCCTGATACTGACTGATGAATGCTTTTATTTCAAAATTGATTTTTAGTGGTTTGGAATAGATGATAACTCCACTTATCATCCACCAAAGAAATGTATTTGTGTAACAATTCCCAGAGCATCTCTCATTTGCCAGGCAAAGTAGAATTACATTGTCTGGATGCAGCTCACTTCTTCAAAGTCTGTCAGAACATTAGATATCAATGGACCCCCAATGAGGCCAGTGGGGCCTGCCCACCGGGCCTGGCTCCAGCACCAGCAGCAAATCGGGGCCCCTTCCATCTGTTGTCCTTGTTCTGCGTGTGTGTGTTTGTGTGTGTGTGTGTGTGTGTGTGTGTGTGTGTGTGTGTGTGTGTGTGTGTGCATGTGCATGCATGCGTGCACTGGCCTACTCAACTCCCATCTCTATCATCTGCTGAACTCCAATGCCTCTCTGTTTTCCTCTTATTAAGCCTGAAAAGATGCACCAGATGGCTTGTGGGAAAAAATCATCCTCCTCCAAAAGGGGAAGAGGCACCACCCACAGCGCATGGTACGACTCTGAAAGATTTAAGACATACATGGCATACTTTAAACACACACACATACATACATGAACACACGCGCACACACACACACACACACATACAAAGCCCTCAATGCTTCACGCTAAAGTTGTACAAACAGCATATGTCCCCAGAAAGGACTGACAGCTGCTAATAAATCAGACAATCAAGTCTTAAGGTGGATTCTTGATATATTGACCTGACACACATGACCTTGACTCTGCAGCTATGCTGTGTGTCAGAAAAGGCAGTGTGTGTGCAATCATGTTCTGTTCGCAAGCTGAATAGTCAAATCAAGCTTATTTATAGCTCTTTATGTGTTTCAAAGGATTCATATATCAAACACACTCAAGCTCACATTCACACTGATGGGTCATTTAGAGTTTCCAGGACACCTGACCTGCACATGAGAGCAACACCACTTCATTCAGAAAGAAACAAGGCTGTGATTAAATCCCAGCAAGCAACAGTGTGAAGTCAACATAATAGGAAATTAATACAGTTGATCTACTGTATGGATGGTTGCTCTTTGTTGTTGAGGCATTTTTCATGTTCATGTTGTTTTTATAAATCCAGAAAATCAGGTTCCCTGAAGGAATAAGAATGTGCTGCTATAAGAAGAGTGTTTTTGCAAATATAAAGAGTGAAAGGCAGTCAATCCTTTGCCACATAAACTAAAACTGAATCCTTTCTGTTTTACGATGTGCTTTATTGCAGTTATACCAATACAGCTTGAAAATATACTGTATGATTGTCTACTTCTCAAACACACCCTGATCAGAGCTGACCGTGAATCATCCTCATACCATCGAACAGCCAAATTTTCAGTGTTTCTACCTGTGATAAAGCCACTGAGGAACACACATCGTTTCCAGTAAATTAATCTGTCAAACTCCCGTGTCACACTCTTGTGTTTCTTTTTTTTTTGATTCAGCAGCTCAAGTCATGAGAGTCCAGGCCGACTGACAGACTGAAGCTCAAAATACCACATGACACTTTGCAGCGAAATGTCGCACGCAGCTGTTAGATCATCTAAGGGATTTTCTTCAGGTTATTCTCCAGGCTTACAGACTCGCGCACAACATCATATTAGTAGCTGTGCGCTTAACAGCAATTTAGTGGTTTCAAATCCCTCTTGGCTACTGCCTGTTCTTTTTTTTCATCATACTGTAAAGGCAAAAGAGCCTGAGAGCTTTAATATATCACACATAATTAAAAACACAAATGTGTAGAGATGTCTGTGTATTAGTTGGTTCATTTTCATGCATGTGATACACTCCCTGCCTCTCCCTTTGGCCTTATTTTTCCTGGTGTAATGTCTAGTTCCCGTAGTTCCCTCCAGCAGGGCCACCTCCATGTTCCAGTCCTCCTGGCAGAGCCCCTCAGAGAGCCAGGTCTGGTCTCCAGGCTCAGAGGAGGTGAGCTGGCCAAGGTGATGTTTTTGATCCTCACACCAGACGCTGTCTCACCTCCACAGCAGACAGGCTCTTTATTCACTGACGCCTGAAATTAGATGTTGCACTTTTCAGGGGATGGAAATGTTGCAGTGGAACTGGCATTAAGGTAGTCTCTGCCAATCACTGAAGCCACGGTAGCATCTGGAGATACACGCTGTAGATTCTGGATGTTCTATTATCCTAAACAACAATATGACCTTTGTCTGCACATGCAGAATTTTGCTCATTCCACCCACTTTCCACAGTATGTCTCTGCATGTGTGCTATTGTGCATTCAGTCATGCACACAGGAATGCTTTATCTGTGACACAATTGCAGCTCTTCCAGAATTAATTCACCGCTGCCAAAACCTACATATGTTCTTGTCTTATACGGTGATTCTGCATGTGTCCAAGCTGTTCTCTTCAAATGTCTTTATCAGGGATGAAGGATCTGTGTGCAGTGTGGTCATGTGGGCATCAAACTGCAAAGGAAACTGACATGTGACAGGGAAAGCACATATAGCTTTTTTTCAGTGCAGTACTGTATGTTGCTTACTAAACTGACTGTACAGACATATTAACAACGAGAAAACAGGAATCCCCCCCCAAAAAAAACAAATAAACAGGGTGAGGTGACTAAAAATCTTTTTCTGGACTTTTTATTTCATTCTGTTTTTGACCACATCTACTTCTTCAACACCTCTCTCTCCATCATCTCCCTTCCTCTCTCTACAATCCCCTCTTCCTCTCTCTCCGAGCAACTCCTCCTCTCCTTTTTCTCTCCATCCCCCTCTCTCCTTTCAGTGCTGCAGCCCACCCTGCTCCGAGCTTTAATGGTACATGCCATTAGAAAGCCCATCTCTGGAAAGGAAGAGGAGGAGGGGTGGTCTCAATCTCAGCTAAGAGGCTACTTTAGTCCCCCAGCATAAGCACATTCACAGATGTCTCTGCGCGCGTAGAGCCGTCTCACCCGTCACGACAGAGCATGCAGCCTGCTTCTGTGTGATCCAACGAGCCGCGGACAGAGAGGCAAGAGTGACAAAAGAGAGAGAGACACATACAAAGAGAGGAGGCGAAGAGAAAGGAAGGAGGGAAAGCAAGAGAAAAGAAGAGGTGAAGAGCCACAGAGCAAAACACATACATCGCTGCCACTCTGACGTCCCCCCCCCCTCCTCCTCCCCTCCATCCACCCCCCCAACACCCCCGCCACTCATGCGCCTGTTTCAGCGTGTGTGAGCGCAAGAAGAGGAGAGAGGGAAGGGAGGAAAAATAAATCCTGGGAGCTTGAGTCCTCTCCTGGCTTTATATCCCTTTCTTTTTTTATCTCCATCATCCAAGGCATGAAGGCGGGTGTCAGCTGGCATGGCAGAATAAAAGAAAGGGATGCTTTGAATGCTGCCTCTCTTTCGACAAGGGACAAGGAAGAGGAAGGGGGGGACAACACACAGCAGGGACAAAAAACAGGATTTCTAGAATGAATGGGAGTCCTTCTGCCGCATGCGCTGGGAATAGCAGTCACACACTGAAGTCTCTGAATGAGGTAAAAAAAAAAATTAATGATACCACTTTATGTTCCTTTTTTTCTCTTTGCTTGATTGGCCGGCAGGGTTATATATATATATACATCTAAGAGGAACTTGAAAGCATGCATATGAGCTTGTGACAGAGATGAACCAATTTCCATGCTGATCAGGCTTGGAACAGCAGTGGGGAGATTGCCATCTTTGTCCCTGGGTCGCTGTGTACAGCAGCGCGGTGGAAGTGAGAGGGAAAATCTATGCATGTTGCATGCTGCAGAGAGACAGTGTGAGCTGGGGGTAGAAGAGGAGTCAGTGTCGGACTGATGAAAAGAATTGCTGATAATCCTCATGATGAGCATTTGGGTGCTGAGATAGCGGAAGGGTACAGAGAGATTTTTCTCTCGACTGGACCAGCAGAGCTGAAGAGAGGCTTCAATTAGAGTTTAGATTTAGGGGGTTTAGTTGATAAATGCAAATTCAATTCATAAAATATGAGTTTGATGTCCTATACAGAACATTTAAAAAAAATCCTGTGATAGAAATAAAATATATGAAGACTCAACAACAACAAAAAAGAAGTGGAATTGAAGGATAGAACAAAATGCAGTGCGTGTTTTCTCAAGCAAAGTCTGACAGAGCACTTTCACTAGTGACCCTGGGGAGCCGCACACTACCTTCCAGATAAAAAATAACAACTTGTCCACAGAAGCGAACAAAAAAGGGTCATTGGGTTGAGAAAAGGAAAGCTTGAGTTGAAGTTAAGTGGGCTGTACTCTCACATTTCTGACACCTACCTACTGTTGGAAACCATGGCTCCTGACCAGTACAGGTGCACAAGCAACTCTCCTCCCTAATCTGGGAGAGAAGAGACCATAGTCTTTTCTTTCGTAATGGTATGTTTTTGCTTTTATGATAATTTGGGTGTGCATGTCATTAGTAGGAAACACAACAGTAATATTACTGTTATGTCAAACAGAAGCAGCAGTCTTTGTATGCATGTTAAACGTGCATTGGCAATATCAATATTGCAGGGTTCAGTGCTTAATTATATGTACTTTATTTGTGTAGTTAGCTGGGCCGCTCAGTAGTCCCAGTGGAAAATCTTGCACAGTGTGGTTACAGTGCCAAAGGTCTGGGCTCCAATCCTAAATCCTTACTCATGTGTCAAGGCACATCAGCCTAACTCTGCCTGGAAGTTCTGTCTGGTCCAGTCACAGCACGCTGACACCCATCATGACATCAGACATATTGGGTAAATATGGTTTCTCTCAGGCTCCTATTTTCACAAACGATCCTCTATGTCAAAGAAAAACGCTATTTTGTTACTCAAATGATCCTAAACCTGTGGACACTGCAGGGCTGTTATTAATCCACACTGGGAAATATATAAGACACTGCGTGACATGAATTCCTCCACAAACAACTGAATCGACTGTTTGTGTCCTCCCCTTTTTTTTAAAACTTCTCCTCATCTGTTCCACGGTATTCGTACAATACATGATGGTAGCAACACCTGGTGCCCATTTCTCAGCCCACAGTAAGCTATATTCACATGCAATGAAGCCGTGTGTGTCCCCAGCTGTTTCTCACATGGGTGTTAGCATGCTTCTGTAGCACTGCACTCTTTGACCATGTATATATTTAGTTTCTGTTCAGTCTGGCAATGTCAGCAAATAGCATACAGATCTCATTTATGGAAGCGGACGGCTTGTCATTTTGTTCTGTGTTCATGGTTACCCCCTCGCCTTGATCATACAATACACAATGTGCTGAGGGGCCAGAAATACATTCATGATACATTGTAACTCATGAGTTACAGTATAGAATAGAATAGAATAGAATAGAATAGAATAGATTTAAGGAGTACTTGTAACATGTTTATAAATTGGCACAAATTCTTTAAAAATTGCATTATATCTAGAGCTGCAATTAATGATTTTCATTAAATAATCTGTCAGTTATTTTCTTAATTCATCATTTGGCCCATAAAATGTCAGAAAATGGTAAAAAAGGTTTGATCGCTGTTTCCCAAAGCCCAAGGTGATATCCCCAAATGTCTTGTTTCATCCCAGCCAATCTATTATTAAAATAGTTGCCAATTAATTTTATAGTTGGCAACTAATTGATTTATCGGTTAATCATCAAAGCTCTAATTACAACAGTATATCATCATCTTTAAAGCATTAATAAAGAAATATCATTCAAGCCGCCTTTAGTGAACATATACATCATAATAAGCATACACTATAAGATGGGGATACATCTTCTGCATGCAGGTGTTGCATGTCCATACATGTTGAGTACACATGTACTGTTCATCACTGATAGTTGAACAGCATTTCACACATCATTGCACAGTGTAATAATGTGTACGAAGCCTGACAAGACGGAGGAATTAGAGTGTGCACAAATGTTTTGAAAGCTATTGACAAGGCTGCGGAGGTTTAGAAACAGAGGGCAGCGTGTGGGTGCGTATAAAGCACATCTACCTACACTGAGAGTTCACAGATTCGGTTTTTTGAACCCCACTCAACTGGGCAAAAATTCACTTATGTTTGATGTCGTTTCAGTGTTTGAAGGTAACTGAGCTTCTCTGCAGATTCACTCACGGAGCTGTCCAGCCTTAGGCAACAGAGGTGCGAAGAAGTAGAGAATAAAGCTTCACCTTTATCACGCACAATAGATAGTCTATATGGCTGAACAACCCACAGAATGAAGTGTGTACAGTATGTGGTATTGTAGGATAGTACAGTACAGTAGGTGCAAATAATTGGAATAGCTGACACACACAGCCTCTCACATCTTGTAAATGTAGGCATTGGGAAAGCACACTCAACCTCAGGAACCACTTTCTGCTGTCATGTGCAGCATGTGTAAGGAAAACAGGTGCAGTGATTACTGGAGGAACATTTTCCCCAGTAAATCTTCATGATCATGAATATTTACCACTGTGACTGCTTCTCAGAGTGATGCCACAGCAGCCTGATCTTTCTGAGGCTATATTACCAAGTCTTCTACAGTCTGAATCTTAATCTGAATCATAAGGGTTGCATGTTGTCAGCAGACAAGTGCCATATACTATAGTTTGCATGTATTACATGCTGTCAGCTGCAAACACATGCAAAATACTCACATGGAAGTATTTTTGTACCAGCTCTTATATTAAGAAGCAATGATTATTACGTATTCAGTGTGAAGCATAGATTGGCTGACTCATACCATGGATCAAGATATTGCATTCAAAGTTCTTAATAAACGAACACTGAAAGTTTCAGTTTGATCAGTTTTTATTAAAAAATATGAGGACTAGAAGACCAGATTGATTAAAATGATTTTCACTCAGAACTCCAAAAGTTGTTGCATCAATATGCATATCATGCAGTCACTTACAACAACAACAACTCATAAAATGCTTTCAGTAAAAGGGAGTAAAGAGATTTTTTTTTGTTTGTATGTTTTGTAAAGTAAAAAACAAAAAATAATTGGCTCTTTAAGTTTTATAAATTTCTTAAGTTAATTCCCCACCTCTGCTTCCGAATTCCCTTAGAAGTCCTGGATGTTAATGATAAACTATTATCCTCTTTCACATGTTATTTGATTTCGTTCAGATGGTATGAATCAAAATAAAAGGGAAGCAAGATCATTAATAAGGAATGGTTGCTCGTAACAAACACAGTAGATATAAGCCATTTTGTCAGAAGCTGAAGTTTTAATTGTATGAAAGCATGTGATGGTATGGCTTGACTGCACCCTGCAGCGGTCCTAAAGGCAGGGGCTTAAAATGTACATGCCCTCTCTAATGGACAGCTTAGAAACAAAGTTAATGTACAATGAAGACTAAGAACAATCTGTTGGGCCTTGCAGCAGTGTTGTTGTACCTCTGTGGATTACACTCCATGGGGCGCATAAAATCTGTCTGGCTGCCCATTAAGACAGCCACTATCCTGGCTCATTACTGTCCTGCTGAGGAATTAGAATAAACTGCGCTCCACAGACTCAAGCTGGCAGAGGCTCCCTGCCTTCTCTCCAGCAGCTTCTTCCCCTCCAGGGACAGCAGTTGTTTGCCTGAGGTACGTCAGAGCAGCTTGGAGTGACCGGCAACACAGGATAATTAGATGTTCAATTCCTCCAAACTGCTGTAGCTGTTGAATTCATCCTGACTCGTTTCAGCAATTTCAGCAAGGTTGCCATGTATAATCACTGTGCAGGACATCACCACTCACTTTAATGGCAAATTAGGTTTGAAAACTGTGGATTATAAGGAGAGGATGGGATGTGATTATGAAAGGCAATATACATTAAAATTTAATTTAATTAAATTCCGCCGGCCGACCCCTTCCTCAAGTGAAAGCTAAAATGTATATGTATATAAAATGCAATAATAAAAGAGTAATTGAATGTTTAGAACAGCTGCACTAAAAGAACATATCTTAGTTTTCAGTATTTTGGTTTTTGGTTCTTTATTTCAAACGTGTAACATTTCAGCAAATGACTACGTTCGCTAACAATTTCTGAACACGTTGGTCTGAGCGTCAATCGATTGAATATATATTAATAAAATATATAAAAAACACATATAAATAGAATGAACAGCATCATTTCTTTTTCACAGGGATTTGTTGCTAAGGCTTGTAATACTGTTTACTGGTTACAGTACTGCTGAATGACTCAAATAAGTTTCCCCTTTTTCTTAATGAATTTTTTTTGTCTAATCTAATTATGTATATTTGTGGTTACCCATGGTCCCTGTGGGCAGCACTGCTGTGTTAGAAAAAGGAGGTATTTGGGACAGCTTGCAATGTGGTATCAGTCGCGTTCACATTCATCAGGCATGCTGGAGAATAGGAGACAGAGCAGAGACATTACTGGAGGCATATATTATGTGTACTGTATATACAGGCGCACAGGCACAGACACACACACACACACAAAAGACGCGTGCAGTCTACAGGCATAAAAAATAAGCCAAGCTCCCTGAGCTTTACATCCCCCATTGTCAAATTACTGTACATTCTGCCACACACAGCGACCGAGAGCAGAGTGACGACTTATTTCCTCTCTCCCCTCTTACCTACCTTCAGACATTTTCTTTGAGTGTTACAATTACATAATATAAGAGAGCGAACAGGAAGAACCCCGCTCTGTCCTTCATGGCAAAATGAGCTTAACCTATAATCAGCGCGGTGGTGATGGCACAGCTTGTGTCTACAGTGAAGTAAGAGCTGCATGGAGCTCACTGTGAGGCTATAGTGTACTACGTTCTGCCTAACAGGAGGTAGCTGAGGTCAGGAGGCTGACACAATCATTTCATGTAATGATAGAGGTCTTCCCTTATCATCGCTGTCCTCACAATGCTGATGTGACCTGACAGAACATCGCCGTGAACACTGTGGTTGACGAGTGTTTTAGATTAAACAGGGAAACACAGAACGCTGGATGCATATGATGTCAAAAATCTGTGCTGACATCCAAAATAAAGTAATCCAAGATGTGTGACTCAGATGAAAAATGTACACAAAAGTTACCAAACTTGATTTTCTGTGTCAGCCAA
The DNA here is from genome assembly GCA_029490765.1 of Euthynnus affinis. Classification (NCBI taxonomy): domain Eukaryota; kingdom Metazoa; phylum Chordata; class Actinopteri; order Scombriformes; family Scombridae; genus Euthynnus; species Euthynnus affinis. Next base: position 24,556,970 of record CM055845.1, on the reverse strand, counting down.
CCAGAGGATCATTAATGATTATTGGATTTTTCTTAACAAAGTCAGCTCTATCCACGGCTGAGTCTACTGAATATGTAGAGTTTTGGCAGTAAGTCATTGTATGAGCTATGTTTTGTGATAAACATCCAGTCATTCTAAGGATCGCTAACATAATTACTCACAGATTAGGCAACAGCGATGGCAAACACACTGCACAACAAAGAAATAAATCCTGGTTTTGAGGCACAAACAAGCTCTCTCAATTACCCTCTTGAGAAAATCCTAGAGGCTTTGTCGTAAATCCCTCAGCTTTAACGGGAACTAAGCGTCCGTCCACCCCTATGACGATCATCGTATGGACATGCTGGGACATTATTCCAGTAACTTCTTAAAGAAAACAGTGGCCAGTGAAAGAAATCACCATTACCCACACAGTGTCGTTCAGAGCGCACACCCACCCATTTGCGCCAGCAGTCCAGGTCAATGTATCGAACATGAAATGTGCTTAATGAATCAATGACTGGACAAAAGTTTACATCTCAACAACTAGAAATACAACCTGAATAAAGAGGACATGGCGTAAAGACTATTTCTCTTAGTCAGAAACACAGCAAAAGATGATAATTCCACTTTTTATAATGTAAATTTACTTGAGTCAAGAATTTTCTGCAATCACATCTAGATTAATTATTTCACCCTCATCAGTGAGATGAATACTGCTGCCCTGCTTTCACTCTGTTATGAAAAATGAGTGAATCTTCTCTACTTGATAGATTGATGCTGTGGTGATGCTGCTTTTGTTGTACAGACATCAGTTATGGAAGTATCGACTTTAGATATGCCATCTTTGTTCACCCTCAGGTTTCAGACACATAATGTATCACAGTGAAGACTTTACTTTTTTTGTAGGAAGTTACATCTTTGTTTTCATGGTGTATTGTGTAAATGTCGAGCAGGGGCGTTGATGCCCTTTGGATGTTTTAATTGTCAGTGATAATGATGCTGCCAAGGTATAGGAATTCATCAACAGACTCAATCTCAGATTCTAATCTTGATAAGAGGAACTGTTCTGGTGTTATTACTGTAACATACAGGATCTCTGTTTGTCAGATGGAAATTATGTCTTTAGGCTCTCTGGTTTTAATGGGAATGTTTAGATAACTACTTGTTATTAGATGACTTCACTGAGATGTTGAAATGGGATGTGCCTCTTTAAAGGTTTGATGTTAATTGTCAAAAACAGAAATTGAGCGGAGAAAGAGATAATAGAGCAAACCCTTGACTTACATCCCATTTCACAGCGGTAGACATTTGGAGAGAGTGTGTTTGTGTTTGCATTACATACAAATGCCTCCAATTTGATTAAAATGGTTGTAAGCACCATGTTTAACTGGAGGCACAAGCACACATAAGTTCAGTTTACTAAAGAAGTTATCATAGTATCAATTATTCCCCACTTTCTTCTTATGATTTTGAAATCGTAAAAGTGTTTTAAGGACTTGTCAAGGGATGGAGGAAGTAGAAAATAGTTTATAGTAGGGCGATTCATCCAAAACCGGCTGCACACCTTCCACGCCTGCATCTCTAGTCCACCGGTGTTGCATAAGCTGCACCTCTAGACCTCTGCAAAGAGCTGATGACTGCAAAATAAGAAGAAATGCCAGGGTTAGTGCATTACGGCATCCATTTTCTAAATGATTTTCTAGATCTGAGACCAATCTGATTTACTAATCTACCCCATGAAAACACTATTAAAACCATGACAGTTTTTTTATCCATCGATGCTGAATGTGCTGAACTCATTTTCTGCCATGGTGTAATCATCCTTGTTACACACTATGAAATAGGATTGGCACAGAGAGGGCTGTCTGGTTTTTGCTATTTGGAGTTACTAGGTAATGTAGGCAGCAGTTGTGACTGTTTTGACTGAGTGAGATGGATAAACACTCATTTGTGGTGGGGAATTACTCTAGATTAAATATTAATAAATGTTTTTTTTTCCCTTCTGTGTTATATTTACATTTCCAGACCAACAATACCAACACAGCAAAGGCAAAGCTCAGATCAGAGCAAATAAAGACAGAAATGTGTCAATGCAGGCAGAGGAATTTATTTATATTCCACTTCAATGCTGTAGGTCTTGTTTAGTATTTCCAAACATCCAACTCCTGTCAAAGCCGTAAATTAGCTAAATTAATTTCGTGGAAGTTTAAAGGTGTGTGACTGACAGGTGGAAGAGGTAGGAGAATTTAATGTGCAAAAGAAGCCTCAGCATTTCTGCACTTCAGAGCTGCCAAACAGTGTCAAGCGTTGTGCTGAGGCATGAGAGATGACAGGCCCTAGGTAGCCGGTTGTTATTGTTCTTGTCATTGTTTGCATGACATTTCATGTGCACCAGGCGCCAATTACCTCACACTCTCTGTGTTGCATCTCTGAATCACACAGGCAGACTGGCAATGAAGGCATAGTGTCCCTGTTTATCCACATGAGTGCCAAGAAGTTGTGCTGATATACCATTAAAAAGTATGTTTAAGCCAGTGCAGTCTGTTCTTATTTTCCTGGACTTGTAGTGACATGAATTATTTTCCCATACAAACCCTCTCGATCCTTCCTGCTCATGAAGAAAAAAAAGGAAACCTCTTTGATATGCCTTGCTGTGTGTGGCTGTCAAAATTCCAACAGATTTTCGAAGTTGATTTAATTTCAAAAGTTTATAAAGAACAAGGTGACCCTATTGGAGGAGTACACGTGCACATTTATCTTCCTTTGCTTTAGGCTTTAATTAATAGTTTTATAAGAGCAATGAGCAGCAAGACTGACCTGCCCTGCGCCATCATTAATTTGCTAAGCCATAAGAATTAATTACTGTGAACGAACTGTAAAATACAGATTCATAAAATAGAGCTTAAACAGTCCATGCCCATAATCGTTTTCATAATAATTTCGTAAATAATGTCTGTGTACCAAAGAAATTGTGAATAAGGTGGATTTTACTGAGTGATTTCCTAAGTTCTACTCATAGAGTCCACACACAAGACAATAAATAGAAATACATTTTGATTTTACAATATTGCCATCTCACAGATGCCCATCCTCAGCCCTCCGTATTTAATGCTAGCCATCAGTTTTGATATGCAGTTTATATATGCAGTCCTGAGGGCTGCATCACGATGCCCCTCAGGCTGCAGCTACTGAGCCTGTCTGTACCATCTGACTATATGATGGGCTGTGAACATTATCATAAGATAGTATGTGGGAATTAGTAGAGCAGAAGTGAAGCAATAACTTATGCATTCATTGTACACAATTTGTAGCTTGTATCAACCGGGCATTAGCGCTTCCTCTAACATGCCTTTCATGTTCATATTACTGTAAGGCAAACATTTGGATGCACGATATGTAATTGGAATATGGATTCCCTGCTTGAAGCATTGTCATCCTGCTTTTGGATGACCTTTAAAATTGGCTGGAGAAGGATTTTGAGGCTGTGATTGATAAAAATAAAATATAGAGACCTTTAGGATAGGGCAGTGCTGAAATGGTTACCATTTGCAATCGAAGGGCTTCAGATAACAAATAAGTTGAATATCATTAACTGCTATAAAACCAGCAATGAGTTTTACCACGAAAATGGATTTTACTTCTTCCATTTATTTGGTTTTCCTGGTTTATCCATTTGATTCATGCTACACAGTATCACAGACACCATTTATCAGGTTGAAGAAACTTCATAATGATCATTCTGCAGCATTTTCAGACTAACATTGCACTGATTTGACCCAAGATCAGGCCAACACCCAATGAGATAAATATAAACTATCGACTCCAAGTGTTTGATTTATATTAATTTCTCTGTCAGACAGTTGTTTTTTGAATGACTGCCTAGTTTTGTTTTTAACAGAACGACACAGCAGTGCAACGAGGGACCCATTACATCGTCTTCCTTCAAAACTCTAGCATAGTTTTAGAGGATTTCAGTGAGAATGAATCAGTATTGTAATCATTTTGCTCCCATAAGAGACTGAAGTGAATGTCTTGTTTATGTCTACCTCATCTTCATGTAGTGCAGAGGGAACAAAGCAAAAGTATGTTGTCAGAGACACTTGTTGCAAATTGCTACTGTGAACCGCTGCTGAGTAGATGAAATGGTAGTTCCATTAAATGCCATTTAGGTATCTCTGACAGCGTAATAACTGTTTGTCCTGCCTGGTGATGCATCTCTGTGATGGGTTGGTTCGTGTAAAGTACTGTATGGTGATCAAAGTGGCTCAGTGAAATTGGCAAAGGCAGCATTTGCTGCTTGGCCTGAGGCGGAGTCCCTGCTGTAGCCACGCTGAGTTTGATGGTGTCCAGTGCTCGTACATCTGTGTTCCTGATAGGACTCATGAACACAACTTTTGTCAAGTAGCAAATACAAGTTAACTGAAACTGGAGTGATTAATCTTATCAATTCTACCACACTGATACCTAATTTTGGCTTTTGTCAACTTCAGTTATCAAATTTGTTATGATATTACCTCATAAAATGTTGGGAAATGGATGTTAGCTCAAGCTTTTTGGGGTTTAATGAAGAGAATAAAAGAAGTTAAGGCACATAATTGTGATAGTGCAGACACAATGAGCACCTAGTTAATTACTCCTCTAATAGCTGATTTCAGATGTTTTTTTCTTTTAGTAATGAGTGCAGGTGTGTATCTAGTGTTTTCCCAAAATGTTTTGTGTCTGTTGTGTCCTTTCCCTGCCCTGACACTACAAAACTCAGTGTTATTGAATCACTAGATCATTTGAATGAATGCCAATAGACTCTGCTCAGTTACATGCAGCTCAGTGTAGCGTCATCGCTAAAGATAACTGTAGACAGAACAATGTTCACACTGAAAGAAGGGAGTTGAGTTATAATGCGCAGTGGGTTGGAGGCCCGAAACAAATGCCCTTGTGTGATTGATTACACGCTACAAGCTAATGAGATAAACAGAGCCTGAATCGATTCAGTCGGGGAGGAATCATGCCAGAGGGGCATATGCAGCCGTGTGCAATGGCTGTATTGACATGCTCATATTCAAAGACCCACAGAAAGAGACCAAGCTGCGCTTTTGGCAAAGAACAGAGCTGTGTCCTCTTCTGATGCACGGAGCCGCTTCGCCCACCACTGCAATCAGGGTCAATGCTTCTCAAATCAAATGCTGGTGATAGGATCTGACAAATTGGGTACAAACCACTTAACAATCACTGCTAAGAAAACCTTTTTCCAGTCAAAGACAAACAAGACAAGGGCTGTGCAGCAGGCAGTCATGCATTAACTGATGGGTAATGGAAGGCACCTTTGACTGTAGTTAGTGACAAAGAAAATTACAGGACAAGCATGGATGACCATCAGCCCAATTTAGGGACTATCTGTTGGAGCTGCCGCAGTCTTTGACTCATTGGCTAATGACGGATCCACTGATATTCCAAGTGCTGTGGTTAACCAATTAAAACCTTCATGCTTCACCAAGATGAGTGTAAGAGGATAAGCAGGGCTGGACGCCATGTGTGATGTTGAGCATGTCTGAGCTGCACGCAGTGACTCAGAATGAATGGGGGACAGAGAGAGTGCGGGCTTTGGGAGGAGGTAACAATCTGACCTTCTTCTCATCACATAATCATTACAATTGCTGTTTTACTCATTCATTGCAATATAACATGCAATTTTGTTCTTCTGTTGAAGATGTTGCTCAGAGGCCCATAGTTTTCTGATGGATTAGTTTAAACCAAAATGCTTGTTTCAGGCACTGCTTCTAACAAAACCTTCTTAAACCTAGTTACGCTTTAACAAAAGACTTCCATCCATCCAAAAGAGTTGCATTTTGATCACGTATCTTCATTTTAACCATGGATTCCAGCACTGACATTTTTTTTAACCTGGATTTACCACAGTCAAAGCTGAGCCATTTGGTGATCTCTGATAAGCACGACATCAGGAAAAATACAACTGGGATCATTGGGGACATTCAGAGGAGGTGTGTTTAATTGATTGCTGTGATTGTGTCACTCAAGTCTTGTCTGCACACCAAAGGACAGGAGGGGGTGAGTCACACCAGTCATGGAATGGGGAAAGGGGGAAGTAGAGGAGAATCTGGCAGCATTTTTTTTTTTTTTTTTTTTTTTACAAAGGACAAAGGGACGGTAGTGCCTGTGTTGCTTATGTGCTACTAAATACTTAGAGGCAAAATACCACATTCCATCAGTGTCCAGTTGCATAAAATTTCATTTGTTGTAGTGTTTGATCATAAGCCTTTGGGCAGGAAGGCAACAGGGGAACGGCAAGGTCGTCTTAATTCCTCCACAGATGAGCATTTCATCTGCTTCCAAATTTGCCCTGTGAGGGTGACATTTCCTTTTGCTGCAAAGGATTTAGTGTGTGTGTGTGTGTCTGTGTTCAAATTAGTCATAATATTTTTATATGCTTTTTACATCATTGGTAAAATCAACTTGAGAGGCACTTATTTAAATGACCAGTATGTGTGTGATTTAGGGGGATCTATTGGCAGAAATGTAATACAATACTCATAAGTATGTTTTTATTAGTGTATAATCACCTTAAAATAAGAATTGTTGTATTTTCTTTACTTGCGAATGAGCCCTACTTGCTATGTAGCACTGCAGGTTTTCACGCAGGTTCTCCTGCATGCTTGAAGGAGAGAGGATGCCATTAAATCCTGCACACTGGTCCTTTAATAGACAAGAACAAAAATGCTGGGTCAATGACTGTAAATAATCAGTTAAGTTAAAGTTGTTAAGTTGAATATGTAAAATAGTTAAATAGAAAAAATTGTCTTACATTTTTCAGCCCAATATTTAATACAGTGCTCACAGGAAGTCAGGCTGAGTGCAGTATAATTAGGCTAATAGCCTGCGCAATGAAATCTCTAATCTTTGATAATGTTTGATAAGTGATTTGCTAATGCAAATAGTTAAATGGTGAGTTCATAATTCAGTGAAAAGCACTTTGTATAATTGTTTAAATAATATCCTCTTCTCTCATGCTTTTTTCAGTCATGTTCCAGGTGGTTAGTTAAAAAAAAAAACAAAAAAAAAAACAACTCATAACAAGACAATGATCAACAGCTAGTGATGAAAATTACTCTCAAATTAAACAAAAATTGTCAACTCCATGGCTCTTTGGCTGTTCACTATACTAGTGACATTGCTGATAATTATTTGATAGGTAGGGTCCAAATGTGGTTTCTAACATACTGAATTCAACTACAGAGGGAGAAAACAAGCTCTTACACTATGTACAAAGCAGGAGAAAGGGATGGAAATCAATATAGCTTCAGCCACGCTGCACTGCAAATGAAAAGCATGCATGCCACGATAATGGATATGGATTTCTGGGTGTGTGACTCATGTTTTATTCTCATGCAGGCAGTGCTGAAAAGATGATTGATAAGTTCACGGACAGTGAGTGAATTTCTACATATTGTGAGTTCCATTACAAGATGTTCAATCATTGTGTTAAGGGTAGAGAAATAGCCTCTTGGATATAATTTTGTTTTGAGTGGACCATTCCTTTAATCTAGCATAGCTACACATGCGCAGTACTGCAAGTGTGATTTTCTTGAGTTTAAAAATCCACTGCCAGAGCTGCCTGCTGCTATTCTTGTATAATTAGTTGCTGTCAAAGGGCAGGTAAAGACAGAATATAGATGAACTTTAGACTTCTGTTTAAACGGTGGGTGAGAAATAGCGAGAAAGGCAAACACTGCGTGGAAAAGGCAACAAGGAGTAAAGAGAGAAAGAGCAATATTACAATATTTACTGTGCTGAGAGGAGCTGGATTGCAGCCTTGAGATGTCTCACATTGTTTGTAATCAGTAAGACACTCGTTCTGTATCAGGCTTCTTGGTGCGCCTTTGTGTGTGTCAGCCTTTGAATGGCGATGTGTTTGTGTGGGGGTCACAACAATGTATGGCTGATACATTTGCAGGTTGTGTAAAATTTGAGGCTGTCTTGGAAGCTGTTACCAGGGTAATAGCCTGTGGTTGTCATAGAGGCTGTCGTACAATAATCTTGTCAGATGAGGAAAGATCAGCACTATGATGACTTCCAATTTTCCTTATATTTCACAGGAATTCTTTTGACCACCTCAGTAAATTGTGCCATTTTTTTTGTAGCACAGTGGCTTACATATATAAAACAGCAACAACGCTGTAGGTGTCCTAGTTATTGGCTATTATCTCTTACCTCACAGTGAGACTGACACATATTAGGCAGCCAGAACCCAATTTCTATTTTCAATTCCTAAGAAATCAGTATATATCCTTGATGTCTGTTTTGACTTGTGAACTTATTTGGTCAAAATCATTACCAAAGAAAAGAAATTGAAACTTCTTTTTCTTTAATTTTACTACAGGGATAATCCTCCCTATATTGGAGTTTTCCATAGGCATACATTTTTGGTTCCAGCTGTCAGTGTCAGTATTGGTAATTTGATTGGTGCAATATCTGTGTTGTCAAGCACTAAAATAGTTTTTAATATAACTCCAGTGGCCAGAGCTTGAGTAGTGTGTGATATTGTTTTCAGAAAAATAACATCTAGTGGTAATCAGGGCTGACCTTAGCAAGCTACGCTTACTTTCCAGTTTCAGTGTGGAAGCTAGTTAGCCTAGCTAGCTAGCCTTGGAGTGGAGTGGAACACAAACTTAATGCTGCAATGGATTCTGCCAATCACTGAAGGTTGTAAAGGGACATATGATTGAAATCACAATTGCACATAACCAATGCCAGCTTGTTGAAAAAGAGGAACAACATGTCTTTGCAAACTAATCTATAGCAACCTGCCCTCAGATGTTAGTCAACCATTGCCATGGGATATGCCCAAAACAGAGGGTTGAAGCTTAGATACCATTTCCACTAATTTGTCATTTGCATCTTCTTTTGAAAAGTGGAGCACAACAGTCATAGTGTCATTATAGTTTATACTTCTATACACAAAAAAGTGAGAAGAATTCAAATTTCAGTTCAAGTTTTGATTTGAGAAAATATATTCCCTTGCTTCTCAAGTTTGTGTGAGATATGATTATGTTCTTTTGTGGCCACTGCACCATGGATGAATAGGTTTTGCTCCATCATCTGCACTCTGAATCCTCACCTCTGTAGTCAGAGATAAAAATGGGGCATCAGCTTTGTTGCACCAAATCAAATACTGTCTCACAGCTGGTTCAAAAGTCGAGTTCCCTCTCTGCTTTCTGGAGAAAAATGTAAAACCATAAAAGAATGGCATCAAAAAGAAGTGTGACTACTTTCTTCACACCATATTTCTGAACTTGAAGTCAGAGGCTACATTTTCAAAATTTCATCAAATTTCAGTCCATTTCTCTTCCCATCGATCTCTGAAAATATGAACTAAATAGAAGAATTTGCTATTGTACTTGCGTTGGCTGGACTGTTAACCATCAGGAGCAGAGCCCAGATTACTCTCCTTGCATGTTAATGCTACAAATTGTGTAAGAAATGTGAACATTTGAGAAAGAGAGTTTGGATTTGATTTACCATATAATCTGCACATGAATATTCCAGCCACTAGAATGTCTAAAACCAAAAGGAGCATCATATCAGATACCTTCTACCATTATTACTAGCTAGGCCTACGTGATGGAAAATCCTCAAAGCCCACAAAACAATGGCAATTTCACGAATAAGAGTTGAGTTGAAAATGATTAACTATTCAAGTTGCCTGAGTAAACTGTCATAATTTTGTTGCAAAATCACCGTCTTGATATGAACCACATGACCACAGTGACACCTGACACTGAACTAGAGTGATGCATGTGTGACACATCTAAATCATTTAGATCCAGTGTTTATTTCCTAGTTTAATCTGAAATTTCCCGTGAGTGAGCCAATTTTTTAAACTGACTAACGTTATCAGCTCAGCTAATAGCTTAAAAGTTTTGTTTAACTTAGATGTCCATCATAAAACTTGGCTTGCTCATATCATATTCACATAACTTATACAGACATTTACACATGAGCATGAGAGGATGTTTGTGCCACTGCTTCAGCTTCAACCCCTCAACAAAATATCATATGTCCATTTTTTCCTTCCACACTGACTGACTGTGTGAGCTAGCATTTGGCATTGTAACCCCATCATTGAAGAAGAATTGACAGAGAACTGTCAGCCAATAAGATTCCACTGTTTCCACATATTTTCCTGTAAACCTTCTCTGATTTGTTTTACCTCTGTTCCATTCACTGAAGATATAAAATTACAACACTGTTGTCTTCTTTAGTGACAAACTATTCAGGCCAGGCAACACCCATGTTTGTTTGTTTGTTGTTTACAGTGAAAAGACTCACGGGATGTTTTGTACTTTCTCTCTGTCAGTGTGCTCTCATAACCCATCACTTTATCACTTCAGCCATCTTCATACAATTCCATTTTGATTTTGTTCAACCAAATATGTGCTTTACATTTGTACTGCTTGTTAGGAAATGTACAGTATTTGCAGAGTTTCAGTAATTACAGTATCTCTGCATTATTTTATTTTATGATGTTTTAGTCATTCAGAGCAGTGAGTACAACAGTACAATAATAACTATACAAGAACAATGAAATAACATTCTGAATCTGCAGATGTAACATCAAACACAACAAACATCCAAACACTTAATGAGAATATTATAACTTCATGATACACAATGTAAGAGCCATGAGGTCATAAAGGATCCTGCAAAGAATATAAAGAGGGATTGAGAAAACTTTTTACCTCATCTTACAAATAAATATTTTATCAATGAGGTCGATCTTCTGTTGCATCCCCTATATATGATCCAATCCAGACCAATAAATATATTTCCTTCAGTCCAAAATTTTACCATCAAAGCTCTATGTTCTATTGCGGCACCAAGCTAAAGAAAGACCTGTGGTCGTGGTCGTTTGGAGGACTTGTTGGAGACAATGTATGACCTGACACTGTGTACGTTGTGTTGTCATACAGCTGCTTAAATGAATCTTGTAATTTTAGTTGAGTCTCAGTGCTTCGGTTTGTCCTTAAAGCTGTGTAATGAGAGGTTAGTGAGGCTGCACCCAGCGATAGCAACGGTCTACGTCAGCCAGGGGGGCTAAATCTAAGAGGGTTTAAGCCATTTAAATAAAGAGGAAAGGGTATCCTTTAAAGTGTGGCTGGCGTTAAGCTTCACACAAATCTGATAAGTGCGCTGTGCCAAAAGTAGCTTCGCATAAACCGATCTTATAGCAGCAGGCGGGCATAATGTGAAATGCTCCAATGTGTTATGATTTTTCTCAAGCAAGAACACAAGAAAAGTGCCAGACACTCAAACACCAATAAAGTATTGATCATTAAGTCAGTGCAACATTATAGAACCAGTTTTAGAGACACCCTGTCATCTCTGGAGACATGCAACAGCATTCTGCTTTGTTAACCACCCAATCAATAACATCCTATTCACACTTTTTCTTATCGGCGACAGGCAGAGGTAATTAGTGTTGTTGAGAGCTCACTGAGGTCTAACCAGAATATAACAGAATGTTTTTCAGCCAAATTGTAGCATAGGTATGAAATGAATGGTTAAGAGTGTCTCTAAAATAAAATTAAATGTGATGCAACCAGTGATTTAGGTTTGTTTGTGCATATATTGAGCTAAATGAGCCTTAGTGAAAGCTGTTAAAAACCACATGAAAAAAACTGTGCAAGCTTTAAGGTCTTTTGACTGACTTAAAACACTGTTGACTCATTTGTCTTCATGTGTCTCATCCTGAACTTGATTGTTTCTATTTAGTGTGGTGCCCTGTCACGTTTGTGTAACCTCTTTCTTTCATAATTGTGTAGTCATGAGTCACTAACACCTACACAAGAGTGATCAAAGGTAACACTGATAATAAATTTGAGGCGGGCTGTGAAATATGCACCTATATCCCAAAGAAGACAATAAAAAACAAATAAGCCTTCAAAACAGTATTTATTCTGCAAGCAGTGACTGTATTGTATTGTGAGAGCATGACAGGAGAGGATAGCCCTTTATCAAAAATCCCTGATGGTACAAAGGAAGAAAAAAAGACAAAGGATGAACATTTTCCTCCAGCTCAGATTAGCACACACAGCACGTAGCCTACAGAGATACAAACACAGAGTTTTCTCACCGTCGAATTATGACAGGAAATGTTAACTCAAATCTATTTGCCCAAGGTAACATCTCAAGGTTAAGAGATGCCACACACAATGTCTTTATTCTGTAAAAGAATGCCTCCTTTTAAAGACCACCTGAGCCATTTCTTTTCTCCAGGGCATCAATCTACATCCATCCAGCCTTTCAATGAGACCAGCAGCTTAAACTCGTCTGTATGGGCCTCCGTTCTGCCTGAATGCGCTGAGGTTGATTCAAGACACAGTGTCAGCTGCAGAACCTCCTGTGCACTGCTGTTGGAGGTCATTGTGAACATGCAAGTGTTTTCTCACATGGTATCACCTTGACACAGGCAACCCTGATTTCACTGGGACATAATGTAATTGCAACATAGTCTGGCGTTAGGAAGACAGAGCTGAAGCAAGGGATGAACAGACAAGAGGCAGTACGCCCAGACCCTATTACTCAGGCAACAGGAGGAGTAGAGCGTAACCTTATCTGCAGATGAACCTCTGCTAGTATGTGAGAGGTTAATTCAATGCCATGCCAGGGAGATGGACAGAGTCCATTCCATTGCCTCATTTGAGAGATAGAGGAGAGATGGTATCACTCCTCATTGGGGAGAAAAAAAGGCAATTTGTCTACGGATTTACAGCTAATTGTAGATGCATGAAAAAGAAAGCTTACGCATTTCAAGTTGAAAATGAAGTGCCATCCACAAATAATCCTCTGTTTCAGAAGTCTCAGCCACAAGCTCAGAAAAATTAATATTATTTTTTTCTTTCTATCTTTTTTATTATTAAGGGATTGCCATGTTGTCCATAGATTATGATGCATTAATCTAAATTATATGTACAGTACTGCATTCATTTCCCAAAAGTGTGAGAAACACGCAACATAAGCCAGGATGCTCAGCAACTCCAGTGCTGAAAGAAGGAGAAGAGATGAGAGCTTCATTTGTGCTCCTCTGTTCCCTGTGAGAATAGACTTCTGATGCATTAGGATTTCTGCAACCACTGCAGCTGCAAAACACATCTGGGCTCCATTTTTTATTGAAACTGCTGTCAAAGTTGTGCAGCTAGTATGTAATCTTGACTTAGGTTTGACACTTGAAGAGAGGTTGAGTGTGCAGGGCCAGTGTGTCCAAAGACCAAGAGACATGAAGTATCCAAGTCTGAGCTGTCACAAACTTTCTATCGTAGAACCCCAGTCTGACAGATTCTGTACAGTTTTTTATCTGAAAGCTTGTATAGTTATTTTGAGTAACATTTCCCTGAGAAAATCAGTTCCACTCAACATCTGACATGCTTAGAGCAGTAGTAGAAGAAGTATTCAGATCCTTTACTTAAGAAAAAGTGCCAATGCAGTAATGTAAAAACACTCCATTACAAAGTCCTGCATGAAAAATCCTACTTAAGTAAAAGTGCATAAGTATTGTCAGCTTGAAGTAGTTAAAGTATTGCAGTAAAAGTAGTGGTTTGGTCCCTCTGACTTATATATTATTATATATGACATCATTATATTATTAATACTGAAGCATCAGTCCGTAAGCCGCATGTTACTGTTGTAGCTGCTGAAGGTGGAGCTAGTTTCAACTACTTTAAATACAGTTAGTTAGTTTAGTCTAGTGGTTTCTAACATAGAGTACAGGCCTGTAAAAAGGGTGTGGAGTGGTGAGATCATTAATGGGAGAGAAAAGAAGAAAAAGTTCTGATTCACAAATCTGTTTTTAGTTTTTGGACTTTTTCTCTAATCTTTGATTTTTGGTGACATATTCATCATTTGAACATTTATTGAAATTAAAACAATATGAGAAGATTAGAGGGAAAATCATTATTTTGGTGGAGCTATTAGACATCTGAAATGTGAGCCTGACTACACATTTTGTGCTTTTTGTACGATGTCAAAAGCCAAAAAGTTTGGAAACCACTGGTTTCATCTTTAACAATGTGTTGTATTATAAAAGCTTGTTTTTTTATCCATTGTGTCAAATCTTCATCTGAAAAGTAACTAAAGCTGTCAAATAAATATAGTGGAGTGGAAAGTACAATATTTCCCTCTGAAATGTGGTAGAGTGGAAGAATAAAATAGCATAAAACAGAAATACTCAAGTAAAGTACAGGTACCTCAAAACAATACTTAAGCACAGTACTTGAGTCTGTACTGCTTTCCTGCAAAAAGGAAGTATCTGACAGAATATAAAAACTGGCCAGCATGACTGTTGTCTTTTATAGATTTCATCCTTTTCAGATTACTCCACATGACATTAATTCTAATTCATTTGCTTCTGTTGGATTTCAGAACATTTTTAGCAAGCGGAGCCTGTTCCACAAATTACCGGAAGATGAGTCATCAGTAACTTGGGCTAACATGCACTATTTGTGCTAGTGCACTGAGGGAAAGCAATGGAGAAGTGCCTGGAACACTCTGTAGACCCGTTAAACATGCACTAAACATGCAGTAAACACACACTACAATACATAACAGGCCCTAACCAAGGCAGAACCCACATTTTTGAAAGGGGACACATCATGCACATTTCCAGGTCTATATTTTTATTCTGGGGCTCTACTGGAATTTCCTACCCCTTTAAGGCTCCCCTCCTGATGAGCCCACTCTGCTCTGATTTGTTAGCTTCTGCAGGTTACTTAAACTGAAAACAGAAGGATTTTGCTTCTTTTTCCCGTTCTCTCCTTGAAATGGCAATGTTCAAGCAGAGATCTGATCTGATATATGCGAGTGGACAAACCATGGAGCAACCTTAGTATCAAAGGCTACAGAACAAAGAGCCATTTCTGGTCGTGCACAAACGATATATCATCAGTTCGATGGGGAAGTGTGGTAACTGAAGCCCAGGCTTTTGACTTGAAGAGAATTTTTACATGTTCACCTCATGTTTTGGAACTGACCCTGTTTAACATAGACATTCGACATTAAAACAGTATATAAATGACAGAGAATCACAAAAAGCATGTTACTTCCCCTTTAAGATTCTAAGAATCTGGTCCCGCCCATATTGGACAAGGTGCCAGAGCTCTACCAGAGCTGCAGCCTGTCCAGCAAGACTTGTCTGTCTTTTATGCTATACATCCACAGAAGCTGATGGATGGCAGAGTAAGGACAGAGGCCCTCGCTCCATTCATCAAAACCAGACAACCTCTTCGGGTCTGGTGGCCTTAGTGACAAATGAGCACCTCCTGGGGGGTGGGGGTGGGGGTGGGGGAGGGGGTAGAGTAGGAGCTCTGGAAGAAGTCCCAGCTTGGTCAAACAGGAGAGACCGCTTATATTTGATCCATATGTTCTCCCCTGGACACTTATTATGCTCACAGTTCATAAAACGCCTCTGAACTTTTTGTCTTCAGCAGTGAATTGCATGACAAATTGCTCTTTGCACTTTAAGCTCGGTTCAATAAGGCTCCAAATTGGTACTTAAAAGTGTGCAGTGAGAATGAGACAGATGCAGCTGAAGGAGGCTGCGGAGACTTGTGTCTGTGGAGACTTGTGTCTATGTAAATCACATTTTGCATTTAGAACCGTAAGGAAGCAGGCAGCAGGGAGAAATGATTCTATTTGAAGCCCCATATCAACTGGAGGCTCTGATTCATATTGTTAGAAGTCTGTTGAAATGGGAGGAGAGTGCGCTGGTCAGAGGGGAAGAAAAGACCCATTAAGTTACACATCTAGCCAGGAAACAGGAATAATGCACTTTCCTTTCAGAACCCTGCAAAGTCCTCTGAAAAATGATTGCTTTTCTAAATATCTTAATTCACCTATTATGTGCGCTACACTGAGCAGTAACAGATTTGAAATGTGGCGGAGCCACTTTTAAACCTTCGCTCAAAAGTAATAATTTGCTCCCTATATATTTGTATACCCTCAGAAGACAGATTACTGTATTGAATTAACTGCTAAACCTTATAAAACTGTCCATTCTAAACATTTATGTAACAGTTTCATACAGCTCATAAATATATTTTGCAAAAAAGGTGATCATTCAAGGGGCTTTATGGCTTTCTTTACCACCAGACAAATGTGGCTCTGCCTGGAAATTAGATTTTACATTGTAAAACAGCAGTATAGAAGCAGTTGAACATACTGTAAAACTACAACAATTCCTCAGTGCTCCAAGAGCTCTATCCAGCACATTACAGGTTCACACACAGAGAATGAGGCCACAAAGACTGAAATACATGATGTTCAATTCAGTTGTTATATGTACAGACAAGCAATAGAGAGTATCTCATGTTCACTAAAAGCCACGTGGTTTAAATCTTGTTGGTCTGTCAATATTTGTATTATGCACCGAGAAATAGAACAGAACACCGAAAGGGAAACACTCCATTATCACTTACATATCTTATCCAAGGGCACCTTGTTTGTGATTGATGAGGGAGCAGTCTGTTTATTTGTCTTGCTCACTATTGTTATTACAGCTACTGTGTGGATTCTCATCAGTCATGTGTTAGTCACATTTTCAATTCTTCATGCCTCTTATGTTTATAAATGTTTACCGTAAAATGAAGATTTCCATTGCTGTGGCATTTCATAGCATATTTAATGTGCTGTTTATCAGTCTTTCTTATAGCTTTACCTTGTGAGAGCATCTCCATCTCATGCTCCTTGACAGCTCAACACCCAAGCATGATTCTATTATACTTTTATCTGTATAATTGTCTGCATATTTTATATTTTTATTTACAAAGTGGCTGCTGTTGACCTAGTCAAACAATTGTCCACTTTCACATTCAGCATGCACATAATTTTTCTTTTTTTCTGGTCCACTGAGGAATGTCAGTCCAATGTCAGTCTCTACCAACTCCTGGGTGCTAACTTGTAATGCAGGTAATCAGACAAACAAAATTAGTACCTTGTCAAAAGTAGAACATATGGGCAAGTAGCATACAATAGGTTTTTTAGAGCTGCTTTGCTGAAAATGTCTCCCAATGGGGGTTATGGTCATTTAGAATAAAACCTCAATAATGAAATAGAGGAGAGAAGAGAGCTACTTGCTGATAATTCTTAATTTTGGCATTATGAGCAACCTTTTCACATTAGTAATTTCAGTGATTTTACTCAGGGTTCAAAATATTGATTAATACAGGTTTAAATTTAAATTTGAGGGATAAAACTTGTCAGTGTCTCTGGCTTCACAAAGGCTGAGTAGATCCGCCTCCATTTATATGTCAAGAGAGGAGCTGTGTGTGCACACACACACATATTCACACACTCAAGGACATACATCATATACGCACACACACACACACACACACACACACACACACACACACACACACACACACTCACACACACACACACATACACACACTGGCTTAATTATGAACTGACTTTGACTCTGACTTTCATTTTGCAGCTTAAGCCATCCGTGCCCCAAATGCAAAGGAATCCATAAAAACTCTTAAACTCCCCAAGATAATTTTATAATTCTTATCACCAATGGCTGCGATGTGTCTCCATGTAGTTTTAAGATTTTTTTACCCTGCATTTGTTTTATGAAGACTGATTTATAAAACTTGTTTGGTCTGATGTTTGCACATGTTATTGATTTTTGCTGAGTGCTCAGGGTGGTAAATAATCACAGTGGATATATTGCCTTTGATGCAAATTTAGCTTTGTTTACTGAGACAGAGCTGTTTAATTGCACTTTGTGCTTAGTGCTCAGAGCTGTGTAGCTTCATATGGAAATTTATTGGATTTGAGAAATTTGTTTAGTTTAATTGAATTTTGTGCTTGGCTCCGTTTTGTTTGATAAAGATTATTAAGAAACTGCATTATCATTAACAATGCATGACACAGCATTTACATCATGCAATACTTTCTGACCATAATGTTGCATTTTAGTGTTAATATCCTGTTTTTGGAACCATTGGCATTTTTTCTCTTTTTTTTGTTAATGACTACACAGTTTTATAATGTGCATAAAAAACAATCACAGTGTTGTGCAATCTGGTATTGTGAAGAGGAAACAAGCTGAGAGGAGCCAATCTTTCTTCATAAGATGAAATATATCTCAGAATGATTTTACACTGATCGAAAAGTTGTTTGTTAGTTGCCTGCAGACCCTCTCATTTCACTCTTGTTGTGCATCTTAACAATAACTTTGTATGCTTTTCAGGCTGCCTCTCATTTTCACTTTCACAGAGAGAAGTTTGAAATCAAAACCGATAACTAGATTCCCTTGCAACTGCAGCCTGTCAGTTGTTTTCAAAATGTTCAAGGTAAAATATTCAAAGTAATACTTTTTCTCAAACCCTTGGAAATAACAGGACGATGCTTCTGTTGCAATAAATTTAAAGTTCTTGTGTTTGCTTAAGTATGTGTGAGCAGACTGTACTATATTAGAAGGAGTGCACTCCTTACCTGCTGATAAATGTTTCCACTATGTGCTGCAGGCACAAAAAATTCGGAAATGCAGGCTGAGCACCACAGTTACCCCTTTGAGATCAGATAAAAGAGTAAGCTTCAGACCTCCATGCCCTCCAATTCAATGTCAGTTGTTCACACTGAGGCCAGTTTTTCTGCAGTAACACTGTGGAGAATTCTAGGTCTCACAGCCACCGCCACAGTACATCCTATCAGTCACTTCATAAAGCCGTTTTTTTTTTTTTTATTATTATTATTTCTTCTTCATTTTTTGCCCTGAGCGAGTGTTGCGCATGGTTGAGTGTCCACAGGGAGCTTCACTGAACATGAAGTCTCGGTGTGACAGGTCACTTCCTAAATAGAGGTTATTCTCCTACAACACTTAACCACTGAAGACATACCTGTACACACTAGACTTATAAATACATACCGCATGTCCATTTATATGCATACTGTATACTATAATACATTCATCCTTTACATCTATTCAGATGTATTTGGATGAAAGTAAAAGGTGGAAAATGCATATGAGGTGCACAGTGGATAGGTAATTGGATTCAGCAAGATAATCAAAATTGAAATCTCTCCTGCTATTAATCTGTTCAGTAAAATATGCAGATCATAAGATTGATCTTTTCTCACATCGACACTTTGCAGATAGACTCTTTGCATCTGAAATACATCCAGCAAGCTCCCTTTTTTATCTCAGGCAGTAATTAGACCACATTTCTACCTCCAATGTTTGTAATGTGATCTGCTATGTCAGCATATCCCTCCCTTCATTAGAGCTTCTGTGTCATGAAATACTTGCAATTACTGTAGGATGAGGATCTTCGTAATGGCAGGAAAACCTCATCCTGCAGAAGCAGTTTCTTCCTAAAAACCAAGCTGACGTATTGCAGCTCTGCAGCAATTAAACGAAAGGAACAAAGAAACCAATACAGAGTCATTTTCTTATGCAGGCTCTCCAGGAAAGCAGGCACAGGAAAGGCAGCTTTAGACAGATGATCTGTCTTCTGGGTTTGATCACTTTGAGCATGGCTTTAATGGCTCGCAGTCCAGAGATCACCCATCTGACAAAAACCTTTATGTTAATGCCAAGAACAAAGGTCTCGACTGCCAGTCCCCGGAGTGTATCAAATCAATTAACAGATCTTTCAACAATCCCCAGAGGGTGCATTTTTATGATTTTTTTTCAAGATTATATAGACTAGAAGCCTTGTTATGAAATGGTAAAATCCATTTGACAGGTTTGCAAAGGGCCTTTTAAAAGACTTTCAGCAAATAGATCCTGAGGGGATCATAAAATGTACTGGGCTACACATTTTTAAAAGTTTTAGACACCGTAGCCTCTCCCTATGCTGCCGAATCAGCTATCAGATAAATGAACTCTACTGTGCCATCAAATCTATCAGACATAAAGATTCAACCACATCCTTTCTGCAAAGTATGATATTCCTCAGTCAGCGGACAGAAAATGTGTCCTTCGCCAAATGACCGTACGCTGCATCAAATCGAGATGAGATGCCCCCGTAACTCTCAGCAACCTCGACTCATAACACCCGCTGCCGTCACCAACGATGACCTGTGTTGTTGTGACTATGGAGGAAGCATCATGTAATAGGAATACAGAGGTCAAAATCCACTGATCGGATGTGAAGTAGTGGCTGAGAGAGCACTGAGCGAAGTAGACAGTGCTCTGTCAGGCCTGCTGACGGCAGATGAGGAAGGATGTCTCGTCATTTGTCTCGGTTCTGATCAGGCCTGTCAGTAGATATTCATCTAGTGAGAAATCCGCTGTCTTCTCATGCAGCTTCTACTACAAGTCTCCAAACTTGACTTGAGTAAAAACTTGACTTGAGTAAATAATAGATAGATGGATAGAGAGAAGCCTTTTATCTTGTTTAGAAATAAATGTTTACATCTCTAACTTGCACATGTATGTTATTGTAGCCAAGCATTACATAAAGTCAATTGTTATATATAACTTGGTGTAGGAGTCATCATACTGCTCACACTTCTGCTTGTCAGACGATGCCGTGAGGGAACTGTTAACCACGTATTTATCCGCACGTGGCAAGTTGTCCGAGCTATGCAGCCGCACTGATCCAACAAGGACATCCATGTTCTTCTTAATGCCTCCCCTCTCACTAAGATTACTTAAGCCCCCAGTTTTATGGGTAGTGGAGCCCTTCAATTTCCCCAAGCTCCTGTAATTATGCAGACTAGGAGTGTGAACCATGTGATTGGTTCTACAGCAGAAGGTATATTACCTTTTTAGGGTGTCAAGGAGTACCTCGGGGAGTAACACATAATTGCAGCTCGAACAGGATTCAATTGTTAGAGTGTGTTAGAGGGATTTTCTTATTGTTTGCTTGACTGCACCAGCGGCTACAGGCGTGCTCAGACTGTCAGGTGCAGCTGTGGAGTGAAACATGTGGGTAATATGATACATGATTAGTGGTCAGCTCTAATGTGATATTCAGTGCAGTGCAGTAGCACACTTAGACACATTTAGATACTTGAAAAGTTCAAAAAAGTAACAGGCATTCATGCACCACATTACATTTCTGTAAATTGAAAATACAGGCTGCAATTTCATTTAATAAAGATAGCACAAAAATATGGGAACAAGATGAAGAGTCTACCATCATACGAGTGGCTCTGTGAGGCTGTTGTGACCTGATGATTGTGCTTTGTTGAAAAGTTAAGGGCTCACCGAGGTTATTGCATATCGCCCTGGGGAGAAAATGAATGTGTGTAACAAATTTCATGACTATTCATCCAAGAGATGTTGAGTCATTCCATTCGAATGAAATGAAAACCTCATGGTGGTGCTCGATGAAAAGTCAGGGGATAATCAAAGTCATTACTAATCATTGTCTGGGAATTACAACCATCTGTACTAACTTTTGTGCCAATCCATCCATTAGATGTGAAGTCATTTCACTGGAAGTAGAAATGTAACGTGCTGATGGCACTGTAGGAAGAAGTCAGGAGATCACCAAAGTCATTCAAATGTATTCTCTTGGTACCATGGATATCTGTACAAAATGTCATGGCAATCTGTCCATTTGTTGTCAACACATTTCACTAGAACCCCAAAATGTCTAGATGATAAGTCATATCACCAACATACATAGACTTCATCCTCTGAGCACCATGAATGTTTGTACAAAATTTCATGGTCATCTATTCAATTGTTGTTTCAAAATGGACCAAAATGGTGCATTGACTATCCAACCAATGGCTTGACATCGCCGTCCTTAGAGCCTTGCTCCTAGCATGGCTAAAACCAAAACTGAAACATTATCAAAGCCTTGTAGTTGGAATTTACCAATAAAGTTCTTTCAGCTTCAGGGCAAGTTGTTTGAAAGTTAAACCTGAAATATAATGGAACCTAGACCACGACTTCTTACTGTGAAGGATGAGCTAGTGTTATAGTCAAGAGTGTTGATAACAAGTGATGAATTTAAATGCATCATTAGCGGCAAAGATCTTTCATGCCAGTAACTGACCTAGATAGTTCTTATGATGTACACTAAAGCACTGAGGTCAGCATAGGTTTTGTGAACAATAATCACATACAGTATGATCCTGTGGAAGGACAGCAAGGCTTGTTGTCTTTCTGCAGTGACTACCAAAATTGTGATAACAGCAGCTCATAAACATTCAGTGCAGAGAGGCAACTAAACTCCAAGGCCAGGGCATGTTGTCACCTCCAACATTGCCCAAAGTGTCTGGTGACGCTCGCTGCTGCTCTTACCATTCTTCCAGTGTAAAGATGAGACATGAGGCAAGTGCAAACAGCAGCAGTTACCTACCTGCTAGCCGAGAGTAAAAATGACTCCCCCTTGACCATCTCTTTGGGATCAATTGAACCCTCGCAGAAGCTGCAAATGACCCTGGAAGGCTGAGCGACAGCTGTGAAGATGAAAGGCATCTAGTGAGAGGTTGCGGCTGCTTCACTTTGAAAGTGAGTGTGCTATTAGTGTAATGGTACTCAAAATATCAACACCGGCCAGTCATATCAGCCTCTCCAAGGGTAAAGGACTATAGGGATGCACTGAGCCAACAGTTTCTATTCACACAAGTTCTGTGAGACTGAGCTTGTCATTGAAAGCAAAAAAATACAGCTGTAAAAATGTTAATAAATACGTAAATAAACAGGAGTAAGTCTTGTCATTATTTTGAACAGAGTGGTGCTGTGTTCCAGTAGGACAAGACCAAAAGCTATTATCTATTTATACTCCAGGGACCAACAGAGATTCACCCAGCATGATGTTATTCCTGTACAGCTCCGCAGCTCTGGCTCAAGCTAGAAATTCTCCACAGGGATCAGTGAATTCCAGAAATGGTGTGGGTGCTGGTAGTGGTGGTGGTGTGTGTGGTAAGAGGAAGATGGGTAATATTATAGGGGGATTGCCTGTAAAGCCCCAACCTTCTGCTAGCTGTCCTCTGTCTCTGTCAGAAGTTCTCCCTGAGGGGGATCAGCAGGAAGCGTCAAGGGGATGCTGTTCAAAAGTATTTGCCAAACTCCCGGAGGATGAATGTTGCTCTGAACTGCCGCTGCAATGCAAAAGAAAAGTCCATCAGTCCAAGTAATTTTAATGTTTATCTCAGTAGTAAAAAAGAAAAATTAATCTGTCAGTGGTGTGAGGAAATGCTATACATATTTTAAACATATTTCACGGCACTTACAGCTGAAATATGCTTGGATCATAGCTGACACTTGAAACAAGTTAAAATGATCTCACTCCATGTTTCATTTACTGAAAGAAAAAATAGTTTTAGAGTTCATTTTAAAGTCAAGGCAGTAGCTACCATTCTGTATTTTCTCTGTGGGTGTAATTTTGGGGAGATAACCAAAGGGAATATCATGCACATTCTTTTTAAACAAATGCATGGCGAGTGTCTCAAAATGTAAAATTTTCAATACTTTAAGGTCAACCAAAAATACATAAAGAAAGGATTCAATATTTTCCCACTAGAGTATGTTAGGTCTTGATGTAAAACAAGTACAGAAAATGTAATAAAATATAAATTTTAAATCCTGGCAATGACCCTGCCAAAATTGCCTGCTATCTCTGTGGCCATAGTCTGACTGGTTTAATAGCTTTAAACCAGGACATGGAGGGGTTTTGTCATGGTCAGAGCCACATGAATTGATGCAGCTGCAATATTACTGGTCACAGGGTTGAAACCGTGCAACAAAGCCTCATATTGGTAATGAAATTGAGCAATTCATCAATTCATTGTGTATCAGTTGAGCTATCACTGCATGGACTGTTTAATGTGAAGTGTGTTGGAATCTGAGGAAGTCTTTGTTGAAGTATTTGTTTATTTTCATCCTTTTTTTAAAAAAAAAATATATTACGTATATGTGATATGTCTTTTTCTTAACGTATGTTTGACTAAATTCTCTCAATCAATGAAATGCAAATGGACAACAAGATCTTTTCATGTGATCCTGATCCTGTTCATATTTTACTGTTGTTGTTGTTGTTGTTGTTGTTGTCATAGCTGCCAGCAGATTCTAAACAGAGTCAACACACTTCCCTCACTGTAATACATTAGGTCTGACAGTAATAAGGATAAAGATATCAGTGCGAGTGAAAGAAGTAGTTCTTTAGATTTAACCTCTGCCGAGCTTTTCTTACACACCATCAGTCCCAGCTGCTGCTCGTTGCCATGACAACCAATGGACATGGCTGAGCTCAGCACAGTATAGTTTTGGTCTTGAGAGAACCATATACACAGGGACAAACAAAGACTGCTCTCCAATAGCTGTGATTGCGATATTGACACCAGCCTGCGTATTGTCACAAGTATAAAAATTATCTCACTGGTGAGAAGTCTCTGCTGCATCCATCATCCACTTCTCATGCTATTTCATTGTGTCAGTTATATTGTATACTTCACAGAATGCATTAGGGCGTTGAGAGATTATTCCTGATATATCTTTTAAATAAATCACCTTAGAGATAATTACATCACATCATCGCTATTAAGCCTCTGACATTTCCTTTATTCTTTAATGTGAGTATAATGAAAGGCTAACATTAAATTCAACGTGCTTCTATCAAGCTGATAATCGACTAAATGGGTAATTATGATTTAACTGGAGGGCTGAGAGTTCTGGGGGCTCGATGGTGACCTGCATGCCTGATGATTGTTCTTGTAAAAGGACATCCTGTGCTCTGCGGCTTGGCCTTCATTGAGCTGTCAGGAGCTGTGGGGGGTGCAACGTTGTCAGCCTGCCTGCCCACCTCCACCATCCATGGGATCGATCATGCCGCCGCCTCCTAGAGAAACCCAACCACCGCAGCTCCTCCAATTACTGCTGATAGGCCACATCTTTCTCTCAGAATAGGTGTCAGAGCCATATGGCGCCTTTCAGGGCCAGGAACAGAAAGAGAGAGGAAAGATGGAGAGCCAAGCTTGCTATGGAAAAGAAGAAAGAAAGAGTAAGAAGGGATGCGGTGACAAGCGCGCACAGCTGGTGAAACCTTCCATGTTGAACTTTGCCAAGACGGATGCTGAACTTAGACCCGCGTGTGCATTATTAATATTGACCACTTATGCGAGAATAAAGAAGCATTTACTCACCAACTGACGTGCCTGAATTAATCATAGAGCCATACTCAAAGGCACGATGTCTTCTCTTTCAAGGCAAACCTGGCAATTTTCATGTAAATGACAGATGTCCTCAGAATAAAAAAGGCCACCAGCCCTGTCATTATCTCTGGCATTATCTGATGCACCATCAAAGATTCAGCAGAGGACAGGCTTTGTGTTTTTACTCAGTGGGGTATTTCCACTCACTCAAATGATTCCTCAGTGGTCATCATACATATATTAAAAGAAGAATATCACTATCACACACATAAAAAGGTGTGTGTTGTAGGGATGGGGTTATAGTATGCCTGGTGAATTCATGGAGTGTAGTCCAGCTTAGGTGTAACCCTCCAAGGATGCAAAGATACATATAAAATATAGTTACAATAGTGACTTCTGCAGAATATTAGTATGTGCTTCTCCCTGCTCATAGTGCAGTAGCTGTCTTTCTCGCCATGGGCAACTGAGTCAGTATTTGTACTGTATAGTGGTGTGGGTCCATATACTTAAACAGTGTGTGTGTGTGTGTGTGTGTGTGGTTGTGTGTTTTATACTGCTGCCCTGCACATGGCTCCCGATGGGTCCATCTGGTGGGAGCAGAATTAGGAAGGATTGTCCCCTCAGGGCTTTTCGCAGCTTCTCCTCCAGACTCTGTGTAAAATATATATTATAAAGTATAAAACTCATGCAACATGTCGGTACATATAGAGAAATACATCACAATCAAAAGTGCATCAAGGAAGGAAGTCACATTTTTTTATGTTTATTTTATTCAACATCCGCACCATGAGGCCCCATCTATTCCTGATGATGGATGCATGCGTGTGTCCAGAATATACAGCATGTGTGAAAGTAAGTGCAGGCCAATCTCTGTTATGATGGGTTACATTAGCACGTTTGAAGTCAGTCAATACCGACACCACCCTCTCTGCTCTTCTTCTCAGCTCCCTCCCCATCCAATCCCCCATCTTCCTGTTTTGTCCTCCATCCATCACTGTCAGATGCATACACTGACTTGGTCGCAGTGGTCAGCCCACATTACAGAACCACCGCAGCCCGCAACGCAGTATGAAAATTGTGTGAATGTGTGTTCACACCCACACGCATATATTAGTCTGTGTCAGCATTTAAGTGTTCGTTGTCTGGTCATAGAGCAGAACATGACATAACGGTGGATGTACAGCGTTATCCGCCTGCTGTAGTCCACACATTCTGAGAGTCGGGGGGGGGGGGTATGCTGAGACAATCCTGAAGGAGTTCCTGAGTGCAATGCAGATGTTAATGACTCATGAAATGCATTACACTGCTGCCGGGTACAAACCTGATGTCGCCAAAATGTGAACTTTCTAGAAGCTGGGAAAAATGCGGAACTAAACTTTTAAGCTTCATCACAGATCAACATCACATCTGAAGTGAGGAGGAAAAGTGAAACACAGGAACTGCCTGCATCTGAAAATATTTGATCCAAATATGGAGACAAAATAAATTGCAAATGTCTTAAGTTTCATGTGTTTTTGTGTTTACATAAGCATTGCAATTGCCTAATCACCAATCACAATTCCTCCCTTTCAGTGTCTGAATTTGTAGATATGGACATACAGTAATATGGATATATAGCAATCATTCAGCCATCCAAGCACAGTTGTAGCTCATGGGTAATGGTTTTATTTATTTATTTATTTATTTTAAGGTTTTGGGTCTAACATAAAGATTAAATAGTATGGATGTATCGGTCTGCATAAAATATTTAAAAGACTTTTAATACACATCCTCATTTAAAATCTATCTTGAAGACTATAGCTCTATCCTTTGCGCACACCTTAGCCAATTTAAATTCAGTGTAGTAACCATAGTTACGTGTGGCACAAAAGACACATTTTGAGTAAGTGCCTGGTTTTATCTCTGAGCTTTTAACCCCTGATGAGCACAGGCACAGCATGAGATCCTCAGCTTCCTTTGCTCGCTCCACAGTCTAAGTCTGACAATTATTGCTATTTGAGCTTTTTCCATCAGGGTCCCTCTGCACTTGGTGTCCTTTAAAATATTTTTTTAGAAAACTCCCTTTGTTAGTATTTTTTTCTCTTTGACTTGAACTCTGATCTGAATTATTTCATGCCTTTCCTCTTTGTGCAGTTTACTATATTTATTTGTCTGTATTTTCATTTATTGGCCATGTTTTTGTTCATGTGATAAGTCATTTGTTTATACATTGTTTACTTGGTGAGTTATTGATAATATACTTAGAACTATTTCTCAAATTGCTATGATTCAGGGTTATACTGTATTGGCAAGGTGTGAACAGCACTTTTGAGACTGAACCTCAACATTGTGTCGGTGATACAGTACAGTGATATACTGTGAGGCACAATCTATTCCTGATAATTTCCTGTATACTGCTATGTAGGAGTATATAGTATACTCCCACATAGCAGGCTACAGGCTGCATGCAGTTCTTTCAATCTTAATCAAAGCAGAGTACAATATTGTGTGACGGAGGTGAAGAAGGTGTTTCTGCATGTCATGGTGTGGGTGGTGAAGAACAAACTTGCATCATGACTAAAGTATAGATGTCATGCAGCTGTTTTCTATGCAGTATATTTGAAGTCTATTTGAAGCCTTAGATCTTCACTGTTAACTAAAGGTGCTCCAGTTTAGTTCTCTGAGGCTCTATATTTATATAACTGTACACATAAAGCTAAATATGGAGGCAATGTTGTAAGAGTTTTATTTCTGTCTTTTTAGTTTATTTAATGCATTTTATATTAAGGGTACTTCATATGCCAGTCTATGTTTTCATTCAGTCTTCCTTTATGTCTCAGTGAAAAGAAATAAAACAGCAGTTTTCTTTATTCTGACAACAGGCTTTTAGTCTTTCAACAGCAATTGCAGTGAAATTCATGATACACATAATAATGACATAGCAACAAGCACATGAGGACCGTGCTTGCGTGGGAATTTAAAAGTGGGAAGTTGACCCTGTAGCTTGTTTATTTTCCTTGCTTAGCTCTGCTTCCATGTTTCTGGCATAGTCCTATTGTTGTTGTAATTTCACACCGGCGCTAACTGCATATAAATATGGATGACCATCTCTACTTACTGCCGCTATGCAAAAGTGAAGCCAAAATATCTCTTTTCCGGGAGTTGCCATATTGCTTGTGTGATGTCATTTGGAGCCAGAGTCTGCTCAGTCGAGTAAGGCTGACGGCGGGATGACAGCCAGCGGTACACGCCCCCTCAGCTGCCACCGCCTGACGCCTGAAGTTTAAGAACAGCTGTCACAGCTGTCAATTATGATGTCATGCAACCCTTTCTATATGTCTAATAACTAACTTACCAGAAAAATGAGCACTTGGGCAAACATCAGCATGATAAGAACTACCTAAAATGACAGAAACCATCTTTGGAAAAAATGTAATGTTTTAAATCCTGGGGCTCAGGTCTAGTATCTGTGAGTCAGCTGGACCTAAAGAAGGGAGCATTCCCTGTGGTTTTGAGATAATTACTTTCTTCTCTTATGACAATGCTATTGAATTTAGATTAGGCCAATAACAAACCTGCAACACTGCATGCCCTCTGCATTGCATCCTGTCAATGGGCTGTTAATGTGCCTGACCCTTGTCTCATTTTTCTCGCCTGGCATCAGCTGGTCCCTCTCCACAACCACAGTGGCTGCCCACAGGCGAGTACAACCGACACTGTGGCAGATGAGGTCGACATAGGAAGTCTCATCAATAATGGAGAGCGGTAGCTGGGGGGAGCCATGCAGAGGAATTGTCGTGGAGTGAGTGAGAAGTGCAGCTGGTGTGTTTGTCTCATTTCCTCTAAATGGCCATTTTGAAATGACGCTCCCCAGAGGCCATGCATAAGAGGAAAGCATCTATTAATAACTGATAGGCTGAATAAATTGTCATATTGTGGTGTAGATGTGCACCTGGTCATATTTGATCATTTATGGACACTTTCCTTGTGTTCTCTCATATTTCCCCCAGAGGGCTGGACAAATGACATGGAAAAATAGATGTATATACATACTTTTTTTTTTTTTTTTTCAAAGCCAGCGCAGGTGGTTACCATACTGTATGACTAAATATGATACACCCAAATGACTATTCAGCTGAAGTCAGCTACATGGATGTACTCCTGAAAGATACACCCCATGAAGGCAAAAACAAAAATCTCATCCATTTCCTGTCTGTCAAGCTATGTGTAACTTAACCTCATCACAGTCCTCAGAGGAATAGATACACACAATGATTATCTCTCCTGACAGCTGTCCAGATGCAGACAGAAATTCCGTCACCGAGGCACTGAGGATGACCCGGTGGCTGTTATAGTATGGCAGCGTCTCCTCCCAGCTGCCATCCTGCTCATTCCCTTTTCTTCAATGCCCCTCATTGTATTTAAGAAGAGGAGGCTCATTCTTACTCACGTCTCTCGTGCTCTTGTTTCTCCAGGGGCCTGCCTTGAGGACATGAAAACTGTTGGGAGCTTGAATGTCACCGGTGACAAAGCTTCCACTCCGTTTGACCACCTTCAGCTGCACACATCTCTGCTCTCCAGACGGCACCAATTAAGGCAGGCTTGAGACCAGGAGTTGTGACAGTATCGGACAATACCGGCACGAGGAGGACAGGAATACGCTGGAGGAGGGGCCTGAGTTTGCAGCAGACGGGCAGAGGACTGCTTGTAAGTGAGTATCCTATTGTTCTCACCGTTGTGGGGAAACACATTTCCATACAACTGACCAGAATGATGCAATACCCATTCCCACATATTTGATGTTTTTCCAGTGGAATGGAGTTCATATCCAGAAAGTACTTCATCAAAGAATGAATGCAAGATATTGATTTCTTTGTTAGGAGTATAGTGTTTCTATTCAGAAATGTTTTTCAAATATATGAAGATATTTTTTTTCCATATTCATGTCACTGGCTGAAGCTCTGACAGCTGGACTGAACTTGACAATCTTACTTTGTTGGGGTTTTTTTTTTCACTGTCACTTACATCCCACATGAACAAACACACAGCTGCCTTATTTATTTATTTTTTTCCTACAAGGCTTCTAAATTTAAAACTCTGCAAGCATCAAACGACATGGTAAAAGGAGGATGCCTGTGATAACACTTCCACCCACTATTTTCCCTCCCTGTCTGTCTCAGTCTATCATGGCTTGACCCTGCTTTTTGTCTCGCTTCCTGCCCAATAGATGTTCCATTTTCAGCACGAAATCCAGCAGAGGAATTAGACGGAGGACAGGGGCAAAATGATCTGACAGATCCACTTACCTCTACTGTCTACAATCCCCCTGGTCTCTGATATTATTAGAAGTTGATATATATGTAGGTGTAGTGCACGGGAGCATGTTGGGAGAAGGATGGGAGGGGAGGAAGACGGGTTGGGTGAGGTGTGAGAGCTCAAGAGCTGATGCTGCTGATGACAAAGCCGAGGAAATAATCTCAAGGTGTAGAGGCAGCAAATGATGAGATAGTGATGTGGGGGAGGGAGAGAGAGAGAGAAAGAGAGAGGTTAGGCTGTTAAATCACTTGTAGGCTCTGTTGTCTCCTCACTACCAGAGAAAATATCACTATTTCTTACCAGCAAGTGTAGGGTAAGAAGAACCCAAACCTTATATTCTCATATTGCCTTTTGCCTGCGGTGCAAACAAACATGGCTGAAATATGACAGGTTAGCCCACAGATCTATAAGACTTACATTAACCACAGCACCCTGGGAGCTCACCACCAGTCAAAAACAGAGCTCAACACTGCACCAAATATTAAACTTCTATGCCTGCAATGCCAATAAAGAGTCTCATTCTTTAAAAAAAAAAAAAAAGAGAGAGAGATACACAAGTTCACTGCTCTCAGAAAATGATTATCAGCAGATCAGTGGTTTTTCTTAAAAGTCAGAACTTTTTTTTTTCTTCCCAAAAGTACATTGATGTCTTCTAAAATAGGCAGTGGACACAATAATAGCAACGCCTTACAGCCTTGCAACAAGCTCAAGTTTTCATAAAGCTCTGGCAGAGAAGAGTTCAGCTCAGTGTTCGGGTGTAAGGACACCGTCTGGGATTTTATTGGGTGGCTTTACTGGATATTATTGCATTTTATTTAATGTTCTCTCATGCAATATTCCCACCAGCAGCCACGCTTTAGGTGACTGCCAGACAAAATGTTTGCTCATGTATGGCTTCGACATGTGAGAGAAGTCATGGTTCCACAACATCTTCACAATCATAGTTTTATTTACAGTCTCTCCACCAAGCTTAGAGCAAATAGCATATGTTATGTAATAATTTAGATAGCATTTCCAACCCCTTTAATTGGTGTGAGCTGAATTAGCACTGACAAATCAGTATAGCAGCCTCTCATCATAGATTTATTGACGGCCACGATTGCTGCCAGGGTGAAATCAACTCTTTCTGTCTGCAGGGAAATGTTGGCTGAAATACACACTCCTCCTCTCACACACAGCACACACGCACACACACACACACACACACACACACACATACATATCCGTATATGCAGATGAGACTTGTCTGTTCCTTCTGGCTGTCTCTGTAGAGCTGTCACACATGCTGTGTCTCGGAGCACCAGGAGACCGGGGTTGACTTGAATTAAACTGAGAGGATGTCCTTTCCAGATCTGCAGAGGGCCACAGAGACACATCCGCCCCCAGAGAGAGCCAGTCAAAAAGAGAGAGAGAGAGAGATAGTGAGAAAGGAGAATGGAGAAAGAGAGGAGAAAGAAGGGAGGTTGGAGATTGGGTTAAGAGGAGGAGGGAGTTAATAAAAAAAGAGACAGGGAGAAATTGTCTGTGAGAGAGGGGGATGGAAGATGAGGTGAAGGAGGAGGGTACTAGAATAAGAAAGAGGGAGAAGGGAAGGTAAAAATTGTGTGTGTGTTTGTGTGTGTGTGTGTGTGTGCACGAGCGCGCGCACATGTGTGAGTTTGACAGAGAAAAAAGAGAGAGGATGAGAGAGAAAGCTCAGAGAATCTAAAGCCACCAGATACACCTACAGTAGAATGAAATTCCTACATTCTATGTGAAGCTATCTTAGGCCAAAGTTGACTAAAAAATCAGGCAAATGCACACAATTCAAAATGATAACTGTATGATTAAGCATGCAACTTTAGAAAATAAAAATCTGTTATGTATGTGTATTATCAGATGAGTGAGGTGTTCAAATTTCACCGTTCAAATTGTTATGCTAGTGTTGCATATGGATCCAAAGTGTTTAAAATTAATTAAATAGATAATACATCATGAAACCAATTATCATGTGAACGAATACCGACCTAAATATATGATGTACACTGTGAAATGATAAAACAATACGATATATCTTTAAAAATCAGCAGTCCGTAATGAAATGTCACTTCATTCTGCTTCAACATGGCAGAGCCACTTATGTGATAAATAGTAATGTTAAGGTTATGTGATAATAAGATAACAAGTGGATCTACCCCTGTTTGTCTTTGTAAAAAAGTAGCAATGTAAAGTAAGACATTAAGGAAAATGGCACTGTGAAATTGCAACGGACTTCTGAAATATAAACTGCTAGAAATAAATAAATAAAAATGACCTGAAATAGACAGCAATAAACTAAAAATGTATCAGATTATTTCACAATTTGATGGTTATATTTTTATTTTATTTACAGTATGTTTATTCAAGTTTATCATATGACACAATTTCAGTGGTTGTTCATAAGCTTTGTCTACAGTAGCAGTTCTAAAGAAAGTAATCAGGATTCTGATAATAAACAATGTACTCAGCAATTGCAGCATACACAACCATCTGCATGTTGATGACAAAAATATTCAGATGCTACTCTACATTAGGTGCAAAAAAAATCAACACTGGGTGTACTGTATGTGATAATCTGCCTCAGTCTTTATCACAGCTGCAGCATTCAGACTAATCTCCCAAACAGAGGTACACTAAAGCGGTGTCTAAGCAGCTACAAAGAACAGTGCAGTGTATGTTTAGAATAGATTACAGTAATGTATATCCTGACCTAAGGCTGCAGAACAGATTTAGAATAGACCATTATTTTCTATATCCCACCTCCAGGCATTATTATTAACAGTAAGTGCATTCCCCATTCTGTTCTAGCGTCCTGTGTCTCTCCCTTGCCCTGGATGATAAACATGCTAGAGACCAAGGTTTTTGTAGAACAAGATATTGGAACATAAATTATTAAGTGAGAAAGCGCCTTCCCTCAGAAAAGAAAAGCATTCATTGTATTTTCTCCTTATGCCTGCCAACCAGGCAATCCTTGAACTGCCTGTCTAGATTTCAGTTCAGTGATGCAGGGTGAGCTTGTTACCTTTAATGCAGGGGAGACATTGCTCATCATTGTCGCTCCACCAAATCTACAGTAAGCTCTTTGCAGCATTTCTTTTGCCCTTTTGTCACACAAGCTCTTTGTTCAGCAACGACACAAACCTGCTACGCAGAAATCCTACAGGCGGCATTTTCTCATTTCAATTTCAGGGCATTAGCTGCTGAATCATTCTCAGATTAATGATGAAATTCCATGCGTGAAGCACAATCATTGTATATGATTACTTACACAGAGGGGAAATGAGCAGTTCAAAGATAATAACACACATTTGGTGGTTTTAGGAAACGCTTAAATGCATCTATATTTACTTGCTTTTTCCACTTCCACTACAATTACATTTGTGCCCTTGGCAGTTTTCTGAAGTTTTAATTCTTACAAACATACAAATGGCTGACCTGAAGATTTGTGGTGAACAAGCAGCTGCCATGAAAATGCTTTACAAAAGTGTTTTTATGCTTTATCTAATATTCCTCCAGTCATTTCTAAATGTTTGTTTAGACCATGGCAGAGCTTTGAGCTTATAAAAAAAACCTCTCACTAATAAAAAAAGATAGTAATACAAATATGCAGTCATAACTATCTTGCGTGAACTGTTTAAAATACTGAGTGCAACAGCAGCTTGCAACACCTCTGAATGTGAATTCAATTTAGAACACGTGTGCAAGGATAGAGATTTGTCAGACATGGATGTATTGTAAGGTTAGAAGGAGTAAAGTGTTGTGCCGTGATGCAACTGTTTGCAATTTCATTGTTATCATGAGAAATGTCTCTTAACGTTCCCCTCTTGAACACTGAATTATTCAGTGCACAGCAGCCTGGTTTTGGAGTGTAAACCATCCACAGAGGAATTGTATGGCACAGTTACTGTAATACACTGGCTCCATATGCATTTCTCTTTTATTTAGATGATGTTTCAGGCCTCAGGCCTTCTTCAAGATCAACATATTGATCTTGAAGAAGGCCTGAGGGCTGAAACATCATCTAAATAAAAGAAATGCATATGGAGCCAGAGTGCGCGAGACTTTTTCCCTAAACTCAAGTCTACTTCCAGGGATCAACACCTCACTACAACCTTTAGTGTGCCTTACTTTTTCATTTTATAGTTACTGTAATAAACATACCACATACAAGATGCATGCAGACAGAATGCCAAATCCTGGTAAGAAAGAAGTGTTTTATTTTAGCATATAAAAGGCCAAAATGAGCACAGTAGATCACTGAAAGTTCAGTATTTGAATGACTCCATTCCACCTAAACCAACATGACCCACATAACTGGTTGAGTCTCCCAGACAGTTTGGGATTTATCCACGAGCCAGCTGGCTGCAGCACTGTATGGTACCTGCACACAGTGAGCTCCTGCAAGATTAGATAACTAGCACAGCTCTAAGAGTCAGCAAGGTCCTGGGGAATTGAGAAAGTTGGTGTTGAGTTGTCTGATGAAACCGACGTGAGGGAAGATGTGTGCACAAAAAAAAAAAAAACACAAGCCAATATAAACACATTGCACTTGCACACAGAAACACAACTGGGGAGTTCCTGAAGGCATTTAAAGGACTTAAATCGCCCTCAAGCCCAACAGGCTGCATCAGTGTGCATGTGTATGTATGTGTATGTGCGTGTGTCATTAGACAGCCTTAGGCCAACTCAACTAACACCAGTTAA
The DNA here is from genome assembly GCA_029490765.1 of Euthynnus affinis. Lineage (NCBI taxonomy): Eukaryota > Metazoa > Chordata > Actinopteri > Scombriformes > Scombridae > Euthynnus > Euthynnus affinis. The sequence continues at coordinate 24,521,843 of CM055845.1, read as the reverse complement.
CAGGACAACAGCCTTAACCAAAGCACAAACCCCACTAGACTGGCACCATCTCTGTTGGGAGGCAAAGAGGGATACGCCAACATTGTTTCGCCCTGCAGCTATACAGCCTCAACAATCCCCTCGGAGGCAATCTCAGTGCTCTGTTTTCTAGCCCAGCATATGGCCACTGTGGATGATGTTTAGGGTTTGGGAGAAGTATTTTTAGTCCATATGACAAAGTGGGTGAGCCCACACCATTTGTCCCCATTACAGATTGTGTTTCTCCATACTTACCATTTGTTTATTTCGCCAGTGTGTGTAGAATTGCGTTCATAGTTTTGTTTTTGTTTAGCTTTGTGTTATATTTAAACCTGCATTTATAGTTTAATCAAGACAGAGAAGTATTTCAGTTCACTTATTGTTTAAGTCCTGAGTTTCTTGAGTTAGATATTAGCTTGTGTTACCATACCTACCATGATTTCCAGGAGACAAAGGGGAAGTGTGCCAGTGACTTCCTGCTTTCAAACTCTCACTGACATCACCATTGATGTCACGAGTTAGACCTTAGGAGGTTTATTTTACTTGGTTAAATGTCTGGTTTAGTATCTATATGATCTGTACTTTTTTTGGCTTATGATGAGGATTATTAAATGCCTGTTGGTAAAAAGGGAAATGACACCCGTGCAAGAAGTATGGTCCTGCCCAGATTCCTTTTTTTTTTTTTTTTTTTTTTTTTTACCTTGGACAGAATGAATATCTCTTTATACTCATTCAACAAGTCTGAGTCTGCCTCCTACCACTTTCCTAGCCACTCTGGTCAGGCTTCCTCACACTGAATCATAGTTATTCTCATAAACCATGTTTAAATTACACCAGGTCAGTTTTTAGTCTGAAAAACACTGAACCTGGTAGTTGAAAGTTTGACCAATCAGTAAGCTATGGGGAGTAGATAATTATTACGCAGCTCACTGTGACTTGAAACACCTCATCTAAATAAATGAGATGCTGTACATTATGCGAGGCACAATTCCAAAAAGCATGGACTACTAGTTTCAGCTGGTACTGAATGGCCTGCCAATTTTATTTAGAAAGATTTTGGTGGATAATTTCGGAGAAGTGCGTCAGTGATGCCAGAAAAGCTGCAAAATGGAAAATCAGACACAAAACCATTTACTAGGGGAGTAACAAATCCTGATACCTATAGCAAAATGGGTTGTATGTCTGTCCAAAACACAACTAGCATTTGTTAGTATGAATCTAAATGAATCTAAATCTACTTGGTTAGGGGAGGACCGCTGTCATAAATACACAGAACTGAAGGAAGTTGTTTGAAGCTGCTTCCTTGATGTGCTGTACCTTTTTAGCATGTGTGCTTGAGTACTGTGTTCTGACTCAATTCAGAACTGTAATAAAATTCTGTTGTCACTCTGAATTGAACAAAGGAGCTAATCAATAGTGAGCAAGTGAAAATCCTCCCTGATGCTCCACCAAAGGTTATTCCCTAATACAAAGAGAAAGGGTCATTTCTCTCCCGACTGGCATCTCTAAATCTTCAAGACAAATTGAGCAAGAAAAAGGCAAGAAAAGCCATCCTAACCAAAGTCTTATTAAAGATGATGTTGATGTTGTTGTTTTTCTGAAACAGACTCCAAAATGTTGGCTTTGTTCCTAGGATGACTGATCACTTTTTTTTTCCTTCTCTGAAAACAAAATCGCTTTAAGAAATTGTCTTAGAAAGACTGACAGCACTTTAAAATGAACATGAAAAATTGCCAGAATGATTGTCACCAATGCATACTGTAAATCAAACTATGCAGACACAACTGGCAGCTCTCAAATAAACCCTGGATAGTACACTGAAGTGGAAAATTTCACTGCCAGCACTGTGATAAAGCACATAATTCAAGTAAACATTTGACATTATTACATGATTACAGAAAGATGAATGGTTGTGCTGAGCCAATGACCTTTCCTCATGCTTAGTACTTCATCCATTCAACCAGAAATCATTGTGTTGAATTAAAGGTCAAAGGGCCAGAGGGGTCAGTCAAACTTCAGGGATACATTCATCAAAGTGATAACATGTCACCTCCAAGGGGTCATGAAAACACACCAGTGTTTTTTTTTAGTTACAAACCAAGAATCTGGATTTCAGTACAGTGAAAGTGATAAATGTACATAAAGGGGTTCCCCTAAAGCTAAAAATATGATAATTATGATAATCTGCAGGCAGATTGAGATGTTATTCAGGTTTAATATGCATGCATTGGCATCTGATGTCAAGTGATGAAAGCCACTGACTGTAAAAACAGAATTAGTATCATTCTGCATTCTTAATAACGTGTGTTAGGAGAATTCACTGTGCATTAATATGGGTCTTTAAACTGGGACGACTGTGTGAGGAAAAAAGCCTTTGATTTTTGCAATCAGCACACTTTGAACCGTGCAAGAAGGCACAGGCTAAGAACAGTGTGATTGAATGCAGCTCTGATCACACCTGATTGTAGCCCAGTCCCATCCATCACCTGCCCTCTAACTTTGTTATTGTTCAGCCCTCCCTTCCTGTGGACTTTACAGCTGGATGACCTAATTGGAACCATTTCCACACATAATGTGGCAACCCCAAGGGGGCTCATTATAGATACTAGGCCGACCCATGTCAGCCATTCTTAAGCCAAAACCTGGGTCCAATGGTTCAGTCTAGTGACAGATACAGTTGGGTTTTCTTCAGCCAATAGGCTATTGATCACCATTAGGAGGGAGGGAAGTCATGCAGGCTTTGGTGTGTGTGTGTGCGTGTGTGTTTGTGTCTGTGTGTGTGTCATTACAGGCACGGAACTGGGCACTGCAGAAATGACTCACCTTTCATGCGTCAAACTAAACATAAGGGAAGAGAACATCTAATGATAGTGTTAGTAGTTGAAATATAACATGGAATATAACATGTGAGCTGGTTATGGTGCAGAGCTTCAACACGTACAAATTGGCAGTTTTACTGTGAAAAGCTGTGAAGTTTATACATTTTTAAGAACCATAGGGTCATTTTATTTTTAGCCAGACTCATTTGGAGTCTCTGCTGGTTGCCTGGCAACCTAACAGTGACGACAACTCACTGCATCTGGCCAAGAAATAGTTGGGCACATAGCCCCCAACAAAACCACAAAGTGTTGTTTTCACTGTTCAGTTTTGTATGGATTAAACAAATGTGATATGTGTTGATTAGTAAGCTTTAGATGGGCTGATTGGCACCTCTAAAGCTAGCGGTACCCTGGCTCGCTGTAGGTACATATTCACATAGAGAGGGCCTCACAGAGCAGCTAGCATGCCTGAAGACTCTCAGTACTCTCTTGGTAGACTCACATAATGAAGGTGTTATATGTTAAATTTGAGCTTTAGTTTTGGTACATGTCTGTCCCAATTATTATTATGATATAGCACAGTGTGTCTTCGCAGATGCTTACACAGCATTCATGAAGCTGTGTATCACCAATGGATTTGGTTGCCTGCTGCCAGTCACCGCCTTGCTCTTTATCTTGGCAAAGTCATTGCTCTGTTGAGTCAGTGACACCTCTGTAATGTAGCATCAGCAGACACACAGTCGCTGTGTCAACACTGTTCTGTGGGTGTCATCTTTCTGTGCCCCCGGGTGCTCTTTGAATGTGACAGCGCATAGCTGCATACAAGCAAAGCAGAAGGACAAATAATAATAGTACGTGATAAGCAATGATTTGAGAGGCGACCAAAGAGCAGATTATGAAGGCTCGGGTTGAAATGTCAGAGGTGCCTTGTTTTTACATTGAGCTGGAAACTATGCTGACGTGCTACTTCATTAGGCCTGCATTCAACATCATCTCTTATTTGACATTTTACCAGACATCTCTAAATGTCAGTGCTTTTATAGCAGTATTCAAGAAGCAGCATTTGTAGTCGGATATGATAGTGTTTGTAATGTCTTTTTCTTTTTGTGCTAGATACTGGCATGTAAGCAAAACTAAGAAAACACTTTTAATTTTTAGTTAGCATGTCTTGCCCTATAACCCTGAATGTCTGTCACTGACTGACTGATTGACTCACTGAGTGATTAAGGTACACCATTGGTCAGCCAGCCCAGTGTTGGAGTTTTCCATTGACCATTGCTCTTTTAAAATGAATCACTGTGGCAACAAATATTACTGGGACCACTACAGAAATTTGCAGATGAACATTTAATATCCAGGAATTCTAGACACATCTGACTATCCCTGTAACAAACTGGCCACAATTTTGCATATTGGCATATTGGCCATACACAGTCCAGTCATATACTAGGTTTTGGCCTAGTCGTGTAATTCACAGTGCTCGGACTACAGCTTGTAATGTTTCAACACATCAGTGCAAATACATAATCTATGACACTTACAGCCTTGCACATGTTTCACAAAAGGAATGACTCATACATGCAGTAAGCATGGAAATAATAATAATGATGTATTTGCTAATTACCAAAGCTATTAAATAAGTCTCCCCCACAAAGTAGCTGTCTCCTGAGGACTGTGTTTTACTGGCAGGTTCAAAGCTAATGATGGCATGTCATTAGAGGGAAATCATATATACCGACACTAATTATGTAATTAAGAAAACACCAGAGATGGACATGAACAAAGTGGCAGCTGTGTTGAGTCCATAATTGTTATGTACAGAGTTCATCTGCCTGTACATCAGACATATCTTTAAAACTTCTTCTTATCCAGGGGGAGGTTTTGCTGAGCACGCATGCTTGTCCTGCAGCACTTCTCTGCCTCACATTTGCACATGCGACTAAACACACTTGACACCTTATAGAGCCACCCAGTTTTCTCATGCTGGTCACAGAGCCCCACTCCACTTCCCCCGCTGGCCTGTCTGTCAAACCTGAGGCTACTGGTGTCCCCATATGTCATTTTTCATATCATCATTTGTGACTCTCAAATCTCACTTTCCCTTTTTACATTGCTCAGGCAGATCAGGGGAAGTATAAAATATGACAGAATGCAATTCATTAGATTTCTGAGATTATATACATTAGATTTCCTTCAGATGCCCAATGTTTCTAATCCTTTGTCAAACAAGCACTTAGTTTTCTTTAAAAAAAAATCTACTTATGGAAAGCCCATAAACAAGCACATGAGTTTCATTTTTCTCTCCTATTTACAGCAGTAAATTGCAGCCCAAACAAAACTCTCAGCTGCATTGTCACTACATTGGATCAAATCCCCCAGGTTTAATTAGCGATGATCAGATTCATAATTATATATATTTTCCCTCCACAAGGGTATATAATTGGGGGACTTTGACGCTAGGGAATCTTTCATTGGAGAAATCCATGGACTAACCCTCATTATGGAACTCAGAACTCAGCAGCAGAGTTAGCATGTTGGAGTCTGAGAGCGAGATGCTGCAGTAAAGAGTCAAATACCTCCACTCCCACTCAGGGAGCAGGCTTTAATTAGCTAATGAATCTGGGAGCTACCTCTGCCAACCTTTGACCTTATGTTGAGGCATAATAAGCCTGTTTAAAGTGCGAGACATGTCGCATGCGGTTGAAATCAATGCCCTGTACAGCAAAACCAATTTTAATGAGATAAATGCTGTGCTGTCCCATTATTGTAAGGACCTGTTAAAGCCCACATACATGAATCATTCTTGCAGACTCTCCAAAGGTTGTGACGTATTGATGTTGTGTCATTTTCAACAAAAGCTTCTGCTTCATGATGGATATTGTTGTTGATGGCACACAAAGGACATTTTCTAATTTAAAGTATAACCAAACCTCTAATAGCAGCAGTGAAGAAAAAAAATCCTAAACCATAATGTTATTAATTTTCTTGGTGCTACAGGGCAAACTATTCATTAAAGAAGGGGCTCGAAGTAAAAGTCATTATTGGCCTAAAAGTTCACACAGAAAATTTAATTTTCCTCAATGTTGTTTTGGGGCGACATTAATTCCCAACTATTAATTACAAGTACAGAGAGTTTAAGGAAAACTGTGAGTAAAACAAGCTAAAGTGTCAGACCAAAAGTCCTTCTATTTGGCTGAATTAAGATGTTCAATCTGCCGTATTAGTTAAAACCCACTCCAGAAGATATCTTTGACTGATTAATAATCAGGTACAATTTCTAGTAGCCATAATGAGGGGAGACTTTGAGACAGTGCTGTTAATATTCCCATCTCTCCCTGTGGTCTCCCGAAGATGACATTTCCCCTAACTCTGTTCTGATCAGAGCTGAGCTGCGCTGACCCAACATGGCAGGCCCAGGTCTCAGCGGCAGCCTTTGCAATCCTGACGGAGCTCGTTCAGTCTGCTCAGCCAGCTGTGAGAGGCTGCATCGTGCTCTCAGCTCCAGCATTTGAAATGTGCCCTGGGTGAGCCGGACTATAAATTAGTCAGGATAAGTTAAGGGCAGACTGCGCTAGGCTATCCCCCGCGGTTATTGGCAGAGGAGAACCTGCCTGAAGGTTGGTGCTCTTAAATCTTTTATCATTGCTGAGGCAGCCTGATCCAGGCATGGACTGGGGCCATCGATCAGGGCGAATGCTCACAGCTAATGGGTTATTCAAGATTTCTTGAAAATAAAACAGCCGTCCTCATCTAAATCAAGCATGAGAAATAGCACTTGCTGCCACACTTCTTAGCTAATTTTTGTATCAGATAGCATTTACAGTGATTGGGCTCTGATTTCAGGTTGTCATGGTTTTGACTGCTTGCACCTGCTAATCATATTTTAGACATCTCTGATTTTTGTGTAACTGCATTAATTATAACTGTTGCGGTCAATTGAACTGGTGAGTTAGAATTCCAGTGAGTATGATTTAAGATAAACTTAAGAATATGACACGATCATAAACAACATAGCTGACTTTCCTCTCACAGTCAAGCAACCACGCTGATCATACGGTAGCTGCCTTCCCTGCGTTGCTATTATTAGCTCGACTCATTGCAGCTCTCCGTTTCATGAGGAGAGGATCAAATTTTGAAGACACTTACTCCATGGCAGGTGTGAATTGGATTGATGGGACAAGTAACACAAAACTAGTGTGAGGGCGACCTTTCATTGAACCCAAAGCTAGAATATGAATCCTAGCATAGCCAGCACATTCAAGGCAGACCTCGAAGATCATGAGAAGGACTTGGAAAAAAAAAAAAAACATTTTGAAGAGCGAAATAATTGCCAACACTGCTCAAGATTTCAAATGAACATTGTATAGTATGTCATCAGTTCCCTTTTCTGCCCACAGATGACTTTAATTAGACTGAGAGGAAAAGAGGGTGAAATAACATCCAAAATGATGCAAGTCTCAGTCCATCACAGTCTTTAAATCACAAGATTTTTCTCGAATGCATTCATGAGGCAGCCTCCAATTTCTTTTTATATTTCACTACACATACACAAAGGCTTGAATAGTCTGCAACTTGTGAGTTCCTGCTTTTCATGATGGATTAAACTGTGTAACACTGAAAGTTGTCAGTTTATATCAAAATGTACCAGTGTCAAAAGAAATAAAAGAGAGGAAAGAGAAGAAAAAAGGGGGGAAAGTACCAGTGTCCTCAAGCCAAACCACTGTGCATTTATGATACTTGGTGATGATGTGATTCTCCTCCAGAACTATGTGAGAGGGAGTACTTCAACAGCAATTAAGCCTGTTTGAATCAATGCCCACAAATTCAACATTCACATTAAATGACACTTCTAGGCTAAACTTTTTTGGGGGAGAGCTGTGACAGTAAGATCAATAGTGATCTATTGCAACGACTTGTCATCTAATGTTCCCCGGATATCCCTGAAAACTGTTCCAAGCTTCACCAACTTGGTCAGAGACCAGTGAATTCATAAACGAAAGTGAACGATCGGACATAGCAGGACACAGTATCTCCAGAGAGCTTCTCTTCCCTGCCAACTGGAGAGTACATCAAAATGATGCCACAGCAAAGCAAGCAAGGAAAAGATGTTGTTATTATTGGTCCTCGGGAAATAGGAGATGGTAAAGGCCACGGGAGCTCAGAAGTCAGAGGCAGACTTGATTACAAACTTGCAAACTTCCCCCTGCTTCGTCTTTGAAGACTCAGCTTAACAAATCTGAGGGAGAGAGGGAAGAGGAAAAGAAAGAAAGAGAATGTGTGAGCCTGCCAGCACTGACCTGATGGCTGTGATATACTTCTCACTGTGAGAGAATGAGTGTTTTTTTTATAGCCCAAACGACTGTAATGCATTTCAACATATTTTGACATATATATTTTATATAAAATGAATACAAATATATGTTAAAGAGAAGAGGCTTCATGATTTTTTAGGCACAGATATTACACTAGACATTGCCTTGGAGTAAAATTGGTTTGGATTACTTTGAATTAGTCTTTTGGAACCTTTTGACAAAGCTGAGGATAACAATTCATTCCTTAACTTGCTAACTAACTAGGTTTTTTTTTCAGAGCTTTCAACCACATCTTGTGGTCTTCTTTAGCGGATTGAGTTTGCTCAGTTGTCATCGTGTGACATAAGTAACTTTGGTCATAACAGCAAAGTTCAGTAGTCCCATAAGTTATTCTATAACTGAGCAAACTCCAACTGTGAGGCAGACTGTATGATATGGTTGAAAGCCTTGAGTAGACCCTGAGTTGAAGATTTTTTGTGTTTGTTGTTTGTGGTATCTCAAGTAAAGACATTTAAATATCATTTAGTGGCATCAAGCATGGTAAGAATTCAAAAGAAAGCATGAAAGTCAAATGAGTTAAATGAAGCTTTTCATAATAAGCTTAACAAAAACATAAAAAAGCCAATCATGGCAAACATTACAAGAATTCAACTTAATATGATGGAATAAGTTTGTCTCACTGTCTCACAAAAAAGTTCCCATTGCTTGGAGCCATTTTTGTTCCTATTTCTGAAGCAGGTTTATTGTTAAAGAATAAAAAAAAATACTTTCCAAAACAAATAAAACTAGATTCAAAGGAAAGTTTAATGAGGCACTCTGTGCTCTCGTGTAATGGCTTGGAGGTTTGATATATACACAGTACAATGTGTTTTTATTATTTTAAAGTGGATGTTGTTGTGCTTCCTGATTTTATAGTTAGGGGGGTTTAAAATTACAATTTAATATATCAGAAAGAGGGAAGATTTTAGATGTTCAAGCCTCTGAGAGGGCTGTTTTTGTTTTGTTATGCATGTAGAAAGCTCTTATCCAGAAAGAAATAAAGCAACACAGTGACAATATGGAAAATGCTTCTGGAGCTAAGTAAAAGCATTCATGATTGAACTGCTGTAATCATAAAGTTAATGATCATAAAAAAGAGACAGCCTGCTGTGTTTTTTACAACATGAGGTCCTAAAACATGTGAGAACATCAGACATATATTAATGTCCATATCTCCCATCATCATTTTCTCTAACACACTCAAACCTGCAGTAGAAATGTTCTGCTTCACCCCCATGCCTCATCTTTTGGGTGTAATGATGTTAGTTCACCAATCAGTACAACAATTTTCACACGTGGCATTGTTGCTGCGATTCTTTATTAATCAGTGGCAGGTGTTCCTTTCACAGCTGGTTAACTCGTGCTGATGTGAAAGTCTGTCAGGCTTCATTGTCTGCCATTGGCTGTTGCAGTCTGCGGTGCGGGATTCACTGTGTGTACAGTGTATTCTCGCCATATCACACAGTTCAGGTGCCACAAATACAAACAGGATACCTGGGTGCTTGTGGGACACACACAGGCCTTGCTACCGGTCTCTCTTTGCATTGCCTCTGTTGATGTAACAATAAGCAATGTAAACTGAAAGAGTGTTTTATGTATATGCACATTTATCATCCACATCCTGTAGCTCTGTATATTCTGCACACCACAGCACTATGAGTTCCAGCTCCCTTCTGCTGCCAGCTCTTGCCATGTTGTTTTCTTTTTCCGAACATTTTCTTTCAAAAATGTTTAGCACTGAGACACTGCGTTGGCCCGTTGCAGGGTCTGAGATGTTGTTGGCAGGTTGTTGTGCCATACTGTGTTTCCTTCTGTTTAACTCCATCACAATGCATAGAAGTGTGAGAGTGTGTTGTACAGAAATCAGAGCGACAACGCTGTCATCGTGAGCTTGCATGCATGACAGTACCTGGCAGCAATTGTAAAGTGTTTCTATCACTGCTGTTTAGTTATTTTTTGTCACTACAGTACTTGTCGCTGTCATAAAAAAAGCAAATACTGCAGAAGGCAGCACTAACCCATGAAGACAATTTCTAGCGTTCATCTGTTATTCCTTTTTGCACACAGCTGATGTCAACCCTCAGCTGCATGATCTCTCAGTTAAAGAAATTGGACAAGTCAGGGCATCCTAAAAATATATTGTTTTTGAAATTTTGTGCACATCAAGCACAAACACCTCCTACTGCACTGCTAGGTCACAGGTAATTTGCTTTTTATAGAACAGTATGCTTCAGTAAATGGATTCTGGGACTCCTGCTGTTCATTCCCCCAAAATCTACATAGCTGCAGCTTATATGATTTTTTTTTAGTACAAAGCCACTAAAAATATAGTCTTCAGCCACCCGGTTTTGGAGCTGATGCAGCATGCAGACATCACTGGCTGAGTGAAGCATAAGCCCCCATAGAAGCAGCGTTCCCTCAGATGTATTTGAATAAGACATGATGCCAGTTTATTTTTGTAACATCCCCCACCCCAGACTGTTGGCAAGCAATGGAGTTGTGACTAAACCTCTTCCAGTTTCCACTTTAGATATATAAAAAATAAAGGAAATATACAGAATGTGTCTTTGCAGTTTAGATTGGAGTCAATGAGCTACAAGCACATATCAATAAATGCAGAATTAATCATTTTACACATGAGCAGAAATACAGCATTGTAAAGCAGAGCAGTGGTACACCACCAAGGGAGGGATTCCTCCGGTGAACCTGAGTGATGTGCATCCAAATTACAGATCATTACATTACACTGGCATGCTTTTCCTCAGCAGCATTTTCAACCCCGGCTCTTTGATGTTAAATGATGAATAGACGTCACACAGCCACACTGCTCATGAAGGTGTGCATAGCCAAGAATCTCTGTAAGGCATTTGACTCTGAGAACCAGTCCAAACTGCTATGTTTAAACCTGGCTGACTGTCCTTGAATGTCCCATGCTGGTGTGAGTGAGAGAAGCAGGGTAAGGGGGAGGGTGGCACATGAAGGTACACGCTGTGAAAATACAAAGAAAGAAGCACTCACAATCTGTCATCACTGAATCGTATTCACAGAAATATCTTTATCTTCCAGGTCTGGACTAGGAGTTGCATGTCTGTGTGAGTAAACACGGCAGAGGAAGAGGGAAAGGAGATGGTCGGCTGACGTGTCATGAAGGATGTCACCGCTACATAGCTCATCCAGTATGCAGTGTGGCCTTCCCAGCTGCGCATCATCAGTGGTGCCATGATCCAGTTATAACTGTGGGTGAGCATCCAGTCTTTTTTCATTCTTATGGCTATATCACTAAATCACATTACTGTATTCTTGCAGTTATTTAAGAGACAGTATAATTTAACACATCAAGGTCAGTTTATTGGTTATAGCGGATACTACTCAGCCTGTGAGAACAGTAATACTTTGTGGCTCTGGTGGAGCCCCATGATGAAGTCATAGCGATGTCATCCAGGTTATGTCATCACTATTGACAGAAGAGAACGCCTGTGTTAGAAACTAGAGGCGTGGAGTGAAAATTATAGGCGTTTACCCAGCAGGGAAAGTCTAAAAGAGGCTGCAATAAGGTTGAATTGTGATCTTGACTCATATTAGGGATTAAAAGTCCATTCTTTCTAGCCATGCTAGCAGTATGGCTGCAGGGATGGTAATGTTGGCCTGTCGGTCAGTGTGGTTTTGAGTGGACTCTCTCAATAACTATTGGATTCCCACAACATCCAGACATTCACATCCTCTTCAGGATACATTTAATCACTTGTAATTACTACTTTTCTCTCTTTTCACTTTAATGCCATCATCAGATAAAAATGTTTTTGTCCAATACTTTGGTTTATGATCAAATACTTGACTTATAAAATTAATGACATTCCCATTCGCCTAAACTGTACTTTGTTTAGTGCCAATTAGCAAATGTTAACATGCTAAGATGCTAAACTAAGATGGAGAACAGGGTAAATACTACGCTACAGCACTTATCATCAGCATTTTAACATCGTCACTGAAAGCATGTGAGTATGCTTACCATCCCGTTTAATTCAAAGACCACTATGTCAGAGTATATTAGTGCCACCGGCTTGTCTGTAGACTGCCATCTTCAACCAAAATCTATGAAATACACCACAGAGAAAGTGGCTTTTTGGATAACTAGATACTTTGTCAGGTGATTTTAGTAGACAAGTAGGGCCCAAGAGTCCAAATATTTATTAGATCTTTTAACATGATATAATGATATAACTCTGGGCATTTCTTCATTAAAAGTTATCATTTTACAGTCATCAAGTTAACAGAAATAAATAACTGATTTACTACAGGTACATTTACAAGGGTGAGAAATCAGTTTCACTTTAAATTTAACTTAATGATGGGTAGATATTTAGCATTGGTTGGGGGTTGTGCTGCCTGAATGCCTACCAGACTATATGGTGAATTACTGAAAAGAGGCAGTTTTCCCTTCAGATATGGTTAGAGCTTCAAATAGAGTAGATATGGGTTTTTCCATTTTTATAGACTATCAAAAATATTTACATTTCCAGTGTCTGTATAAACTTACTTTGTATTCCAGTTTATATTTTGTTAGTGAAATTCCCATGCCATTCATTCAAGAACTGGGGATATGGGTAACGTCCTTTTCAGTACAATATATCACTCTTCTATATAAGCATGGAAAGCCCTGCACAACAATGTTTTCCACAGAGGACTTTACTGTAAATCACCTCTCCACTGAGGTAGAAAAAAACACAGCTTTAAAACTGCAAGGCCAATTTCTTTATCTGCAGAAAGCACTTATATGGTGTGGGGTTTGTGACAGAACTCACTGAGGATTTTCTCACCTGATGGCTTGAGCATTAATGGTATCTTTAATGGTGTATTTACAGAGCTCAATAAACATAATTGGCATGTACAATTATGTTAAGCCTCAATATGTTGCCCCCTTTCCCCAGCAAGTGGAGCGGGATCACTGTGAAAAATGTGACGACTTGTTCCCTCATGTGTAGAGCTGAAATGAATACACCAAACACCTGTGCTCACATTATGTCTGTTTTTCTCCTTTGTTTAATTGAGCAGATCAGCTAATAATGACATTTTACCAGTTAGGGCACGGCATGATGCCAGAAGCCTATTAAGGAGGAGGGGAGACAAACCCTGGAAGAGCCAGGGAGGTCTGTCATCCTTGAATTCAATGTAAATGAGCTATGTGGCGATTAAATACACAGAGCGGACATGATAATAATAAGGTCTGAAATGCACAGGCGAATGCAATTTATTACAAAGCAACTACATCAAATTCTACATTTGTGATCCATATATAATGTTCAGTTTTTGTTGAGCCTTTTTCAAAAAGGTGCTAATTAAACTCAATACTCATTTTTGACCCACCTGTATTATAGTACCATAATCATACACACAGAATTGATGCCTTCTATAGGCTGCATAATGTTTTTTGGAGATCAATTGACCTTTTCAGAACAATTTCTGACAGACTATTGCATCTACATTCACTGAGCACTTTATTAGAAACTCCTGTGCAATCTAATGCAATCCAACAACAGCTCTTGCATGACTTTTACAAAGCTTATACATTCACAGTTTTTGTTGGCATTGTCAGAAAGGTGATATTCTAATTTATGTTTATTATTTAGGTCATAAATGCCCTTTTTACCTCAAGTCCTTAAAGGTCCTCAAATTTTTATTTGACCACATGAATTTTATCATAATATAATACTTGAAATAATAGACTTGTCTGGTTCCAGTCTTCTGCTTCAGATTTTGTGGGGCAATCCTTTTGATTACCTTTGAATCACGTATTGTACCTTTAAAGGTGGACACGTTAACAGTTGCTTGTAAGTTGATAATAACAGTGCAGAAAAGGGGCACTGCAAATGTTTTATGAGGTAGTAAATGTATTTAGTATAGTCATAATGTTTGTTTGTCCTAAAAATCAGAATGCATTAAAACTTTGGCCATTTGCAAAGATTTTCTGTTTTTAAATGAAATAGTTACATAGTGTGATGAAATGAACTAACATTTGTTTGTAGATGCTACTTCAAGTAATGCCTTTCATGCTAATTAGATTTTAAAAGGATACAAAGCTGAACCAAATGATCTGGACTCAGAGGGAAGGACATATTTGCCAAACTCAGCTCAAACCGCAGTCTGGTGACATCGCTTCCTGCCATTTGGCCAAAGAATAGTTTCAGCACTGGGCATGAAGTCATCAGCCTGGCAGAGAGCACAAGTTCCTGCTCCATGGCCTCGTCCAGTGGCTTTAACCTTCTTTTAGTTGGCTGTATGCGGCACACAGACTAGATGCAATGACATATGTCAAGTCAATGGATTCCATTCATTTTCTATGGAGAGCAGCAGGTTTTCCTTTTCTAGGATGGCAATGGAATGTTCTGTTCTCTCCTACTCTGCCTCTGATTGGCTCTGACCCTGATATTCTTACCCAAACCCTAACCATCACACTCCTCATGCCCAAGCGGGTAGCTCCCAAACTGAAAGTGAAGTCAATGTGGAAGTGCCTTAAACTTGCATTCTTTCTAATGGCCAGCAGGGGACGACTCCACCAGTTGCAAAAAGAAGTCCATTTGTATGGAAGTCTATGAGAAAATTACCCTACTTCTCACTTAATTTATTACCCCAGTAAAAACTTTCCCAATTAGTCTATGCTCATTTTATAAATTATGGTCCCATTTAAAGTGAAATAGATGTTGGAGCAGCTTACGATTTAGGGTGTAGCTACCTTGTGATTGTCACTACAATGGCAACAACATTATGTGTATAACACCTGATTTACAGAAAAAAGGCAGAGCTGCCATTATTTCACATTGTTTTCAGCACATGAAAGTTAATTGTAACATTACGTCGCCTAAAAAAAGTCTTGTTCAGTGTTTGGTTGTACTGTAAGACCCTCAAAGGAATCAGATGGTCAGTTTTTCTGATAAGTGGGTTTTAGGCCTCTTTTTGGTTTGCGAAAATTAGCATTAGCATTAGAATTATCATAGTTAACCATAGACTGTAAATGCACTGTGCTAATCAAGCTAGCAGCTAGCGCCAGGGTCAGCTCTGCCCTCTCATCCAAATATGGTCACTCCTGACCCCAAAAAATCACAGAAGGCAACGGTCAAATCCAAGATGGTGAGGGCCAAATTGCTAAACTCTAGACTTTGAAACCACAGTCCACAAACTAATGGGTGACTATGTCCATAATTCTTAACAGTCTATGCTCATGTCTAATCCTAACCAATGAAAGCAATGAGGACTAGCCAATCAGAGGCAGAGTAGGGAAGAACATTCCATCATAGGAAATTATTTGCATAAACACGACTCGACCTCAACTTTATGCAAATGATTCCATCCAGTGCAACACACCCGGATCACGAAACTCAGATCAAACTGTCAAACTAGGCAGTGCTGATTAAATATGAATCAAGATTCTGTTACTGTATTGCCTATTTCTCATATTCATTTTACATATTTTAGTGTGCTGTTTAGCTACAATATGAAAAAGTTTTTGACCAGGCCACCCTCTTTTCCTGCTTGAAAATAGATGTGCCAAAATCAAGTACTGCCCAACTAGCAGTACATCTATCCAGTCAATTGCAATGTTTCCATGGTAAGCTACATCATTTCTTTGGAGAGAAAGGCAGTCCTTCATGATTAAGGAGGAAACAGTACCGCCCACCAGAAGGAGCATTTAGTGGTCCGGTGCATCCAGATGCATCCTCGCCAGAGGTGGTTTGCACACCGCATTAGTCTCAGTCTGTTTACAATCTATTTTTCTTTTAACTTCTTTCACAGTTTTCTTCAAGGGTGGAACAGCATTCACTTGTTCCACAAACTAATTTTTATGGCTGTGGCACTGCTGCCTCTGCTGCAGAATATTTTATTTTGTTGCACTGAGCGAGCTATTATTCAATTTCTATGTCACCAAAGTTCTTTTTTCTTTCTTCCCTCAATAACATCTTGGTCTTAATGAATGTGGGTGTCCTCCAGTGTCTAATATGGCGTTTCTGAGGGAGTTAATAATAATTAAGGTCCTGTAAATGTGCTTCCCATTTCTAAGTAATTGAGATTCAGCAACATGTGTGTGCTCCTCTGAATGTTTAATGAGTCTGGAGCCAAGTTAATTTTCTAAATGTTTCTTCTTGCATATGTGCAACATATAAAACACAACACATCAGTGTAATATCTGTGTTTGTCAGAGAGAAACTCTTTCAAGGTTCTCAAACTGATTCAGCCTGAAATCCTGTCCTGAAATCCTATGCTTTTTTTTTTTTTTTCTCCAGGTAATGCCGAGCCAAATAACCAATCCTGGAGATGCCGAAGAGAAGGGATATTCTTGCCATCGTGTTGATCGTGTTACCCTGGACTCTGCTCATCACTGTTTGGCACCAAAGCGCTATAGCTCCACTCCTCGCCATTCGCAAGGGTACGCATTGCACTGCACTGCACTTCACAGGCAACATCAAAGCTGAAGTAGGTCCTCGAACCTAACACTGCACTTCAGGTTTAGACAACAAGTTGTTCATTTAGAGGTACTCACTGTCCATGACCACCAGCTTCATCAGAGCTCTATAACACTTGTCTAGTCATTGTAAACCTCATCAGTGCAGACTGTTGTGTGCATGATGAAGGCTTAGAAGTTACTGTAGCTCATTCAGATATATTCCACTGCATATACACTCTCATACATTTAGGAGATACTTTTATTATTCTGTCATATAGAATCAACTGTTAAGCTGTGTCTAATATGCATTCTTTTGTCTTATGTTAATAGCTTCTCCAGTACTGTATTTCACAGCATTCACGGCTTATCCACTCACATGCTTTGGCCCATCAATTCATATTTTCTTCCTGGTGTGATGCTAAACCACACACAGCATGCAGTATACAGCAGCATGTCTATCAGCTGTTTTATCCGTTTTGGTTTAAACTATTCCCCAATTTCACTTTGCTGCAAATCAATTTCAGAGTTTGTTTGATCAGCAAGTTAATATAATCAATGTGTCTGCCCAATTAGCTTTACAGAGCATCTTCTGCCTATGTGTTATATCACTTTTGCATACCAGTCTAAGTCATTAATACACACTCATGAGCCTCCCAATCAACTCCCCCAAGACCTCAAACCAACAGAGTTAAATGTCAAGCATGTTGTGAAGTAAATTAGAGTGACAGCAAATCAATAATACTCATTATCCTCTGCTTATGATGTCACAAATGCACATACAGGTGTTAACAAACAAAACAGGTTTACACATGACCCAAAGTCAAAAAAATTGATGAATAATTATAAACAATTTGCAGTTGATGTTAACACTTAAGATAGCGTCTGATTAGTTGTCAATCATTGAAAAGTACTTTTCCCACCACATTACATTTTATGATAAAGGTATCTACCATTAAATACATAAAGTACTTTTTCTTATGTGAAAAAGTGAAGACACAATGAAAGTATTGAAAATCAAAAATATTTTCCCCTGTGCTATCTGACCCAGCTCTACCCACAGGCTTCCTTTTGTATGCTCTTAAAAGAGGAGCTAGAGGATTTTGGCAGGGTGCTCGCTGGCAGCCTCTGTTGAACATCTGGCCATCAGCAGATTGTGTTAATCTATGTGCTGCAGAAAAATCCTCTTTATGCTTGAGAGGCGAATGGCACCCAGGCTGAACAGTGACAAAGATTGCCTTTAGCTGTGGCACAATGAAAAGAAATTAACAACCTTAATGATTCTATAATCATATTCTATCCATCATGGCCAAACTGTTGGGGCCACCGTATACCGCTGGAGTCAACTCAATATGTGTCAGCTGATTGATTCACCACTGTTTTACATGCAAGTCTTGAGTACAGTAAATGGTCACAATTTTTCATCTGGATTCATTCGAAATGAGCCTTACCTTCTTACACAGGGAAATAAACAAAACAGAAGGAATGTGTTGTGCAGGATAACATTTACTACAGGTCCACAGGTGCTGGGATCTTGTGTAGTGAATGTCAAATGGCCAACATGACTACAAAGGTTGACTAACAAAAGAAACTCAATTGACCTGATAACTGAGAGTAAGGTCCAACAATACTTCTTTGCTATTTGATTACTACAGTTATCATACTGCAAGACCCAGCTCACAGTAATCACAGCAATTCTATGTTCAGGCATGTCTGGAGCAAAGTTCCTTTAAACATGGCTGCCCTTTCTTTAAACACAAGGAGTTACTCACATCAGCACAATAAAGTAACTCATGGCTATGTTTACTTTATTTGAAAGTGACACAGCAAGCCTGAGAAATTGAGAGAGGTGGGCAGAAGATGAGGGTGGCATTCTGTATGCGTTGGGAGATTGAACATGAAAAATGGCACGTGAACTGAATCCACATACCCACATTTTTCTTTCTTTATAAAAAAGAACTCCAATGCCAATGCTCGGGGAATAGCCTAGCAATAAGCCTCATCTCTCCCTTTCCTCCTCTTGCGCTGTCTCTCTGTCCATCAGCTGTGTTATCCTCTCACGGTGCCTGCTTTCACTTTTTGCAGCCTGTCACCACCTAGTAAAAGAGATCTTTATCATTCCAGAGAGGCTTGCAGTCCACCACCACCGGCTCTCAGGTACACTTTACCCCCATTGGGTTTAAGTCACCTGAGGCAAACATATAGAGGGCAGCCCAAGGTTGCACTAATGCCTTACATGTCTTCTTAACCCCAAATCTGCAGATGATGGTGTCGAGGGCAAGAGGGAGGCAGGTGGCCAGGCACAGGACTCCAAGGAATACTGTGCCTCAGATAAGGACATTGTGGAGGTGGTGAGGACTGAGTATGTGTATACGCGACCCCCACCCTGGTCCGATGTGCTGCCTACCATCCACATCATCACCCCCACATACAGCCGACCAGTGCAGAAGGCAGAGCTCACGCGGCTGGCTAATACCTTCCTCCATGTTCCCAACCTGCACTGGATCCTGGTGGAGGACTCTCAAAGGAGAACGCCTCTTGTAACGCGGCTCCTCCGAGAAACAGGGCTCAACTACACCCACCTCAATGTCGAGACGCCCAGGAACTATAAGCTGCGGGGTGACACCCGGGATCCCAGAATTCCCAGAGGGACCATGCAGAGGAATCTGGCCCTGCGGTGGCTGAGGGAGACTTTCAATGCCAACAGCAGCCAAGCCGGAATCGTCTATTTTGCTGACGATGACAACACATACAGCCTGGAGCTGTTTGAGGAGGTTAGTTAACAACATGACTCCTGCTTTCCTCATCAACATCACTTAAGTGCATAAAACAAACACACAAAGGGCACACACATGCTATATGTGGTTCAGTTCATCACGTGTAAATGTGTCACTGTTGCTCTGAATTACAAACAACTGCATAAGGGCTCCTAACAGAAATTGTTCATCGCCCTGAATGAAACTGTATGATAGAAATTGTTTATTTATTCAACAGTCAAAGGCACTATCATTAAAATATGGCTATTTAACATCTAGTTGCAGCTGTATTTAAATAAAAAACATTTAAGGAAATTTATATTAAGATTTCACTTGAGTGAGCACTCCAGCTATGAGAATATTCTAAAAATACACATCTTTCATCTATATAAAGTATTTTATTTGTGTATAAACTGACAGATAGCATGACAAGATACAATTAGAGTGATGTTTTATCTCAAGAATGTGTTTTGTTTCTCAAGACAGTGTTCCGGTGAGTGGATGTTTTGCTGTGTTACATAAAAAGAAAGTAGCCGATATTGGCTAATTTGTAATTTTCTTTAAGGATATGTTCACAATTCTTCAAATCTGTCTTAATACAATAGCGAGGTGTCCATATGAACATTGAAGGGGGAGGTTCATTCCTAATCATTCCTCCTGTTTATACTGACCAAGATCCAATCCAAATAAATAATCTGTATGTTTGAATTGACAATGGATCAAATGACTATTATTATGTTGAAGGGGTCTTGTTGTGACAAACCCACAGAGAATTATCATTCACCTAGCCAAGTACCAAACAGCAGACAGATAAAGTTGGCAACTAGCTGGTGAACACAAACATGGATCATTTGGCAGCTTATTTTCCCTGTGAAGTTGGTGAAGAACAAAAGCATAGCAACAGAAGAAGGAGAGTGAATATTGGATATTTGCCAGATGGGCAGAGACACGACTCTAAATAAATGATAATGTTGCTCTTCTTGGATGTGTATATGGCAACTGTTTGCTAACAAGTTTGCTATGTCAAATTTTTAAGGTAAAAGACGTTAGCGTTGTCCTTACAGCTTGTTTCTGCTGCCCCCAGGTGGCCAAAAAACTCTGTAACTGTTTTTTAATCTCTAACCTTAATATAACTAATTTCAACTTTAGACATAAACCTAACCATCTAACGGCTTAGACCTAAATGTAGCTCAATTTAATTGTCTGCTTAAACCATACCTTCCCATTTGGTGAGCTATCACACCTACAATAGCCTAGCCTACGATGTCAACTGCGCAAACATTTTTCAGACATAGAGTTGCTTTCCACCTTCCAAATGCTGCATCATTGATGTCCACTTCAGTTTTAGAAAAGCAAACCATGCGCACAGCGGATGGTGAGTGATTCAGGGGGCCTGGGAGAGTGAACCATTCCCTGCAAAAACACAGAGGTGGATGGTTCTGCCTGCTTAGAAAGCTTAAAAGCTCGGCCAAGAAAGGAGTGATTCTCATCGATCAGGAAAGCCACAAATCAGTAAACCCACAGTGATATATTACCATCAATTTGTGAAAATATCTCTGACTGCACTTTTAAATAGGCTGTAGGGAAAGGTAAGGTGGACAAAATAATATATTGTGTCTCTGAATTTTTATTGTACAGTATTGTAAAAGAAAAAAGTTTTTAACACGCAAATGCAACTTGAATTCTATTTTAAATGAGTATTTAAAACATAGAAACACATTACAAGAGCAGTATATTATACCACACTGCCCAGCCATGTACTGTATTGTGGGCATCTGTGCTGTGTAACTGAACAATAAATTGTCAGTTACTCGAAGCATTTTTTTAGCTCTTAACAAGCATAGTCAGGGATCCGGACCTAGTGGAGAGAAGTTTGGGCATGTAATCAGTACATCTCAGTCCATCCATCTTGACATCAGTTGAATTACCTGAGCGGACACGGTCTAGGTCCTCTGAGTATTAGCCTCAAATCTTGTTAGTAGTGCAGACGGGGTCCGTAGTAAATGGAGCGCCGGGTATTGACGGGGCCTGTCATTACCTTTCTCTGGGAATCAGCCGAAGTGCTCCGTCTCCCTCAGAGGCCCTCCATCACCTCCAACAGGCCTATTTATGGGCCAGAGTAACGGCCCCAAGGGAGAGAGAGAGAGCGAGAGTGAGGCGAAGTGACAGACAGAAAAAGAATGAGAGAAAAAGACAACGCAACAGCCAGATAGACAGAAAGCTGAGAGTTGACTGCAACTACTACCTATATAGTTTGCTGACACCACATCAAATATTCAGTGTCTCCACAGCTTAAAAACAAATAGATGCATAAGTAACAGTATGGAGATGAGGTTGAATGACTGATGTGTGCTGCTCCATGCACATAAAATAGGGCAATTGTTTTCTCTTAGTTAATCCAAAGTATTCTTGCACTCTAAGCTATATAATTAATTTCTTGCAATCTTGCAATAAACGAAAATCTAACTAAGTAAATATAAATAGTGCTAATTATGTGCAAACAAGCTGTGGGCATCAAAGCAAATATAATAGTAACAAAGGAAAATATTAAATACCACTAAGAAACGCACACTGTTAAATAACTCAAAAATCATCATAATAGTGATAATTAATAGGTTTTAGGTGAACAGCTTGTGACACTGCATACAGGTTGTGAAAGCACTCGACTAAGAGAGAACATCACTAATTTGCAATGTCACTAGCATGTAGAATCAGGAGCAGCGTCACAGACAGGAAACACTAAAACACAAATTAAATAACACAATTGAGTTGTGACCTTTTAGCATTGTTAGCATGTAAAGCTCAAGTTAACAAGTCAACATGTATTGGCCTTGGTGAAAGGCAATGACAGAAACTAAGAGCTCAACCTGGTCAAGAGAGCTTGTGAACCCCGAGAACCAATAGTGTGTTATGAGTTTATAACATGAATTCACATAACCGAGAAACTAAATTGTTGATGGTTGTCCAAATACACAGTTACTGCCCTTCTTTTGTAGTCATGCATTCATATCATGTGAATTATTGTGCACATTATTGTTACAGTCAAAACATATTTGAACACAGTCATTAATTAAAGCCAAAGTTGGTTGTAAGAATAAATCTAACTACATTTATTTTCTAAAAAAGATATAAATGCACTCATGTTTCAGCTTTTCAAGTCATCTTTCAACCAATTAATGTTTCATCTAATAGATGATGAAAAAAAGTTCAAAGTTAAAGACTCAAAGGCTGTAATATTCATAAATTAATGTAACAAGCCTAAAATTAGGTGCCATTCAAGGGACTACATCTGCGAAACACACTTCTTCGACAGTGGCAATGATGTACAGAGCAGCAGCAGTTCACCTGACAGTACACTTCAGATCAGGTAACACAAGTCTGCAGAAGGGAAAATAACATACTGACTTGAATCATCAATCTTGTAATTGCGCTTACATCCCATCTGCTGCTAGAGATGCTGAAGCAACACTGCTATTGTATTCATACCCATAGTATGAACACAGTCTCAGTCTTGTTCCAGCAGTTACCATCACTGACTTATATATGTTGTCTTTTATTAAATGTTTACTTTTTAGGTCATGTCTTAATGAAAACCAAAAAAATATTATGAAAAATTAATTTTCTTCAGTTAAACTACATCCCTGGAAAGAACTGCATGAATTATTGAGACTTCATAAAAATGTTTGTTTGCTTCCTGAACCAAAGTTATTTACTGTTTGGTGCTATTTTAACCAAATAACCATTTTAACCACCCTCTGTTCTCCATTTGAGCCTTCAAATGTCAACAACTCAAATCCAATATATATTGAAATAATGTTAATATATTAACTTAGTATGATAATTAATATTAAAACAATACATATAACTACCCTGCCCTTCTTTATTGTATTTTCAAAAGACACTTAATTTGTAATTTAGATAGACGTTGCTGCTTGCAATGTAAACTGTGATATCAATCAGCTTTATTTAGCTTATTATGATCTGTATAAATACATTTTGATTAAGACAATTTAAATAATTAATTGGAAGTTAAGTCAAGATCCTTAAACCTAAATAACTGCAGCACTTTTCTGTTTGTTCAGAATCCTCTGATGGTAGTAGTGGATGACAATTCAATTTTGTTTCATCTTCTCTGCATCCTGATTAATGTACCTGGATGCTTGCCTTCCTCACAATTTCTTTTCTTTGTATTCTTACTCTGACTTTTCTGAAACACGGCCACTTTGTCTCTGTAGGCTTCTCACTACTACGTAAATGCATACATACTGTAGGCATGCTAACATCTTATAGCAACAGGGAACAAAAAAAAAAAACACATAATATTCACCAGAGTGGGGCAAGAAAAACTTGGTTGCGTTTTCATTTGCTTGGCTGCCAGCAGAAGAGAGATTTGTGCTGTTTTACTCTGGCTGATATCCCCACCAGAGGCAGCAGGCGGAACACTCATTTTCACATTTTCAGTATAGATGGGAAAGTGACAAGCTTCTTTTGACATTGCCTGCAGAAAGCCTGATTTGTGGCTTCTT
The DNA here is from genome assembly GCA_029490765.1 of Euthynnus affinis. Classification (NCBI taxonomy): domain Eukaryota; kingdom Metazoa; phylum Chordata; class Actinopteri; order Scombriformes; family Scombridae; genus Euthynnus; species Euthynnus affinis. The sequence goes on along the minus strand of CM055845.1, from coordinate 24,497,939 downwards.
TTGATTTAAGGCGTACATACAGTATATCTATGAGGGAAGCAGGCAGGATGGGTTAGTAGCTGGATTCAGATGTGGCCTGGCAACAGCTGAGACAACCTTGGGCAATGTACTTAGTGGCGCTCCTCAGCATCCAACAGCAAGTTTAGCCAGATATGAATATGGGAAACAGTATGAGTGCAAAGCAGGACATCGATAAAATGACATGTAGATAGAAAAAGAATGCAATGAGAGATGGTGTTGGCCATAAAAAAGTACATGTGACCCTGTGTGTAAAATTAAAGCAGCACAATCACAAGGATGCATGCATGAAAGCACACATTCTCTCTTCCACCATTAACACCCAGAGCTCATTAAGACAGAACATCCTGTCAAATCTTATCTGGGTGCTTGGCACTGTCATTTTCCCTAAAGCTCAAATCCATGGATTCCCATAAGCCTCCAGCACGCTTCATGCTGTTCAAACTCTGCTGCTTTCTGATCCCCTGAACTGACCACAGAGCGGCCCGTCAGATCACACGCCGATTTAATGTAGCAGCTCGTATGCAAAGGACATGTGATTTTTAGAAACACATATTTGAAATTGGAAAAAAATACAAAATGCAAAGACACATATATACATTTTCTGTATGTATGCAAGCACTCTTCTAGGTACTATACATGCAAGATTCATTTTAAATAGAGCTTCCACAAGATAGCACCAGCATCATTATTTCCACTGCATTGAGTTTCTAAACCTTCCTCTTCCCTCATTATAAGAACTTACCTTTTATGACTGCAGCAGCTCTTGCTAGAATGGAAAAGACTCGCTGAGAGGCAAACAAAGAAAAGGGCGGCGAGATCATTTGATGCTGGAAGATTAAAGGACAAAATAAAAAAATATATATATTATTTTTTTTTAAAAAAAGGATGGTGCTCTACCTTAAAGAATCTCCTCAGCCAACCAGTGACTAACACCACTTGTTCTAATGGGCTGGCTCCTTCAAACTCTCTCAGCACTGTCTGTGTTTATTCCCTTCAAAGATGGTTGTAGCATCCCAATAGCCAAATGGTTAATGCGCCACATAACTACAACGTCCCTGGTTCATTTCCAGCCAGGGACCTTTGTTGCATGTCATCTCTCTCTCCCCTTGTTTCCTGTCTGCCTCTTCGCTGCCTACTATATATATATATATATATATATATATATATATATATATATATATATATATATATATATATATATATATATAAAGGCAAAAATGCCAAAAAAGAAGATTGTTGTAGCTAATTATCTCATTGTAAAGCAGCTGTTAAACAATGTGTGTGTGATCTGCCTTCATCTAACAATGTGTCAGTGGCACATGGCACAATGGCTCGGTCAATATTCACCATCTTTCAAAATGAATAATAGCAGCAGCTTTAAAAACCCTCCGTCCGTGCGCTGCTTAACGCTGGCAGACGATGCTCTAATACCGTGTCTCACTGTCATGTACGCTTTTCTCAGATGACTAATTCTCTCTCTTCCCTCTTCCATTTCTCTTCTCGACTATCCTCTCGCTAGATGAGATCGACTCGGAAAGTTTCAGTATGGCCTGTGGCCTTTGTGGGTGGCTTGCGGTATGAGTCCCCCAAGGTCAATGCGGCTGGGAAGGTTTACGGCTGGAAGACGGTGTTCGACCCCCATCGGCCCTTTGCCATCGACATGGCCGGCTTTGCCATCAACCTGAGGCTCATCCTCTTCAAGCCACAGGCGTATTTTAAGCTTCGCGGGGTGAAGGGAGGATACCAAGAGAGTAGTTTGCTCCGGGAACTTGTCACACTCAACGACCTGGAGCCTAAAGCAGCCAATTGCACTAAGGTAATTCCCCCCTCCCCTTTTTTTTAACTTTTACTTCTCATAAGCTGCTTAACTTGAGCTTTTAGTAGTTAAGGGATTTGCTAAACTGTTTATGATAGTAAAAACTGCAGATGAGGGAATTTAAGCTGCTGCAACACACCCATACTATGACCTGCAGTGAAAGAATTTTAAAAAGGTGGGTGGTTTGGTATTTTGTTCAACTTCAACAGATGTTCAGCTTCAGAGTTGATATCAGGCCCCTTTACCGAATGTCACCTTAGCAACAGAGAGTATTATCTTTTCACTTTATATAATAGAAAACATATAACTTTATGTTACCAACAACATTGTAAGCACATTGTCTTGATGATGCAAGGTACTATTCATTCACAAAAGCACAAATATTTGCATAAAACAAATAAATCAATAAGGTGGGAGAAAGTACTTCCAACGGAATGAGGCCATCCATCTTTAAGAGGATCCAATGTTTTCGTAGCAGCAAACTTTCTTTGATCAATAATCAGGAAGAGGGAGTGTCAGTTTTTGATGCCTCAAACTAACTCTGAGCTGACAAAAATAAAAATCAACACATCCATTAGGCTACCAGTTTGCACTTCTTCATCCTCCTCTGCATTCCAAGTCCAGTGTTCCTCTTCAACACGTACTATGAGAAAGTGTATTTCTTGGCAGAAATCCCATGAAAACATGAGCATTTATTGCAGAAAAGTTGGATATCATTGATTATATTTCTTTCACTGTTCACATGCACTTTTGCCCACACACACACACACACACACACACACACACACACGGTTGAGTGAGAGGCTTGAGGGTTAAGCAGCAGCAACGCTCTTGTCCGTGCCCACTTCACCATTCCTGCTTACGGCCCTTGGTCTGGGTCACTTCACTAAGCCTCTCTCTGGTCAAAGAGGAGTCAGCCAGAGGGCTTTAGCTTGCCATTATCTACACCGCAATCACCCTTATACACGCATACACATACACACACACACACACACACACAAAAAAGGAAAGGATGGATGAGAGAGATACTTTTAGCCAGCTTTTTCTCCTGCTCTCCCCCAGCCATTCAGAGGGGTAAATGAAAAGAGGGGATTCAGGGAATGGCTGAGAGAGCGGAATTGGAGTTGGGGGAATGGGGAGGTAGGGACGTCACACTGATTACAGATGAGCGCAGGGACAAACAGAAGGGGTGGTAGAGAAACAGGAAGAAAAAAATGGAAAGCCGTGCATGGGCATCTCTTTCCCTCATAATCTACCACTTCACATGCGAGCGTGACTATTAACCTCCCCCTACACCTGAGCAAAGAGGGAGTGGGCTCCTGCCACATCTCAAACATGCCCTATGCATAATTCATGGCCGGCGCCATGGTGAGATGAAAGGAAGGAGGGTTCCAACACAGAGACGACCAGGGAAAATGAGCTTGAAATTTTTTTTTCTCCCCTTTTCCCCTTGCCATCCTTTTCCTGGATGTTTGTCCGGTCTCTGGGGCCAAATCAACCCAGTCTGAAGGCTCGATAGCACAAGACAGCAGGAGAAACGTGCTGTTTTATATGAAGAGAACTATGGTGCTACCGTCAAGACAAAAGCTTATACATACCACGTCTAACATTTTTAGTTGAAGGTAGCCATTAGAAGAAGACCTAGCTGAGAGAGTTGTATCATATTTGTAAGAAAACACATTCCTGTGATCCCTCTTCACTCTCATCTAATGCAAGGTTCACACATGGACAGGCCCTGTGGTGGTGTATGTACTGTTTGACCATAACTGGAATTGAATGTTTTGAAGAACATGAAGCAGAGAGGGAGCTGAAAGGTAGAACGAACTCTGAATGAGTGCATTAAGAGAAAAGCATGTTACTAATGTCGCTCTTGTTTCTTTCTGTGCACCTCTTTCTCACCAGATCCTCGTTTGGCACACAAGAACGGAGAAACCTGTCCTTGTAAATGAGGGGAAAAAAGGATTCACAGACCCCAATGTGGAAATTTGACCATTGCCCCACTTCCCCTCAGTCCACAGTAAGTAATGACGTTATAGAAACATTGGAAATACCCTCCATTACTGAGCCAAACCCTCTTATCACACTAAACAAATTTCCTCCCTGAATGAAAAGGACTTTGTAGAGGAAATGAAAATGTGACGATTATTTTTCACCTAGTCTAAGCTAGTTAGAGCAGGTGTTGTACATTTCGTTTTTAATATGCTTTCTGTTAAGGTGCAATTACAGCAGCTGTGAAATAAACAGGTTCAATTAACTTAAATGAAGCATTAGCGCTCCTTCTCAGCATATCTTAATCCTTTCTATTGCAGGTGGTTGGCCTTGGACCTGCAGAAGGAAAAACGGCAGAGTCTCTTGATAAGTGCAACCAGCGCTCATGTCTTAATCATCAGAAAAAAAGAAGGGGGGCCTTTGAAGGGGGATTTAATCCTCTTGACTGAATCTGATATTTTTAAAATATGGACTGAAACAGTACAAATGTATCATATTAAAGCACAGATTAGTAAGACGTGGCCGTTATTCGTAACGTCCGCAATTTAAGTGCAGAGGAGACGACACGAAGGATGCCTCACAGGATCGGTGTTTGTGTGGACGTGACCCGTACCTTCACGGTACAATGGCCCGCTGAGGACAACCTATCAAAAGAGACAGCACAATATGAAAAGCATACAGCCAGCGGACTCAGCCGAACAAGTCTGAGCAGGTTAAAAAATATCCTTCACCTCAGAAAAAAAGGAAATAAAACACAAATGGATGTGGATCTGCACACGACAAGAGAGAAATTCCTCTAGGATTTAAGGACACAAACTACATCATCAGCCTGGATGAAAACACGATAACGAGGACAAATATGTCTCGTGTATTTTACCTTGAACGAACACAAACATGGCAAGGGAAGGAATGTTCTTTTGATAACTATGAAATGTTTGCTTTAATTTAATTTAATTGGTTTGGGTGTTTTACGAGCACTTGACTTGCTAGTTCAATACTACTGACTCTTACCCACATTTACTCTTGGGTTATCATTGTTCATTTTATAGTGTCATTATAACTCATGCATTTAAGCCAGCCAGTACACATGAAGAGACTGCTGTTCCAAGACGTATCACTTGTTGCGCCAGGGAGCTGAAACATACAGGTAAACATCAAAATCCTAACACTTCTTCTTAGCACTTAAAAATACATGAATCGTGTTCCTTTATGGCAACATGTGTAAATAGTAATTCAACATGAGAACAATCAGAAGGATTAATGACAAATTTTTGACAAAAAGCATTGTAATTACTGTATTTATATGTTTAAAAAAAGTCTCTTCTCTCTCTTCCCCGGTTAATTCATCACAATGACACACGACGAGGCACAGATTCACTCCAGATTCAACACATGGAAAGAATAATAGCACATCACCAGTTTAATTTGGTATCAGAAGCTCCAGTTTGTGACACATTCATAACACCTGGACAAGAATGTCAAATCAGCTATATGGCAGATTCACAGATGCTGACCCCCCTCAATCCCCTAGTGAGCTTTTATGTAAAGTGTCACTTTTGAAATCAGGGGGACACAGTGTGTCATTTTAGTAAGTCGATGTTTCCCCTTGTCTATGCACGGTCATATATGTACACAAGCCACTGGTTAACAAGAGTCAGCTATATGCAAGTATATAAAAGGAGTAGGATGAAACGGTTTCAAAAGTATCATGTAAGATGCAATAGATAAATCCCAAGAATTTGGTTTTACAAGGCTTGTCAGTCCTCTTACTTTGACGTGAAGGCGACAAATATTCTCTAAAACATGAATTTAGAGGCTCCATCTGTTGACTTTCAATACAACTCTCCATTAAACAGCTGGTAAGTTGTGACTAATATATTAAAGTAATTTATGCATGGCCCCAAATATTTTGTTTTTTATAAAAACTATAGCTTACGAAATGGGATAATACTATACATGCTACTCTGAAGTGACAGCAGGCTAAAGAAAAGCACAACAAAAATAAAATAGTCAGTCTTATTTTTACCATTAATTTGGTAGTTTATGTCAACACATCTTCAGGTTTGTGGACTGTTGGTATCTCGTGTTTTCTTTTTGTATTAGTATCCATCCGCTGTACATTAACTGGATCATAGAGGGAGTCACCGCACATCCGACGATAGACAGTAGCCATGACATTGTATGGCTGAACACTGTAATAAAGTTATTCTACACCTCGTATAATAGATTCTCTCCCCCTACTTGATTACTTGATAAATCATCCATTTAGTGCAATACACTGGTGGTTCTAATCTAACATTGCCCAGCAGAAGTAGCCCCCCTGTCAACACACAAACACACACACACACCTGCAGCACACTGCAGTATGACAAACTTTATGTTACCGCCTATCTGGATCGTCAGCTGGAGAAACCGTGTTATTACATATTTTACTTGGAGTATGATAAGATACAGGTCTTTCAATTTGTTCTATTCTTCAACTTGTCTCCCATTATTTATTAAAAATCAAATTTAATATATTTATTTATGTATTTATTTCAACTGTGGATGTGCAATTGAATTATAGCACTGTTTGCCCTTAAATATGTACTTTACAGCTGCTCTCTAAACAGCATGGCCACATACAGTACAGTATACATGGATTATCATAAAATCAACAATAGGTTATCAATACCAACACGCAGACACACAGCATCTTCTTTATAGCACTGCTGTTGGTCTATTTCTATTTGAGAGGTCATTATCAGCTTTTCATATAAATTAATGATTAAATCCACCTGAAATTAATTTAGCGCTACAACAAATTAATACTTGTATTCCAAAATGGAAAAAAATGCCAGTGTGAGAATTAATTTGAACACTATCTCTTAAAAATGGCATAAATTGATTTCATTTTATGCTAATGGGATATCCTGAAATTGATTATGTGAGTACATCATTTGCTTTTCAAATGAAACTCAATTCCTGCTCTCATCTGCTAAATGTTTCTCTTCAAGATGCAGGCAAACTAAAAAAAAAAAAACAGACAGTTCCGCATGTGGTTGGATTGACTCAATGCGATTCTGTGATGTGACTCTCTAGTGTGTCCTGAAGCAGCATCACACAAAAGTTGTTGAACAATTCAATGGGCCTCACCTTGAAAATGATGTTCGTCTGACATGAGATATGATTTTTTTCTGACTCCAATAAAATGGCGTATCAAGCAATATCTAATGCTCATAAAGAATTAGTCTAATAGAACCAACCTACCTATACATCAACTATAGCAGTACAGGTTATTCAGTATTTAATGTCAGTTAATGAACATTACCCTCTGGGGGCTTCTGTAAGGCACAATACACTTGACACACAAGTCCTCCCTTTTCCTCATCTCCACTGTCATCTTCCAGCCTCATGTGAATCACATTTTATGCATGTGACTCTTAAGGTTGTTTATTTGCCACAGCAATTCTGTCTCAGAGAAAGATGTTAGTTTAATCAAGAGAAATAAACAACTGAGAAGAACCTCACCTGCCCCTGACTATTGTGTTCAATGGACGCATGTACACAGTGTTTTGTAACACATGTATTTCTATCTTGAGATCTGACACATTTGGTTTGCAGGGTATATAAGATGTTTACATCAATATAACAGCATATCATCAAGTTTCAGGTCAGTTGTGTCAATATTACACTACATTTTTTTTTTACTCTTAAATCCAAATAGGTCATATGTTAAAGAGCTAACGTTACTTTTCTCTATTTGTTAAGTTAGCTAAATAGCAGTTACATCAGGTCACACGTGTCAACCATATTTCACAAATTGTTTTACTCTTTAATCTTAACAGGTCATATATTAGCAAACTAATGTTACTTTTTGTCAGGTTGTTTAATTAGCTACATAGCAATAACACCAGGCAATTAGCCACTGTAGTTCAATATTTAGTAACAATTAATTTCTATGTAAGAACAATTTTATGAGATGCAATATATTTGGTTTATTACTAGGATAAGTTTGAACTTCTGAACAGTCGGTGCAACTGGCAGGAAACCTGATTACACAACATTTTTAGGTTGCCTATCTATTAACTTGTACAATGTAATTTACCTTCACTGTGGCATTCAACTTTAAAGGCAATAATTGTGATGATATTCAGGCTGTTTAGCACTAGGCAGAACAGATGAGTTTTCAGAAGGAGTTTTCAAAAAAAAAAAAAAAATCTTCAAACACAGCTTGTGATCTTGACTTCTCTGCAGGAGCTCACAGCATATCATAAGAAGGTAAATTTGAAAAACGAACAGTGTTGTATCGAACAAGCTCTCACTGTGCAGAATAAATAAAGCAGTTCACAAGCTTCATGGGCCTTGGCTACTAACACAGAGGTCAAACCAGTCTTTATTCACAGTTCTTTTTATGCAGCTTGGATGTAATTTACAGTCTAGGAGAGAAGGAAAAAAATTTATAGCACTTATTATAATCAAGAGCCTTCTCTGTCACAATCCCTTGGTCTCCAATTTTTCTGTATATGAGTGTAGGTTAATTATACTCTTATAAATTGAATTAAAAAAAAAAAGGATACAACAGAATGTCATACAGTCACCATGTGGAAAAATTGCTTGACATGTCTGGATCACTGCCACTTCAGTGTTTTCTGATAGGGCACAAAATATCATGTTCACTGATGTGTGTGACTTTTGAGTGCTGCCGGTTGTGGTCAGCTGTGGATGCCTGAGCAGATAAAGGTCTCAGTCCTCCCGAGCTCTCCCATCTTCCTCTTCCTCCTCCTCCCCTCTTCCACCCTTCCCTCTCACCTCCTGCTCTCACTGGACATCAACAGTCATGCCATAGTCGGGGCTGCTGGCAAACTGGATCTTACCATCTGTTTCCTGCTCTTCAAACACTATGACCTGTGATAAAGCGAAAAATGCCAGCTTAGCCGAGGTCATGAAAAGACAGTTGGAGTGTGTGTCGCAGAAAAGAAATGTTTAAAAAGACAGGAAGGAGAAACAGAGATAAAGTGGATGTAGCTTACTGCCTGTTCCAGAAAGTGCTGCTGAGTTCAACAACATCAAAGCTATGGGGCGATGAATATCAGTAGCTGCATACTCTAACTGTTCACCTGTAGTATGCTTTTACTTCACCATTTTAGTGGATGTGAGCATCATACAGGTATGACCAAAGGAACCAGATAGAACTCAGAAAGCATATACATCCACCATGAGTTAGAAATGTGTTATTTCAATAATTCAAAGCCTTAGTTTTTAATTCAGCATCTGGATTCAGACCTGCATCAAACTACACAGTGACAGACAATTCTGTATTTTTTGAGAATACTTAAAACCTGGGAATGTTAGGGCCGTCAATTAATTGATTAGCTAATCATCACGGATTAATCTGCAACTATTTTGATTTCAAATAAAAATGCCAAACATTTGGTTGTTCCAGCTTCTCCATTATGTATAATTTGCTGCTTTTCTCTCTTTTATGTGATCATAAATTGAATAAATTTGACTATTGGGCAAAAACAAAACAAGACATTTGAAAATGACACCATGGGCTCTGGGAAACAGTGATGTTTTATAAACAAAACTGATTACGGATTACTGAAGAAAAGAATCAACAAGATTAATCAATAATGACAATAATGATTAGTAGGAGCCCTAAGTGCTTGTATGTCCAAATGTGCTTTCTATTTCAGGTATCTTGAGGTATTTGGAAATAATTTCTCATAATTTTTTCATATGTACCAACAAGATTGGATGAAACTGTCTAAGTGTTTTGCAAAAAGGCTTTAAATATACATGTGGCAAGGGGTGTGCTTAATAAATAGTAATAATAGTACACACCAAACAGTTATTTTTTGATCCATGATCTAACTTTCCTTATGTTTGCTATTGATAACAAAAAAGAGAGACAGCCTTGGTACATAGCATTGCATCACTTGCAATGTTGCTGAGGTCATCCACGCTAAAATGTACTGAGGTGACTTTGATAAAAGTGTCTCCAGAATGGTAAGCAGGTGAACGTAGAGATAAGACAGTACCTGGTTGTCCCCTCTGTGAAGCCATGGGCCAGGGAGATAAAGAGTTTGCTGAGGACCAATGGACCAGTAGCGTCCAAGATTCTTGCCGTTGACGAACACAACACCTTTGCTCCAGCCCTGTGGACACAACCAGCTACTGTTCACCATGAAAAGATAGATTCAGCCATGCTAATGGGTGGTAAAGAAACATACTACTGACAACACATGGCAACCGTTTGTATCTACTATCATTTGCATCTCTTGCTTAATATGTCCTGAGTTGTTGCTATTTACAGCTTTTAGAGTCTCTACATCCAGTCACTTTGATTCTCAGTATTCAAACTGTAGGAAAGTGACCAGGTGAAAAAATACCATGAGAAATATACAGTACAGTACAACAGGAGGAGGGAAATGATAAGTCAAGAGGCTCTTGACTTGCTCAATCAATAACTGCATTATGTAGGAGTGCATACAAACTGGATCATCAGCAGAACCCTTTTCTGTAAAGAGCCATTCAAAATGTTCACACTTCCAGACTAAATTAAATTATATTAATGTTATCATGTAAATACATCTAATGAATTACATTATAAGCGAGCCAGTGCTCAAAACGCTTTTCAAAGATATATTTATCTGGTGACTTAAATTTAAAATAAGTAATTTGCAGATCTGTATCAAGTATGGAGTACAGAATTCAATCAACATGTATTACAATAATTATGAAGTACATTATAATCCTTCAGTCTTTCTGATGGAGGTATGATAACTAATAACAGTCTAAGCCAACTGTGTATAATAAAGATCATAATAAATTGTATGAATACATTCATACTCAATCACTCATTAGCTAAAAATATATTTTATTAACTGAATTTCTAACAAGGTGTAAAAATTCATTTAAACTCTACAAAGGAGAGATTCCCATGTCTATGTGTGTCAGTCAATAAAATAAAATACAATAACATAGCCCTGCATTTAACCAGAGTGGAATCAACTCCACTGGCTTTCCTACTCACAGGGAGTTTGATGAAGGTGTCTTTAGGAAATCTGTTCACATACAACGTGCCCCGGAAAAACCCTGGGAAGGACGGACGCTGACGCATAGACATCCAGTGGCTTGAACTCTCAAGCCTGTAAAGACAGAATACATTTCACATGTCAGTTTGCTCGAATCATTACAGATGACAGTTTCACAATATGTTTTATGCATAAAAACACAGATCTAAGTCTTGTCATGTACTGTTTAGGTAGTTCTGCTGCATGTTCGTTCTAAAAATCTATCAGTCTTGACTTTTAGGAGGCTTGTTTGTTAGCTAGCAGTATATCATGTCTAGGTTTATAAGCCTACAGTAAATGTCAAGTGAATGTTTGGACATGGATGGCAGGGGAAATATTCATATTCACTATCTTTGCTTTGGCTATAGATTATATTTAGCCTCCTAGTAAATTGATTATGAATTTTTAGGGTTCATTAATACAAGGCTTCAGGCTTTGACATTTTCAGGTTGGTGCCAGGGTAACTATTTTTTGCACTACAAATTTTACACAAAAATGGCTTGAAAATATATCTAGATATTCTACAACAGACAAATATAAACCTGTAAACCAACCAAAAAGTCAACTAATCAAAGTGATCCTAAGACCTTGATTATCTGTGCAACAAAATGTGTTGTATACAAATAATAAATATCTAGACATTACAAATACAAGCAAAGATATGGTGATTGGGACGGGCCATGGGAGGTGTTTGACTTCAGCTTGGTGTTAATGACTCCAATCTTGCATTTGATCAGCAGTGTACAATTAAGGAAGACATTGAATTTTGTTGTGATATGGGAACATTATGAGAGAAATGCATTTGCACTTTAGGGTGCATCTGGTCCTGAAAAATGACCTTATAGTATTGCATTTCCATGTGTATAGATAGCCGGACCTAATGACTATTATGGGATACAGAAGATGCAACACATGCCACAACACATTATAAATCCCCCCTCCATGTTTTGCAACAGATATCTTGCATCTAAGACACAAATATAAGAAAGGGAAAATCACTGAGCACTTTATTTTTCCTCTGCACAGCCATTTACGTGTACAGTACAGTGGTTCTGTAAAGACCAGAGTGTACAGTTTTACTAAGTCTTTGTCTCAGTGTTGATCGAAGTATCCTGTCGGGTTTTTAGTAAATTTAATGCACAACTATGCTGATAGGGTTTAATCATGTTGATGTGTTTCAACAATCACCTATAGTTCCTCTTCATTGAGGAACACTGTAAGGATTTTCATGATTGTCAGATTGAAGATAGTTCAGAATAGTTTCAGTATTTCTGTCACATCTGAAATTCATGGACTATTTGGGACCTTGGAAATGTCATCCTAATTGACTCATATTGTTTTAAAGCCTCACATTAAATGCATTGAAATTTATTGAAATTTTTCTGGTACAGGATCCACAACACCTAATTCTACAACTCAAAACAAACAAACCATGCAACAAAACAATAATACATTATACTTATTTAAAATAATAATGGTTCCACAAATAATCACAAATAAATTTTATGATTTTATAAAGAAATCCTTTGTGGACCAGAATCTATCCAGTCTATTTGTTTTCTGAAGGAGCCTGCACTACATCCACTGGAAGCTCATTCCATGTATTTAAAGCACCAAGTGTGTCTTTTCAGAGATACACTGAAGTGGGTATAATTTTAGTCCCTCTTATATCATACGCATTATTCCACAAGTGGATTACAGGCTCGGCTGTGTCATTATATATTCCATGAACACTCTATGTCTCCTGTATGCTAGAGTTGGTAATTGTAATTCTCTTAACCTCTCCTCATATGACACATCTTTCAGACCCTTGTAGCTCTTCTCTGAACCTTCTCATTTTTTTCTATTTATTTTAATTTATGAGGACAACAGACCAAACTTGCAAATTCAAGATGAGATCTCACCAAAGAGTCATACAATTGTAAAACATATTCAATTGCTTAAATTTTGAAAAGTTCTTCACCAACATAGTTTGCCTTTTTAATTTTTTGTGGAACTCAAGTGAACTATCAACCACTACATCTGTATCCTCCTCCTCTTCCATTTGATGAACAACCAGTTCTCCAGTTGTATAGTTGCTATGTTATCACCTGATTTACCATTCTGGATTTAAATTTAGTAACCACCAATCACTCCAATTACTCATGCTATGGAGATCTTCTTGCAGATGAGTTGTGTCAGTTTCCTTAGTAATTATTCCAAATATTTTTGTGTTGTCCACAAAAGATATGTATCAGATTGTATTACACTTGGTAAATCATTTATATAGACACCAAAGAGCACAGAGCTCAGCACAGATCCCTGTTGAACTCCAGAGGAACTCCAGGCCACAGGCACCATTTACCACCACCTGCTGTTTCCTATCCTGTCCGTAACTCTGTCATCTGTGCAATGTGATTTTAATTTTGACATTAGTCTTTTATGAGGAACTTTATAAAAAGCTTGTTGGAAGCCCATATATATGCAATTGATTGTCTTCAATCCAAAGCTGCTGACTACTTGAGACCACCGTGAGAAACTGAAGTGTAGTCAATGTTCCAGAAATGAATCCATACTGCTTATTGCTAAAAAGGTCTGTTTGACTTCGCATGGTCAACAATCCTAATTAGATTTTCCATTGTCTTACATAATGCAGATGTCAGACTAACTGGCCTGTAGTTTTCAGCTATTGATTTGTTTCTTTTTTTGAAAATTGCACTGATTTGTGCCTCTTTCCATTCACAGGAAAAACTGATTCTTCTAACAATTGATTATATAACACTGTTAGAGGTTCAGCAATCACATAAACCAATCCCTTTAAAATCCTAGGATGTATTGCATCTGGCCCTAGTGATTTATAGATGTTAATATTCTGTAGAAGCAGTTTTGTACCTCTGTAGTTATAAAATGTTCTATTTGCTGAATTTTCAATCTTGGCAGTTCAGGGATGTGCCCTTTAGGTTCATTCGCAAATACACTGCTAAAGTATGCTACACTATTTCTGCTTTTTCAATATCTTGAAATGGGGAGTTAGTATTATTCAGACTGGCATATAAGTCTCCTACTGTTGTTTTATTTTTTTCTTTTATTTGTATAATTCCAAGTAACCTTTGGTTTCTGTTTAGATTGTCTTGCTCTTGTTTATATATCTTTCTTAAATATTGTGTTCTCATTCTCACAAAGTTTCTAATCAATACTCATGTGTGCCTCTGGGTTTTTACTTCTTGTTGCCTTTCTTGCAAGATTATTCTTTTCTTTCATTTTTCTTCTTGTAATTCTGTCCAAGGGGAAATTATGTTTTTTATTCAGCCTAGTTTTACTGATTGGTAGAAACTTGTCCTCTACTTCATTCAACTTAGTCTTAATTAGTCTCCATTTGTTGCCAATGTCATTATTAGATAGGTATTGTACCCAATCAAAGTTTTCCAAATCCCTACATGCTTCTTCAAAATTCAACTTGTTATAATTTTTTCTTATAATTTAATTTCTTACCATTTTTGTATTAGAAATGACCTTAAACAACAAGACACAATGATCACTTTTACCTAAAGCTACTTTTAACTAAAATATTGAATTATATTAATTAATATTAATATTTTCATCATTTGCAATTATAAGATGCAACACAAGTGGAGTGGCGTCACCTCGCTACCTTGTTGATTCTTCTACATGTTGAAACAACAATGCATTCTGAATATAGTCCAGAAACTTATTATCTAATGATGCAAGATTATTCCCCTTTGCATTTGTTAAACTCCAATGTGCGTTTGGCAAATTACAATCACCCATAATTAATTTATGTGAGTATTTTTCTGTTGACACTTCCTCTATTAGAACCAAAAGATCATCATCGTTAGTTTCTGTACCAATAAATTGTTAGTGTCTGCACCAATAAAACTGTCAGACACATGCTGCTAACTGAAATTCAACTTGCAATGAATTGTGTTCACCTCCCGTGTTCATGTGGTGTTTTCATTATTGTATTGACAGAGCTTAAAATGCTGCTTTATGCTTACAGAAGTTTGAATTCTGCTAGCGCTTTATGAACACACACACTGTCATTCTTTATAGTTATTAAAACTAGAAAAAAAAAACAGATTGATCTGTCCACAATAATTTTGATGCCAAAAACGTGAAAGATTCTCGTTCATGTTGGGCATCTTCAATAAACAGTAAATTGGTGATGTAATCTATATACTGTACTTTACTGCTTGTTATTTAAGATGCTTGACATGAGTCACTGAGTTGGAAGGCTGTGTTTTGACTGCATTTTGCCATCCTGCTCCCATTGTAATTATGTTAAGCAGGGAGATAATCAGCTGGATTGAATCAGAGGTGAGCACATGTAATGACAGGGAAACACAAACATGGAAGGAAACTGGATAATAATTGAGAGGCACAAACCTGTTTACAAAGCCTGGCTTCATATCCAGACTATGAATAATGAAGTCTCGGAGGAGCCGCTTGTTTAACTCAATATCTCCAACAAGACCTGAAAGGTGAGTCAGAGCTGCTTTCAATTTTCATATGGATCTTAACATATTTTACATTTACATTTTGTCATTTCGCGGACAATTTTCCGAAGTGACTTACAAGCGAGGCAAGACAATCAAAAGTAAGAGGACAGTGACTCTGAAAGACACTGTTAATTAGTGTCTTTCAGGGTCTCTCACTCGGTAAGACTCGCACTGACTGGAACATCGACAAAGCCATCAATATATAGAACAATTTGTACCTTTACGCTGCTCATCCAGGGTTTTCCCATAATTTACTCGTCCACAGTTCTCCACCAGTAAACTTAGAGTTCTTTTTCCCTACAGTAGAAAAATACATACAACATGAGAGGTGTAACTGAAATACTGCAGTATTCATCAATGAAAAGAATTTTACAAAACAGAGGCAACAATTCCTTTCAGCTGGTCTGGTTTGGGTAACTGATCAAAGCTAATTTCATTGAGCATGTTTCTGTAAGGTTGAAGTTGACTATTCAAATTTGTTAAGATAAACATTAATTTGAGGATTTGCTGTTGGCTTAATACTGGGACCTCCCCGCTAAAAACATCTATCGGCAACCCCTGAAGCTTTCACATGCTGCGTGTTGTTAAATATTAACAACTTCATCCTTTTCAAAAAAGCTAACTAAACTACACACACAAGTACACACACACACACACACACACACACACACAATGTACCTTCCCATCAGGGAGTGCAAGTTCTTGCATCTTATAATCCAAAACACCAACAAAATGTTTGTCCACAAAAACCTACAGAGAAAGGGAAAATGAAGTGGAAAAATAAAATATTTTGAAAAATGAAAATAGCCGGAACTCAGCAGACGACATGTGATTGAAATATACTATAGACTATAGATGGATTTCGCTTCTCATTATTTTCAGTCTTTTGCTGAAATGTTTAGACATCAGCTTTGGAGAACTGCAGGCTTTCATAACAGTGCGACACTAATACCAGAGTAACTAGTCTTAGCATGAGCATGTTAATTGTATTCATCAAGTACATTGATCACAAGGTGTGATTTACAACAGTTTTCCCATAAAGACAAGTGTAAATGTGTGATTTTGGAGGCATTATGGCATTGTTTGCCTTCCTCTGCTCACCAGTGCTCTGTCTCTAATGTTGTTCTTGGAGTTGAGGGCTCCTCCATCCTTTGTGATGGTGGTTTCATACAGTGTGTAGCCGTATGACTGACCATTGTTATTGTTGACAGGGAGATTTTCCATGTTCACTGGCCTTTCTGACTTGAAAGGCTACCAAACATGAAAAAAGGAGAGTTAGATGAGACACTCTAAAGTTTCATATATTGTACAGGTATTCAAATGTGCTGCTGAAATGAATATTTTTCAGATTTTTTTTTAAATGGTTACATAAGATTTCTTGTATTTAATGTGAAAACAGTCCAAATCTCAAAACCACTCTCAAGGCAGATGGGATCTTATGATTCCTGCCACACAATCTCCCACTTGCAAGATGGCTTCATCCAAAATGACGATTTATCAAACCTAATGAAGCTTTTCTGTGTGGCGTTCAGAGCAATTCTTTTATTCAGCAACATTCTTTTGCATACCCTTGGGAGGTGCATTATGCACTCTTCACAAGTCAATAAACACTCCCTACTTTGACACGATTAACCACCTACCTCCAAACACACAGATACAATATCAAACTCAGACATCCCACTCATTCTCTCTGAAGCCACCGAAGAGAAAATACTCATTTTAAACGAGGCTGTGTGGCTGGTCAGAAGCAAAGTAATTGTCGTCTCAGAGGGAAGCAAATTATTGCGACGGGGAGTGAATAATTAATGTTGTAAGCAACTGCCAGACATGCTACATCTGTTTTGAATATAAATGCGTCTGAAGAGCATGGTGTAAGTGGCTGAAGCAAACGGGTGGACATCAAAGTGAGCATACATGATGACACACTCGAAAAAGATTGTTTAATAATGTGGCTTTTTTTCCTATCTTTATTCGAGAGTGCAGTGTTTCAATTTGAGAGCATGATTTATTGATTTCCTGTTCGGATTTTGTAATTCTTTCCCTCAAACCCTGCCCTCGCACTCAAATAGGTCCTGCTTACACTTAGATTTGCTCTGTTTCTGCTTAAACTTTACACTTGCACTCAGATATACTGTTGCCTCCGTGGATTTCCTGCTTCAGCTCCAGGCCTTCACCCCGCACTCAGGCTGCGCCTGTGTGCTCATGAAACATCTGCTCTCAGATTTCTGCTCTGCTCTCAAATTGTTTGTGCAACAACCCTGTCAAAATTTCCCAACCCATAGAATGTCAGGTGTAGTGTTGACCAATGAAATGATCCCCACCTCCTGCGGGTGCGTTCATTTTACTTCTTAGAGTGTCCTGTACAGGCGGTTACTCTTTAACCGGTTTAATCCAATCCCGCCCCCCTGGGCATTATCAGATGGATTTCTCTTGCTTTCTTGTACGACTTTTAGAATATAAGGACAGTTAATATATATACCAGCACCTGTACTTTTTTACTACAATAGCTATATATATATAGTAGTAGCTGTATGGCACACCTTTTAATTTGAAGTATTTTTACTAACACAACCTCGTAAAAATACATTTATGTTGATTTGATCACTGGCATTGGTCCCATTTGTAGCAGAAAGCTTCACTTACTTTTTTTTCTTAATTTTGAATGTAAAATTAATTTCTTGGTGTATTTTTACTAACATAAAATCATAAAAAAAATACATGATTGTTGACTTTATCTATAAAATAAAGATTGACTGTTTTGGGGAATTATAGAATTTAATTGTAAATTGAAAAACAAAATCTATAAACCACCATTAACTGTAAATTTATAGTCAAACAACAATATTCTTCAAAAATAAGAAAATGTGTGTAAAATTATGTAGAATTTGACTGTATATTCTATGTAAATTTCCTCTTTTTTTACAGTGTAGTGAGCAAATCTAATATGTGTTATTAATGTAAAACAGGAGGCAAGCAGAAATGCTATGCAGAGTAGGCAGATGTGATAAAGAGCTTGTGCTAGCTGTAAGATAAATGCACAGTCCTCAGGCTGAGACAGTCAGAATATAGATTTTCTTCCAGTATTTATTGTGAAGTACTACACTACACAGACCACAACAGGCTTGACATCCACACAATTAACAGCACATTTCCTTTGAGTTAAATGTGACTGGCTTGTGTGCATTACTTGTGTATTTTAATGTATTACAGTTGTCTGTATACAAGCCTGTAAGTCTGTTCTGCGCAATGCTACATGGATGATGTTTATTATTTTTGTGCTATAAATGTTGGCACTCTCAGTGTGTCTGTAACTTACCTTGTCAGTGAAATGCAGAATGTCCCACAGAGACATGTGCTGCTGGATGACAAGAGGCTGGTGTGCTCTCCTCTCCTGATGAGAGGGCAGTTCAGGGAGAGGCTGGGCTGAAAAACAAACAGGAAAAATGAAAGTAGGTTGCAGTTTCTTTGTATCTCAATTTATTTGAATTTTCCTTATCCTTTAATTACCCAGGGCCCCCAATCTAACCTCTCACTGAAAATCCCTATACAGCTCATACTAAAGGAAGAAAGGTGTTTTATTTAACTTTTTGAAACAGATGGCTAATAGACTCTCTTCTCCAGACCCAATGCTGTTACAGGACTGTACCCTGACTGTGCCACTGAAATCATTCTAGACTTTCTTGTAGAAGTCTTCATAGTTGGCAGCCTGTGAATCACTCACTACTTATCATAAAATACTCCTATTCCTTGGAAATTGCTTTCAAGGCTCCATGGGTGAGCCATTTGCCCTCCATAGCAGCATCCAGTTTGTGCTCTATGTTACAAAACAGGCTCTTACAACGATTAACAGAGGTTGCCCATGCCCTCTAACTGCTTTTAAAGGTGCTAAACCATGCAGAGACACCAACAGTCCCTCTGGAAAAGGCTTGACAGCATTTCTTTATCACCAAGTGGTAACAGCTGGATCACTTAAGAGAAGCTTCAAGGATAATGGCCAACACCTTTCTCCTAAATGGGTCTCTGCAACACTTACAAGCTAGCGCCTGTAGTATTTTAATATAAAATACTAAAAATAAAAATAAAAATTTAGTATAAAATCTAAAAAGAGAGGAGGCTGTATTAGAAAGACATTTCTATGAAACTATGTCTTAGATGTCACAAATGTGGATTTTTTTCACATAATAGGATTGTATTATACCAAAATATACATAGTATCCTTATATTATCCTCTATAGAATATGGAAGATGAACTAGTAACATCAGCGGTGTGTTGTCTGCATACCATAAGTGCACAGACAGTTTGTGTAGAGTTCAAATGCATGTGTAGCTGTGCTTAATATATGCTGTACTTTTTTGCAATTTCTGACAGCTTTGAAATAATAAGAAAACCCCAAAGCATAAATGTAACAGGTCTATTTTAAGAGGCATGTTATTGTCAAAGATCAGTGTTAGCCCTTTGACAGATCATCCTCAACCCATGCCAAGTAAGTTATGCAAAAACAATGCCACAGGGCAGAGAGTAACTGACACAATGTACATGATTTGACAACCCAACAAAAACAAAATATCAAGCTGATCTAATTAAAGAATTAGGCCATGTGTTTGTGGTTGCTGGGTAGAACACAAAGCATCCTCAGACTCACTCTGATATCCAGGCCACTGCTCATTGTTCAGCAGACTACAAAACATACGGATGAATCACGCACAGGCAGCCTTTCATACCATCTTCAATCAACACAACGCTGGGCAAATTATTTCTTTGTTGTGCTGGATTGAATCCCAGATTGCCAAAAGCTTCATTTCTACTCCTGGCCACAAAACACTTGAGACTTCTGCCCCCAACCACAAAACCCATGTTTTACAAATAGAGAGCACTGCATAGGCAATAAACAAGATACAAGACGTAGTATGTAATTTTCACAATGGGCGGTAATTGAGGGTCTCTGACTTGGGCAGAAATCTCACACACATGCACAAACCCATATCTAATCCACGCTTGTAATCATATGCAAAGTTATCCTGCTTTAGCCAACAGAGAACAGGTTCTACAAGGAGAATTAACTTAAGTGGGGGAGATGAAAGGAAAGGGAGAGAAAGAGAGACAGAAGATGTGGGGCCCCGACTCAGCAACAACACACAACACTCACTGTGGTAGTGGCTGAATAAATTCCTCAGAAGATGGTACTTGGTGGTGTAATCCCCAGCCTCGGATAATGGAGCATCGTAATCTGAAAGATAATGCGCTATCAGAACAGCAGGCTCGGGAGCCAGAGAGAGGTAGGGATGCCTCTTACCGTGGCAGATGCTTTCACTGTACTACCCTATCAAACATCTTGAGACAGCAGCGGGCCGAGGCACATTTTGGGTTATCTTGACAGAAAATGGAGCCTTTTTGAGGCAAGAAGGTAAATGGCATTCAGAGGGGTAAACACAGGTATGAAGATTATTGAAGGTCAGAGGTGGCCTTCCCTACTTCAGAGCAGTTTTCAGAATTCTCCCCTTTTCTGAAGAACGAGGTCATTACAATGTTAAGTACCCTAGAGAAGGATATAAAACCCATTGTACCATCTTTAATTTACATTTCCCACGCATTTATTAGGTAATGAATTCATTAGTGTGCTCTGCATATTCAAATTTCAAAGCAGTCGAAGGTCAGAGGCTCCTGAGTAGGGATAGCGCCATCTATAGACATTCAAAATATCCTAATCATATTTGAATCTACCTATCCAATCCAATCCACCCACATTTGTTTCAATGTAACAAGCAGATACTGTACTGTAGGCTCAGACTCTATTTACTGACAGTAATTTAATGAGGTTATTTTTTCATATTCCTTATAAATTGTTGCAGACTACTTTGATGCAGGATCTGTGGACTTTGACAAGTAAGATAAAAACCAGTACAGTCAGAAATTGTCAGAATCTTTGTGGCATGTCTGTAATTCAGCTGTGACAAATCAACACCGTATAAGAAAATATGTCCCCTAACTCTTAGAGGGAGTCTTTTTATTGACGTTATAAAATGCAGATGGTTGTGTTCAAACAACCTGGACTCATGTTCATGAAAGAAAAACAGATTCATTACACGTACCATAGCTTGTCACCATAGGTTTAGGTGATGGTATTCCAACGGCAAACGCCCCACTCATAAAGCCAAAATTTGTCCCTCCATGGAACATGTAGAGATTGATGGACATGTCAAGTTTAAGGATTTCAGTGACCACAGCTACCATATCTGTCAAAAAAGCAAAACACACACCAGTGAATGCACAAATTGTATAATTGATTAATTATTTGTTATGACAACTGAGTCAGTCAAAGAGTCAAAAATGCAAAGCTAAACATTAGGACACATTAGTAACAAAAAATGTTTTTGTCTTTAACAAGCCAGAGCCACAGTTTCAATAATCCTATTGCCCTCAATTCCACTTCAATTGCAACATGGGCAGACCTCAGCCACATATCCTATTACAGGTCACTGTAACTCATTACAGGGCAATGCTCACACATAAAAAAAATTGCCTACCATCCTACATAAATTACCTACAGTATATTGCAGTGAACATAGCAGGGCAAGCAATTAAGAATTCACATTAGACTTTAGTGGTCAAATTTGACTAACTTTAATGATTTGAACCAAGGGCGTGAGCCTCAGTGAATAACAATTGAGCAGTGTGAGTGACAGAGCCGGACTTGGTTGGTTTCATGGTGGTGGCACTGGCTGTAACCGACTGCTGGGTGTGCTGGAGCCCACAGAGCACTGAACTGTTAAGGACATGAATCCTCTTTGAATATTCCAGCATTTATTTCATAGCTGTGACATTTGCATCTGCATGGTGAGGGTCTTTCTATTTGTCCCTTTCTCATTGTGGGGAAAATACATAAGGAAGCATAACTGCTGTACCTTTCCTGTTTTTCTCCTGTATTTTGATAAGATGTGGATGGCTGCTGGGAGTGACTAGAATAAAAAGGAAGCTTGAGGCTCTGCACTGTGTATATGCAATCCAAAATATGAAACATTTGCTCGCTGAAACTTCTTGAATGAGGAGATTTGCTGCTTTATATCATTCCAGATATTAAACCTGGGACAGCCGGGTTCAAACCCAGGACCTTCTTGCTGTGAGGCAACAGAGCTATCTACTGAGCCACTGTGCCACCCTATAAAATAGAGCCAGAGTTATAAGGAGCACTGCCCTGAGTGGGTATCGAACCCAGAACCTTGCAGTCTACCAGGGAAAGCTGACCATTAACAGGGCTTAACCACAGAGTCAGCGAGGGATCCCAAGAATATCAAAACAAAGAAGATGGAATGCAGACTCTGGTTTGTGATACTTGGCTCACAACCTACCATGCATGAAAAGTATATAAATCTCTGACAAATCTGCAAAACAAGAAGAAAATGACCGTATACTAAGCTGTACATCCCAGCTGCCCTGAGTGGGCTCTGTGCCTTAAGTGAGCCGGAATGTGAGAGAGACTGTCTTCCACGTTATCTTACACAACCCACATAGCACTGCGTTTGTCCTTACCCTGTCTTTCCCTCGAGCACAGAGACTATTTTATTCTGAGCTAAAAAGGTTTGTCGTAAGCCTTTTTTTACCCTAAGGCACTAAGACTCTGTCTTGCCCTCAAGACAGTCTGTTTTACCTTTGCTGCACAACAACTGTCTTACCCCAGTCCCAAATTAGCCAGTATTATCAACCGGGTCGGTACAGAGAAAACTGTTTCACCCTCAAAAAAGAATCCATCAGCAGAAATCCAGCCCTATCCTCATCTGGATGCCTGTCTTACTGTTATCATGGATCCTGTATCCCCCTCTAAAAATATTCTGTCTATCCATCCTAGAGTAAGTCTTTGTTACCTTTGCAGAAACAGCAAAAACAAAGTCTGTCTCACCCTCAGCACTGAACACATGATGGAGGTTCCCCCAAAGATCGAACCAGCCAGACCAGTACTCCATCACCATCTTCGGCTTCTGAGGCTAGAGGAAGAAAACATATTTCAGTGCTCCAACAATTTTGGAAAGCAACATACATGAGCTAAACAAAAAGTCTAAATGACCTCTCAGTTTCTTTTAGTTACTACATTGTTGTAAAGATTAAAAATAATTTTGCTGGTTTCCAATATTCTGTTTCTATCTCCCATCTTACAGGTATATAGCCCTCAATTGTTTGAGCTTGGATTCACCTGAACAGTCTATTTATTGGAAAGCACAAGGATCACTTATGACTAAAATCTGGTAATGACTCTACTGGACAAACATGGATTTAACAAAAAAAAAAAAAAACAAGTCCCAGCCATTGAGGCAGTGGTACACAAATACAACTCACTTGTACTGCATCCAGATACTTGATGTCATTTGGGTTCAATTTCTGAAAATTGATGGTTTCCAGCACTTCAGACAAAAAAAGGTAAAACAATTTCATGTGTTAACAAATTAACAAACAAACTAGCAGAAATGCAGTTCAAACTAATACTAAACATGCTTTACTTCAGAGGTTCTTTGTTGACTATATAGTTTTATGAAACAATTATTGTTTAAAAAAACAACTCAGACCAAAACATGCTTGTCTTTTAAGAATTATTACTTTTACTAGTTACAAAGCATGACAACTCAATAGAAAGCTCAAGTATTATGCATTTCATTAATAATTTGTTAATATTATTGATTATTCTTAAATTCACCAAGTTCATAGGCATTAAAATTGTTTAATGCACGCTTCAGCATATGGAATCAGCCAATGAGGCATTCAATTTACAGTTTACTTTTCTGTGTACATAACATGCAAATTAGGGTTAAGAAATGTGTGCAACTTATAAATATGATCATAATGATGCTTTAAAGCATGTTATGAATTCCCAGATGAAGGTTTATTCTAACAATACCCCGGAGGACCCTGTCTTGTAATTATGAGGATGGTGACAGTGCATTGTGTGCAGTGATAGTAAAGATTCATAATCACAATAACCACTTTATTATGACTTTAACACAATGTTTATTGACACATGTGCATTGAAACAGGCAGAAAAATAGAAAACATTTTTTTTTATTGCACTACAATGCTTCTGCCAGTGTACATGCAAAAAGAACAACTTTCTGGTACAACAGAGAATCCTTTGTGTGTTGAACCTGGTTCTGAACTGTAGCTGCCTGTCACTGAGCCACCCTTGGCTCAGACCTCTTGTCATTTTGTGAAAACACTATGCACAAACCATCGTACTGTATGTGTGTATGCGTGTGTGTGTGTGTATGCATAGACTTGTTTGTCTGTCAGCCTGACAATACCTCCTTTCACCCCTCCAAGCTTTAGTCCTTCCTTGTTGTCCGAGGTCAGCAGCAGCTCTGTGATGCCCCTTGATGTTAAAGCCTGAAGAAGAGGGAGGTGATAGAGTCAACTTAACAAAACATTTGAAATTCTTTCTGAAAGTGTTGACATTTTTTGAAAGAGACTGAAAAGAAGAAAGAGTGACTGAAGGACAGCCAGGAGGTAAATAAGCATTCATGCACTACCAATTATTGTTGAAATAATTTAAAATGTTCTCAAAATTCTCACCTCCTTGATGAAAGGCATGTATTCTTTATCTTTAGAATAAGAGCCATATTCATTCTCCACCTGAACTGCAATAATCGGGCCACCCTTGGAGTACTGTGCATTAATTAGCCACAAATAGAGGACACATATTAGGGCTTGGTACAAGTTCTTGACCATTCCTACCCTCAATACAGCTGAATTTTAAAAATACTGTGAAATGGAAATTAGAGCCTGTTCAATGATGCATGGCACTGATAGAAGGAAAATATGGCAGGGGGGACACAACTGAACAACTCAAGTGTCTACATTTCATTGTATTGCTAACAATTGTTAGCATATAGACAACACCAGTTTCTGAGAAGGAGATAATGAAACAATATGACTAAATATATGATAAAATAAAACAAATAAATATGATAACATGCTATAAAACAGTGGAAGATTCTATGATGAAAAAGATTAATTAACAGAAATGTGTATGCATATAACAGACATAATGACTCAAAAGATTACATTGAAAAGGCTTTTCTATTTTGAGTATGTATGTATTTTTGTGATATTCATATAAATTATTCAGCGCCATGTTATTTCTCAAGAATAGCTTACAGTGTGTACGTCAATCACAAAAGGTACTTTTGAAATTTGTATTGTGCGAAGGAAACTACCTGATGTGGAAAAACTTTCTTGATGAGTTGATCAAAGAAGGAGTTGACTGCATTGGTGAATCCTGGGTAAGTTGTTCTCAGCTTCATGTTTTTATCTCGTAGTAGCCAACTAAAAATAAATCACAGCAAGACTTTTAAACGTCCGAAAAAGCAACATCTCACACAATATGCGCTGTTAACTCTCTTTAGGTTTTTAGCAATCACGGATAATCGCACCAACCTAAGCATGACTATCATAAAATGCAGTGGCAGAGGAAGTAATGCTTCACTGCTTCATTCACTGCATGCCCTTAGAAACACTCTGTTTTGATGATTATCAAATAAATATTACCTCAACCTTACATTCCCTGAAGGCACAACTTCTCCAAAAATACCTACTTCCAGTCTCTCTCCCTCCAACATTTACCCCATTATCTGTCCGAATCTATTTTGATTACAGAATTAAATGAATTCATCCTTACAGAGAGATATGCCTGTCAGATTGAATTATCATACTCGGTAATACCTTACACGAAAAGTCTGATAAATCATCAGTAACTTTCATTTGAATTTCAGCAGTGGTTCATTGATATGATGTGTAATGCTCTCCATCTATTATATATCTTGTGCTGTACGTGAAGCCCTGTTGTCTTTGTATCATACAGTATGTAAAACTCTGGATCAGTCTCACCAACACAAATTCCTTTACATGTATTGTTCAGTAGTACATGGCAACACATTTGGTGAAACTGGCCAAATAGAAGACACAGCACAGTTGAAGAATAATCTATCTATACATGTATATATATATATATATATATAATCCATCTATCTATACATGTGTGTGTGTATATACACTTTTGATGCTGCCGTCACAGTACTATGCCCAGGTCCAAACCTGATTAATGCGATTTTAAAATGGAGTGTTGAGATAAAATTCTCATCTGATCATTTACCAGTTTCTCTAACACTTCAGCTAGATGCAATAGTTTCAAGATTGGACTATAATTATTTAGCTCATTGGACTGACCCTATTTATGCAAAGCTGAGCTGTAGGCTGTCTTCCAAAGGTCAGGAATGCTTTCTGTTACCACAGTCAGATTAAAAATATAAGTCAAGCATTCAACTAGTAATGCAGCTGCTAATAATAAAAGCCTTGGCTCAAACTGATCAGCAGCAGTGGACTTTTTTGGGTCAGTAGAACAAAGAGTATTAAACACTTTATGATTCGTAGAAGGCTTCAATGAAAAGGCTCTGAATGCCTTATTTGTTTGCCCAGAAAGGTGCACTATGATCAGAGACAAGTGGGAGGAAATCGAGCATTTTCAAATAAAATGATAAAATAAAATGTTCATTGACTGCATCACATATTTTCTTCCAAACTGAAACAGCAGTGGAACCTTGAACAATTTCATTGGGCAAGGATGAAGTAGGTCTATGTGGTAATGATTTAACCAGTTTCCAAAAAAATTGCTAGCTTTCATGTACTTTCAGAGAGTGCAGAGACATAAAATGATGATTTGGCATTCTGAATAACAGTGAATAATTAAACTATGAATTATTTCCAGGAGTCATTTGTATTTAGACACCACTCAATAACATATAATGTGACCGAACATTTCCAAGCCAATTTAAGGAATTAATTAATGTTATAACAGTTTAGAATGGTGCATTAAAATGTAACCACAACTGTTAAGCAGATTTCAACTACATGATCATTTTTAATTGTGGCTCTGTTATTTTTTACCTGGGTAGTCCCCCTAAATCCCATTCTGCACAGATGTAGGGCCCTGGACGCAGAATCACCCAAAGGCCCAGGCTGGCTGCAAGGCGGAGGTAGGCTCTAAGAGAAGGATACATGATGTGTAAAAGATGGGGTTAATTTATTCGCAACACAGTACATTAAAAATGTAGATAGTGAGTGGGAACAGATAATCATTCTAAATTCAAAACACTGAGTAAAACAGATGGGAAATTCATTTATTCAAAAATATTTCACCCAATTTATTTATTGCTCTTCATTTTCAGAGAATATTTCTGCCGTTTGGAGAGAACACCTGTCTCTTGCTTTAGACTTGATAGCAGTCACACAATGCATTTTAACAGGCTGACGCATGTAAATCAATAAATCAAGAATCAATGATACTGATAGCGCACAACTAATTAGTCAAAAAGGAAAACGTACACCTCCTCAGCAGTATCAAATTATTCAGCACTGAGTATCTAAGCCCTTTTGCAATGCAACAGTGCCATCTGTGGGAATTCATCTGCTCTCCAACAGAGAATTCCTCCACAGGATTTCCCTCCACCGTTCCTTACTCTAAATCCAGCTGATCTTTAAAGTTAAATATCCCTCGCTCAGGTTCATGCAGGTTCCACGGCACATACCTGAAAAAAGAAAAAAAAAACGCATTTTGTGTGTTAGTGATTTAGAAAAATTAAAGTTAATTAGTATTTCCAACTCATACATTTTGTCTGCTGTCTTTTTTTTTTTTTACTCAGATTGTATTTAATATGTGCTTCTTCTTCTGCAGTAAAAACAAATATGTGACACTAGAATATGTTCATTCTAGTGCTTTGAGGTTACCAGTATATTTAACCAGCCGCAAGTTGCAGTGGGAGCTTACGTCGTGAGAGTATTGAGACCACAGGCCTTCATCTTCAACAGCCGGTCCTCCCAGTAGGCTCTGGGGACACGGAAGTAATGGATGGAGCCCCCCAGGATGCGGAAAGGCTTTCTCTCCAGAGTGAACTGAGATGAGTTGGCCTTCAGACCTTCCACACGCCTCATTCTTCTTACTTCAGGACCATTCCTGGGGGACAAAAAATACAGTTCACAACTGAAAAAGAACTGGTTGAACAAGTGCAACTGGATCAAAAGACTGTGAAAGCATTTGAGACACATTTCAGTGATGGGAGGCAAGCTTGTGAATAAATATTCCTTTGAGCAAAAAAAACAAAAACAAAAAAAAACCTTGAGCCCTGTGGCACCAGTTCCGAAATCTCCTTCACAAAATCATGGTGGAAAAGGTAACTCTTATACCTCTCCTGTGTTGCTGGGTGTAATCTTAACACATAAGACTTCCCAGGTTCAACTAAGGCTTAGTATTTTTGACAGCATATGATTTTGACAGTCCATCATGTTGCAGTACTATCCTGAGAGCTTTGTGTAAATCAGGGCAGCAAAGTGACACAACACTAACAGGATGTTGCCTTCTGAGCAGCAGAATAGATTTGAACTGAGACTTAGAGAAACTTTCCCTTCGTTTAATGCAATGAAAGGTCACCTAACATAACTTGTTGCATGTCAAGTGTTCAATGTCCGTAGGCCAGCAGGTAAATCAGGTAAAAGTTCACAGGTAACCTGGTTGGTTTCCTTATTGTATGAACTTGCAATGTAATGCAACCAAGCAGCGACACCCAAACACAAGAGACCAAACCACAAGAAATTGCTATCATCTAAACACTGCCAATTTTCAATGGGCGTGGATTTAGCAGTACCCAGAAATTCATCTTTCATGCATGACTCCGGTTAGATAAGGCTGGTTAGATGTTGACTCCTTTCAGATTTCAGTGAGCTGTTGACAAAGTTTGTTTCTTCACTTACCTTGTGAATTGATAAATAATAAAAGCACCGACAACAAAACACAGCAACAGAAAATATCGTTGCTTTAGGGACAGACGAAAACTAAACACTGATAAGCGTTCCATTGGCAAATAACACGAGTTCGGTGACAGATGCACCCAGTGCGTATCCAGCGTTTACGAGGCGAATTAAAGCGCATATCAATAGTACTCTTTTCAAAAGCTCAGTTTTGTTTTCAGTTTACTCGACCGACTGATATCTTGATATAACGTTACGACTCTGTCATATAAATTCAAGATAAGCCAGTTTCGCAAACCTGTCAAAAGTGACAAGGGAACTAGCTTGAAGTTATGAGCTATCCCATATTCATTTAACGTCAAGATATACGTATATCCGGAATACCGAAGTCAAAAAACGAAACATGGTCTATAAACAATTATATACCGCTTCCCATTGTGTTTGCTAGTGGATACTTAACGTGACAGGAGAAGAAGAGACCGCAAAAGTAACATTCAGCAACAAACCAACGACTGTCAGTCGTTAGGGATCGTCACAAAACTACACTATTGAAAAAAGCGCAGACTATTCAAATTGTCTTAACATCCCTTACTTCTTGATATATATATATATATATATATATATATATATATATATATATATATATATATATATATATATATATATATATATATATATATATATATATATCAAGGTTTTGACCACTAGTTGGTGTAGAGTACAAGGGTTTATTCAGCTTTATACTGTCAGTAGGCCCTATGGAGAATATTTAATATTTCTCTCAAAAAATGTCATTAAAATATGCAATAGTATGTTTAACTAAGTAATCAATTTAAGAAACCCTTGCTCTTTCTTTTCATGCTCTAGAATTTGTTTTGGTGAATAGGATGAATAATATGTCACACAAAGGCACGTTATGGCCAACCATGACCACATTTGCACACAGTCCCTTATCTGTGGGCTGTCATTAAATTTTGAACCACTAGGGGGAATCAGCACATTCTAGTCTGTATATTTAAACTTTATCATGAGATCAACATTACTATATACACAATGTGATGCCGCCCCATTCTGACTGAGGGCTAAAGAGCTAGAGGGAGTGAGAGAGACAGACAGAGCACTATTATATTTTTGTCCTGAAACAACAATAGTTTCCCTTATCCACAGTGTTTGAGGCCTCCCAGCACTGTCATCCCTTCAAATGCTCACTGACGAAACGGCCAGCTTCAAGGTACAGCATTGATAATATTTTTTGATGTGAATAGGATTTTCTGTATTTCTTCGTTCCTGTTCAGTCTTGGTAAGGTTTGACCTTTGTTGTGCTTTTATAGAAGTTTGTTTATTTTATGTATACTATATCACTGATACATTGTTTGAAGTAGCCTTCTGTTTGTAAAATTGTATTACTGTAACACATGTTAAAATGTCACTTTTGTACAGCTTTAAATGTTATCATCCAGCACACAGAACACAGCAATCATTTGTTTTTTTGTATTCTTTCTATTTCTATTCTTTTTTCTATTTTATTGAACAGTTTATTTTCGACCAGACATCATCTTGAAGTAAGAAGAATGAGCCGTGTGGAGGGTCTGAGGGCCGACTCCTCTCAGTTCTCTCTGGAGGGAGAACCCTTTCGCATCCTGGGGGGCTCCATCCATTACTTCCGTGTCCCCAGAGCCTACTGGGAGGACCGGCTGCTGAAAATGAAAGCCTGTGGTCTCAATACTCTCACGACGTAAGCTCCAACTGAAACCTGACCTTACATCAATTCAGAATAAACTCAATGGACTTTTACTAGAGAAGATCAATCATAGATCAGATTGAATCAAATGTGTACAGAATTCTTTATTTAACTGTTTATCTTAAAATAAAATGGAAACAAACAAAATGCCAGGATCTCATGAGCTGCTTGCTTTTATAGTTATGTGCCATGGAACCTGCATGAGCCTGAAAGAGGAACATTCAACTTTCAGGATCAGCTGGACCTCAGGCAAGGCCTCTGTCCTCATTTTTTCTATTAAATATTTCAAAAAGGCATGCAGAGCAGCTATTTTGGTGTTATTTTTTAATGCAAATTAGACACAAAATGTTTCTGCCTTTTCTCAGGGCTTATGTCAGTTTAGCAGCAGAGATGGGTCTCTGGGTGATCCTGCGTCCTGGACCTTATATCTGTGCTGAATGGGACTTGGGCGGGTTGCCTAGGTAACACCATCTGCCCTTTAGTTTAAAATACCATCATATATTTTCAGCATGCCACCAAGTGTAGTTGTCATGTTTTGATTTGTTTTTTCAGCTGGTTATTACAAGATAAAAACATGCAGCTGAGGACAACTTATCCTGGATTTGTAGATGCTGTCAACCTCTACTTTGACAAGCTTGTATCGGTGATCAAACCCATGATGGTAAGTGCAACTCACTGTTTTGTCAGAATATTTTATGTCGGAAATTTCCTAAAAGAACAACAAAAGGATATTTCATCAATGGTGAAGCAAACTTTTCCTTGTTTGTGTTCTTTTAAGTTTGAGGAAGGAGGCCCAGTCATTGCAGTTCAACTTGAGAATGAGTATGGATCATATGCCAAAGATGAAAGATACATGCCATTTATAAAAGACGTGAGTTTAATAATGTCTTGAAGTGTTTGCTTTTCACTGAAATGTTTATATGCCATTGTGATTCAGCCTCCACCTTGCATTGAACACTTAATTTTCCTTCTCCTGCAGTGTCTCCAGTCCAGAGGGATCAATGAGCTCCTGCTGACTTCGGACAACTGGGAAGGCTTGAGATATGGAGGGATGGAAGGAGGTAATGAATATATCAGAAGTAACACTTGTGTTAAAAAGAAAAAAAAACAACTTTTGCACTTGATACTGTATTACATTTAAAGATATGATATTTTGCTCATTTCAGTTCTAAAAACAATAAACCTTCAGAGACTGTCGTTTGGAGCGATCCAGTGCTTAGCTGACATGCAGGTAGGTGATGGATGATCTTTGATGGTCATGACATTCTGGCAGTTGCATTCCTTGTTAGTTTCCTGTAAAATATGCATTTATTTCTATTTTTATACATAGCGTTATATAAGACATTATATAAGTAAAATGTGTTATTAAATTGTTTCTAAATAGGAATGTGGTCTGCTTTGTGTAGCCCCAGAAACCTCTGATGGTTATGGAGTATTGGTGTGGGTGGTTTGACGTCTGGGGAGAGCATCACCATGTGTTCCATGCTGAGGGTATGGCAACGCTTTTCCAACATAATTTTTCTAGGCAACATGCTTACCAGCTTCACAGTGGCCAGTGTCTATTTTCTTGTGATTTTGGATACTCTATTCTAATCCAAATCAGGATGTTGCACTTCTAGGTATAGTGCATTGATTAAGGACACCTGAACAGACAGAAAGGAGCATTACTGCCATACTTTGCAACTCTTTCACTGCTGCATATTGCTCTTTGACTCATTTCGTCTATTATATAATAATTTATTAGTATATACTTTCCTTTTTAAATACTACAAACTGCTACTTTCTTGGCGATGTGTGTGTTGCCCCCTGACAGACATGCTAGCTGTGGTGTCAGAGATCTTGGAGAGGGGTGTGTCCATTAACCTGTACATGTTCCATGGTGGAACCAGCTTCGGCTTCATGAATGGAGCAATGGACTTTGGCACCTACAAACCTCAAGTCACCAGTTATGGTTGGTAGGACTCGCCTTCCGTCACTGAAGCTCAAAGACCAAATAACAAAGGATGTTTCAGATGTTTGATTGATATGGTTCAGTAGATTTCTGTTGAAGTAAAATGCAGCTTCTTACTCTTTTTGTAAATGTTTTCATTGCAGATTATGATGCTCCCCAAACTGAGGCTGGAGACTGCACCACAAAATATCAACTTTTAAGGGATTTATTCAGCCAGTACCACTGTAAGGTCTTTTTAAGCGTGCACTTGTACTGATTGCAATACAGATTTTATGAGAAACCATGTACACCTAGTTATTCATTTGATGACTTGACAACTCAGAGCAATTAAGTCTGTCATAATTAGCATTAACTGTGTTTTTGCCAACTCATTTAAGCTGAGCCTCTTCCTGAAGTGCCTTCTCCTCAGGAGAGGAGAGCATATGATGCTGTTGTCATCCAGCAGTACCTGTCACTGTGGGACAGCCTGCACTTCACCGACAAGGTAAACTACTGTACAGATGGCAAGCACCTGCCAGATGTATTAATTATAATTCATTATACAATCTGTCAATCAGAAAATGCAAATACAAATTCCAACTTGAAGCTGGGAATAGAGCAAAATGTAAAATGTGGTGAATTTCACACAAACAGAGCATCTCTGTTATTAGTCAGGCTGCTTTATGCTCAAGACAGATGATTCACACCTGGCAGGTTTTGTTCCTACATCAAGGTGTCAAAACATCTGCTTCTTTTTTTTTTTTTTTGAAGAATCTGTCCTGTGCTGTTTGGTGGGCTCATTTATTCCAAGAGTGTCACCATGTCATGCATACATACATGTTTTGTAAGTTGTAAGTGAGGATGGAACTTATTTAACCGTGCTTGGATCTTGTTCTGCCTGTAGAGCCACATAGCTTCAGATTTCTTCTAATTCTATTGTCTTCAGAGATCGGATGTTTACTGTGCTCTGCCAGATTCTTGTATCTAATGACATGAGATGTTTGACTGTTCATGCAGCCATACAAGTCAGAAAGGCCGGTGAACATGGAGAATCTCCCCGTCAACAATAACAGCGGTCAGTCATACGGTTACACGCTGTATGAAACCACCATCACAAGTGGAGGAACTCTCAATTCCAAGAACAACATCAGAGATAGAGCACTGGTGAGGACATATAGATGGACCCAAACCCAGACACACATTCATGCTAGATATAGATTCAAAATATTTATTCAGAGGTTCAACACAACACTAAAAATATGCCACAAACTGTATTATGGGAAAAATGCTGAACCTTTGCTTTGGTTGGTAACACAAACATAATCCTGTTATTGTGACTTTTAATGCACTCTAGGTTTTTGTGGACAGACAATGTGTTGGTAGTTTGGACTACAAGATGCAGGAGCTGGCTCTCCCTGAGGGAAAGGTACTGACTGTCTCTTATATCTGTTCTTAGTTGTATATACAGTGCCGTCCTCCCTACAGTATAGTCCTTGTCCTCAGCCCATGCTGCAAATAAATGTTTAAATAGTATTTAATTATGTTAGTTATTTTCTTATGTTTGTCACCAGGGCATCATGTATGTATGAAACCTCACAGAAATACTCACTACTCAAGAATACTCAATTTCATACCTGTTACACCTGTTATACATGTTCAAAACTACTCAAATGATGTCTATTAGGTAATTAAAGGTAAGCTTAGTCCAGCATTAACTGGCAAATCAAAAAAAAATTCCAGCGCATGTTTCTTCCCATTAAGCTTTGAGGGAAAGAGATGGTGCAATACCCACCTCATGCATGAATATTACAAGAATTCTTATTCATTATTGAAAAACAATACTTCTTAAATATTTTATCTGCAGTAATAATTCAGCTAAATATTTGGCAACAGTTGTTGGTTATTGTGAGGTATTAACCCAATATGTTGTAAACAATGGCCAAAGCCTGTGTAACTACACTGTTTTAAATGTATGTAAGGCTGTCATAGAGCACCATTTTCTCCTTTTCTAGTGGTAGTAAGTATGAGTTTGAGGGCATTTAATTGTGCAGAATTTGTCAAAGTGACACTTCAGATTTATTCAGGTCATTTAGACAGAGCGTGCAGTCTTCTGTACTTGTCACCGGATACCTCTTGGGTATCGATGCGCTGAAATCTTCTCCTGTGCACAAAAGTATCTGCTGTCATTTAGCCCCCCCCACAATCATCAATAGAGCAACTTCGGTCTTGCAGATGGTCATGTTGTTGGTGAGGCTTGCTGAAATTAAATGAGCTACCTGTGTTTTGTTCTGGCCTTGATTGTTGCATTGTCATATCTTTCATCTAATTTGAGTCATAGCAACAGAATGTGATTCTAAGCAGCTTCAATATACATTATCTGTTCCATTACTTAAGCAGAAAATACTGAATTGTTTTAAAGTGATAATTTTTTATTGCCTTATTCATTTCCTTCCTTCCTCATGTTTTGTGCAACAACAAAGGGAGACAGGATGTTGAGTTTACTTGTGGAGAACTGTGGAAGAGTGAATTATGGGAAAGCTCTGGATGAACAGCGCAAAGGTATTCCACCTTCAAATATTAGTGCCATACATTGGTTTATTGCTTTTAGACCAGTTCACTCATCTGAATCTATAACTATACCAATTGTACATTGCTTATATATATTTCAGAGCACACTTTTTGCTCATATTGTATTACAGGTATTGTGGGAGACATTGAGTTGAATCACACGCCTCTGAGAGGATTCACCATCTTCTGTTTAGATATGAAGCCAGGCTTTATGAAAAGGTTGGTTAGCAAAATTTAATTTTTCATCTTGCGAAAATGGCCGGACTACTAGATTGTTGATTGTAAATTAAAAGGCAAATTCACCTTGAAATACTTTATAACCGTCATAATCTGCTTATTGACAAGTACTTGCTAATGCACCTTGCATATCTAGGTCCACTTTGATGTTAAGCTTGATGTGGGGGCAGCTGCCTTTATTTACTCATACATGTAGTATCGGTTGCATACAAATAGATCATACACTGGATGTTGGTGAAATGCACCATTGAAATTGTAGGAGACCACAAACTCAGGGAGACAAGACGGAGAGGGAGAAAGTCCAACATTTCATTACAACTCCTATCAACTGCACAATAAAAAGAATCCGCTGAATGTCACAAATGAATAATAACTGCATAAGAGCATTTCTCACCTTAACATTATTTATCATGCTCTGCTAAATCCCTCTGACAGTAGTTTCACATGATTAAAATATGTGTTTGAAATGAATTCACTCTTGTTTCAGATTAACAAATTCAGGTCAGTGGAAGTGTGATCTCAAGTCGCCCTCCCTTCCAGGGTTCTTCCAGGCCAGATTGCATGTAGATGGCCCTCCCAGAGACACCTTCATCAGGCTACCTGTGAGTAGAATGACCTGTCAGCTTTTATGGTAAACAGCATCTATTAGCAAACATTTTAATACTCATCTATGATTTCTAATATTTCATATCAATTTATATTCAGTGCATTGTTTCACATGCATGTTTGATAAAATTATGTATCTCCATTACATCTTTATTTTTATGTTTCGTTTCTGTATGTAGATACATGCAGAAAAACACAGGCGTGTGTTATTTGTCACTTTGGTTGAAGAGACCAGTGTTATCAAGTTAGTTAATTCATAATACAGATTATTGATCATAGTGCATCCATCCATAGGGTTGGGGTAAAGGAGCTGTGTTTGTCAATGGACAGAACCTTGGACGTCATTGGTTCATCGGTCCCCAGCATTTCCTTTACCTCCCAGGACCCTGGCTCAGAAGCGGAGAGAATCAGGTAACCTATGTACCCATGGTAGAACAAATTTGTTGTTTTTTTTTTTTTGCATACAAGTTTGTGACATGTAGTATGTTACATTAAGTTACAACTCATGTTGTTTTTATGTTTTCTTTCAGATCATTGTTTTTGAGGAGCAAAAAGCAGATGACAAAATACAGTTTGCTGAAAATCCTGATCATGGAAAGACAATTGATGTTTACAAACTTCCCTTTTGCACATTGCTGTGAAAATAATTACTAAAACACACTTTCACACCACAAACCACACACACACACACACACACACACACACACACACACACACACACACACACACACACACACACACACACACCAACAAACAAACATACACACATAAGGGCATATTATATTGTTATATTGATGGTAGTTATTGCCACTTCAATCAATTAATTTACTAACCATGCTTTCAAATGCAGTTGTGAAGCAGTCTGCAGTTTTTTTTTCTTCAAAAGGTTTGTTGAAATGTTGCACCTTGCCACTGATTATGTTACCTTCTGCCATTATACCATAAAAACACTGCACCGTTATCTGATTTGTCTTGTTTCCTCATTTCAGTGTGAACTTTACTCTGATTAGAAATAACTGTTTGAACCTTTGACAGCGGGACACACCCTCACAAGCTCTCATTGGACCAAAGGCTTGTCTGTCACCACCGACACACGGCCATATCAAGTACACCGACGCTTAGCAACCGGAAACGAAGTCATCTTGTCTTCCATAATAAAGGCATAATGTTTTTTAGGCTGATAAGAATGAATACACAAATACACACTAAATTTGTGGTAAATAATATACTTATGATTATCGCCTTTAACTGTCTATATGAAAGTGTGAACATGCGTGTGCATAAGCCATTGATTAATGCTGTA
The DNA here is from genome assembly GCA_029490765.1 of Euthynnus affinis. Lineage (NCBI taxonomy): Eukaryota > Metazoa > Chordata > Actinopteri > Scombriformes > Scombridae > Euthynnus > Euthynnus affinis. Next base: position 24,460,394 of record CM055845.1, on the reverse strand, counting down.
ATGTGTGTGTACTTTATTAGTATGAATTTATTTCGAAGGTATCCGGAAGTCTTATACGTAGTTGTAGCTAGCTTGACCTGTAAATATATGCGTTGATGTTTCTGTGTCGGCTGAGCGATTGCGGAAAGAGCGCTCGGCCAATTCAAGCCTTCTTCATGCCCTTCACAGCCTTTATTCAGTAACTTTATTTAAGCTAAGTTCACAGTGAATGTATGAGTAAATTTAAGACTTTTGAAATGGGCGTATAGCAGTTGTTGGAGCAGCTCCACAGTTAGTTATCTTAGCCTAGCCTAAACTGGTGAGCTGCTGAACTTGACGAGTTACGAGTAGGTTTTGGATATTAACTTGAGCTAAGTTGAGTTTTTACAAATAAAGGTTTGCTCCTGCATCCTAACATGGAGTCGTTTGGAGCCATTCTTGGATGCTGTGCGGGCTTTGTGGTGGGTGGGCTTGTGTTTGCAGCCTACAAACTTGGCTTACTCTACCAGTTGTTACACAAGGTAGGTTTTCTTAACTTAACAAGGTAATCATAACCTCCATGCTTTTTTTTTAAATTTCATTGTCTACATGCGTCGTCTTTTAAAGCAGCATTGCACAGATCACTTATTGCAAATACACCTGCATTCTCTTGTTTCCACCTTAACAACAATCATGTGCACAGCTGTAGGCTGTCACGGGTGAAAGGTGAGCTGGGCTCCATTCACGTAAACTTTGACCCGCCTCGAGGTTTTCTAGCGCAAAAGGTATCACAACACATTGGCTGTTAGTGAGATTGCACAAAGCCCAGAGTCACATCACCACTGCAAGCCTACACAATATGTGGTTGTTGTGAAATATGAAAGGTCAATGTGGTGACCAGATAGTGTGACAGGTGACCTTGTGAAGGGTCATCAACCCACACTGATCTGATTCTTTTATCTGATAAGAGATGTCTTCTACTTTACAAATGCGTTCATTCTATTAAATTAGTGAAGAAACAGTCTAAATATTCTCTCCTTTGACTTAACTTTTATTCTGCTCACTGCAGACTGAGACGAAGAGCCCACGGCATGGCGGTGAAAGTGTGGCAGAGGTCCTCCGCGCCCACGGGGTGAAATATGTTTTCACCCTTGTCGGTGGACACATCTCGCCCATCCTGGTGGCTTGCGAGAAGATGGGCATCCGTATTGTGGACACTAGACACGAGGCCACAGCTGTCTTTGCTGCTGATGCTGTGGCAAGGCTCTCAGGTGCAAATTTATCTCACATGGGTGAAAAAAAAATGATATGTCTGATATTATTTGAGCTCATATGCTGGTGCCAAAAGTTTTTGGGGAGAATTGATGAATTGGGTGTGTCTCTTGGTACAGGGCTTACTTGTCAAACGGCATTAAAAACAGTTTCATTTAGGTGTAGCAGTGTCTTGCCCCTGATATTGCAAACAGCGAGTAGTCGGTGGATAACAGATTTAAGATGGACTGTCTCAGTGTCTCATCCACTGAATCAGATGTGAGCATCTTTTTTTAGGTTAGTTGATATCTATCTTGATTGTCTCTCCACTAGGCACTGTTGGTGTAGCAGCAGTGACTGCTGGCCCAGGTCTCACTAACACAGTGACAGCAGTGAAGAACGCTCAGATGGCTGAATCTCCGTTGCTGCTTATAGGAGGAGCTGCTGGTACACTTCTTCAGGTGGAGTGGATACATCACATACTGATGCAAATATGATGTGAATGTACTAGGGGCTGCAGCTAACTGTTATTTGTACTATTAATTAATTTTCTATCGACCAACTTATTGATTAATTGTTGCAGCTATAGAATGTACATTATCTTAACTGTTCTCTGCTTTAACAACTAACCTACAGGGCAGAGGAGCGCTGCAAGACATTGACCAGATGTCTCTCTTCAAGCCACTGTGTAAGTTCTGTGCCTCCATCAGGACTATCAGGGAAATCGTGCCTACGGTCAGGAAGGCCCTGGCCATCGCCCAGTCTGGAACTCCTGGTCCTGTTTTCATAGAATTCCCCATCGACACGCTCTACCCCTTCCACCTGGTGTCCAAAGAGTTTGCGGTTAAAAACCCTCCCAAAGGCCTGATGGGAAAGATTGTCTCATGGTATGTTAGCAATATGTCTTGTATACACTACATTACATGTCTAATTTGTTACTATGTGTAATAAAATAATAACAGTAAAATAACAGAATAATAAATACAGTAATAAATATAAAATGATATGATGCGATGGTCTGATTTCTCATTAGGTACCTCCATAACCACCTCATTAACCTTTTTGCCGGAGCCTGGGAGACAAGAGATGTTTCTCCACTTCCTGTTGACATCCCACAAGCCACAGACGATCAGGTGAGTCTGCTTTTAGTATTAAAGGTTTACTCTTTGGTTCTTAACATTGTAACATTTTTAGTCAAATACCTATTTACAGAGTTTTTTTTTTCCCCCTGATACAAATCAGGTCCAAAAATGCATAGAGCTGGTGAGTCGAGCCAAGAAACCTGTTATTCTGCTGGGTAGCCAAGCAACACTACCCCCAACGCCGGTAGATGACATCAGGTAAATGTATTATACTCACCTCTTCTCTACTTTTTTATTCTGTGTCCTACTTTTTTTTTACTGTTTACTTGTTTATTGGTGATACTGATGAAATTTTAATGCTTAAAAATTCAGTGAATGCTTTAATACAGTCTTTTTACAACTCTTTTGTCTGTCAGTCTTTGGATGGCTTTGAAGTTTTTCTTTGTGATGTTAATGTCTTCATTCAGACAGTACAAACATTAAAGGGGAGGAGTATCAGCCACAAACTCAAATTCTCTAATATGTACTCTACATCTAGAGCAATTTGATGTCTTTTAGTGATGCTCATCTTATCAAAAATGTTTGCCTGCATTACAGGAAGGCATTAGAAGACCTGGGCATCCCCTGCTTCCTTGGGGGCATGTCCCGTGGCATGCTAGGTAAAGCTAGCCCCATCCACATCAGACAGAACAGACGCGATGCTCTGAAGGAGGCTGACTTGGTGCTCTTAGCAGGTCAGACATACAGTTCAGATTCCATATGTTAACATTATGGCCTAATGGCAAACATACATATTGTACAGGCTCCAGACTCTTTTTCTTGTTTAATAATCAAACCAAAGAAAATGACATGAGGTAATTAATTAACACAAGATGACAGGTGATAATAATTGAACACAATCATGAAGTGGATAAACACTACTGATTGAATATTGAATTTCAAAATGTAATATTCAACACTTTTGTTTTATGCTTGATAGAATGACAGCTGCTTCCTTCCTTGCTAAAAGTAACTTGAACCAGTATTGGGAGTTGTTTGATGACATACAGTTAGAGGCTGAACTGTGCTTTCAAAGTAGCCTGTATAGCCACAGGCTATCCAGAAATCCTAAAGAAATGTTAACTTCATGTTGCTCTGTTTGCAGGCACTGTGTGTGACTTCCGACTGAGCTATGGCAGAGTTCTGAGCAGACGTAGCAAGATCATCGCTGTCAACAGAGATAAGACGCAGCTGCTGAAAAACTCAGATATGTTCTGGAAACCAACTATAGCAATTCAGGGTATGTTTACAATGTGCCATTATTATCCAGGTTTACAATGAAAGTAGCAATGTTTCATTTTATATTAGTAGTTTCTTCACTGAACACCCTATAACCTTTGTGATCACAGAGTTTTTGCAGCTGACTTTCTCTCTTCCAGGGTTGGGAGATAGGACAAAAACATCTGTCTAACAGTTAAAGTCTAAAGTGTAATTACTTGTCTATTTTAGGTGATGCTGGTTCATTCTTAGTGCGGCTTTCCAAAGGCCTGAAGGGCCATCGCTGTCCAGAAGAATGGCCTCAAAGCCTCAAAGCAGGAGATATGTCCAAAGAAAACACCAACAGGTAAGCAGAGCGGATGAGTCCCTGTTGATCTGTGTGTGTCAGTACCATACAGTCTGTGGTCAGAGGTATTATAAAACCATTCTTTTCAATTATGTAATTACACTCCATTATTCGTGATTAAAAACACTAAAACTAAATTAAAGCAAGTGCATCCATGAAAACAAACATTTTTTTTTCACATAAATAAGAGTATTTTTTAACTTTCAGGGCCAAAGCTGATGAAAAGACAGACCACCACTTAAATCCCTTGAAAGTCCTCCACCTTGTGGATGAGTTGATGGAAGAAGACAGCATCATTGTTGCCGATGGTGGTGATTTTGTTGGAAGTGCTGCTTACATAATGAGACCAAGAGGACCTTTGCGCTGGCTGGATCCAGGTTAGATCCTGTAGTTCAGACATGACGTTGTTTTTGAAGAACAGTTATGAGTAAAAAAAAAAAACAAGTTTTTGGTGCCTAAAATGTGAAAATTTCAGAGATATGAATGTCAAATGATTAATAATTCAACTTAACAAATACTGTTCTTTTGCTCTACAGGAGCCTTTGGGACCCTGGGAGTGGGAGGAGGATTTGCACTAGGGGCAAAACTCTGTCGGCCTGAATCTGAGGTACAGTATTGATAACAGTCATTTCTGAAATCTGATCACGTACTGATTAGTTTTCACCTTTTGTGAATGAAATGCTACTTTGCGTGCTTTCCAGGTGTGGATCGTCTACGGTGACGGCTCCTTAGGATACAGTGTTGCAGAGTTTGACACATTCACCAGACACAAGGTAAAATCACTCACTTACAGTATTGTCATTATGTGTATGTAAGCAACTCAAGTATCCACAGCACATGTGCAAGACTAGAATAAATATTGCATATAAGAACAACATGGCAGTATCAATATTGATCAGTACTACAGTGGTTGTCTGCAGGGATAATCTCTGCCATAAATTGATTGTAATGCAACATTTTAGTTTCTGAGATTTCACAGAAGTATGAATATAATCTTTGTACAAAACGCTGTTCCTCAGAGGCTTTTGAATAGAATTCTTCACATATTTTGTTATGAAGTGTTGGCCTCTGGGAGCTGTAATGCCTAATTGTTGTACCCAGCCAGTGAATGATCCTTATTCTCTGTTGAGCGATAACATGCATGATTGTATATTTTTCTTTCTTTTTGTCTGATATTCCACATTTCACTTTTTTCATCTTCCAGACACCAGTTATAGCCGTGGTGGGAAACGATGCATGTTGGAGTCAGATTTCCAGAGAGCAGGTTCCCATTCTTGGCAGCAATGTGGCATGTGGCCTTGCATTTACAGGTATATTTTCTGCATACGACTACAGGTTATATCACCTTCTCTGAACAGATTTAATGGATATTAATGTATGATGTTTGGGCAGTTGCTAACTGACAGATTGAATTTTCTGCTCCTTTTTGCAGATTATCACACAGTTGCTGATGGTTACGGCGGTAAGGGCTACCTCGTAGGGCGTGAGGATGAGGACCGGCTGAGTGACATCATCAAACAGGCTCAGAAGGAGAACCGGGAGGGCAAGGCTATACTTCTCAACGTCCTGATAGGGAAGACCAACTTTAGAGAGGGCTCCATCTCTGTATAGAGCAGCTGTGACTTTCTAAGAGTGTATTCTTCCTCTACCCTTGGCTTGCTTCATAGACTTTTACTACCAGGGTCTATGAAGGATTTCAAATAATAGGTGGATACTGTAGGATACTGTGTGGAGCCCAGCCCTGCCCAGACCTCTGCTAATCCTTTGTGCCCTTAAAGCCATATTTCACTTTGGTAAGAGAAAATGACTTTACAGTATACTGATCTCCCATAAGAGTTCATGAACTGTCAGCTGTGTAGTCAAAAATCATACTAGTACTGAATTATTATGAATAAGATTTATTATTATTATTATTATTATTATTATTATTATTATTAATAAGTTATTTGCTATTATGCAGTAAAGTTTAGCTCAAGATCTGCCAGCCTTGAAACTAAAGCTTCTATTGTGCTTCATGTGACTTTCAGGTTCATGTTGTGCTAATTCAAAGCATAATTGCTGCATTTCAAGAAGGGAAAGAATGAGCATTTAAAAAAAATGTTTGCATCGTTTAGGGATTTTACCTCTTCAGGAGCTTGGAATTGGTTTTTGACCTTTAAACAGCCTATTATAATTATACATTTCTTACAAATAAATCAGTGATTGAGTCGGAGTGCATTGGTTTAAATATGCTAGTATGCCTTTTCTCCTGTTATGAAATGGACATAGAACCTTTTCTTTGAGGATATGTGAAATCTTATAGCTGTAATATTCTTCATTGGTTGATCATTTGGAATAAATTTGCTAAATGGAAAATATTTTTGAATGTTAAAGACAGACAAACGGTATGCCTTTTAATGTTTGATTGTATCTTCAAATACATTGATATGTATAGATTGAAAATGTGTCTGCTGATTTAGTTATGTAGTCAAATGATATTTAATACTAACATGTATGCAGTGATGTAGGCTATCAGTTTTAAAAAAAAATGCCTATACACAGTATGTATTGCACTATAATCGTAACTTATTTGCTCACAAGGTGAACACATATGGATCATCTCACTCCAATATATATGCTGTTTTATTTGGTATCTTGAGGGAAGTATGTCAAACTTTTGATCATTAAATGTTAATTTGGATTCATTCTCAAATAAATTGAAAAAAGTAATGTGTTTTTCTTTTCAATCTAAGTGTAGACTGTTTTACGGGCATGCATGTTTTCTTGCAGACTTACACCCAGCTATTTTCATTCATCTTTTTTTTTTTTAACAACTCAATGACTACATCCATATTAAGTTCTAACCACAACTTCAATCACTCTCTATAGCCTTGGTTATACAGTTACAGTATTTATAGATCAGTGTTAACCACCTTGTGCTTAACAGTGCTACCCAAACATTCAGTTTTGGTTTAAAAATGCTAGGACTGAATTGTCAGCTTGCCACAGTTGGCCTGCAGAAAAGAGAAAATTGCAATAATAATAGCTGCTTTTTTAAAACTTGGTCATTTAGCTTAAAATTCTTTTGTAAATGAACTGTGTCATCTAAGTTCATATAGAAGGAACCTTCACAACACCAAATTCTGTGCAAAATAAGGAACTCTGTTATTTAATATTGCTCATACTTTCCCTAATGTTGCTTAATACTCCCTGCGACTTACATAGCCAACAGCTACATGGCAACAGCTGCAAAATCAAGTTCTGTAAATATTTTATAAAGTCTAAACCTTCTGTTAATGTCTTACTTAGTAAGATGTATTGATAAATAGCAGGAAGGACATCTACTTTATTTCATCTCTGAGGTGCAGTGTGCCATGTTTTGGAAAAACTATTAAGAATAGAGAGTGCAATTAGCACAGCTGCACCTGCACCCATGGTGCAAGGGGGCCCACAGTCTCAGAGTAAATACACACACACATACATGAATCAGCACTCAGTCTCAGTTATAGAGTCCATACGACTTCCTCATCCAGATTTGTTATGGTCTAACTCTGCTAGTGTTACAGATGGACTGAGAGACACCAGCTGTGTGCTCATCACTATGAATGATCACTTATGGCATTAACATATTTGCATGTAATTATTTTTTTATTTGACATGTGACTAACATACTGCAGCACTCCAAACATTAAAAGACTTAGAACACAAAACCTGTTTCGAACTAGTTCCATGACTTTTGCCCTGAATACTTCAAAGTGTGGTTTTAATTTCAAACAGGAGATGGCAGTCTAGTTGAGGCTTTACTGAAGTAGTCTATGCTGACGTGTTCCTGTTTAGCATAAGTTATGAAGGAAATCAATGGATGTGTTAAATGATAACACAACCGGCCATTGAAAAAAATGTCTGCTATGTTGTGCCAGTTTACCTACAACAGTCGCCTATTTGTGATTCAAATATATTCAAATATATGAATCAAATATTGTACAGATTTATTGTGAACTATGAAAGCTCTGCCTTTTAAAGTGCAACTGTGCATATAAGCTTTGCTGAAGGTTGTGATACTTATCATTTTTATTACGTGTTAATTATATTGTCTAATCTTGCCTCCTCCAAGACAAACAGATTGACAGATTTTTTAAATCTTGCTACGTTTTTTTTTTTTAATTCCCCATATTTCAGAATGATGCAACTTTAAAAAGTGAAACGTGCCGTTGTCTCTAAAAGGCTGCTATTTATTACACTAATTTAATTAATGCAAACATCCCAGATGCAATAAACAACAGTTTATGGTGCAGGTAATAGTTATACTGTATTGTCTTTTTTCAACAGTCAAACTCAACAGTAACATAAACAAGTTTAAAGATCAAATAGAGGAAACAAAGTACCACTTATACTGTACTGTCTGCTGTCTACCCTCACGCCGTCCTTGACGTCACACACTCGGAATGATGCTGCTTTCAAGTACTCATTGTAAATCTGTACTTCCTAACTTTGAGAGTGTGAATACGACAGTTATTTTTGTTTTGTAGTAAACAATAAAGGGCTATTGAACTATAATATTAAGCTTAGTGTAGTGACTGGATAAGGCTGATAAAATGTGCGTGTAATACCCTACATATCAGAATATTAACTATACTGAATAATGCATTAAATATAAAAACAGAAATGTGTTTGTATATGCTATGTTGCGAGCCAGATTTCCTATGCGAGACAATAAAACCTGAACTGTTTACTCGTACAGCACATGAAGGCATCATAAGACCGGGTGTACATCACTACAGGCGGTGACTTCAACAGCCTCGCAAAAACTTAAACATCTACAGGCAATGTGTAGGACCGGAGCCGGGAGAGTCCACAGCATTCGCGGTGTATGCAGTTACGCGAAAGAAAACAACTGGCAGCGTTATTAGCTAAACAGACTTGTTTTCAGCGGATATATGCCGCCTTCGTGACTCTACGCTCAGCATGACAAGTAAAACAGAGACAGTTTGGGGCTTTTAACAACCTTGGAGATAGCTAACCTGAACAGCTAAATTAGCTTAAAGCAAAACAAAGTAACGCTAGCTTAATGCTACTTAGTTATAAGTTGGGGTTTTGGTTGTCCATTATTTACCGGTGCTACAGTAACAGTGTGCTAATCATTGGGTTTCAATTAACACCATCGAAAAGCTGAAAGCTCCGAACTCAAGTTGATTTCCAGTTGGTTAACGTGGTTTAACTGTTACGTTGATACACAATTGACTTTCGCTGATTTCATATCAGAGGGATTTCTACTTGAATATTAAGGTAAGCAATAATAATGTCAATTACGCGTTTGTAAGCTTATGAAATAACGTTTTGTTTAATGTGTACACTAACGACGCTGGCAATTGTTTCCTCTTAAACTAGTGTGTTAGACGTTGGAGCTGTGGGGCATTGACTTAACCTAACGTTAACACACTGTTAAAACAAACAAAAACATTGTGGAAGTGTCACGCCATTTAGAAATAAAAAATACACATTTGAAAAACAAAGACCATTTTAATGTTACTTGATGTGCTTCTTTTTTTTTGGAACAATTGTCAACTTCTGATCGTTTCTTGTAACAACATTTCATCAGACAAGGCGTGTTGCCAGGAGGAAATTTATAAATTATTTCCTGTTTGCAAAATGACATAGCAGAGATGACGTCAGCTAAATGGATGCACCTATTCATTTGCCATGATTTATATATAAAAAGAACTTTATATGTGACATGATTACAACAGGACCAGGTCGTTAAGCTTAATAAATAACAGTCAACAACAATGCAAGTGTCAGTGTATAATATCCAGTACTGTTAAACTTGTGTTGCCCATTGTTTGCTTGAGTAGTCATCAGAGTTAGCATGTGGTTGATCATGTTCCTGTTACAGGTGCTGAATGGCCTCCGTTGTAGGAGTGAAATCTGAGAAGCGACCTGCAGCTGATTCTCAGGATGCAGACTCAAATGCAAAAAAGCCCAGGTAAGCTTAGGCACTGCTCTGGAGCCAACTGCACACTTTGCCCATGACTCATTCATCAGTTTTGTCAACAATGCTTTTTTTGCATTCCAAATTTTTTGTTGGTCCTAAATACAGGTAGGTTTTAGTTTTGAAACGCAAGCTTGAAAATGATTGTTTAACTGTCATGCTGTCAGAAGGATTTGGAAAGCACCGTGTTTGAAACATTCATCATTCAATCTCTGCCTGCCCCAAAGGAAACTGCTGCCCAGCCTGAAGACTAAGCGAGCCCCTGAGCTAGTCCTGGTGATCGGCACGGGGGTAAGCTCTGCAGTGGCCCCTCAGGTCCCTGCTCTCCGCTCCTGGAAAGGTCTTATCCAGGCCTTGCTTGATGCAGCCAATGACTTTGACCTACTAGAGGAAGAGGAGAGTCGACGTTTCCAGAAGCACATGCAGGAAGATAAGAATTTGGTGCATGTGGCCCATGACCTCATTCAAAAACTTTCCCCGGTAAGACTTCTTAATCCCCCTTTTTTTTCCCCTTTCCTTTCCTTTCTACACCACCATGTCATACATGTACTAGCACATGGTGGACAGACTGCCAGCTCATTGTCCTTTTCTCAGCCTGTGACGTGTTGCTTCAGCTTCCATGAATTGAGATAAGACATCGCAGCCTTATCTCATTAAAAGACCTAAAGCAAATGACACAGGTCTTGTTTGTGTGGCTTGTCTTAGAAATTTATTTTTCATCATTATATTTGGAATCAAACACACATGCAGTGAGCTGGCTGTTTTTTTTTCTCTGATTCTTCTCTGTCTCTCTTAAAAAAACAAGCAAAACAAAACACAGTGCTTTCTTTACAGCTCTCTGATGAAGACAGACAAGATGAAGCACACATGTGGTGTGTCTTTATTTTATAACCTGCCCTTACCCTCCTTATTTAAGGTTTACAATATATTTACAGCATACACTGTATATACCATACAGCATACAAACCTTCATTGAACTGGTTTACTGTACACCACAAACATATAAACATTAAAATATAACAAGCTGCACATCTTATATGAGATTTCTGGTTTAATACAGGAGACAAAACTCCCCACCACCCACCTTATAGTGTGCCATGAATTTGCCATTGCAAATAAGATGAGTAAGATTGATCTTATTACTCTGTGCAATCTCATTCTTGGATTACACTATGTGACAACATAAAGAACAAGAACAAAAATAAATCCAACTTGTGTGACTAACAGAGAGCTTTGGGGGAACAATACGTGTCACAGCTCACGTGTGATGACAAGGAAGAGAAAACAGATTTATCAAACACCACTTCTGATAAAATCGTGGTGCTTGTACGCTTAAAATGGGTCACACTCTGTGATATGGGACATTTTGGGAATTAAAGACAATGATGACAGCCAAAAGCACAATGTTTTGTTATAATTGCAGCAGCAAAGGGTAACACCACAGGGTAATGCCACCTTAAAATACAATCAAGTAATCAAGGCCAACCCCCAGTACAAGGAAATCCCCGTAGCCCGACCACATAACCATCTATAACAGGATCCTTACAAAGAGCATCACTTTCTGTGACAAACTTTCACTGGCTCAAAGATATTACAGAAAAAAGTCCCTACTAATCATGAAAGAAAATTGTCAATGTGAGTGAGAGAATCATGATTCCTCTTTTTTTTTCCAGAACCGTGCAGCTCAGTTGGACTTTCAGAAATGAACTGAAAAATAAAATGGATAAAACCACACTTGGATTCATATAACTCAGTTCTCTTCCTGTCGGACCAGTCTGGTCTGGAGCAGGGCTGGCAGATGGGAGCCTTAATACCGTTTGCCTCCTGTGTTAGTCATGTCTCATCGCACCTTTGACATTGATAAAACACGCTTTGTTTCAGCCCTCAGCCTGTTGTCACAAAGGGAACAAACAGCGCTTTTATGGCTTTTTATCCGTCGTGTTTATTTCAATCCACAGTCGTGCAGCCCACTGCCGTTGGCTACAGACACAGCAGGCTCTAGCATACTGAGGAAAAACAAGCATAGAATAATGTGAACCAGCAGCCCACCAACCCAGATTTTCCTTTCAGACAGAATTAAAGCACCACCCAGACACCGAGCACTATAGTAAGTTACACTAGAAGGCAGTAGCATGTAGCGACTGCCCATTCACACAAAAAAAACAACGAAAAAAACATCTGCAGATATTTTACCCTCTCACAGATAAGCACACATGTTTGCACTTGACCTGAAGTGATGTACTTAACTGATTCACTGTCCTGTGATCCCCCTCGAGGCAAAGAGCTAAATGCAACAGGCTTCTTAAACATAGGAACTCACTTGTGTACAGACTTCCGTAATCACGGTTGATTCATGTGCGAGAAGATCATCAAAACCTTTAGTCTTCCTCATTCCACTAAAGCAGAATTTCATTATGATGTTTATAATTGTGAGGATTTAGCAAGAACTGTGTTGATGATGCTAATATCCAGTTAAATCCAGTAACATTGAGCTGTGAGAGTTTAACCCACTTTTCATGGAATTGTGTATCAGCTGGATTACGGTGGTCTACTCCGCAGGCACACAGTATCAGGTCATGAGGATAATCTGAAGTTAAAACTCAAAGAGAACCTTTTTGTCGTAAATCCTCTCACACCTGTGACCTTGGAGAAAATGAGGCTAATTACAACTTTGCGGACTAGTTTATTAGCTCGATTCAGGCAAGAAATACTTTTTTTTTTTTTCTCTCTTCCCCACACGAACCTGGGAGGAAAGCCATGATCATCTGCTGATAATCAGTGGGCCATATATCATCCAAAGGCTTTTCAGGTAGCTTGCAAAATTAAAAAACAGTTCTTCTTTTTCCTCCCAAAGTCAACTGTCAATGTGTGGATAAAGATCAAGGTGTGTCATAGGGATTTTCCAGTAGCAACAGATCTATGAAAAGTCAGCATTATATTTATTGAGTACTAACTATAGGCATGTACACAGGAGAGAGAAAGAGTCCAGAGATATCATAGCACTTTTTAGTGAAACAGATTTATGAAAGTTTAAGATGAATATTTAAAAAAGCTGAGTTGTTTACTCGCACTTCATTTGGTTATTGCATAAGTCCTTAGGCAGTCCAAGGACACAGTGATCAGGATGGGTGCTGTAGACACTCGATGTGGATAATGAGCTTCTTCCTGTGGAAAGGACTCCCGCTGTTTAGCCCATTAGAGCTGTAATCTCTGAAAGTCAGCGGAGCATTTCCCTATGCTAGAATCACCTTGGTCACTACAGCTCTGCGCTACCCTTTACTATTCTTAGCTGCCCAATTCTTCCAGCCTCTTTTTTCTTTCTCTCTCTCTCTGTTTTTTTTTTTTTTTTTTTTTTTTTTTTTTATACAACAGGCTTTGCCAGGTAAGGGTGAGATTTAGATGGCGTAGCCACAGCCTGTAATCTCATGACAGAATCAGGTGGTATGTGAGTAGCTACTTGAAGAGCTCTGGGCAGGATCAGAGAAGGAAACGCAGTGTCAGATACAGAAGAAAGTTGCCATTGAGCAGATGTTTTGAAAAAAAAAAAAATTCATTGCTTACACACAACTGACGCTCCTAAAGTTTATAGTTTCAAACTTGCTCACAGAAACTTCACTTGAGCAATAAATTCAGACACATTGGATGCCAGTTGGGATTCCTGCGAAGGGAAGTGCCAAGGGGAAGGCTTGTTGAGAGCGTGTTAAAACAAATATTGAAAAACAATAATATACACTCCTCTGCTCTGTCATATATATAAAGCCTGGAGTACAGTACAAAAATTGAAAAATCTTTGTGTTTCTAAGAGTAAATTAGGTTACACTGTTGCTTTTGTTATTTTCTCCTGTGTCTGTGGCAGTGTTTGTGTTGTGGTTTTACTGTGTTTCTAAGTTCAGAGAAAAAAAAAATCAACATTCAACTGTTTTCTCAGACTAGGCTCAAATGCTCATTTATTTTAAGACACTTGATGTAAGATGATAAGGTCACATGGTAAGATAAGTAAAACAGTGCACTGAAGAGTTCAATCCCATTAAAGAGCCGCTTGTTGCAGGTTTGTAAGAGTATTTGGCGTCACAGTTGGGCGGCTTTGACAATGGCCAGTTGGAATTTTTTAAACTTAAAGTTTATCATGAAATTCTCCCCATAAATCTGTGTGAAACATGTTCAAATAAGTTAAACAAGCTTTTTTTCCAGTGAATGTGCGAATGTTATGCGCCGACAGAGTCAGGGGTTAAATTCCCAGCAGGACCACTCACACTAAAAATAAACTCACACTACAGTAAAGTTTTGATAAAAATGAGGAACATTCAGGATCATATCCACACTGAGACTGGATTCTATCTTAATTATTCAGTCTTCAGTCAGTGAGCACAGAATTTTTTACGTTGGAAACACTGTAAATTCTTATCTATATTTAAAACTTTGGAGAGTGCAGATTTTGTTTTTACTAAAATTTGGCCAGTCATAGTTTTGGCACAGTCAGCACATTTTGTCTATTGAGAAAAGGCAGGGGTTTGAGGCTGTAAAGCTGTCCTACATTGCCGCAATAGTGAAAGTCATCACAACCCTTTGAACTTAAAAAGCTAAGATACTTTTTAGCCTAAGATCAGAAGTCCAGTCCTCATTTTTTTTATGTTATTACTAGATCACAGTTCCACTTCTCTTTCCAGCTGTTGTCATATTGCATTCAGTGTTCAGACTGATTACCAAGTATCAGTAGGTACTGTAGACACAGTGGTATGGCCTTCTGTCTGCAATGTGTACTGTATGAAGTCTCATTGTCATTGTACTACAATTGTTACAATGTTCTGTAAAACTCAATTATTTTTCAAGGTCTTTATAAATAGTTCTAAAGTATTTATGATGGACTTGGACGTTTCAGTCAGCAGAGGAATGTTGTGTTAAAATGTTATATCTACACTTATAAAACAGTTATAGTTGTGCTCTTCAAACTACCATAATTACAAGCCATTTCCTATCTTTCTTCTTACAGAGAACAGGCAATGTGCGGTCTACATTCTTCAAGGATTGTCTATACGAGGTGTTTGACGATTTGGAGTGCAAGATGGAGCATGCGGGGAAACATCTACTGCGCTCTGTGCTGCAGTTAATGGAGAGCGGCGCACTGGTCCTCACTACTAACTTTGACAACTTATTGGAGATCTATGCAGCTCACCAGGGCACCAAGCTGGAGTCTTTGGATCTGACAGATGAGAAGAAGGTAAACAGTGCTCACATTATGTGATGACATTGATTGATCTTTCTTGCCACAGCAGATCCAGTCCAGCTTTTTTTTAAAAGGGTACAAAGGTCACGCTATTAAGCAAGCAGTGTATGTTAGGCCAGGCTCAGATGGAGTCAAAACCCTGACGAATAATGAATTCAAGTGTCATTTCACAAATGATCTTATCTCACATCACAAACACATTTACAAGATAGCTCTCAATTTCAAAAATGAGAAGTGAATTGGCCTCAAATCCTCATCTTTCACGGATTTACATCTGTGACATTGCCTTTCAGTGAAGTTCCTCATTGACTAGTTCTGGAGAAAAATAGATAATGCATTGACCTGAAAGAGGCTTTTGTCTCTGACAGGTGGAGGAAGGTTAAAGTTCTAGTCATTACTCCACTGCTGTCAAATTTTATAGATTGAACAATATTTGCTTTTGGTTTAAGACTGGACTGAGGAGGAAGCTTGTGTTTTCCCAGCAAACAAAGGTTTGTTTCATTTCTGAGCAGTTTCTCCACAAAATCTCAGAGCTCCAATCATGACATTTATGTCCCTGTTAATACAAAGTTAGTTTTATTATTCGTTACACACGAGACAAATTTGCTAGATATGGTCAAGAGTTTTCTGAGAGACTCGTGGCTTTGCCTCTCAGTCCTGGTATTTATGCCTTGTCTCCATCAGGGCTAATATCCTCTCACTGCTGTTCAGTGATTTTACTCCCTGCCCAGTCAGAACAGGATTGAGTGCAATGGACTGTTAAGTGGGTGTGCTTGTGTGCTTGTGTGTTTGTGTGTGTGTGTCTAGGTATTGGAGTGGGCTCAAGAGAAACGGAGGTTAAGTGTTCTACATATCCACGGTGTTTACACCAACCCCAGTGGTATCGTACTGCACCCTGCTGGCTACCAGAATGTACTGAGGAACACTGAGGTTATGGTGAGCACTGAAATTGTTCACTACTGTCTTTCTATTCTAGGAAGTTCATGCCTGCTAAATGTGTAAATGTGTGGATTATGTCATGTTAAGGTACTTGTTCCATTTGAAATGGTAGTAATAACGTTTCACTGTTGGTTTCAACAGCGAGAGATCCAGAAGCTGTATGAGACCAAATCATTCGTGTTCCTCGGCTGCGGACGCACAGTAGACGACACAACCTTCCAGGCTCTGTTCCTGGAGGCGGTCAAGCACAAGTCGGACCTGGAACACTTCATGCTTGTGCGGCGCGAGGACGTGGGTGAGTTCAAGAAGCTGCGTGACAACATGCTGGACAAAGGCATCAAGGTCATCTCCTATGGAGACGAATATGGCGACCTGCCCGAGTACTTCGAGAGGCTGGCCAACGAGATCTGCAATCGTGATGTATCAACCAACGGCTGGGGTAAGGAGGATAAAAGCCAATCGCAGTTCATTTGTGTACCTATTTGTAGTCAGTGAGTTCACTCTGTGTTAAAGGGGCACTCCGCTGATTTTACAGATCAAATTCAGATTACTCGTCATAAGGACAGTGAAAGAAGAAATGGAAGGAGATTTTCTGATGCTCCTGGTTACGAAAGTAAAATTCTGATTTATTTGTCCTGTAAACAACCAGAGGCGACTCACAGTTGAAGCACTTCTGCAGCTTGGATAAGGTCATTAAACTCTGCCAGTTGAATCATCAGTACAAAAGATTAACTGTGTTAGAGAAAATATCCCGTCCTTTGATTAAAAAGTTAAAGGCACATGTCTGTGCATGTAACAAGTTTGGGTTTGAAGTTAAATATGATGAGATGTAAGATGCATTTCAGCAAGAAACATCCGAACAGCTTTAAATTCTGTCACGTGTCACTGACAGCAGAGCAACTGGGACTTTTTCACTTTTTGTTCACAGATTCTCTGACCTGCTTCTTCTTCTCCACAGCAACAGTATTTTGAGCCGTCCGCCATGCTAAAATGACAAATCAAGATTTCACAGAAACAAAGTTGAAATAATTAAAATTAGTGTTATATATTATATAAACCTGTATGATCCTTCCATTGTACAGTGAGTCCTCTGTTTCTACTGTAAGTATCGAGGGTATCATTTAAAGGAAAAATCGAAACCAAGATACGGAAAACACTTGGAAAAAGTGGAACCTACCACTTGACAACTCTGCTACATTCTCCAGTCTAGAGATAGTTTGATGTAACAACACTTTGATCATTTTTAACCTGATTTGGGGCACCACGGCGATTAAAGTGCAGTGCATTTATTTAAACTTTTGTGTCTAACAACACAAAAGCTTTTCTTACATTTCAGTTCAACAGGTCTGGTTAACTCTCCCTTCTGAGTGGATTTCAGTGTGTTGCCTGCAGTCAATAATTGTCTCTCTTTTTTTATTTACAGGGCCTCCCTCAGAAAATGGGGAGGAAATGCAGAATGGCTTTAACACACAGAAAAGCCTCCTTCAAGGTTAGGACTGAATGCTTCTCTTTGACATCAGGCAGTGGCCACTTGGCAAGAGACATTTCCAGAATAACACAATAAAGCCCTGTCTTAGACTGTTGTCTTACTGCATGCTGGTAGAGATAGAAAATCAAAGTCTGTTCTTGATTTTCAGTTTCAAAAGACCTACTGATATTCCTTTACACAAAGACACAACTGACTTTGTGGTATTGCATGCGTGGAAATCAGTGGCAGCGTTTCAGTTGATGCGCTTTGTTTTTCAACTGTTCACTCAAGTTCCTTCCTTCTCTTTTTGCCCCAGACTATCATTCTTGACAGGCACACAGTCGGGATCAGTATCAGACATTTTCCTTCACAGCTCCAACAAGAGATCAGTCTACTTCGAGTAGTACTCAAGTCTGATTTCATTCTATGGATTTAGGAATCCAGGAACATTATGGGCCATGGGAGACCTAAATGCTGTTGTCAGTATTTTCCAGATGTTTATTTTTCCTTTATTAGTACTCGTTGAAAAGGGAAAGGAAAAATCTAACATAACCGTTATAAACCAATTCCCAACCTCACAGCCCCCACTGTACTGTATTTAAATGTTGCCTAAACCTAGACTTTTGGGGATCTACAGTAGAAAATAAGTATGCAGATGGTGGAGCAGTGATACTATGGTATGTTCTCACTTCAACTTGACAATAATGATAGATCTGAATCCACTGACAGAAGTTGGCTGCGCTGCAACGAGTCATTGGATTTGGATATACAACTTGACCTACCTGCCCTGTACGAGAGCCTCTATAGGTACAAGCTATAACACACATCCTGTGTAGAATATGTAAGGTTTGTATCTGTCATGCTTAACCCTGAAACCAGGGAAACTTGATTTGCACACTACTGGGTAGGGGATGGGTGGAAATAACTATCTCAGTCATGGATGGTTTACTTGGTTTGCAAACACATTAATGTTATGATGTTGTCCTCAAATGAAGTTCAGAAGTGTATGTTTCCATAGCAGAGCGGCTCCCCGCCAGTAGCAATCACTTTGCCACTCCTGTGCTGAAAATTAAAGAATGTTCTTTGTAAGCCTTTTTGTATTTTTAATACTTGCATGTGTTTTCTGACATAGTATTTATAAGTACTATTTTCAAAATAAAGCTTTTTGGTATCCCATTTGTCCTGTCATGTTTGCATTCCTTCTAATAAAAATCAGACTCTGCTGGAGCAGGCTGTCACGGGGCACAACACGTGCCTCTGAAACATAACAAAACAAAGCTGTTACAAGCTGTTATGGCATACAGCAGTTTTATTTAGAAATGTTTACATTCTCATAAATTAGCTCAAATCTTCTGTATAACTCTTGATTCTCTCGTATTGCACTACCACAAATTAAAGGGGGCAAGAGATACTCATATATTTCCTCTTTTAAATGGAGAGTAAATCAGAGGGGAACATAAATATAAAAAGGCCCATTGAACTTCAACTGACCACTCAAAAAGTGTAGTCTGGAAATCTATGGACAACCTGTAGGAACAAAAAAAAAAAAAAAAAAAACCTTACAAAATATCTCACCACTTTGAAGCAACTATAAACTGAGGGATCAAAGTTTCCTTTCTGTAATTAAGATGAGTTATTTGTTTGTTAGGCAGGTGAAGAGCTCTGGGAGATCAATTTTGTAGAACAATGAATCAAGAACTAATATTCCACAGTCGTTAGTGTGTTCAGTTGATGTACTGTCAAATGTTACAGCCTTGATTGAAGTGAGCTTACAATATATTTACTCTTCCATGACTTTGATTTTTAAAACAGGAGGATTTTTTTTACATATACTAGTTTAACAAGTGCTGATACTCACACCCACCCCAACTGCAGACTGGTTTCTGACCTGCATTGTTATGTTACTCTTAATGGACAACGATCCATTTAGTGAAAGTGTTAACTAAGACGACAGGAGACAGATAGGCACTATGGTCACTAAGCTTTCCTCAGGCACATGCAGCTGCTGAAAAGTCATGTCCAGCGAGCCTTGACGACCTGACTTCATTTACATGAAGAGGGGAAAACTAACTGACAAAACGCCAGGTAAGGAAGTTCTACTGTGTAACCCAGTAAACGGATGACATTTACAGCCTATTTCCATTTAGTCAGCAAAATTGTCCATTGGATGTGACTTCATTGTTGTTGAAAACTCAGGCTGATCTGAGGTACTTTATTTGGCCCAAAAGTTTAAAAATGATGCAAAAGGGAGGTTTCCTCTAGCTTTGTTGCAAGATGTTCTGTCTTTTGAAGTGCACAACTTGTCCTTTACTCTGGCCTGGAGCTGGGAGAATAAAGTTCAGTGCGTGACATGAGTTCTTCATTTAATGCAAAGTAGAGAGGGGCAGGGCGGGAGGATGAGAAACGCAGGCTAGCGGGGCTGGAACATCTCACGGCAGCGTGGCAAAGGTATTGTTGGCTTTGTTGCGACGATGAATAAACAGCAGAACATGCAGCCACTTAAGCCTTCATCAGAGCACTGACGACGGCGCGGGCGTTGAGGCTGCGCAGGTCGTTGTAGGTCTGCCCTGTGCCCACAAACACAATAGGCTGGCCTGTGATGTAGGTCATAGAGATGGCAGCACCGACCTGTGAAGGAGGGAGGGGTGATGCATTAGTGCTATCAGCTTTCCAACTGCAATCTTTCGTAAGTCATGGGGGGGGGGCCACAGACAAAGATCCATTTGAGGCCACATTGCATGATTAAATCCAGACAGTGCGTGTGCAAAAAAAACGTTAAAATACCTTGTCGTCGATGGTGTCAAACTTAGTGAGAACAATTCCATCGATGAGGCGAGGCTTGTCAGACATGGAGTGGTCTGCCAGAGCCTGATTGAACTTTACCTGAGGACACGAGGGAGAAAGATCGAGAGAGAGAGATTACAGAGAGAGAAAGAGAGAGAGAGAGAGAGAGATGAGTCATTCAAGGGAAAAACCGGGGATGACGACACAGGTTAATATGTATAGCACCATCTTTCCATCTCACTATTTACAAAGTGTAGGGGAAGCACAAACAGACATCTGTTCCAACATGTTTTAAGAGAGCGACACTGACACCTGCTGGAAAGTGTATTAAAGTATATTAACTGATTTTCTCTTCAGTCCATCAATTGACATTTCCTGTCAGCGCATGATGTGTCTGAGCAAAAAAAGAAAAAGAGTCTGAATTTGTCACTGCGTCTTACCAGCTGATCGACCGCTTCGTTGCCCACCAGTGCTTCCCCAACAAACAGCACAAGGTCAGGCATGTTGACTGCGATAAGTTTAGCCAGGGCTGTCATTAAGGGGGCGTTGTCCTGCATACGCCCAGCAGTGTCCACCAGCACCACGTCAAAAGCCTGGTTGCGGGCTGGAGGGAAGAGACACAGATGGTGGACGTGTGACTTTACCATATGGGTGACATTAATCATTAACGGAACACTTCGTCACTACTGAAGCTTCTACCTCTACATTTTTTTTTTTTTAAACTGATGTGCAGTATCAACAAGCTTTACGTTCTCCTGTTATAATACTTAGTCAACAAGAAAGAAACTATTTTACCATATGCAATGGCCTCCATCGCAATTCCAGCGGCATCTTTCCCATAGCCCTTCTCATAGAGCTGGACCACGAGCCGTCCTCCATGCTGCTCTGGAGGATGCAGAGAGTTCAGGCGGCGCTGATGAGTGCGGAGCTGCTCCACCGCCCCGGCACGAAACGTGTCACAGGCTGCGATCAGCACTGTGAAACCATTCTCGATCAGCCAGTAGGAGATCTGGAGCGAGACAAAGACAAAGTTTGGCTCATGTAAACATGTGCGGGACACAATCTGGACATGCTGAGAGGTAAAAATGTATCAAATTATTTAAAAAAAAGGTGACACTGAAGCAAATATCTAACAACTATAGCTGGGAGAATATTGAAGACATTTTGACATGTCAAAGTGGGAAAGGCACAGGTACTGAATTTTTGAAGAACCCGCAAACCCTTGAAGTGTTCAATCTACTGAATGAACTTATGTTCAATCTAAAAATTACAAACCGTATCCCGTACTGTACTAATAGAGCTCTACATGACCACAAACTTTCATTAAACGAAGAACTACCCACACAGGAAATTCCCTTTGAAGTGGGTGTCTGTGTGGGTTAGAGATCAGAAAACCACAGGCACATGAAATTAATAGGTGCTTTCTGGATTTGGGGTCACATTTCATTACTTTTTTTTTTTTTTTTTTTTTTAAATGAAAGCTCACCTTGGCCAGGTTGGTGGACTTTCCAACCCCATTTACACCACAAAATGTAATGACAAAAGGCCTTCGCTGACTCTGTGCCTCCATGACATCTCGCAGGATATCCACTCTCCGCTTGGGCTGCAGGATCTGCACCAGTGAGTCTTGCAGGGCCTGCTTTACCGTTGAGGCAACAGCTACAAACATGGAAGAAGAAAAGGGCTTTTGTTGAGGTCTCCGAGCATTGTGTATTCATCAAGCACTATCCTGCATGCCGTACATTTACAGACACACGTAATCTGACATCAATAGATCACTGTAGTTCTTCTATATCTTATTAATATAGATAGCAAATTGTACATAGACAGGCTGATGATATGTTACACCAAGTGTCTAATTCAAAATACATATTTCAAGTTTACTTACTGGTGAATGTGCCCATGACTTTGCCCTCCAGTTTCTTGGCTACAGAGTCACAGAGCTGGGAGGCGATGTCGGCTGCTACATTCTTTGCTACAGGATGATAAAGCAGAAGAGTAAATAGCAGACCAGCCAGCGTCAAATCCTGCAGAATGAGGACAATGAGTGAGAGATATCATACCGATGAGGTGGTCCCTCATCTTGTCCAGCACTGACTCCATGTCCTCCCGGGTCAGGCTCTTGGAGCCCACCAGACCCTTCAGCATCCCAAACATGCCCCCAAAACCGCCACCCTTTTTGGAGCTGAGAAGATTTTGAAACAAACAGATGAAACTAAGTACATGTTTACAGTGCAACTTACATTTGAGATATGAAGCAAAACATGTAACGCATTTGAAATTCAAAATCCAAAAACAAAAGAAGCTTTCTTACCTCGCCTTGCTTGTCTCAGGGACAACCACTCTCTCCTCTTCCTCCTCCATCTCTTCTACATCTTCCTCTTCGGACTCATAGTCCACAGACAGCAGGTCTCCTTTCATGGAGCTAAGCTGCATCCCCTGAAAAACACATCCATGACATCAAGAACTTGGCGTCAGAACCTTTACCTTAACAGCATTAATGTGACGAAAGCAGATGTCTCTTTAACTACAAAACCTCTTAGGGATGGATTGAGGGGAAGGGTACATACTGGGTCGATTTGTGCTTCCTGGTTCTGGTCCCCACCATTGGGGGAACCATCTCCATTCCTTTCACTGTAGTCCAGGTTCTTGGTGCTGCTACCACCCATGTCCCAAACACGCATTTGTTTCTCCCGAGGTTTCTGAGGCTTTGGAGACTTGCTTTGAGTGAGAGGACAGAATATCAGAATTAAGCAATGCAAAACAAGCAGTTAAACATGCATTACACTAGGAGACAGAACAAAACCTGATTAATATAGAAAAACGCATATGCCTAGTGGATTACTATGGTTCTGAGGTAGCACTGTATGCAACACATTTATTAAAAACAAATGAAATTTCAATGCTCTTTCATTTTAAGCAATGCCTGTTAAGGATTCACTAGGGATCAATATTATGCGCATCACTGAAGTGTATCAAATTTGAAAGATTTAAAAGCTTATTTGTCTATGAAGCTCGACTGGGAAAACTGCCAAACTATCTCTGTTCTCTGATCGCATCTAAATCACGTCATTACAATGTCAGGTCACAGGACATTTTAGGTGTAGCTGCACTGCATTGTCAAAGAGTACTTAGACTGAATACAAGGATTAAAACAGAATAAATAAAAATGAAAGGGATTCAGGGTCCTGTGGGCAGATAGTTTTCACAGATTTGTGCATTTCTCTCGACAACATTGTTTTATGCCTGCTGCTGCTGAGCTACAGTAAGTGAATCGTAATATACCTTTAATCAACAACATCTGATTGAACTATATCTTGTTGGACATTTCATAAACATATTTTCTCTTACCTGGATTTTTCAACAGGTCCCGCTGTGCGCTTACGAAAGAATTCCTCTCTCTTTTTCTGCATGATCTCTTCAGGGGTCAAACCCTGGTTACCATTCTCAACCATCTTCTGGCCAGCAGATGAGGCCTTGCCTTGATCCACTTTGACAGGCTCAGCTGCAGGAGCTGGAAGAGATTGGAATATCAAATCGAGTAAGGACTGAAATTGATGATGATGATGATGATGTTGCTACACTAGCTATTTTGAGCAATCTCATTTAGAACAACCACGTCTAGTAGCACTTACCCTCCTTTTTGGTATTTTTATTCTTCTTGCCACCCTGTTCCTTGCCTTTATCCCCACCCTTCGTCTCGATCATTGACTTCACAGTTTTTTGGGATTTCTCGGACTCCTTGAAGGTCCGCATGGTGGCAGGGCTTCGAGCTTTGCCACTCTCCTCTGCCTCTCTTGTGGTTAAATATTTGTTATATGTCAGCATGAGCAGAACGAGAAAAGGTTGTGGTTAGTGATTTTTTTCGATTCTCACAGCTTGATTGGTCAGACTTTAATGATATGGAGTATCCATTATGATACCACAGAATTTCCTGGCACAGAAATTCCTAACACACTGGACATAAAGCTACTAAAGGTTGCCATGTAGTAGTATAATAAATCAAGGATTCATTTATATCACTCATTGCAGACACAAAACAATATTATGATTGAAGTTTTTCAAGACAAGAAATTCCCTTCATGAATGAAACTCTCTGTCTTTACCTAAGAAGTATCTTGAAGTCATCTTCGAATTCAAAGTTGTTGCTGAGAAGCTTCAACGCTCCCTTTTGCTCCAGCTCATTCTTATAACGATCCCTAAAATGAAGCTGAACGTCATCTATGAACTTGTCCACATAGGTCAGCGTCAGGATCTTTTGAAAACCCACCTGGGTTACAAGAGAAAAAAAAACAATAGGTGTAAAGATCATTTACATGTAAAGATAAAGACAACATTTAGCTCACAACTTTGGTAGTATTTGATTTTCATTCATTCAATGTGCATTCATTGAGAAACTTACCACAAAAATCAACTCAAACTCATTATCCAGCTTGTATTTAAGACTCAGGGCCTCATGAGTAAATGAATTGTTCCCACTTCGCTCCTGAAAGATCACAAACATCGTTGACATGTCAACGGGAGATAAACACACATGTCGTTGCTACAGCTGCTAACATCTTATGCCTTCTGCGGCTTCAAAACAATGTGTAAGAAGTCACTGTAGCACAAACTATGAACAAAAAGCAGTTTACAAATCGTAATAAAAGGAATTTAGGCTATTTGTGCCTCAAAAGGTCCCTTGTTTAGTACACTAACGTTACGCAATAAGCTAGCGTTTGCGGCTAACGTTACCTATTAGCGTTAGCATTAGCTGTCAAAGCCATAGCGAGAATTTGAAAAACGCTTAACTGTCACAGATTTCCACATGTCATTGAGGCTCACCTGTAGGATAACGGAGCGGATCAAGGCGTTGACAGGCCCGGTGAAGGATTCAGTGACTCCAGCTCCCTGAAAACACCACAACACTATCCCCCCTTTGCTGAAGATGGTGAAGAAATCGAGCATCTTGCCACCACGTATCTAGATTTTTTTTTTTAAAATAAAAAAGAAGCAAACACAGAGGAGAAAAAAGGTGAAACTGAAGCCCTGCGTCAAAATTAAAGTTTCATAACACCTTTTAAAGCGCCGGCACCTGTTTTTAAAAGAACAGAATCTTACCAGATAATACTTGAATAGATAGTAAATCCCCCACCAGTGAGAAACAGTTTTAGACACGTCAGATGCAGAACCAGGAAGTGACGTTTTCTTCCGGCGTTTTTTTTTTTTTTTTTTTTTATGAATTTGCGCATGCGTTGTCTGCTAACACAGCCTGCGAACTTGACATCAGCACAACTCCTCCAACACACATGGGTCCTTAACATAATAGATGTATTTTTAAGTGTATTTTATTGTACTTAAGCACACATTTGTAGTATTTTATCTCCATTTTTTCACATCACCTGTTACCATGGTGACACATCCTTCGCCATGAAATTAGATGCTATTTTTCAGGGATGGTTCTACAGTCACGAAACTTGACACACATGTCTGGAGCATAGAGGTCTGGAGTGACACCAGTTAAAATCCTATGCACTTAATTTGAATGGGCGTGGAAATACAGCACCCCCTTGAAATTTTCATAATTGAAGCCCCGTCTTCCAGATTAACATAGAAATATGAAATTCACATGGCATATGTACTATGTCAAGTCACACAAAAAAGCCTTTGGAGCCATGTAGTAAATCCAACAGGGAGTCTGCCATTTTGGAAAACTGGTCAATTTCTGAGTTATTTTGACCATTTCGCATACCTTTTATTCTAATGATCTCCTCCTGCAGAATTCATCATAACAACTTCAAAATCAGTGTGTGTCATCTAGACTAGTGTATGATCAAAAGTTATCAAAAGATTTAGTTTACATTGAAGCTTTTGGCCGTGGCGTGGCATTGAGTTTTGATGTTGCGCCATTACAGAGGAAATTGCTATAACTTTAGTCTACATGGTCAGATCTGTCTGAGACTTCACAGGTTTGATAACAGTCCAAGCCTGATCATGTCTACATGCCGATATTCAGTCAGTGATGCAAACTGGCTCCATAGCGCCCCCTATGACATTTCAAGGCAGCAGCCCCAGAAGCAGGACACCCACTGGAAATTTACATTAAAGGCCCTCATCATTTCAGTTCATTGTTTGCCATAGATGTGCATACAGTATTTTCAAACAAATGTTTCCAGGGAGTTTGGAGCTCTTCCTCCCATGTGGCTTCAATGTAAATGGAAGTTGGTTATTTCGTGTAGACAGGACCATATTGTGGTCGAAAGCACGTGCCTCACCAACTTTTTGAGTGCCCGAGAAGAGAGCCATTCCACAAAATTCCACATGACTTCCTCTAATGTGAAAACGCTTTATCTAGAGTGATTTTATCATTTATCATTAGTTGGTCACTCTACCTCAGTGTCAACCTATGTTACATATACATTTTTGCCAGTATTACTTATTTTTACTGAAAAAACATTTTCAATTTTACTTGTATGGAGTATTTTTTTATAATCTGGTATCATCTTTATTTAGCCTAAGTAAAGGAAGTGAGTTACTTCTTCTTGGGTAGATGTGACCTTACTGTTTGTGGTTTTAAGAATGTGCTTCACCAACTTTTTAAATAGCCTAATGAGAAAGCAAGTCTATAAAATCCCATATATACTAATGACTTCCCTTAATGTGAAAATGCTTCAGTTACAGTGATTTTATTACATATCATTAAATGGTCACTCTACTGCAGATTGGAGATCAGAAAGTAGTATAACTGTAGCCTATGAAATGTTGTTTTTGTTGAAAATAATATATTGAACTTGTTCATATACCTACTTCTGACAAAGGGTTAACTGCTCAGTGAAGTATGAAATTTGAGAGACTTTGCATAATCACCATCATTTGGCTACACTCCACTTTCAGCAGCCAGCAACTTCCTCTTCTTTTTGGTGACATCGGTTGGACAAGTTTTCACTTCACTTCGTCTTTGTTACATTTATTTGCTGTCGGTGGACTATGTCAGATTGTTGCAACAGTGATTTTTTTAGCTACCATCTGATTCCTGCGCCATGTGTATACTGGGCCAGACAAATCTTTTTAAAACATGAGACCATCAAAATTTTATTGACTGGAATGATCTTGGAGAGGCGTTGAACAACAATGCATGACAATGCCGTTAACAACATGCTTGGTGAGTTAAGGTTTCAGTCATTCAATTTGTAAAGTGAAACTTGTCTTTGATTTCTTCTTTTTTGGCTCCTTTGATTTTTGCATCACTGCATTATTTCCTCCATCTGTTTGTCTTGAATTGTGACGAGATTACAATTCTGTGGAATAGAAGAAAATTGTTTCAAATACACATTTTTAATGGCACTCTACAGTACATATTAATGTTAATGCTTTCACAGCCTTTATGGCTCATTGCTTTAATAATTCACAAGTATTTTAATATGTATAATCAAGTCCGAAATATATACAGGTTGTCTTCTTTCTGTTTCAGACTGGTTCCAAAAACTCCTGAAATCAAGAGGATCATCATCAACATGTGAACAAGAAGCCAAAGTGACAAAAAACTCATTGACTCCCGATAGCAGTTTATCATCTTCATTTACATCATCATCCTGTTTTTCATCATCATCACCAAGGACAACCCCCTCCAAACCACCACAGCTACAGTCTGCTCTGAGCTCACCACTGCGTTGGAGTCTAAAATATGATGTGTTAGTGTGCCACAGCTTAGAGCCCAGTGACACTGAACAGGCTATACGCCTGGTCTCTTTCCTGGAGGCCTTGCCCCACAGTCTTCGGTGCTTTCTTTTGCACAGGGATATCTGTCCAGGAGGTGCATTTTCCACAGAATTATGTGAGGCTGTACAGAACAGCCACTTGAGGGTTCTGCTTATCACTCCTAACTTCCTGCAGGATGATTGGTGCACATATGTGATGCAACAGGCTCTGGCAGAAGGGCCGATGTCCAATCGCATGCTTCCGCTGGTTCACAACCTGCCATACTCTCAGTACCCTCGGGAGCTGAAGTTTTATTTCTACATCGACCTGAGCAAGAATCCTGACCGAGGTTATACTCTTCTCAACAAAACTGTGCTCAAGTGTGAGTAATGGAAAAAAAAAGTTCTTTTGGCTCATATTAAACATAATTTGAGCCTGGTCCTAGGCCCAAATTTGAAATGAAATCTGTTGAGATCTTTTTTCAGTCATGGTCTTAACTTAACCCATGATAATATAAGTAGCCAACTGTTTTTTTTTCCCTCTCCTGACAAATGTCGAATTAGCATTTTGGTTACTTTGGCTCTGCAAAAAAGGAGGCAATCTGCAAATGATTTAAACATTTTTGGAGGAGAATTGATCTTTAATAATATCCACTTGTTTTCTTCTCCAGACCTGCAAGACATGGTTAAAAAAGAGAAGCCACTTGATTGCAACATGGACAGCTCTAGCAGTGGATTAAGTGGGGAGGGCAGCTCACAAGAAGACCAGCTAAAATCAAAATATGATCCCGCTAAGACTTCAGTTGCATTGGAAGTGAAAGAAGACAGATGAAAGCTTCAAGGACGTTTGCTGTCATCATGGCAACAGTAATTAAAGAATGAGATGAATGGTATGAGGCTCTGAATGGAAAAACAATGCTGCTATTGACGGACTTCAACTTTACCCAACCTTTCATCATAATGTGTCAGTAAAATGAAGCTCCAGTTTTTTACTCAAGACTTTTCTTTGTGATTAATCAAAATTGTGTGTGGATGTATCACAGGAAACTGCTAATTCTACTCATTTCCTGTAACATATTTAGAGTTAAGTTACATTCAATTCAATTCAATTTTATTTATATAGCGCCAAATCACAACACAAAGTCATCTCAGGGCACTTTTACATGGAGCAGGTCTAGACCATGCTCTTTAATTTACAGAGGGAGAAAGACTCAACAATCCCCCTCATGAGCAAGCACTGTACGCTACAAGAAGTGCAGTGTACTTCTTTAGATACATATCGTGATCATTTGTCTTCACAGTCTCATCTTGCATCCCGTTCAGGTCAATTGCACCCCATCATTTAAGATCACAATAATAGGGACTATAGTACCATAAATGCATGTGATCTTCCATTTAACACAGTAAAAAAACAACAGTGCTGTGTTAGGATGGCGTTATGATACAGATAATTTTACCACTAGGTGGAGTACTTTCCTATAGTATTCAGTAGAGAATGGTAGTGAGGGGATGTCAGAGTTGATCTATCTAGTACTCTATCTCTACAGCTATCATGTGTATGTGT
This sequence comes from Euthynnus affinis, assembly GCA_029490765.1. Classification (NCBI taxonomy): domain Eukaryota; kingdom Metazoa; phylum Chordata; class Actinopteri; order Scombriformes; family Scombridae; genus Euthynnus; species Euthynnus affinis. Next base: position 24,430,877 of record CM055845.1, on the reverse strand, counting down.
CTGTCTGTCATAGGCTACTTCTGGGGACAAATTTAAGACCAGTTGCTTGGGTATGACTTGTCCAATTGGGGACAAAAGCTGTGTCTTCAATGGGGGAAAGGCTGATTTTTGGGTCAGTGGTTAAGGTTAGGTTAAGGTTAGGAGTAAGGGTTAGGTTTGGTCAAGCAGTGGTTATGGTTAGGGTTAAGGTCTTGCCCTCCAGAAATAAATTTAATTCTATGTAATGTTCCCAAAAGTTATCTAGGACAGCGTGTATGTGTGTGGTTTTATGTGAGTTTGTGGAAGAGTGAGATAAGAAGAAAAAGACACACCCATTATAACAGCTGACTATGATATGTTTTTTCTGCTGAGATGAGCTTTAAGTAATAAGAGAAGCAGTGTAATTTCTGTTGAGTGACCAACTTTATACTCCATGCTACTTTTTATGAACAATCTCTTAAACACAGCAGGAGGTCAGACTTATAGCTATGATCCGCTGGCATATTCTAAGGCAGAATATTTCTGACTGAGTGGTTTTAGCTCAGCTATTCGGAAGAGTCTGAACATGTCGAAGATTTGGAAGGAACACCCTTTCTCCTCCATCCAAAGAAAAACTTTCAACTCCATGTTATGTGTGATCAAGTTATTTTGGAACTGTAATAGGTTACAGATTACTAGTTACCCTGTTAAAATTGTAATAAGTAATTTAAATTACTTCATCATAGTAATGTAACATGTTTTATTACTTTTCTGACAAATATTTTAATGTGGGAAATAAAGCTGATTTGAGCACATACTGATAAATGAATAGAGCCTGTGTAAAAGGAGAGAGTAGTGTGGGTGGGCAGAGAAAATCAGGTGGGCCTAGCCTGTCCAAGACCAATTATACTTTATAGGTTCTGAAATATGTTAACCAAAAAGGCCATTACAATAATACTTGCCTTAATGCACCACAGTTTAATACAAGCCTTATACATCATCAGAGATAATGTTACTTTAAAAGCAGCTAGCTAGCAGACAGTAGGCATAGTAGTGAAAGAGGAGGGGCTGCTTGCAATCATTTGCGAAGTGCACTGCCACTCCACTGACCAATCAACATCATATCGTGCACTCAAATTTGTCCCAAACATGGATGTATTCATGGTCCCAAAAGTTTTCCTGAGTACTGACCTGTGTTGTCCAGCAATATGCCATAAGAAAGCGTTCCTGTGTGGTGAAAAATGCAAAACAACAGAATGAATATAAGCTTTTTGCCAAAAAGAATATTTGGATGTAACCCCTTTGTAAAAACCAACATTTTAATTAGTAACTGCGGTTTAATTGCATATTTTTTTCTCAGTAACTGTAATGGATTACAATTACATTCATTTTGTAATTGTATTATGTAACACTGCTACATATAACTGGTTACTCCCCAACAGTGTATAAAATTAACTGCTCTTGGCTGCACCTTGCCCTGTTAACCCAAGATACTGGCAGCGATTCATTTCAGATGATTGGCAATCAACTGGATCATAACATTTGCAATTGTACTCTTATCTTACTATCTTGACTGTATCCCCATCCCCCAAACAACAGACATTTAGCGCCATAATAAAAGAGTAAAAGATCCATGATAATCACCTCTTTTGTGGCAAGCCAACATTGTAACATAAAAATTGGGACTAATCTCTGAAAGGCACAGATGTTCTATGAGGCTTTTGTTGTTACCATAACAAATCATCCTTCAGATGACACACTCATACACACTCACATACTCACTCACACACACGCACACACACCCACACACACATACATAATGTGAGAGAGGCAATTTCACATGTAACATATACATAACACACATGTGTGTATATGTATATGTATATGTGTATATATATATATATATGTATGTATGTATGTATATATGTATATGTATATGTATATGTGTGTGTGTGTGTGTGTGTGTGTGTGTGTGTGTGTGTGTGTGTGTGTGTGTGCGTGTATATATATATATATATATATTTCAATGCCTTTTCAGAACTCATATTTGAACTGCTGAGAGTTGACTCAACTCATAATATTAAAATTCTAAAGAAGATAAAACTTCCAGAGATCTTTCTTTTGTGAAGTTTCAAGAACACAAACATGATTGTTGTACTGTGTGTCTTTAATAAATGTTAAAAATAAGTAATGGTTATTATTTTCACAATCAACAATGAAAACAATGCAAACCATGATGAAGGATAATATTGAATTCAGTCCCAACCCTGTACACTATAATGACAATGTCACTGAGTGCAACGTTGCATCTGTACTTTGCACTGAATCAACAGAGGCACAACAGTGGCCAAAGCTGCAAGTTGATAGTTCCAAATTCCTGTTTAATGAACGAGCATTTCTAAATCAACTGAACAAAGACAAGATGTTGACACAATGTGTAATATTTCGTCAAGGCAACTTTTGGCGGTGTGACAAGAGCCATTGTAAAAAATTTAAGGCAGCCATTTCACTCATAATTGGAAGTTGTTGTTGAAACAAGTTACATTTTACAATGTGCAATTTATTTAAATTTTTTTGATTCAGATGAAATAGGACAAGATTCAGTGTACAGTAGAGTTCATTTTGAAACTGTCAAACAGCAAACACCAAAAACATTTAGCCTACTCACTGCAGCCAGAACTGCATTTGCAACATCACTGCATCTGAACAGTGATGCTTTCACTTCCTTTTGCGACGGAATGTCTTAAAAAGGGTACTACAAAACGACATAGTGACTACAAATGGGGATGAGAATGGAAGTAAACCAGCTAGCTAAATTGGCTTACTCATGCTTTTGATACATTTGTCTTACTTGGCGTATTACATTTACTATCTATCCAAGAAACATGCAATATAACAACAGAAAAGTCTAGTCCTGTGTATTTTGAATAGCTTTAAGCTAGCTAAATGTGGTGCATTTGCAATTTCTTCTGGTTAATTTTAAGTTAAAGGGTTAAAAAAAAAAAAGATTCTGGCTTTCAGTAAATTCTTGAAAGTGGTCAGCCATCTAGACCAAACATTTTCGTTCCAAACTTATGCCAATGTCAATCTAAAATCAATTTGGATACATTTCAACCTGGAGGCAGTTTGCTGATGTTTTAAACCAATAAAAACTAGACTAAACTGTTCACAAAGTTTTTGTTAACTAATCTATTGATGACTGACTGAAACTAGATTAAAATGGAGAGTGTTTAAATATGATTAAAACTTTTAATCTCAGGACTAAGACTAAGACTAAATCAAAAAATAACCCACATGGAAGTACTGGAAAGCCCCTGAATGGGTGTGCAAGCTATGTGTCAGCACCACTAAACTTTCAGTGTTAAGCAACAAGTGAAAGAGAGGAGAAAGTGCAAACTGTATGATGGCAAGAGGGTGTACATTGGACCACCAACAGTATGGAAAAGCACTCTGCTGTAAGTCAGCATGGTGGTCTCTACTGGGTGCGGCAGTACTGACCTGGACGTTTCTATCTGTGGTGAGTAAATTCAGCTTGCAGTGAAGCACCAGCTGAGTTAATTAAAGGAAAGCAGGAGATCCAAACATTTTATTGGGCTTCTAGTGAAATTTAGGCCATACTTTGAAATGAGACGTGAGGGCTGCTAGAAAAACTGAGCACAAAAATGTAAACCTACATGCCTCCAGCATGAACATGTACAGCAACACTATTTGTTAGATGCAGTCGGATACATTTTTCACCATCTACTTTTCCTGAAAACAAATATGCTTTACAAATTAAATGTTAAATGTGTTTGATTGTAGTTTTGCTTTAGTGTGGTTTATATTTTACATACATACATATGCTTTTTATGCTGCCTTTCTATGAAACCACCTTTCTCTTGTGGGACAATAAAGATTTGATCTTCTTTTGATCACAACTATGTATCAGTCATATACACAAAAAAGTTGCAAACCAGTTTCCTCACTGAAGATTCAAGAGCTCAAAATAGGATTACATTTTGTCTGTTGCACGGAAAGAGACATTGTTCTCTACTATTTTCTGCATTTGGTGCAGAAAGAATGTACAGTACCCAATGTATGCTGATTCATACATGAACTATGGACACCACAATTTGATAATGAAACACTGCAGTGGAATTAGAAGGCTTGTAAAGGATTGATGCACTTTTAGATTATTTACAGAATCCTGACATTGTCCTTGGTCCTGAGCCAGCAAACATTTATCTAACATGTAATCTTTGGGTTGTGCAAAACAATCCTGTTGCCAGCAGATACATTAGAGGAGATCTTTATATGGCGGTTATTCACAATCTAATAAAAGACTTAGGATAAAAATAAAGCATGATCAGTTCTCATTTTATCCAACTTTCTTTTCCTTACAAAAATCTAAAAAGAAATCTTTTTTCCAAACTACATTATACATAGACCAAATGTTGCTATGGTGGTGGTTATTATATTGTATTTCCCCTGTAAATCTAGCCTCTAACTATGCAGCATAGATAAGCAGAAGCTGATCTTGTCCCTGACTTTCACTCTTGTTATCTACTTTACAAAGATTTATAAAACCACAGCCAACAGCAACAGGACTCCCCAGATGTTTTTTCCCTGTGGGAGAAAAAAGGCAGTCATATTGAGAAAGGACAGGAGAAATGATCATAATTAGCTGAAGATCGCTGACATGGGAAAGTTCATTAACTTGTGTGTGCTTCACCACCAACACCAACACAGTATGCTTCATATTTGCAGCCATGGTGTTTTAATGTGTCAGGATCTGCCATTCATGACTTTGACACTCACATCGCTTCCTTGTGGAGGCCTTGGGAAAGTCCCTCCTCAAAAAGTTACAACCGCAATGCTTTCATTAAGCTAAAGCCACAACTGAACCAGTTCTGGATACAGGCTACCATAGGCACCTGGTTATGCGTTAAAATGAGGGAGCAAATTTGGAGTGGTACATAGTGGGATTAAGTCAAGAAACAGTCACCTATACTAGTTTACATTAGTTAGATGGAGGGTGCTATGAAAACCAGGAAAGATATAATTGGGTGGATCAGGACAGGAAATGATTACAACACATAACCATATAATTTTGTGTCTTTAGGTTAGGCTAACCCCTTGTTGCTAACTTTGGAGCTAACTAAGTGAAGTGAGCTAACTCACTTCACTTTTCCAGCACTTGGATAAACAACAGACGTGACTTTTTAGCATTTAACTGACACATTGTAGTCTGTACTGTACATTTACTGCCAGACTGACAACTTCCCGTTAACCTTTTCCCTCTCTCTCTCTATTTTCCCCTCCTGTCTTCTCTTGTCTCTCAGGCATCTCTTGCTGGACCAGTACTCATCCTGGAACCGCTCTGCCTCCCTGGATGTCGGTGCCATTTCCTGAGGTTTTGGATCTGGTTCCCCATCCTGCAGGAGTTCAGCCTCATCTCATGTCCCTCTCTCTGAATGATGTCTTTATCCTTCTCTGTGAATAATATATTTTCTTGTCTCTTCTATCATGTATGTGAATGATGAGTGAGCCTTCCCTGTGTGCATGTGTAGTTTGTCCTCCTGCCAGGTCTCCATGTTGATGGAGGTCACGTGGCTCATGTACTACTCTACTCTGGTGGCACCTGGAAGCTGCTTGACATCCTCTTCATCAGATTCTTTATATATGTTATAAACCCATTATAGTTTTGTTATCCTGTACAATGCCGTGTTCTGTAATTTGTGTTCTACTCTGTGCACACAACATCTGTTGCATGTCTGTCCATCGTGGGAGAGGGATCCCTCTTCTGTTGCTCTTCCTGAGGTTTCTCCAAAGTGTTTTTATTCAAATTGAGGGTCTAAAGACAGGGGATGTTGTATTGCCAGTTAGGGTGAGCCAAAGCTTGCCTTGGACCAGCCAATAGTTATGCTGCTATAGGCCTAGACTGGAAGGGGAAATCCCTGCTCCTCTCTCCTCCTCTCCCTCTCCATCTATACGCATTCACGCCCCATTAATGCATGTTACTAATTTGGCATCTTCCCCAGAGTTTTGTATTTTCTCATCTCACAGGTGACTTTCAGTTGGGACTGGCTGCTTGACGCCCACTGCTACTACTGTTATTATTAATCATATTTGCCCACTGCTACCACTATTGCTATTAGTCATATTCTTTATTGTTGTTGCTGTGCTTCTCTGTGTCTCTCCCTCCCTTCTCCCTCTCCCACTTAAGTACAATTTTGAGGTACATGTACTTTTTCTTGAATATTTCTATTTGATGCTACTTTATACTTCCACTCCACCACATTTCAGAAGGAAATATTGTACTTTCCACTCCACTATATTTATTTGACAGCTACAGTTAGTTTTCAGATGAAGATTTGACACAATAGATAATATAACAAGCTTTTAAAATACAACACATTGTTAAATATGAAACCAGTGGTTTCCAATATTTTTGGGTTTTGACATCTTATGAAAAGCAGTGTGTAGTCGGGGTCAGATGTCTATGAGTTGTTAACAGCTCCACCAAATAATGATTTTTCCGTCTAAACTTCTCACATCCAATATTTCACCATAAATCAAAGATTAGAGAAAATCCCAACAACTGACAAAAAATCTGAGTATCAGACCTTTCTTTTTTCTTCTTTCCTCTCCCATTAGTCATCTTATGACTCCTCTGATTTATCTGGTGACCCTTTGGAGGGGCCAGGTCCCTAGTTTGGGAACCACTGGACTAAACTAACTAACTGTTTATAAAGTAGTTGAAACTAGCTCCACCTCCAGCAGCTACAACAGTCACATGCTGCTCTAACGCTGATGCTTCAGTATTAATAATCAAAGGATGTCATATATAAAAATATATCAGTCGGAGAGACGAAACCACTTTTAGTTTTAGATTTTAAAGACATTTTGCTGATAATACTTATGTACTTTTACTTAAGTAGGATTTTTCATGCAGGATTTTTACGTGTAATGAAGTATTTTTACATTGCTGTATTGTTGTTACTGTACTATACTTTTACTTCAGTAAAGGATCTGAATACTTCCTCCATCACTGGACGTGCTCTATGTGAAAAGTGCCCTGAAATAACTTTTGTTGTGATTTGGTGCTATACAAATAAAATTGACTTGAAAAAATGTCTTGATCCTGGGGCTACATAAATAAAATTAACTTGACTTGAATTGATTTTAAAAACCCTTCATTTGAGAGTTATTTCATACACATGGCAATGGAAATTGAAAGTAATCGTATCCCTGAGTTTCAACCTGTTATCTATTTTACATTCAGTTACATCACATCCAACATTCTCCAGATGTTGTTCCCTGTGGGAGTAAAGTCTCGATTGAAGGCGTAGGGGAAAAAGTCATACCTGGATCAGACTGAAAATGTCGACTGCCTATGAACCACAGCAGAAACCCCAGCACCATCAAGTTTCGGCTTGTACATTTTTCTGCAGCCATTGTATTTAGATCTGTCCTCCAGCGGCCAGCCAGTGCGCTTAGCCACATGCGCATGCGTCCCGGCATAGAGAGAAAAGGGAACGCGCTGTAACAGAGAGAAAGAGATCCGCTATATCACTCCGGAGGACTTCATACTAGTCAGACCAACAGTAAACTACCAAATGGTTTCCTTGTGTGTTTTTTGTTTCCACTATATTGCTTATAGACATGAGCTTTGAGACTCCAGTGTCATCCCTGCTTCTATCCGGGCGTGTGCGCTGCTGGCTGATGCACACTTCTCTTTTTCCCACGAGTGAGTATCATTAAAAGCAACGTGAACTTGGTATCAACATCATTGTACGTGCGACACAACAGGCTCCCCTGCGCGGATTAAACCTCATCTGTCGGGGCAGCACTGCTGGTAAGTAGGTATGACTGTTACAACCATTTGCGGGCTATCAGTTCAGCCTGTATGTGTGTTACTTTAGGAGTTTTGTACATGCTTGTGGGGAGGGATAAAGCTGCCCTGCTCTGTTGTAACTGGCCTCATTGGATCACTAGATGTCAAATTTAATTTAGCTGGTGCGACTCTTGTTTTCTAAATAGGAGTCAGTGTGATCACTTTTAATTTATCCTTTGGCTGGATGGTTAATGTAGGTTAGGAAGGAGACTGTATATGTTTATGAATGTATTAAACCACAGACAGTGTTCTGTTCCCAGTGATCAGTGGCATTTAATCTGATTTTAAGTGCTGCTTCATTTACAGTCTGCCAGTAAACTTTGGTTAAAATGTAATTTTTCAGCAACTCCAACAATCAGGAAACAATATTGTGAATGGTTATTGCCATCTATATAACATAGTAAGCAGGCTGCAACAATCATCTGCAGATTGTTTTTTCTTGAATAATTGCTTGGTCTATGAAATATCAGAAAACAGTGAAAAATGACTGTTATAATTTTTCAGATTCAAAGGTGACTCCTTCACATTTCTTGTTTTGTCTGACCATCAGTCCAAAACCTAAAGATATTCAGTTTATTATCATGTACAACAAAGAAAAGCATGAAATTGTCACATTTAAGAAGCTGAAACCAGCAATTTTGCTTAAAAAATGACTAGTGACTAATGAATAGTTGCAGACTTTTTGACAATTGACAATTCGGTTAATCCTTGCTGCTCTACACAGTAACATCATGTCATCAAGAATTTCAAATTGTTTTTGATGCATCAGTCTTCTGTGTTGCTTCCTGCTGAAAACTCACCTGTTTTTTTTGTTTTTAGCCTTGCACACATTTCTTTTTAACCTCAGATGTGGCATGTAATGGGGCTATGTAATATTAAGGATCTGGATCTTGGAGCAAACTGGCTGAAAGACCATGTTTTGCTCTCTTCAGTAGTAACTCTGCTTGTCCTTGAATCAGTCAGTCAGCTACAGTCTGGCTGAAAACATGATAGCTATATTGAACACACATCTGCCCTCAAAACATAAATTTCAGGACAGCTCTTGTATACAAAGAACCACATGTTCTTTAGTTTACCAGTGTCTAAAATAATATATGAGAACAACTTATAGTGGGTATTATGAAAAAAGTTCCCTCCCCCGTTTATATTTCGCAACTTTACGTAAGTTATGTAACAGTCCCATCCTTTACAAGTTCTTAACCTGAAGAAGGGTGCAAACTGGATAAATTGGAAAAGTCATATCACAGTTGCAATTCATCCTGATGACTTCACTCTTCATCCTTTCATTGACATTTTATGTAGATCCTTGTTCCTTTCTGGCCCTGAGCCACTGACGTTGACAGCTGGATCCCGACATTGCATGTCACAATCTGCCAAATTTGAATAGTGCAAAGCAAATATTGCCTAACTTCTGTGGAAAATTTGGGAAATTGGCCAGGTGTAAGTCTGTCATCACAGCATAAGGCAGGCATATTCTCCTAGCATCCATGTAGAAACAGTTATTGGACTGGCCAAAAAGAGAGCCTGGCTCTTGAATGTAGTGCATTTGTTTGAAAAGGTGGGCTTATTTTGCAGTCATACGTGGGGATCAGTGAGTATTAAATGGATTTTATATCTCGTTTCTTGTTAGTGTGGGTATGAGCACATTTTCGTTTTTTTGGTACAACTCTTGATTGCTAATGTCTTTCATGATGATGTGATCTTTGATGTCATGTATCTGATTTTTATTATTATTTTTTTTTAATTGAATTTGTTCCTTCTACATTAGCTTCTGTATTTTCAGGCTGTGAATCGCAGCCACTGTAGCAGCGGCAACATAAGAGAGATTTTTTCTCCACGGATGTTGCATTTAATAGAGCTTAGAGATATTTAGCACATGGCAACTTGTAGCAAACCAGCTGAAAGACCACAATATGACCTCTGCAGTAATGACTCACTCCTCTTTTGAGTCAATAAGTTAGTAAGAATCTGGCTTGAAAAATATGATAGATGTGTTGAGCACTCCTCTGCCCTCAAAACATAGCTGAAGTTTCAGGGAAATTTAACCATACTCTAATGCATTTCATTCTTCAGCGAAGGCCCACAGGCTTCCATGGGTCCTTGAGGGGGTTTTCATAGATTTATCAAATTAAAAAAAACATCTTATTGTTATTGAAAGAATATCTGCAAAGCTGGATTATCAGCCTCTGAAGTTCTGGGACCCCAGGCCACAGTGTGATTTGCGTAATTTGATTAATTGCTGATTAATATAAACACTCAGTTATAATCTTGTGCCGGTCCTGCATTATTCTTGTAGATTTTTTTTCTCTATTTCAATTTACAGTACCATTTTATCACGTGACATTTACTTGAAGCTCCCCACGATATGTGCACTACAAAGAGATGTGCTGGCTATGTGGGGTGTCGAATATGTCAAAGAATGACCAGTCAAACCAAATTTTCTTTCCCTCCACTTATATTTTCTGTCTCAGGGTCAGAAAATGAACCAAACAAGACTCAATAGTGGTTCCTAAAATGAAATGGAAATGGTAATGGAATGAGCGAATAGTCATATTGATCTTTTACTGCCCTGTACTTAGGTTACACCTATGTGATCGTCCACCACCCCAAGATAAACACTAAAAAACAAATTAAACTCTTGTTGTTCCTGCCTTATGAAATAACTTTGCAGGGGAAATTGCAAGAACTCACATTCCATATTTTAACCTGTATAATATCTCTGGTGACATTGCTTCAATTTCCTGATACTTTTAAACTTAGGGAAATTATTTTCTTTTTCATATATTTACAACAGAGTCCAATGTACAGTCAACTGAACTTTTACTGTAGCTTATCTCTGTCCTGAGATCATTTCTTCCTTTTTATGAAGTAACACAAAGATATTCATTGCAAATCATGAATAGTCTATAGGTATAGACAGTGTGCAGCAGATTGCAGATGAGAATGAACAAAAAGCCCAAAGAAATGTAACCTTGTTTCAATATGTTAGTGTGGGAACAATCTGTGATGACTAACTGGAAATGGTCAGCTGCTGCCAAAGTACAACTGAGCAAACACTCCATGAACCTAATTAAGACCATCTTGATTTCCAAAGAAGTGAGTTGAACAGATATACTGAGTCATCAAAGAGGGGTTGTGCCTGCACACTTCCAGGCAGCTTTATATTTATACCACTACGTAGCAAAGATTTCAGGTCGTACTCTGATTGTAATACCAAATTGTTATCACGCTAATTTTCATTTTAGATGTCATTGATTTCATTTCTCCAATGTTGTTTCCAGCATAGTTGGCGAAGTCTCAAAACATGAAGCATGACTCACAGTTCCTTTAATTTTATCAAGTACAATGCCCTGTTGACTTCTTTAAGGAGGCCTCATAAGAAAAAATAGTCATATACTAAGAAAGCTTGGGCAATTTAAATTGATCTAGTGAGTAAGTAAAATATGTTTTTGTATGGATTTGGTGGAGTTTCTGTTGTGAAATACTGACTAAGTGTTTCCCTATGTTCCAAGGCAAACATATTTAATCATGTTGAGCAATAGGACAAGTAGAGGAGAGTCCTGATAGATTTTTCTGTATACAATCCTAAAGTAGTTGACTTGTGTATGTAGAGCAAAACATCAAAGTTGCTAGACAAACAAATTACACATTTGCTTTAAATTTAAAACTCTTTTCCTGAAAAACATTTCCTCTTGAAATGTTCAAAATTTGAAGACAATTACCGAATGGAAAGGGGATGCTAAAAACACAAGTAATAACGCAGTTATAGATAAGCAGAACTGATGCAGCTCCAACATACCACAGATGAGTGTGGTAATGAGCGTTTATCTGTCTTGGCGTGTTAGTTCATGCATGTACAGTGCCAGTCAAAAGTTTCATTCAAGTGAATGGGAAGGTGTGTCCAAACTTTTGACTGGTACTGTATGTTTAAAAATGAGAAAGAAGAGACAGAAAATAATAAAAATAAAATAATAATAATAAGTAGGGGAACCTGGGGATGTGGCAATCGACAAAGAGGACCAGGAACTGAAGGAAAGCCACACCCTGGACTAAAATTTCTTTCAACATGATTGCCATGGAACCTGTGCGGGGGAATCAGCATGTCTCATCTACTGTACATTCGCTGCCTGAAGGTGCCTGTTCACATACACAGATGCTTTTAGGAGGCAAAAAAGGTTTGACTAGAGCCTGCAATTTTCTTCATAAAAGGGGTCAAAATGTTACAAATGGGCACCAGATTTAGCTCCTCTGACTGGATTAAATTCTGGGATTATGTGTTTTAGAGGTGATTTTCTATTGTGAGCAGGATGCACACGTGATTTTCTTTAGCCAGTGTGTTTGTTGTGGAGGGAAATCAGCTGGTGGATGGATAGGAGTTTAAAGGAGAAGGTCATCTCGTGACATCATTTAACATCGGTATTGACTGCATTGCAAGGTCAGCTGTTCAGAATCAGACCAATAAGTCTCTCGAAAAATCCGTCACGCCTTGTATTGTGACTTATTGTTCTATTGTTAGTTACGTCCAATCTCCTATTTTGTGGTAGTTGCCTGACTCATCATTAATCACCACAGTATGTGACTAAACTCATAAAGTGGTCTGTCTGCATTTCCTGTTAGCAATGCTTTGAGAACATCTGTGGTGGAGTGCACTTCTGTCAGAATCTTACTCTGCTGCTGCTCTGTCGGTCCTTCAGATCTTGAGCACTTTTGCCAGTGTCAGTCTGCCTCACGCCATTGCACACAGCCCGCCATTGTGCTGCTCTGCTCTTATGTTGCCTGTGGTGCCTGTGAGGAGGTCCTGTGCCTTCTGTGCCTCCTGTGAATTATGCTCCTGTTAGCTACAGTACATCCAGCTGTTATAACAATCATGTTCAAAATTCATGGCAAACATTTGAACATATTTTTTTTTTTATTATTGCGATATATTAATAAATGGCAACATCCAAGACCTTATCCGATGATAACATTTCTGTATTTTGAACCTGAAACATAATGCATCTGTAATAACGCTGCAGCCATCCACTTCAGTTATGAAAGAATTTTGCTTAGATTTTGCATTTAAGGGGTTACTTTCCCCTCAGAGCTGCAGCTTTATTTGCTTTATCAAATATTCCACAAATATCCTAACTGGCATGTATGATTATTTTCTGCTTTTACTACAGGGACAAGGCCAGATTCATTACATCGTGGAACCTTGGATATACTGTAGTCACTGGAAATGAAAGAGGGAAAAGGTAAGATCTTCTGTTGTAATATTTTTTTTTTTGGTGACATGAAAGTGTAGCAGTGAAGCTCATTTACAATTTTTTCAATATTTATGAATGTGTTTATTAGAGGTGCGTCACAAGAATCTGTGATAATTGTCATTACTAATTGTTAGGGCTGGGTACCAAAATTCGGCACCAACCAAATTGCTTTGATACTATCAAGTATCATAAAAAATTCTTGTCATTTGGTACCTAACAACAGGCTATGTTAGCTGTGGACTCTTGTGTTGTGATGGGCCCACAGAGACTGCTTGGCTATGTTGATTGTCTGTTATATTGATGTCACATGATACACAGTATCATTATCTTTGATATTTTGATACAGCTTGGTCTTGCCTTACTGACAGGTTAGATGCTGATGTTGCCTCCACTTCCTATATTTTGAGCTATTTACCTGGCTAGCATTAACAGACTATACTATATACTATATATACTACACAAAGCAACTGTCATAAAGCAAAATGATATGACCATGTGTCCTAATGTTAACTACCTGTACAGAGATACTCACAGAACTTCCTACCCTGGAAAAAAATTTTGAGCACCACTTTGGTGATGTAGATTCAAACCATTGCTTTTCACATGTTGAACTATTGCAAACATATCATTTACATACATGCAGCAGTCAAATAGACCAAAAAGTCTTGGATGTTGACATGTTTTACCATCTTATATATCCTAACAGAAAGTCAAACAACAAGTTTGATATATTAGTATTTCATTTTTTCAAGCAAACCTGCCAAAATTGGGGAAATATTTAACATTAATAACGTTATGTAATTTGCAAGCTAATTTGCTTGTTCACCAGGCATATATAAGTTTGCAAAATAACATTGCAAGTATATTGTCCACATGTCAAAGATTGTTAAATGTGACTTCTAATACTACTGTACTCATAATTATTATTGAGGCTAAGCCCATAACCATAATGAGAAGAGCAGATGATGGCAGGAGGAAAAAAAGCGAGTGCACATGCCGCAGAAATAACGTTACCTAGAAAGTTACCATGAGGTGTGTGTGTGTGTGTGTGTACTGTAGTCTATACCTTTGCCTACTCTTGGAAAATTTCAAGGAAAAGAGATTAGAACAGTATGTAAGGAGGGATGTGATTGCTTCTGCAGCTTCAAAAGCCGTGTTTATATTCAGCCTCTATTGTTATTAGGCCATCATACCATTAAGTACGGTAATAGCCTCCTATAATGAGAACAGTTGTGTGAACCAGCTCTAAAATATTTATTTCATCATAGCCCCAAAATTGTCTGTTTAGGCTGGTTTGGGTTTTACAACTGAATTGTCATCATCTTAGCTGAAAATCTTATTTTCAAAAATCAAATTGGCTTTAAGTTTGATTATTGTGGAGGTGTAAACAATAAAAGCTAAATAAATGCAGCAGTAGTGGTAGGTTAGTGTGTAGTCTAAGTGAAATTGTGTTCCGTAGTCACCTCCAGTGACCTGCATGTTTGATTGTTTTATGCTTTTACTACATGGACCAGCCAACATGCAAATTTGGTGAGGAGGATATATAAGACAGTAAAACATGTCAACATCCAAGACCTTATCTGATGATAAAATTTATGCATTTTGAACCTATGACATAATGCATCTGTAGTATTGCTGCATTGCTGCATCCTTTCACTTCAGAGTCCTTACAGTGCATTAATGGAGTTTGCATTTTAGGAGTTACTTTCCGCTCAGAGCTGTGGCTCTATTTGCTTTATCAAATATTCTGCAGCCATCCTCCAGTGACTGATTTTTATGCTTTTACTACATGGACAAAGTGTAAAACAGTGTAAAACATGTCAACATCCAACACCTTATCTGATGATATAATTTCATAATTTCCGTAACATTATTAATGTTTAAGTTGGTAGGTCTGGGTTAACCTAAGTTAACTCAATTCTCAATTTCAACTTTCCACATCCACCTCAGTCTGTTTACCTTTGCAAAGGAGTTAAAAGAATTGTCCTCACTTGAGGAACCAGCCAGCCAGAGTGAGGAGTGGCAACAAGAGGGATAATATCGATGTATATTGCTGTTGACATTGACATTGTGCATTTGTCAAAGAGGATCACCCCAGCTTCATATTTGGGTGAAGGCAGGGGAAATGAATCTGCCGCTATGATTGGTCGAACTCTTCTTCTTTGTTTTGCTTTTCGGCACGCTGCTACCTCTTGCTGTTAGACCTCAGACACTCACAGACCTTCCAACCTTGGACAAATTTTTTGAATACCACTTCAGTGATCTAGATCTGTCAGATGCAAATCATTACTGTTCATACAGTGAACTATTACTTTTGTGATTAAGTGATGAATAATGTAGTCTTTAACATGTGAGAAAAAACGTGAAACCATTTCCCAAAACCTGAAGTTATTTGTTTTGTCCAACAATGTAAAACAGAGAGAAGTAGCATATCTTTCCTGTACCCCGGGGAAACTGGGATAAGGAGAGGTTTTTGGCAAATAATTATCAGCATTGTTGATTGATTGACAAATGAATGAACATTACCTAGGCTTTGGTACTGCTGACATTCTTTTGTTACTTTATCATTTCCTAAACAATAACTTGAAATAAACACAGACCAGCCTCATATCCGGCTCAGGAGGAAAACAAACCTGCTGCATTACAAGTCCAAGGAGCTACACCCAAATTCAAGACACAACAGTAACATATCATGTTTTCTGTTATGAAATGACAATGTTTTTGTTTTACTGGGAGGATCTTGAGTGTCCACATATTGTAGAATAAAATCCACTGAATGTCCCTGTGGTGGTGTTAATCGATCATGTGGTTTCCGTTCCCTCGCTGTCTCCAAATTTGCGTGTGTGTGATTTACTAGTAGATTTACAGCAGTATTGCCTTGCTGTTGTTGCAATGTAGCATGTTCGCGTGCACACATCTTAAAATAGATATTCAGTTGTGCACTGCTATATATTTTCAGTGATGTGTCTCGGCTCTGAAGCAGTGTCAGGGATGTTCAATACCATTTGGATTTTAAAGGGCTCTGGCTTATGAGTGAGGAAGATTGTGGATAAGATGTGCATTGTGCATTAAATAGTCAGATGTGTGTTGCATTAAATGCTTTTTAATCTGATCTAAACCCTAATCTGAACTCAGCCTCTCCACAGCACAGTTGAAGCAAGCACGCAGTGTTGAAGCTAATGCGATGGTGTGGGATGTCCTTCAGTTCAGGGACCGAATGTCTATCAGTCTAGCATGATCCTCTTAAACTGATCTCCCTTCATCTGCTGCTCTTCTCTCACTGTCTTTCTTTCTCTTTCTTTTTTTTTATCTTGGTATACCTCTCTTTTATTTTCTTATCTGTTCAACTTCTTGTTGGGTTAGGTTGGGTTTGTATGTGTTTGCGTTACACAGTTGGACACATTATGTGTGTGCATGTGAGTGATACCCACTATCTCAGTGAACCAGTCTGTCCCTCCTCTCAGAAGTGGAGGATGCTATTTACACAAAGCTGTTAAAAAGGAGGTGCTAATAATTTCTTTCTTCAACTACTACCAGGATGATCTCATGCACTGTGTAGACATGAGAAGACCAAGGAGCACGTGAAGATGTCCCAGAAGGCAACTAAAAGTAAGCTCTTTTGCTGCAGGTGGCTGAGGACATCTGTGCATAAAAGAATTATAATTTTTTTATCAGATGTTGTTAAGGCTTTGCTCTGGTTTGTTGTGGGCATAGAGCGGATTATTTGCATCAGACTTTTTTCTAAGTTTGATGTTCTGTTTGATATGCTGACTGTATTATTTCACATGCAATAATTAGATGATTATGGCCCAGAATGCATTTTGTCACAGATATCTACATACTACTACTACTACATCATAACAACTTTTTCAAATCTGCAGACATATCCATCCATATGCATACTTAAGTGTGCAACAAGAGTCTTATAATTTACTTCTAGTGACTTGTAATTTGATTTTAGGTTTTTTCCTTTGATAGAAAACTGGACACTTCCCCATGTACAGTAGAGAAAGATACTTTGAAGTGTTTCATTTACAACAGAAGAAGTGCAGTGGCAGTTTTATTAAAGGTTGCTACAGTTGGTTGGTACAGAACTTTGTGGTGTTACAGAGTGTTTGAAATATGGTTTATCACTGAATAACAATAATAATAGTCTTAAACCCCATTTGGATGGGATTAACATTACAGAGGGAGGTGTGCTACTTGATTTCTTAACTCATCATTTGCTTTAACCTTTGCAAACTAACAGAATATGGTCTGTAATAGACATGTTGGTATTAGTAGCAGTACCTAGTAGTTCCAAACTTCAACCTCCGTAAAAATGCAACTTTTCATATTTCTGTTTTTGTACAGATTAAACAAACATAATTAATGAGAATTAGAGGTGCAGGTAGATGGATTTTTGTTAAGACAGAGCCCTGTTTCCAATTGTTTTCTATTCTAAGCTAACCTACTGCTGGCTTTAACTTGATATGTAAAGGGACACATTATGCTCGTTTCCAGGTCTATATTTTTAACCTGGGGCTCTACTGGAATACCTTTGCATAATTTACAGTTCAAAAAACCAGCTGCTGTCTCTTTATTGCCCCCCTGCCGAGGAGTTGAGTCTGGTCTGATTGGCCAGCTTCTGGAAGCTTTGTCTCTGCAGACTTCCACTGGCTCTGGGGGCTACATAAAAAAAGAGTACACTGTAGTAGGAGGATTTTACTTCTTTTTCTCGTTCTTTACTCCAAATGTCAACTTCTCAAATACATGTATGCATGTTCAAGCCTGAATCTGATCCAAAATACGAAGAGTGGACAACGTGAACAACCCTAGCTACAACCCTAGCAACAAAGGCTATGGAACAGACGGCCGTTTGTGGGCATGTGTGAACTATCTGATTTCAGTTTGATGGTGGTAACTTTACAAAAGAAGCACTCAGAGCAGGTTGAAGCCCTGGCATTTGGCTTTCAGGGAGCATTATTGCACACATTCATCTCAAGTTTTGGACCATTGACCATGTTTAACAGACATCCGACATCATAATGGTATAAATGTAACAGAAAATCACAAAAAAGCATATGTCCCCTTTAAAGGACAGCTGTGAGAAAAGAACATACCGCTGATGTTCAGTATTATACATGGTTTCCCCTTTTGTCTCAGGACAGAAAATTCATTACTGTGTCCAGTCTAGATAAGTGGAAAAAATAGCAAAGATGACTGAAACAGTTCTGAGGATAATTGAATTAAGATATGGGTACATTTCCTGGCTTTGGATAACTTAGACAACAGGGATTTTCCAAAACCCACTCACACAGTAATTTTTGGTTAAATCCAGCACACAGCACTCGTGATTACAGTGCATATGAACATTTTAATTAACTGTAACTCAGTCCTCTCTGTTTTTGCTGTGTGTTTTGGATATTATGTTTGTGGTATCATGTGTAATTGTTAATGACTGGTATTGAAAGAATTTCTACATTATATTAAATGGGATACAGAAAATTAAAATCACATCCCAAGAATTCATTGTAATTTGTGAGTTCTACTCACTTTCTGATTATAATGTGTGGAGCGCTTCTTCTGGTCTTGCTGAAAATCCATTATTAATTTCTGTTTCACTTTTCAGTGCCCACATTGGTATTGATACTATACCTGCTTTGAACTAGATGGCAACTGTAGCTGTATTTTATTCAAAATCTTTCATTTGTTAGTTTCATTGATTGAAAGTTATTTAAAAGGATTAGATTTTGTTTTTAAAATAACCATGAAAACTTAAAATTTTAAAGTGGATTTTAAAGTGTTAAGACTTTACAGCCAGAACAGTGTTGTACCTGAAATATGATGATCCCATTTTAAATTGTGTGTACTGTGTGTTTGCTTTTGTTTTTTTTATCTTCCCTGACTCCAGCATGGTGCTTTAGGCTTCTCCCAGTTCTCCTCTTCCTCATCTCCTTTGTCACATACTACTGTTGCTATGTCATACTTCAGAGGTAAATACACACACTAATACAACCATTTCTTTATTCCCTCCTCAGTCTCTGTCTTTCTTTCTCCATTGCTTTGGTATTGAGGTCACTAGATTACAAAAATGCCCATTTCTGGTAAAAAGTAAGCTCATGAGGTCTGTGAAGTGCTGAGTCACTAAAAGTTAAGGAGACAACCCACATTCTGATCATCCAGCGGTCTAAGCTGCTGGTCAATTTAGGCACTCACACATACCTACTTTTGCACTTTTTCTTTCTGAGTGCTCTGGACCCAGTTACTGGCACACTACGTTTTTATGAATTTAGCAGTAGTTTTCATGCCAGTTGTGGTGATTGTCAGTGCGTCTGTCTTTCAGCAACGGAGGCACCAGCAAGTCTCTGAACAGTAGCAAGTCGCTGTGTGGTGGCTGGCTTACTCAGAAGAAGTGGGAGAGCCTTAACTTTAAGTGAGTAATGGCATGTCTATGTTTTTTTTTTCTTTTTTTTTTTTTTTTACAAACTGAAGGGAGTGGATGGCCTATTAAGGGAGGCTGGCATGCCAAGATTTTTATTTGAACTAAAGGTGCCAGGTTCCAGGAACTGATTCATGAAGGGAAAAACATATTTGAGAAAGAACAGGATTTATTATTTAAAAAAAAAAAAAAAGATTTTCCATCTAAGTCATGATTACATTAAGTCTCAGTAATTTGTGTGGAATGTCTTGATGAAACAGTTGACAGAGCAAGAGATTAAAACCAGTATTTACTAGAAAGGAGCTCTTGATAAAGTTGCATTTTATGGAGGCAGACAATAGCTTGTTCTGTCCTCCTCAGGTTCTGCCTTGTTAAGTAATCATTGTTCCACAGCCCCGAGCCCCCCTCTCATTTATTTTCTCTTGCACTATTATCAGTTTATTCAGCTGTATATTTACTGTTGGTCTTTTCGTGTGTGTTGTTACAAAATAGTGATATGGCCTCCATCTGTGGTTTGTCCCAAACTCCTCCAAAGTCACTGTTTATTTCTTCAGCCCAGTAGAACCTTCCACAGCTGCCCTTTGACCTTTAAATAGTCCAGATTCATAATCCCTGTGTTTACCCCTGTAGAAGAACATGATTTGCAATACAGTGTGTTCCTGGTCGGCTGTTCTTGGATTTTCACATCAGTCATTGCAGTCGCAGGGAGGCCTTCCTAGCAATCATAGTGACATTTTCTCTAATTAGACCCCTCCCCAGAGATTTACTCTGATCACCCACATAGAGCTAGTTGGCACATGAGGGTAATAAATGTCTGAGAGACTCACTGTCAAAGACAGTAGGTCATAAACAGCTTGAGTCTGAAGCCAGCGAACACAGAAATGCAGTTGTTTCATGTATTACAACCTGCCACATTTGTCTCACTCCACAGGCTCTGTGAATGTTGTTGTTTTCTTTTCCTCTCAGCAGAGGCGCAGCAACAAAGGAGGATTTTAATGACGGAAATTGCTATTGAATGACATCATCTGAATGGCTGGTTTGCTTATAATGAGCTTGGTATACCTGCCTAATAGATACCAGAACATTTGTTAAAGTTAAGGCATAAGTCAAGCACATGAAGCAGTTTTCCATGTGCCACTCTGAATGCTGTACTGTTTGGCAGTGAAGTTGGTATTTTCCATTGTGTGGTTTGGTGGTGGTGAATGGCCAAAAAAATGAAAGTCGTTTTCTTCATCCTCACTGTCTTACGCCTCATTCATACCACTCCGCTCTCTCTCAGCCACAAAACCTCCTGTAACATAATTCATCTATACAGTGGAACCCTGTGCACAGTATTATGTTGTAATTCCTGCTCTGACATTTCTCATGCAGCATTAGCAGACAGACACAGCTCTTTCTGAAACTGGAGGATTTCTTCTGGCAAGAGCATCTGTCAAAGCTGGCATTACCTTATGGCATTAAGGGCAGTGGTATGTTGACTCTACATTATCTGCTGCTCTTTCTGCTTAGCTCATGTGCTTTTTTGTTTGTTTGTTTGTTTGTTTTTTAACAGGAGCCATTTAAATGTTAATACACTAACACCAGCTTTAAGCTCACTTTAGATGTTCACGTCTACCAAACTAAATCAAAGATAGACAGAACTCTTTTAATATGAACCAGACATGATATCAGCGATACTTTACTGTCATAGTGTTTTGAAAAAAAAAAAAAAGATTACATACCTTCATTCTGTATTCATATTTCTTGTGGATCTACTGTAATCAGGACCATAGATTTTTTTTATTTTTTTTATACAGCTGATGTGAATTGTAGCTCTGCATTCAAAGTTTTCAAAGAGTCACACCTTTTAAACTTGCTTTTCTCACTCTCCTAGAGCTGCAACTACTGAAAGTTCTCGCTGTAACTGCAAATTATCAAGTGCCAGCAAATATTGAAAAGTAAGTGTGAGAGCCTTGGCTTGTGATACTGAGTGTCAGCTTGCTGTTAGAAAGGTTTCTGTTCTGAATTTGTATGTTATCAATCATTTTCTTTTACTGTATTTTAGTCCATAGACCACTTCAAAAATGGATGAATTTCAACTGTGAGTATGTGTGCTTGTGTGCTTGTGTGTGTGTGTGTGTGTGTGTGTGTGTGTGTGTGGTCTACTTCTCCGCAGCCTTGAATGCAGAACCTGTGTAGTCATAGGCAATGGCTTTGCCATCAAAAACAGCTCCTTGGGAAGTATTATCAACAAATATGACGTGGTCATTCGGTAAGCAAAAACAATAACAACAAATGAAAGCATTGTTAGATAGTATATTATAAAAGTAGTATATTGTATCATATAGAATTACGAGATTTAAACTAAATTGTTTCCTACATCTACAGAACTTGGGATTTTTTGAAGCTTGTACAGATTGATTAGGAACAGACAGATGTTTAGGGGAATGTGGTGATATAAATTCACTCAGCTGCAGAATAATGATGGACAGTATTCGACTATGCGACCATCTGACCCTGACATACAGCTGTCCTCTCTGCAATTAGCAAACTTTTGGGTCAAGTGAAATTTTTTTCAAAGGAAAGCATTTTGTTTACCCAGGGACAAAGGCACTCTGCAAATCTGACTTTAAAGCCTAGGAATGAACACATGCATTCTGAGTTTTTATAAGCCTCTTTCAAGCCAGAATTTGGCCTGGCCACAATGCATTTTTCTCCCCCCATCAACCCCCACCTCCTCCCCTCACATCTCTCCTTTTCTTCTCAGAAGCTAATCATTCCCTGGCCAAGTAGAGTAAGGTTATTGACACTCAGAATTCAATGCATGCCTGAGAGTTTGATGTCGTTGGACTGGTTCTGTCATAGAAACCCTGCTAGACATTGTTAAAACCTGTCGAGACATGAGTTTCCAAAGTGCAGGCTAATAATTTAACCAAACGCAGTCTTAGTCTCTGCTTCTGTGTTAATTAATGGGTCAAGCAACAAGTTTTGTGGATTTTAGAGGTTGTTTTATGAGGGATTTGTTCAAAGTAATGGAGCAGGGATGTTTCCATAATGAAACACACATCAAAATGCAAGCCCTGAAAGTTGAAGTGTGTGTCAGTAGTTTCATACTGTCTTTGCAAGCAAGCCTTTTTTTTTCTTCATTTTTTGTCAGACAGTCAGCTGTGGAAAAGGTCAGAAATGACTGAAGAGAGAGGGACCTGAGTACAAAAACGTCCTGGTTGGGTGATTAAGCGGTACCCACCCAAATCTAAACATTAACATATCTCCTCCTGTCAAGCAGAAATGCAAATATGCAATGCAAATATGAACCGAAGAAACACTAGTTTTTATCACGTTTGCCTGGATGGGGATATCATCAAGTCATACTGAAAAGAATCATAATCATGTCTAAAATAAAAGACAGTTGGCTACTTGATACTGTTTCCCTTAAAAAGTAGTCGTTAAAAGGCAATTTAATTACTCTTATTACATACATCATAAGTACATCACTGGATATGAAATGATAAATAGTAGAATTTTGTCATTACTGCTGATGAATAGTTTGCTAGTTGGCTGGCTAAACAGCTAGCTTTGTTAGTTAGGCGTAGTTCGCTAAAATAGCTAATCCTGGGGGCTAGTATACTATCAACTCAGGCCATGTTTTTGAAACAATTTAGGTAAAACTGAATTGATTTGGAAGGCTTTAGGAGGCTTGCGCTGCATAACCGATATTCTTTAGCCGGAATTGCATTTCCTAGAATGTCTAGGTAGAGAGGTAGAGAGTACAAAGGTTGAAAAATGCTGGAATTTCCCTTTCATGCTCAGAAATGTTTTAAAAACCATGATGTGATTGTATGATTCAACAAAAAACTGCTAAATTTTTGCATGGATGATCACAGTTTGAGATGAAACTAGTAATGAAACTATGCTGTATCCTGTCAATTCCCTCAGGTTGAATGACGCACCAGTCAGGGGCTATGAGGACGACGTGGGGAACAAGACCACCATGAGGTTCTTCTACCCTGAGTCGGCCTCCTACAACCCTGGCCTGCACAACGAGCCCGGCACACTCATGGTCCTGGTGCCTTTCAAACAGCAAGACCTACGGTGGCTCAAAGAGATCCTCTATAATGAGAAGAGGGTACAGGATATGTGTGAGAATGCACTCTCTCTCGCACAAACACACACACACATGCATACACATGCATGCATGCCATGTCACTCTGTTCTACTTCCTTCCCCTCCCTCTCTTCCTCATGTAAACACACTCCTTTTAGCTTCTTTCCCAGTCCTTGAAAGGTTCAGTGATGCCAGTGCCCTTCAGAGTTAAATGTAGTTTCCATAGCAGACATCCTTCACTCTGTTGCTCCCGGCATCTCCGGCCTCCCACTGCTAATAGTTGCAGGGTCATTACCCGCTAATTTGCACATTGATTTAGTTGCCTCCAGACATGAGGGAGTCATAGGTTCAATTGCATCTCTGTTTGTGTAAATGAGCTCACTGTGCCGACCAAAAATAGCAATTTCTTTCTTACTTTTTCTGTGCTTTTGTTCCTTTTACCCCCCTCTGCCTTTCTGTGACTTATCTTGTTGTCTTTTTATGTGTGCACCCCAGATCAGGAAAGGCTTTTGGAAGCCCCCTCCCCAAATCTGGTTGGGTGATGTCAGTAAAATCAGAGTGCTGGACCCCCACTTTCTGCACCACACAGCAGAGAGACTGTTAAGGATCCCCCTGAACCCCAAAAATAAAGAGGTGAGAGATTGCTTCCACTTAAACATTTGGAGTATTGTCAAGCTGCAGGCGAGGAGATCAGAGTTTTAGAAACAGATGTTTTGGTCAAAGTCCACACCAAATTGTTGCCTTGATCTGAACCAAACCAATCAAATCTGTAGCTTAATGAGTCTAAAATTGTGGTGGTGATGCTTCTCCTCTGCTGCAGCTCATTGATATTGACCATTTCTGGCATCTTCAACTGCAATTTTCCCACTGGAACCATTTCTCTTGTTTGTTCCCCTTCTCCCATACCTCAGTTTTTTTTGCCCTTCACTGCCTCCCACATGAATGTTAACAAGGCTGAATGGAGCATCCACTGATTAGCCACAGCTCCTCGAGTGATTCGCCTTGAACGCTGTGATAAATAGTTTACTGGAAGAAGCACTTCTCATGAAATCTAGCTGGGTCAATAGTGATTTTGTGGATCCAATTACTGCAAGACATGATGAAGATTAGCTTCTGCTTGGAATTCTGTCATCTCATTACAAGATAAGCTCCCCATGTCTTCAAGGCTGCACAGTGAATCCCTGCAAAATAATTGGCTTTTAAAGGGAAGCCAAAATATTGTATAAATTTCAACCAGATGCCTTTTTTTAAAGAAAAAGGACAGCTTCCAGTGTTTCTTCTCTGCAAAACTGATTATTACTGCTTTCACAGGAAAATGTCCAGATTTTGTGACCTTCATTGTTTTTTTGTGATTTCAAGATTTTGTTGAACCTCAGTGGAAATGTTTACTTTAGGGCTCATGAAATCTCACCTATTGCTTATCCAATAATAAGAATATAAAGTATAGGAAAGAAGAGATAAATTAATCAATTTAAAACATACATAACATAACCTGAACCTAAACATAACTGAAGCTGTGAAACTTTGGCTGAAGAACAGTGATTATGCAATGAGAAAACACGAAGAGGACATTTTTTTGCAGTGTGCCATTGATCTGTTTTTGTTTCACAAATTGGACCTTGACTCCATGTTTGGCCCATGCGCTTGGATTTTGAAACACCCTGGGATTTGACTTGGGCTATTACTTATGTAGTCTTTTATTGGCCCATTGCATCCCATCTGCCAAGCGGGCTTGTTGTGTGTTTGGTGGGGATTGTCCCTGATGTGGGCCGGAGCCAAGTTTTGTTTTGGTTCTGCTTGTTCCCCTCTCCCGAGCCCTTTTTGTGAAAGAGCGAGGGGGGGTGGGGGTGTGTTACCGCTTTGGACTGCAGTACAAACACAACTGGCTGGTGCATGAGACGAGTGAGCAGTGGGAAGGCAAGAGATCCTACAGGCGACCAGCGGGCTCGCCCGACAGGAGCTCTGCACCATCTGCACAGACTGTACGGAGAGGGCCAAGAGAAGAGCATGGTGGGCAGGAGGAGGAGAGAGATGGAGGGATGTAGCTGGAGGGAGAACTTGGGTCTAGGCAGTTAAATTCTACTAAGTTGAACAGTTTTAAACTTCAATACTGGAATTAGCTTTATTTAGTGCTGTAAACATATTTTTTAATGTAAAAATTATGTAATTTTCTGCAAAAGTCATGGAATCCTATATCTCTCTCACCATCTTCTTCTGTCTCTTTCCCCTTTTCTGTATTCCTCATCTGACAAATATCACCAGGATTCTTGACTGTGCAGACCATCTCTTTGCAGATACCCCCACCCCGACCTCCCATAGCTAATGACCCTGCCAGATAGACAAGCACTCAACTCAACGCACACACAGGCGCAAACTCATACTCTCATACATGTGAAAAAATGTTCTCTTCTCCCTTTCCTTCCTCTTTTTGCCGCACTACAGACACACACACGTACTACTCACATGTTCACACCCCTCTCCCCAAACACAGGCTTTTGTTGAGCTCTTGTAAGTCTGGCTTGTAGTGGTGACAGTATGCAGCCCTCCGTTTCCCCCTCTCACCAAGGCTCCATGGGCCCGTGTCCAAACTATGCGCCGCGCTGCTGCAGAGCTCTGGTGTTCGCCAGTGTGCTGGTGACCACATGAGGCTAATACACACAGAATGTCAGCTGTGTCCCATTGTGGGGTGCTCAATAGATTCTGAATTAAAGAAAAAAAAAAAACAGTCACGCTCAGTGCAATAGCAAGTTTATCTGCTTGAATATTGAGTACTATAAGAAGCTTCATTTTATTTTATTATCACAGCTATCATTGTGCTCAGATCAGCTATATCTGTATCACCGATGGAAACCACACATTTGTTAGATCAATTCTATTTTGGTACATTTTAACCATGAGTATAGCTTCTAGGAAGTCTGGAATAGAGATTTCTCTATCTCTGTCTTAAAGGTGTTGTTAAAAGCTAAAGAAATTGTCTGCACCCACCCCCATCACCTGACCCTTTCCTTTAAAATTGCAACTTGACATTTTAGAGGTGCTGGTAGGCTAATTTTTTTTTTTTTTACCTCAAGACAGAGCCGGGCTTGCTGCTACCCCCTGTTTTCAATCTTTATGCTAGGCTAAGCTAAGCTGGTGAATGTAGCTTCGTATTTCACATAAATTCACATCCCAGTTAGAAAATGTGTTTCCCAAAATGTTGAACTATTGGAGAGTCTGCCTCTGTTATATGCGGCACAGAGATACGTTATTTTATCTGAATCTAGACAGCTGACAAAGAGTCTTTAGTTTTGGTTAAAATCTGTGACATGGGCAATCATAATCCCTGGCTAGAGGAAACGTGGGAAGTAGGCCATTGTAAACACTGATTCATGCACTACACTAGTAGGATACTGGACAATAGAAATGTCCTTGATGAGAGGAAACTTGATGAGATCATGGAACTATTTCCTATTGCATAGGAAAGAGATATGAAAAGGCTGTTGGGAAAGTGTGCAACAGTTTGAAAAGGGATAGAAAGACAGAGTTTCTTCTATCTCCAGATCATGTGGAAGTGATCTGCTTCTTGCCTCTGTGAACGTGGATAATCACTGACAGAGTCATATGGGGAAAAAGCAAACAACACGTGGAAATCTCAGCAGGGACAACACAACAAACATGTCTCACCTCATTAAATCTCACATCAGTTTCATATCTTGTTTTTCCTGCTTTTAGCAAAGGCTGATCAAGTGACACGCAGAAAACTGTGGCTAAACTGAGTAAAATTTATATTAGCTCTAATCTTAGGACATGAAATTCATTTGGGTGGTGCTGCACAGGACATTACCATTTTTTTATTTCTATTTTTTTTCCCAAGAAGTAAATACAATAACCATTTTGACATAGAGACAGATATGAAACATGGGAAACAGGCAGAGGGAAAGACACGCAACAAAAGTGCCCAGCTGGAATCAAACTGAGGAAGTTACTTGGTATGTTTCTTAGAACAGCAGCCCATCAGAATTTCATGTGATTTTCAGACTTAAATCTCTTTTAGACCTTGAGTGAGCCAGATGGTGAGACGGTTTGTAATGAATAATTTTTATATTGTATCTTATAAAACTAATCCTTTTGAAAGATGGTAGATAGTAGATAGTAGAGCGTGCATTAGTGATACCAGCTAAACAGTGCCAAAAATACATATCCACCCTCTCACTTTGGACTTTGTCAGTTACGTTTAACCCATTTATTACATGCCTGTAGGTTATCCGTGCTGCCAACAGTGGTCTTTTGGTAATATAAATTGAGTAGAGATCACCTGTGTGTATGAATGAGAAAAATATTTTGTATTGATGCAAAGCTGGAAAAAAACCTATCAACTCAAAGCTGTAGTAGTTTGTTCCCAAGGTACCTGTACTAAATATTGATTTGAAGGGAGTAAATACATATTTTTGCAGAGATTTATTTTTACTTTGTCATTTAAGAATTTTTCCGATGATCAATGTCAACAGGGCTTGCCTAATTCACAGTGATTTGCAGTAACAGTAGGAATAACCAAGTCAGTAAATCAGAAGAAACTTTTGATATATAGCTAAATGCAGCATCACTGTGGGCTTTAGTCCTGGAGCGAGCAACAATTCATGGGAGTCAGTTGAATGTATGAATGTGTTTAAAGAGCAGGGCTTTTAAAGAGCAGGGCCATGGATTATTTTGAAAACATTCACAAGCATCTGAAAGCCAATTAGATAGCTCACAGGCAGTCAGTAAAGTGATTTAATTGGAGATTTGATTAGAGTGATTTAATTGGAGTGAACCAAAGAGCGTGAAGTGTGCACACACTTTGGTTTTAGGATCCTAGCACCGCTTTTTGAAACAATTATGTCTGACATATTTTAAGAAGGCTTATAAAAAGTAGATTATTTTCAGTATTTTAGGGGCATTTCATGTTTTAATTAGATTTCTGACAGTAAAAAGATGATTCCTCTTCCTTTAGTGGTAGAAGGCAATTTAACAAAGATTCTTTGTCAAAGATGGAGTGGAAGATGTGATGTTTTTTGTCTTTTTTCTTCAACTTGTTAACAGGGCTATCTCTTTGCTTTTGTTCCAGGTGCCCTCTTAAATATTTGAAAATAGAATTTGAATATATTTTCTAAAAAAAACATCAAGTGGGAAATTATCAGGAAGTTGTTACTTGTTACTGGAATCAAGAGTGTTTTTTTTCTTCTGAAGAGGCCATACTAGGGAAGTTAGTAAGCTGTTGGAAAACACCCACAGAGAGAGACTGTCAGTGTGGAGTAAGAGTGCTGTAAAGCAATGCAAAAGACTATCAGAAAGCTGCTATGTAGGAATGGGTTCAAGGGCACAGGTACTTTGAGGGGGCACTGCTGTGATTAAAGCTGTTTTAATGTTTTGACAGTTCATCTGATATCCAATGTTTGTTGTCTCTGAAAAAGCTGGAAAGCACTTTATTCGGATTATTATAAGTGTCAACAAAGGGTTGAGGATTTAGTAAGTGGTCAGCTGTTGAAAATATAATATGAGGATTATCTTTGTTTGAGATAAAATCAGAACTGTAGGTCTACCTGGAAAGTTAAATCCCTGATTCACATTATTCATTTAAAATATTGTTATTGTAATATAAGTTCTTCTGTTTTGCCAGGTGGTCACATGACAGATGTTTTATTTGTATTACATAACATCTATTTGACAATGCTTTTATTCAAAGCAACTTACAATAAGTTCATATAACCTTTGTAGGGGCAAAAGCTCGATATTATTACAAATTATAAGTGCATACATTTTGCTAAAAGTTCACATGAAGCAATGCTGAAGTCATTGGAGAGAATTTTGCAGATGAAAAAGCTTGTGTTGATGAACTGCAAGTCAAAGGCTTGAGGGCTGAGCAGCTTTTGTTGCCCTCTACCACCATCTAGTGGCAGAATGTAAGACTGCAATTTACTCATAAGAATCCCGTCTACTTGAGGAGTTATTACTCAAGAGATGCACGGTTAGCATTTAGCTTTTTTACAACAATGCTTCTTTCATAAGCCCTGTTATACATCTAGCAAAGGTCATGTTGAGTGAATGTACATTACAGCAGCACCCCTTGACTTAACATCACAATATTCTGTGACAACATTTTAATATGGGAGCTGCTCAATATAACATTATTTTTCTACTAAACTTAAAGCCCTTTTGTGTCAAATTTGCATGTGCTTAAATTATTCTGATGGCATTATTTGATGTTGTGTCATTGTGTTGCTTTCAACCCATACCTCAGGTGCCAACTGTCAACTTAATACTACCACTAGGAGGCACCAATGTTGGTCTTAGACATAGGAGATTTAAAGGTCTGTCAGGAGGCACGGAATCTATACCGAATGCTGTCATTAAGTGTTGTTTGTTGCAGAATCCGGTGCATCCTACCACGGGTATCCTTGCTGTGTTTGTTGCTCTCAACTACTGTGATGTGGTCCACATTGCTGGTTTTGGATATCCAACCTCAAAGACCCAAAGGCAGCCTATCCATTACTATGGATATGACACCATGAAATCTATGAAGGTGGGTCGCAGTCATCTTCCTCCAGTGCAGCCTGTTGCATAGTGAAAAGCAGTTTGCTGATTTGCAGCCTGCTCAATTCTATGAATACTGATGTGTCCTTTTCTCTCTGTTGCAGAATTCGTATCATGACGTCAATCATGAAGCTGAAGCCTTAAAAAAACTGGAGGATTTAGGTGCTATTTTGTACCTGCACCGACATTTATGATACACACACAGACACACATACAGTACATAACACTGTTACAGTTTGATTTGATCCAAAATGATTTAACACCAAATCTTATTTGAATTTGGTTTGGGTCATCAGATGTTAATGTGCCTTCTGTAGTGGGATTTAAGACATTTTGCAGGTGCTTTTAGTCATTGTTTGGTGACACGACTGGCACCGATCTAGCTGTGAAGAGTGTTTACCTCCCTGGCACCTTATGTTTTGTTGAACTGAGAGACATAGAAAGCAGTTTTAACTGCTATTTTAATAATGTTTCAGTGATTTATGAAGTGGTATGATGTTTTTATAATGTGGCACTGCATTTTGCGTCACTTTTGGAGGTTTTTATCTTTTATGAATCACGACTTGCAAAGTCAATTCGCAGTACATCAACAATTTACTTGGTGACTCAGATGTCTGTTTGTTGCAGTTCCAACCTAGCTAGCTAAGTCTGATTATGTCAGATCTTTTATAATCGCAATGCTTTGATGTTGTTTTTAGGACCATGTAATGGTACAGGCTTATACATCATATGAGCATTTCAGATGTATAGCTCAAATGGAAGATTTTATGGTTATCAGTGAGCTGCAAAACTAATCACTCTGGATTATTTCTTGTACACTCATCATGGTATGAATCTCATTTTCAATTTTATTAAGTCAGATATATTTTTCATTGAGGGGGTTGTTAAATTTACGGGGCATGTTTTTAACTACATTTTAAATGTTTATTTTAATCCATGTGAAAAAATGAACTGATCACAAACCTGCTTCATACTCTTACTTCTTGGACTGGAAATACTACTTGTATTTTGCTCATTTTTTAGATTTTTAATTACATCTCTCAAACAGTTGTATATGTTTTTTAATTTATTCTTTTTTTTTCACAAACAATACCGTTTAATGGTGCCACTGGATATTTTTATTGTACAGAATGAAATTTTTAATTAAAAGGAAATCAAAGCGAATACTTTTCTCATTTATTTTTTCTCACCCTGTTTATGCTGAGATGAACAGGTTTATGTGACTATTGAATGGGAAATAACTTGTTATTTGACCTGAGTAACCCTGCACTGAGCTGTCCTTTGTTTGGAATTCATTTAATATCATTAATCACCACTAGATGGCAGAGAGCCTCCATTGCATGCCTACTATACAGGAGATACTCTGCTGCACTGCACATGGTGCAGTCATGCAGCAGCCCATCTTAAAGTGCCTGGGGTAATGGTAACAACAAAAACCAGCACTAGCACATGTGCTATGGAGCACATGTACAGTATGAACATCTGGAAGACCAGAAAATTGCACAAAGCTAATAACTGAGAATGACTAACACACATTTGCCCTTGGCGACAGATGTTAATGATGGCTTCGACTCTCTGTACACACAGCCCTTTATTAGTGTTGACATGAATGGAGTTGTGCCCTTGGCATTTATAAACTAGGCTTACTCATGGTGGTGCAACATCAGCTGTGACAGTGTCCAGCTCATCAACTCTGATCAGAATGATACACTGGACATTAATGTGATATCAGGTATGCTGTACTATTGCTACTACAACAACTATTAATAATGATAATAATAATAGTAACAGCTTAATATTTGTACCACATTCCTTATATTCTAATATGAATGTTTTCATCTATTAATGTAAAATCTCAAGAGATGCACACTTCAGTGCAGAGTTGTATCTTTTGAATGATGTAGGCCTTTTCTTCAAGGTCAGACTGTAAGAAAGGTTCCTTTGTGCTATAAGTATGATGTGCTGTACTGTTGTCTGCTATTATACTAGCTGAACTCACCGCATGACTATGTAGGGATGTTTTTCTACCATAGATTAGTTCTGCTTTTGTTCACGGGCTCAGCTGTGTGCTCTGTTTTGCCGAAAATCCACGTGTTCAGCCTGCATATTGCTGATACAGTGGGCAATCCTGTTTGCAGCAGGGTAAAGACTACAATCATACGCCTACCCCATATCCAGTCCAGTACAATTGTAAATTGTTGGTGCTAACTGATTTCCTGGCAACTGAAAACAAATCTGACAACAAACAAAACGTCCTTTTCAGCCCATCTAAAGCTCATCATGTCACTTGTGAGAGCCATTCATTATGTGTGGAGGGGCTATTGTCTCATACTGTTAAACCATCCTCTTTTCACTCCCCTTCCCATGCAATCAAACATGTTCAAAAATACAGGAGCTTCACCTTCCCTCATATCAACAAGATTAGACACCATTACTGTCTGTGCACATCCAGACAACCAGACACCCAAAACACCTTACCTGTGTTATCTAATCGAGATAATTATATAAAATTAGATGGACATCCATTTGTTTTCCCAACAACACAGGGAAGTTTTGTAGAAAAGCCCCATCATGTCACACTTGATGGGCTGTGTTCACTTCCCCTACACAACAGGGAGTTACATAATTGAACAGGATTTGTGTGAATCTGCAGGCTGTTTATATGACAACTGAAAATCAGGTCAGGCTTTTTAGGAGAATCTATTGTATGGTACTGCACACCTTTGAACCCCCAAGTCCAGGTTGTGCTTTAGTATTCTACAGAACAAACATGCACGTACAGTGCATTTTACGGTACAATGAATGTATATATTTTTTAGCATGCTTAGGTCCTGTGCAAATTGCACTCCTAACCTTAGTTCTGATCACACTGTAGTGTACCAACTGAGCCCTACAAACTCATTTATGCATGTTACGGTGACCAAATGAGCCAATAGCTGCACTAAGATTCATTTGAAATGCATAGCTTTGAACTTTCAGGCAGACCCGTACTGGTCTATGACCTCAAATTCATTGGGGGGGATTTTACAATGCAGCAATTTCATAGAAAAGTACATGGTCCGTGATGATTGCTGTGCCACTGTAGTGCAGTCTCATGCAGGCAGAAACTCTGATAGTGTGATTGTTATTACAGTATATCTCATTACACCATCTGCTCTCTGCACACTGCTCTCAGCCTGACAATGAAACGTCTTACTTTAAAGCAGTTATTTCCCACTTAGGAGTCATGATCCTCTGACGAAGCAATAGTATATCTATTTTACAGTAGGCATAGGCATATGTGTGTATTTCATTTGATAGCAGTTTGAAAAATGAAAATATATCTAAAGTGATAAAAGCACATATTGGTATCATACTTATGCAGGTGAGTGTTGCAACAAGGGGATCAGGAGCTGGAACACTATTTTAGCCATAAGCCAAAAACACAGACAAATAGAGGAGCCATTGCCAGTGTTGGCTTTCTCCCTTGAGTCACTGACCTGATGAAGTCAGGTACACAGTGATCTAGTGAAGACACCTGAGGCCTCCTGTTTTTCTCAGCATTGTTAAAAAAATAAAGACACACAATGTGGCCCAATGGTGTGACTGTGTGTAAGGAGCCCAGTGGACAGTTTGTGTGGGAAGAGGCAGAAGAGATACAGTATGTAGCCGACTACCAGGAGAGAGGGCATCTGGCTTGGCTCGCTGATAACTCCCCCACAGCCCGGAGAGCTGCCGTGAGTCAGGTGCTCATGCAAACACACTACCATGGGAACCGGGAAAATGAGTAGGAAATAAGAAGAGTGATGGAGGAAAAAAAAAAAGATAAGCAGCTTTTCTCCAGTGTGAGTTTTGCTAGTTCTGCTTTTCCTTTACAAAGCCCCTTTTCCTCACTCCCGCGTGGGCAATGCCTCCATGTGACGTCGGATTTTCAGTATGATTTTCATCCATTCCACCTTACAGAGAGGCTTTGAGCTGAAAAAAAAAGCATATTAAACAGACTCTGTGCAATGTGCAGTTTTCCTCTGTAAAGAAAAGGACAGCTGTCAAAAATAGTAACAAGCTGTTGAAAACAAAAATAGAATCAAAAAAATAGAAACAGCCTAATTCACAACACTTTATGCTAAGTGGTTCCATGTATCTGTTGCACAGCCCAAAAGGTCAGCCAACTCAGCTGATTTAAAGGCTAACACGCCATCATTGTTTCCTCGCAGGCAGCCAAAGGAACATTTTATGTTAGCTGAGTATTTGTTTTTGCTGCAAACTCATTAAAAATAATAAGTTATAATTCCAGAACTAATAGGCAGCTGAGATATAAATTTGGGTTATGATGAAGGTTTTAACATAAGGTTTTATGTTCACTTTTTTTTTCTTTTAATAAATGTTATTACAAAGGCACAAAATCACTGTGGAAGAAACATGAGCTGTTTAAAGTCTAAATCAAGTCTGTCAGAGAAAAATTTTGAGTCATGTTTCAAGTCTTCCTAAGAAAACTGCAAGTCAAGAGGTTATTAGAATGACAGAGGATTTCACTATTTTTCCTTCCAAATGCATTGTAATGGAACTTAAAACAAAAGGACATAAAACAAAAGGACAGATTACACTGCAAATCTGCGCCACAAGGAGACAGATTTCAAGTATTTGCACATGAGATACTTGTTTTAACTGCTCTTCCAGACTGAAAAAAAAATTAAAAGGTTGTACCATGTGTGCTGAATTTTCTAAAGCACCCAATAACAAAACAAAAGGTGTGGCCTGCAGATATTACGTACTAGTGCACCACTTCAGGGAAGCCAAAGATTTAATCACACATATTCAAAATAACCCGAAAAACACATATTTCCAATGGTATCCTGTGGTGTGGACAGCGTGATAAACCTGTAAGCAGAGCCAACATTGGTTAAGAATGGCTAGTATCATAGTGTGGTATGCCATGGATGCATGGTCTAGTAGGATATACACACACACATATACAATATACCAACTGTGTGTCTATGATGTGTTCTGCCTTTGATTTCTGCGGCATAACAAGCCATGAAAAGCAAAGTATTTCTTAATAATGAGGCCTAAAGACCTATCTTCAGTATTTTGGAAAATGTGTATGATCATCATCACCTAAAATCATTAGGTAGCCTAAAAAATTAATTAAATAATTTGAGTTACAAGTCGTTTTACTCTGTTCATGGCTTTACTTCATTCAGCCACAGGAAATAGGCCTGATGATTTAATACATAAACTGCAAGGTGTTTTATTAGATCTAAGTAAAGATGCAGGTCCAAGTATTAAGTCTACCGCTTTGGTAGAAACATGGAGTAAGAAATTATTTAAGCAACAAGTACCATAGACATGCAGGAATCTGTCTGATGGCATTGACATAGACAGCTGCCATACTCTGAGCCTCAGCTATGGCAGAATTGGGGTTGTAGGTCAGAGAGTAGACTAAGAGCTGTTTTCTTAAACACTGAATTTGCCCCTTCTTGAATGACCTCCAGATGCAGTGAGGAATATAAATCATGTTGTTTATGTTTTGTGTGTGTTTGGATGTACTGATTTGTTCTGGCTCTGTGTTACAGATCTCAAGGTTGTTTTGTATCACTAAGCCATAAGACAGTTATCCCGCTGTACATGTGGAGTGTGACTTGACAATCCTGTCCCCCTTCTGTTGTGCCAAAGAGGGTGGGGTTTTATCCTGGCACCACTCTGTCTGTCAGTCTGTTGGTACATCTGTCTGCTTGTCCTCGAGGGCTGGATGTCTGGAGGCAGCATTGTGTACTGTTCCTCTGTGACACAGGACCCAGTATTTTATTTTATTTTGTGTCACTGGAGATGGCAAAGGAACTCACATGTGATGCATGACCTGAATACACAAGGAAATTTCACACGATAGTGGCAAAGTGGTGTAGGTGTACAGGGAGGTGTGTATGTGCGTATGTGTGTTTTCGGGCAGGGCCATCGGATACATACTAAAAAATCACTGGGTTAAAAATTGACCCATTGTGGGTCAATAGTACAGACGACCTGAGTTAAGGGTTGTTTTGACCCAGTAATCGAACAGTCATATAGAAAATAACACTTAAAGGTGCAGTGTGTAGAATCTAGTGGAACAGACTTGGCAGATATGGAATAAAATATTAAGTAAAAAGTATGTTTATATTTGTGTATAATCACCTGAAAATAAGAATTGTTGTGTTTTCGTTACTTTGGAATGAGCCCTTTATATCTAGGGGTCCTCTTGGTGGGACCCCCTTGTTGCACCACCATGTTTATACAGTACCCCAAAATGGGTAATCCAAACACTAGCTTGGAATGGGATGAGGGATTGCAATCTGCAACCTCATTCCACTAAATCCTACTACACTGAGTCAGAATTATTATTATTATTATTATTATTATTATTATTATTATTATTATTATTATTATTATTATTATTATTATTATTATTATTATTATTTATACAATATTTTTCTCTGTAACAGTAAATTTTCAGATTCAAGTAAAAAGAAAAGGTATTGATTTTAGAATTTGACACTAAAAAACTCTAATCTGCTTTATCTGGACAGTGTGGGTGTGCTTTGATCAGATTTAACTGACAATATATGGGAGCAACCTTACACTTCCATAATATTTTTGTTTAAATATTGATAAATCCTGATTGGTGCACAGAAATACTTGACATCATTTTCTTTCACTTCAAACCAGTGACAAAAGCACAGCCGAAAAAATCTCTCATGTGAAACAATAAAGCTGTTCTGACTTTGACAGAAAATGTTCCTTCATTTAGGCAACCGTAACTAATAGAGAAAGGCTCATTGGGCCTAATTCAAACTAGGGCAACCTTACACAAGACCTTCCTCTATCCTCAAAGAAACCAGACGTGAGACTAGAATCCAAGACTTCACCTTAAATAACTCCCGGTCCTGATCCCTGGCATTTGATGTTAACTGTCAGTGATCTCCACCTTCACAATAGTCAAGAAAATAGTACCACAAGAGCTTCTGCAGTATATTATCAGTCTACTTAGTACATGACAGACTCTGCCTCCTCCTCAATCTGAGAAAAGAGAGATGAAGAAAGACAGATGGATATGAAGTTTGATTTGCACTCATTATTGCTCCCTATCATGTTGAGTTTTATACAACACCACCACCCATTACAGCTCATCAGATTTGACAGCAGAATTGCTATCATAAAGCATGTCACAAATAAGCAAGCGCATTTTCAGAAAAAAATGTACCACATTCACCTCATTCCTTAATGTATTCTTTTGCTAGTTTTGTATTATAATTTTACACCACATCTACACATGACTGATGATGATAACACTATAGCAGGACACAACAAAGACAGTCCCTTATGTTTCCTGTTCTTATATGGCACACTTCAATAAAAAATGTTTGCTGACACATGGGAGCACTTCACTCATTAGGTCATGTTGACTGTAAATCCAGACGGTTGGAGAAGAGTGATGATAGAATCTGTCATGCTGTGTGCGATCTTACTGTTATTATTATATACAGATAAATAAAAGTCTGCATGTGTGTAATATTATTAAAGCAAACTTTTTTTAAATTTTTTTCACCCTTTTCAGTTTCTGCTTCTATCTTTCTCTCGGAAATAGACTCGGAGCTGCTATGTATAATTGCACGGCATATTTCACTCTTATGGGAAAATGTTTTTTGGCTTGTAATGTGTACTTACATAATGGTGTGTTGTCGCTTTTTCAATATCCAATCGACTTTTTTGGAGTAAGCTGAAGCCTTTTGTACCTGTCAACCACCTCTCGATGTGGTAATGCCCACCCACGTTATCAAGAGGTCAACTCTCTCTTTCTCCCTCTCCCTGTCTGCTTGAATAATGACCATACAAAACAATGTAAAAATACTGCCAGAAGTGGATGGTTTCATAATGCCTCCGAATTACTTTTTTTTCCCGTCTAAATGATATTCATAAGCGAATACTCTGAGTGGTGTAAAAGAGCTCCTTTGCAAAATCCACTCGTCAGCACTGTCATGGTAATGGGAGTGTCTATTTTGTATACAGGTTTTATGCTGTTTTGGTGATTGTCAATGCAAATGTCACAAGAACACTTTATTTATGGCACTTCGGCTTCTCAAGATGACATAAAAAGGTGAATAAGGAGGACATACCAGACTTTAGAAAATACGCTTGAGCAACCAAGATTTCTATAGACGGTTTGCTATTTTATTGCTGTAATAACAGCCACTGTCTCTATTTTCCATATTCACATCTCACTTTTTCCACATATATGCAGAGAAAAAGACTCCCATTGTACTGTAAGCTCATGTTCTGCCATCTGAGAGTGATTCAAGCCTTATTCTCCCTGAGCTCTTAAATGACAGTGATAGATGATGCTGTCATTAGAAGCAGTGGAGCTCATCTACTGGCCCTATTTGCTGATTTCTGTGAACTTAACCCCTTTTTTTAGCCGGCTCCATAAAAGGCACTGGCAAATGGCTGCAGCCTCCAAGTCGAGGCAGCTCTGTAGTCTTTTGTTTGTAACAGGTTTGAGGATCACAATCTAAGCTAAAGTATGTCTGTATATATTTCTCCTATATGAGGAGGCTGGATTCAGAAGACAGGTATCGTAGGAAACTAGTCTGAGCCAAGCATGATTAAATAAGAGTCGGAGTCCAGGGGGTAACATCAATATGCTCAGCAGAATGAGGGCCAAACATACTTAGATTGGACAAGTAATCCATTCTCCTCTGAGAGACCATATCTGGCACACCTGAATTTATTTCATCCTGTTCACCAGGGAGAAAAAGCGCTACAGTAAGCAGATGAGGGACAGGACCTTTATTAGCTGGCCCTATGCTAAAGCTGGCTCATGGCAATGAAAAGGACCTTGGTGAGAAATTGTTGTTCTCTCTTGGTGTTTTTATGTCTATCCGCCCTGATAGAGAGAGAGAAAGAGAGAGAGAGAGAGAGAGAAAGAGAGGAGCAAGATGGGGAAATATATATACCTTCTTATCTCAAGGCACCAAATTGAATCAAAACTTAAGCCAGCATTGCTTTACATCTTGGTGGCTTCAAAAAGAAACCCTGTGGGCCTTACTCACTTAATAAGATCCACAAGATCTCTAATTTAACGCTGTATGGTGTGCCCTGTATAACCGTGACCAGAAGCAAGTCAACACTAAATCATGTTGTGGGTGTCTTCAAAACAGTTTTGCTTATGGTGTGATTCTAGTACATGATGCAGGGATTATTTCCTTATGTCAGGTGCCAATGAATCCAAAGGACTGGTCTTTGCATCCAAAAACATTATAGTAATTTAATGGGATTAGTCTTGTACAGTATTTCTAGTGATGGAAAAAAATCATATTGTACAGTTTAGAAAATTACTAAAATACTATTTAGAATCAATACTAGACTAGCTCAAAGAAGCTCTTTCTTTGATTTCTCACCTTTTTGTCTTGTTTGAAATAACTGTTGGATGTAGATTCCTATAAGTGAACATTACAACTCTGTAAACATTTTCATATTTCTCAAGAATAGTTGTGGTATAGTGATTTACAGCAAGTTTCCATCTATGGCTTAAAAAAGCCATAGATGGAAAACCACATGACACATTCACCTGCAAAATGTTCAAATCATTGGTGGTTCATTTTTATTAATGTTAAAATGTAAGATAATGAGGACAAGAGCTACATTCTTTTTCAGTACTGTCAAGGCTTGCGAGGAGAATCCAGTGGGAAGTAGAGTCTGCTGGAGGCTCCAGACAGCAGGTCCCAGGTCAAGACTCAAAAGAAAAGGGAAGTAGGATAATATTTAAGTTCCTGTGACTTCCCTGTATTGATGATTTATGCTTTAGGATTCTTTAGCATTCCAGAGATTCAAACAGATTTTGATCTGCACAGAAACCCAGATATCTCTGTACCAGAATGGTAAGAGGAGAAAGATATTAAGTTGGACACAGATAGGCTCACTGATCAAGGAGGGGGGACGCTGAAGCAGGTAGTTGTGGTATCTCTTTATCAAATATACTTATGTTTTAAGACAGGAGAGATCCAACAAAACAAGCAAAAATATATTCATTGCTGCAGCAGGAGTTCTGCAACAGGGAGACCGTGTATGAAAGGTGAAGGTGGGGTTGAACACAGGGCAGACAGCAGCCTTCTGGACTCGTTGCAGAGGTTAAGCAATGGTTGAGAGTTTTTTTTAGGTAGGAGAAGACAAATGCTTGGATGAGCTCCTAGGCTGCCCAAAATCCTCATGAAGTTGTACAGGAGCAGTCTACTGAGAACACCAGTTCATTGTCCAGGATCACACCCAGTGGGTGGATGTGTGCGTATTTTACCCTGAGGGGACAAATTCATGTCCAGGTCAGCCTTAAGATGGTGCCTTGACATCCACTCCATGATATCTGCCAAGCAAGCATTGATGTATGCCCTGACGTGGGTGGTGACATGATGTTTAGAATATAAAGAATCTGGTCATCAGCATAGCAGTGGTAGGAGTAGCCATGTGGATGTATGATAGCACCAAGAGGGAGAAGAGGAGGGGACCAAGGAATGAGCGTTGTGGAGCCCCTGCTGCCAGGGTTCAGCTATACAAAAATGCTTGCGACCGCTGCCTTTTGTGAAGATGAACTTGAGTGTATGCGTGTTGTCGACTGTTTGGGTGCTGCAGCTGCACTGCCCTCACAGTTGAGTTTCGCCTTCTCATTCCGTCAACATCACATTGTTAACTAACATTTAAATATCAATTTTTGACATTTGTGAATCAATGCAGAATCATCCACATCTTAGAATCGATTTTTCCCCCCACCCCTAGGGTTCAGAAACAATCCTTTATATGTCACCTGGTTGGGGTGACCCAACAGGTCGGATGTAA
The DNA here is from genome assembly GCA_029490765.1 of Euthynnus affinis. Taxonomy (NCBI): domain Eukaryota; kingdom Metazoa; phylum Chordata; class Actinopteri; order Scombriformes; family Scombridae; genus Euthynnus; species Euthynnus affinis. Next base: position 24,389,908 of record CM055845.1, on the reverse strand, counting down.
AAAGAGAGTGGGTAAAGCCAGAGACACTCAACCCTTTAAGGAAAACCCATTCAAATATTTGATTAAAACAGAGACCTCATGACAACACACACACACATTTTGGAACATTTCAAATTAATTTTCTGGACAATACCTGTAGATGATAAGTAGTAAAAATGCCAGTTTGGCTATTATTATTGTAATTACAGTTTAAATTAACATTTTTACTATAATAAAACTGACCCACTTCTTTTCAGAGTTGCTAGAAAAGTTCTAAGAAGGCTCTTTGTAGGAAGTGGGCTGATGTGAACTGTGAGTGAGTGGCAAAAGTTGGTGTTTTATCACTTTTGTGAAGTACATTTTAACATTTTGAAGATTCAACAGTTTCAAACAGTCCTTAATCTGGCATTAGGCAGAGTGTACCTTCACAGAGGAGAGGTGGAAAGACAGGAGGGAGAAGACACAGGTTGGTTATTTTATGACAATGCAAAAGCTTGGAATATAATTAATCACTTTGCTGGAAAATCTCAGAAAGTCTGATCAAGAATATAATATTCAGACTGATGGTTCTGTTATTATTAGGGAATTACAGTTTGAACTTTGAGCTGTAAATCTCTACCTGGATTAGTAGAAATTTCAAATACCCGGTGCATATATGTACCTAGCTTTAACAACTGTCAGTTGTCATAGGAGTGTCAGTTGTCAGTGTAAGAGTCACAGCCAGTTGTAAAGTCATCATCTCTATTGGAATTGGCAGATTTCTGCCCTTCTATACCAAGGACCTGTGTTCAATCCAAACCTTATATGAAACTATTTATCCAAGAAGGGAGAAAGAAACACCGTGGACCAGGCATGTTGCTGTGCTACACTTGAGATAGATGTCCAGTGTCAACCCTTTTCACCAACACATAGGTCAGTAGGTTTTAGTTTTGGTGCTCCAAGATCATTAAAATAAAATGTGTAGTTTTCTTAAATAACATCAGTTCATACATTGAAGATCAGCCAAAATGGTTCCATTTCTGTTATCAGATAATTCAACTGAAAGGATCAGTCAATATACTTAATTGCTATCTTAAAAGGAAACACCGGTATTTTTCAACCTGGATCCTATTTTCCATCTTTTTGTGTCTAAGTGACTAATGGGGACAAGAATTTTTGAAATTGGTTCAGTATTGAATTAGTGTGCTTCAGCTGGCAACCATGAAACAGGCTGCAATGTAATTTGACTGGGCAATAGTGCCCCATCAATGTACTGTACGTTCACTAGAAGTGCTTGTTTTTGCCACTGACAGGCTCAGATTCTTATTTTAAATGTCAGATAACATTATGGAAAGGACCATACAGAAAAATAAAATGTTTTTCTTTATCTTTTGCCTGATCTGGTCTGTTTTTTTATTGTGTCTAACCAAGTCTCACTCAAGGAGAAGTCTTGTTTTGAAATCTTGTGAGTTGAGTTGAAGTTGAAATCAGCTAAACAGACACTTTTATTGGACATATATAAACAGTGCACTATTTCCCCATCAGATTATATTGCAGCTGCTTTCGCAGTCTAGTGCAGCTTTCACAGCTGCCAGCTGCAGCGCTCTTGCTCAATACTGGACCAATTTCAAAAATTGATGCCAAAATTGGTCGTTTAGTCACAAAAAGATTAGAAAATAGGGTCCAAGTTAAAAAATACTGAAATTTACATAGTTGCCCAAATACTGTGCTCAACTCATATCACCATCACCACAAGAAGATCCTATAACAAATCTGAGATACTCCATTGAGCTAGTTATCTTCAGTCGGTTATCTTGGCCTGCAAAGAGCTACAAAGTCAGTGTCATTGATCACTGTATATCTGAAGTGTGCAGTGACAGTCCAAGGCAGTTTTGTATTCAGTACCATGCTGCCATAGTAGTAACCCGGGGGCTGTTTTCTTAATAAGATTCTCACAGCAAGTGGAGTGGTCTATGTGGAGCTGCAAATGTCACTTTTGACTTCTGTTTAGCCTCCTCTAATCTCTAGCAGTCTTAACCTCTTGTTCTTACCGCTTACTCTCTGTCTCTCTTTCTTTTTCTCTATTTCTTGTATGTGTGTGTGTGTGTGTGTTTGTCTTTTTGTGTCTATGTGTGCGTGTGACAGGTATGTGTACGTGTGTATGAGTGCATGTGTCCATGTCCATGCTAATTAATTGGGACAAGAACCAAGGGAGAGTGGATCTCCAGCTGCTCCTCCCCGCCTCTGTACCCCTGGGTTAACTCACTCCTCTGAGACCAATACACATGAATGCACTTGCACACACACACACACACACACACACACACACACACACACACACACACACACACACACACACACACACACACACACACACACACACAGACTACACAATATATAGGACTGAAACAAGCTTTACATGCAACTGTATATGTATTTATTTAGACAAGAAACTTTTTATTTTGTCCAGCTCTTTGAGACAAATGTCAGTCAATAGACGGAAAGTTTGTAATTCTAAACATATTTGATACAGATCTTTGTTTTGCTGCTCAAATTACAAGGGTTGTACACTCCTTAATTTAATAAATATGCCCAAAATAAGGTTTTTTGTATTCTCTGCTGCCCTTAAAAATTGTAAATTCTTTTATCTCATTTATTTCTGTCTGAGCCAGAATTTGTCTCAACTGGTCCAAAATGCAGCCTGGAGGCTTAACCAATTCAAGGAAACATTATAATTATCACCACTATCTTGGCCTCCTTTCACCAGCTAATGATTAATTTTAGAATCATTTTTAAAAATTGATTACCTTCAAGGCAAAACTAGGCCTGGCCCCAAGCTACATAACAAATGCATGTTATTCCTGTGGGGAGGGTGGGGGTGCAGATCCTATCCTAAAGCTAAAAGATAGCATACTTATCCCGCACCATATATACTCTGTTGACCAATACATATTGAAAAATCGATAAAAGAGATATGGCTACATCTATACATAGGGCCAGCCCTGACTATATTGGTGCACTAGGCGAGATTTTAGATTGGAGCCCCCAAAAAGCATGACAATAGCACCTCCACTCCTAGAATAAAAAAAACAAAACTGAACTCACACTACAATTAAGTGCATCAATGGTACCTCCAGCCCAGACAAAACCCTCCCAGTCCTCCAGACAAAAACGCAGGTGGGGGTCAAGGCGCCTTTCAGTGAGTGTTTGCTGGCATTGCCTGAGGCAGCACATGAAGTTTGGCAGTTGGTAGTTGTTGAGTGAAAACTGACCGACCAACCAGGAAGGCTTTAAAAATCAAACCAGACGAAAACCATGCAAGTCAGTGGAGTGTGTATTTCCAAAAGCTGGATACAAGCACACCTGTTGGTAAGAAAAAAACAAAACAAACAAACAAACCAACAAAAACATGTCCCATTAATTTGGTGGCCCCTTCCTCATTTGGTGCCCTAGGTGACTGCCTATATGGCCTATGTCATGGGCTGTCCTTGTCGATACACAACCACTAATTAGGCTTATTCTGTGTGAAAATCTTAAATGTCGATATGGATGTCAGCTGTCACTTTCCAGCTCTGTCTTTTTTCTCTCAGTGTGTCTAATGTTAGTGTGTGCAAATGTCTCTATCAGTGTCCGGACCTACCCTGTCTCCTGCTAGCTAGTTATGCTTCCCACCACATGCTGTACCTACACTGAGCCACCCTTGATACAATAAATGGTTCAAATACCAACTAAACTACAAGGGCCTCATCAAACTGCATTGTGAAAATTGGCCATGTATAACACGTAATCATATTGGTTGAAAACGGCTAGTGTTGACAGGGAGCATATTATTGTACTTCCGAGGTCCCAGTTTTATCCTTGTTAGGACCAAATGGCTGTAAATGGGCCATATATTGTACCATATCGATATTCATATTTTTGTAGCGACGTAGTCATTTACTAGATAGTTACATTGCAGATGTCTCTAAGCAGCATTAAAGTTTGCAAGAAGAAGATGAAAGCTAAAATAGCTTGCAGACAATTTAATGCAAGCCTTCTTCCAAAATAGCAGTGCAATAGTATGAAATGTAATGTGGATGCATTGCGCAGATTCTACTTTTAAAAAAATACCCCCTAACCTTCTCCACACCAGCTCTGCATTTGTCCATGAAAGAGCCTTGGTACTGATTAGTAATAGTAACCCAGTACCAGTTCCAGAACCTGGCTCATTAAGGGAGCATCGCCTGCAGTAATTCCCATGCTGGCACATGTTATCTGCATCAAATATGCATTCTTTCCCTTTTCTCTGACATTGATTTCGCACCATATCCCTTTGCCTTTTCACTTGGCAGTTGCCTCAGGTATCTGACAGTCTGTGTTACACCAGTGTCCTTACTTTAGTTTTTCACAGCATTCTGGCAACGTTGCCAGACTCAGTGCTGTAAAAAATAGATATATAGAGCAGGAAGGATCAGTGAGGTATTTTCCTAGACAGTTCCCCCGGCAGTTAGACCTGACCAAGCTTTACTTGGCAGTGAGAAATGATTACTTCAGAAGGCAAAAATGAATTTCAATTTTACACTTGGATACAACTAAATATTGCAGATGAGGAATCAAACAAGTTCATTTGAAGTTTTTGGATGAAAGGAGGGTTTTGAAATCCATTATCTTAAGACAGCCATGTTTGAACATCTTATGCCTTTGCACTAAGTAGCTGTGAAGGATATTATTAATTTTCTCCGGTGCATAATATTCAGACTAAAGTATTGACTACATTTGTTGGATATTAGATGGTCAAAACATTTCAAAATGAGTTTTTTGCTCTTTCAGAAGACTACAACAGCATTTTCCTTTCACTGACTTGTGCACTCACCTAGACCTGCAGTAACTTTGCAGATTTATATAGGAACAGTGTACATTCAGAGGTAGTCAACTGTAACTGGTGGGAAGGTTTGGCACCGATGCACAATTTCAGACGTTCCATATTTCTATTTGGGCTCAATATAAGCTACCATCTGTGATTGACAACTGTCGAAGAAAGGAAGAACTACAGAGAGAGAGAGAGAGAGAGAGAGAGAGAGAGAGAGAGAGAGAGAGAGAGAGAGAGAGAGAGAGAGAGAGAGGCTGATTGTATACTTAATAAGACTAAAATTGGGGCCCAAATGAAAATGGAGAAAATATATATAGTGACCATCAACAGATGAGGGGTGTGCGATTAGGATGGAGTGGAGGGTGGAATCAGGGTTATTAGACAAGCTCCCTGCAGCGATGCAGGGCCAAAGGAGCCCCTTAACCTCAGCCCAGCTCACTATATCAAAACATTGGCTAATAAAAACTCAGCCACAGGGGCATATTACATTCTGATAGCCCCACATCAAAGGGCTGCTGTCAGCTGTAGCTGGTTTATCCATTAATTAGAGTAGGAATGGGAGGAGTGCTATTAGAAAAATAGAGATATGCTGTCATTTTCTTTGGCCAATTGACTTTGTTAGAGGGATACTGGTGACAAAAGAATCACTAAGTCTTGAGTTGGAGCTCTCTCAGGCTCTGGTCCAGATAATGATATTGTCATTGGGGAGAGGTAGCCTTTTCTATGCCACAGTTCAACTCAGCAAGCACTAACAGTAGCAGGTTGGTTGGATGGGAACCAAACAGTCATTATCTATTTAACAGTGGCCTCATTAGTAGCATATAACAGGACATTATTCAGCTGTTTATAACATTGGAAAACAATAATTCTCCATTATTAAAACATTTTTGACACTTCTACCCAAACACAGCTGTGAGGCAGAGTTGTAGACACAGAGGAAAGAGTGAGATAGACAGTTACTCTGAACTAAAGTATAGTGGAGTGTCAGTGTTGTGCTGTGCACAGTGAATTACATAAGACTGACTGTGACTGTCAGTAGACACTTCATACAGTAGTCCCTTCTGAAATGTCTTTCCATTTCCTTCCCCACCCCCATCATTTTCTGGTATTTCCCAGAGAAGAGAGCAGTACAAAAAGCATATCTTTTTCTCTGGAAAAATGATGTCTGATGCTTACAGAAAAAGTACATTCGGGTTTCATATTAAATTTCTGTATATCCATTTTAAAGCAAGAAAAATGTCAACTTATATGAATTCATTTATTGCTAGTAATTCACAAGGATTGAATGCATCCTTATCCCAAACACAATGGATTTATTGGAAGACATATTAAACTTTTAACCCTGAGGGTGCACAAAGTATTGGCTATCATATTGGTCATGTTCAGGCCTCAGCATTTGTCACTCATCTTGATGAGCTGTCCTTCTTGAAAAGGAATCCAGGTTGAGGCTAACGCAGCTAACTCTGTGTACTGTGCTAAACAATAACAGGCAGCAGAGAAGCAGATGTCAGCTGCAGTCAATCTGCTGTAAAAAGGAACAGGCAACATAGATGTTTTCTGGTGTTTTCATGCCTGACACACATTATGGTTTGCTGCATTGTTGTTCTGCAGCATTTTTGGTTTTGCTTTGAAATCAGGTTTAAGTCTCTGCAACCCATGCCATACACCCACTGGAAAGCATTGAAAAGCCAATTTTCAATCAAAGGAACAGATTTAAGCATTCACAGTGCAAGGTTGATTACACACATTTACTGTTTATTTGCTGTTACATTAATGTGAACATTTACAATTGTACCTTTGATAAAAACAAAACTAAAACTAAACCCAGCTACAACTCATTTTGTCCACAGAGCTGTCAGATTTCAAAGATTTTTACAATTTTTGCATTCAACTCAAGAAGCCTCTGAATAAATTGGTTGAGAAATTATATTTCTTGGGCCATGAAGCCTTTGCAATGCAGATCACACCAGTGCTATAAGTGGGCATGAATTTCAACCATTTAGAGCTGGCACACTGAGCAAAGCAGACTGCACTGATGGAGAGTATTACCTTTTCAACTGGAAGGAGCTGAGACAGTTATGTGATGATTTTGTCTGTGCCAGCAGGAAAGTGTCTGGTCTGGTCTCTGATCATATCAAATCTGGATTTACTGGCTTACAGCATGAAACAGTTGAGAAAAAGAACCAGCTTCATCTCATAATTTCATGCACATGTGTAAAAGTAGTTTATGAATGGACTTTATATTGGATGCAGGTGAAAGCCTAAATAGAGGATTATACTTAATACGCCACTGTATGTTTGTATTTCTTGTTGTAATGTGGCTTTTTTTCAGCAATCTTTAAATAAACTGTTTATTTCACAGTGTTAAATCTCCCTTTTCAAGTCCAGTTGTACAGTGTCACTCAAAAAAAGTGTCACACACTGTCACCAAGATCTCACATAAGCTCATCAAGTCACATGACATTTTCCTGATGATTCTGTCATACCGCAGATGGTTGACAGCCCCTTCACCCGTAACATCTACCCAGCGGGGATATGTGCGGATTAAGAATGACATTAACAAGAGCCATCAAGAGACATTTGTCAGATGGAGCATTAATGTTTTGCAAATTGCAAAATCATGTGATGCCATTGTTGCTTTGTCATCATTCTGAATGCCACCTTGAAGAAGCACTGAGGCTGAGGCACTTAACTGTAAGACATTGTCCCCGATTGGTGATTAATTAAAAAAATTTCTAGTTGAATGGCCACAAGATGGTCCCAGATGCACGACATATGACGACTGGAGAAAATATGAGACGTTTGTTCTTTGATGAATAAACTAAATGGTTGAATAAATCTTAGTGAAAAGCAGTTCTCCATTTCTAATTTAGGAAAGCTTGTCCCAAAGGAGGTCTGCCTGTGTAATAGCTGAGAATACCCAGAATACAAGGAGCCATCAAATCCTAATTAAAGACCTTTTACAGCTGAGTCCTCGCATAAATACATGCACAGGCTCACATACACAGGTGTCCATGCACAAACATGTGCACACACAAAAACACAGACAAGGCCAGGGCTGGCTGCCTTTGGTGGCACACATCTACATGGGTTGATTTGGCTTGTTTTAAAGAACTGGCATGAAAGCAAAGAATACTTTCTCAATTGAGTATCAGCGAGAAGACACTAAAAACATTTCCACCTCATTAAAAACATGGCAGAAACACAAATCAGCTTTTGTGGTCCCATATCCCATTTTCTTACCCATTTACAGTGTGCTGTCTAAACTTGAAGGAATGGTCCAAAATACTTTCTTGTCCAGAGTTAGATGAGAAGACTGATACTTGTTTTTTTGGCCCTAGCTTCGTATTTACAGAACACAAAGGAGAGTGGTATTAATCTTCTCATCTAACTCTCAGCAAGAAAGCAAATAAAGTCAAACTATTCTTATAATGTAAGTTCTCGCGGGTTTGCAGTTCATCAGATTATTTTAGGTCTTTGTAGTTGATTGATTTCAGTGTGTTTTGCTGGATTGTGTGTTCACAGACATTAGTTACAACATGCAGGTACGCTGTTGAGATGAGCATCCACCAGCTTTAGCGTGACAGTAGATAAAAATTGCTATTCTTAAGAAAAAAAAAATCTTTAATTCAGACTGTGCTTCGCCTCATTAACTGAAAAAGTGTCAATCAAGAGAACAACATATTGAGGTATCCTAAGAGGCAAAAAGCTGATTTTACAGCCCATCACAATTTTAGCAGAATGCTAATAAATAACACATCAGCAGACTGAAGGATTCACTAAACATTATTCATCATCTCCTGATAGCCATCATGAGATCGCTATTATGGGATTTTTGCTTGATTAGTTGGTGTGAAGAGCGGGGGTAGGAGATATGAGGGATGAGGTTTCATTATGCAACAAATGTGAAAGCTTGGACTTGCATGACTTGATCGGCCCACATATGCCTCAATCTGCTGAGCCACCAGGAAATGACCCTTGAGGATTTCTAAGGACTTTCTTTCGCATACATTTCCGCCACCTCATTTGGTGTTCGGGTCTACAAATTGCACTGCTTCAGTATATGATAATACTGGAGAGCAATCAATTTCTGACCCTAAGACTACATTCTAGGGATTTCACTGCCTGAGGCAAAAACCAATCTTTAAGAGCAAAGAAATCCCAAACCCTGATCTCTCATTGTGGTGCAGCAATAAAAGTACATCAATAAAAAGCACAGTTAACCTTTACAACTTAATATCACATAGAATAATGTGTCACTGAGAAACAACTTCATGTGCTTATATTGGGAAACAAAGTTGCATGCTCAGTTTTCTGAAACACAATGGCTACATGCCATGCAGTTAGTTAACAGCCAACTGTGCCATGGGGACTTTTTGGGTAAAGCTTTTGGGTAAGTAGGGATCGCTGCATAATGCTTGACACCTTTGCGCTCAACTTGAAGGCTATTCCTTTCACTTACACAAGTACACACAGAAGTCTGGTGTGGTCACATTTACTACATTTTTGAAGAAGTGCTGATGGAAATGTCTAAGAAGATTTACAGGGTTCTTTGTAAAGAAGGAAACACACTAACACATAGTAAGCTTTAACCAGTTGGACCATAAATTCACCCACTTAATTGGATTAAAACTGAAATCCACATAATAAACATTTATTTGGATTAACTGAAAAAAAAACTGGTTAAGTAGAAAGTAACACATACACAGGGCTGATTATAGCTTAAGAATTATGCACATGATGTGCCTCTGATGCCTTGAAAATGTATCTACAGTATTTGTCCGTATCTGTGTCTGATAACCCTGGAAACAGAACATTAGATAATACTACATGATATTTTCAAATTACTAACTATTGCTGGATTGATATAATTTAGGTTGAATTATGACTTGATGGATCCTATTTTATCATTTTTACTGAAATAAATGGGTGTTGTCCACTTGCATAAAAAAGCAACCCTTTGTTCATATAATTAAATCTGGATTTTTAACACTTTATTCTTCCCAAGATCCCCTTTTCAGACTAATCCAGATGCTTACAGAGAATCGATATTAGAGGTTCAAAAGCTTACAACTGAATAACTTTCATTGATTTCAGAACTACTGTGAGCTCCTCTTAATTAGAAACAGTGAACAGCTCCTCCTTTCTTCCTTCAACTAACACTCCATCATTTAAAGTTTTCATGGCAGATACTGGTGGGTTTTTAGGTTTGATGATCGCCCTTGCTTGTTTGCACTTATCTCTTAGCCTAGATAGCAAGTAGCAACTTTCTGATGAAAAAAAAAAAAAAAAGGTTCATTATTTTTAGATGAAACAAGAAAAGCCTTCTGTGATGAAACTTGCTCTGTGCGTGAACAGTGAGACTTCACTTTTTCCTTACCACGAGAGGATTACATGAAAGAGACATGACTTAACAGCCTGATCTGGATCACAGAAAAGAAAGCATGTATGTAAGCGTGAATGTGATTCACCAGGACAACCAGCACAGTCCTGATGGGGGGGGACGCATTTCTTATCTCCATCTGGGAGAATACAGTTATGCAAGTGTTTTCGTCCTCTGGGGTCTTGCTAAATGTTGAAATACGATGCACTTCAGTAACTAATAAACGTGAGAACTCCTCTCACCCTTCACACCCATATCCATGAGAACTAACATTATGTTATGCAACCCCATAAGCATTTTAACAATGGGATCACAAGAGAGTGTGAAAAAATAGAAGCTGAGAAAAAAAAGGATTTGGGGTAAAGATTATGGACTTGGCAGAGCGTGTGGTGGAGGCTGTCAGATATGCCTTCCAGAAGCTAGGTGCTCATTAGCATACTTCATTCGTCTAAATATAGTCCTAATCCAATGCTGAAGGGCAAACAAACAAATCACTGTGTGTGTGGAGGGGGGCATGTTACTGATTCTTCACCCTTGAAATATTCCATGACAACAACATGCGCAATCTGTGTAAAAATCATCAAATGCCTATACCTCTGATGCCTGACATACAGTTTATGACCCTTTTGGAAACGTTTACTATGCTGCTTGTGACAGAGCAAACTGCAAATGACTGCAGGCTGCAATGATGCCAGGGGAATCTGTTAAAAGGTCACAGGCAAAACAACTAGCTTGGCTGGAGGGAGGACATGCAGTGACAAGGAAGCACGTGTTGAAGATGCATAAAGCTTCTGGGACTTCAAGAGTCTTTGAGACTCATCGGCTTAGTTTGCATAAAGGGAGTAAAATGTAAGGAGCATTTCCCTTAGTGGTGCACCCTGAATGGCCTGCTGTGAATGCATGTGAAAAAGCGCAATGTATGTGTGGTGCTGTATATGCTTGATGTGATTATAGTATGAATCATAAAGGACAGCCGCCTTACGCATGAAGAGTTATAGTACAAAGCAGTTCACAGATGCATGTAAATGCCAGGACCCAAAGGAGACAATAGCCCTGGATGAAAATGCTTCACTTCAGTACAATTCAGCATAGCATGGTTTAGGCACATCTATAAATATTTGATATTCTCTCAAAACCCAAACAGCCCCCTCTTAAGTTGAAGTGAGGCAGCGATCGTACTGTACAAGCGATGTGATTTGGAGGTATGAGTAACTGAGCATGTCTTTAAAGAGAGGCAAGGATTTGGCTGGTGGTGCACTCAGTCTGTCAGCTGTTCGAGTGCTGCATCTTGTAACACATACTTTAAGCAGAAGCATTAACAAGGTGATATTGAACAAAACAAACATTCTTGGGTGTGAATGTTCCAGTTGCGTGCGTGCGTATGTGCTTGTGTGTGCACTGTGGTGTGTTATTTGCCCTGAAACACATTAGTCATCCACAGGTAGGTGAGAACCGGACAGCACTCTTTCCTGTTCTAGTATTGTTTTGGTGTGTAGGAGGGAGAGGAGTCATAAGGGTTACCTACTCAATGAGCAAGAGAGATGGATAGAAAGAGAGAGGGAGAGAGAAATGGAAAGATAAATATAGAGAGTACAAACTTATCTCTGCATGAGGTAATTTGGTTTCCTGCAGTTGCTTCGCACAGACATGCTGGTAAACTGCACAGTATGCAGTCTAAAGTGATTTCATTTGATTTATAGTGTTGGTTTACTTTTTACACGAGATTAAGTCATCTCTATTAAATGCACATAAAACCTCTTAGTGTGTAACTCGTGATTTGACGATTACCTTAAATAAATGCACTGTTTGTTTTTCTGCAACTACAGCATTATACACCAACCTTGCTGCAGGGAGTAATGAAACATGAATAAGGCTAACATGACTCAATTTGTATGATTTTCACAGAAAAAGGAGACTACTCTTGGCTTGGATAGAAATGTATCGTCTTTGTTAGTTTCTAGTGCTAGTTAATCAATAAACCTTTTCACAGCGTTTAAATGCGTTTATCTGTTTATCTGAAAAGATTGCATCTTTCCTGAATGGCAGACAGTTTAAATATTGCTATAAATCTTACTGCAAGCACGCAAAACAGGTCTTGTGGAAGCTTAAAATCCTGCTGGAACAAAGGGCTTCTTGGTAACAGAGCTCCCAGACAAAGCAAACCAATGCCTTCATTTGGATCCATTGTGTGGAAATATTGATTTATCTCTATCATTGATGTGGGATCTCTCACATCTCACAGACTTCTCTATCTTTCTCCTACACATTCAAAGGTTTCTCAAGTGGGCTTTAAATCCACCAAGAGCTCAAAAGCATGCGTCAGTTTCAGTCTATTTTTCCTACTTACCAGCACAATATTTAGATAAGAGACAGAGAAAAGTGTTTTATGTCATAACTGGCTGTGAAATATTCCAGAAAGTGGAAAGTAGTAAAACAGAGATGAAAAAAAAGAACTGTCTGGTATCTAAAGGGTCACTTGTTTGATTCTATATTTTGCTATACCTGTAAGAGAGTATAGAAACAGTGAGAAAGGATGCCCTTAATTCTATTAACTGTTTTCCATTTATTTATTTGTTAGCCTTAAAGATGTTACAAAACATACAGGTGAAAGTTCTCTTCCCACTTGGCATCTGGATGTTTTTTCCCCGTACTCCCCCTGTTGTTACTCAAAACCCACGGTTTCTAAAAATCAGTAAAAAAAAAAAAAAAAAAAAAATAAAAAAACACACATAAACTGAATCTCTCAGCTTTTTCCAAAGCTCAAGTATCACAACATCCAGTGTTTGCTGCATCACACACTGTGCTGTTCCATGATGATGAGTCAGTAAGCTGCTAAAGTGCTTGTGGATTACAAACTCCTCTCTCCACCTCTAAATTCAGTTCATGTTTCACTGCAGTATTAATGTAGGAGTAATGCCTTGCTATGATGCTAAAAGGTCACTGTTAATTAATCCAACCCCCTATGCTCTGTTGATTTGTACAGTTTTAAACAAGACCTGGGGTGACAGAATTGGCTCACATAGTATTAAAAAAAAAAAAAGCGCTACAAGTTGCTGACATGAAGTGAAGCAAAGTATTTCTTATTCTTATTTTTCTTACAGTTCTTTTTTGCCCCTCTTTTTTCCTTTTTCACCTGCGGGACTATTAGAGCAATAATACGACATTTTTGGAAATATATTTATTCTTTTTCTTGCTGCAAGTTAGATTAGAAGATCAATACCACTCTCATATCTGTCTGCTAAATATTAGGCTACAGCCAGCAGCCAGCTAGCTTGCTTATTTTCAGCAAAAACAGCTAGCCTTGCTCCCTATAAAAATGAAATTTACCTTTTTTTACATTTCATTCTCTGTATGGATAATGTGATAATCAGTGAGCTTTAGAGGCAATGGGAAACAGATATTTTTTTGCCTCTGGACAGAGCCAGGCTATCTGTTTCCCCCTGTTTTCTAGTATTTATACCAAGCTAAGATAGCCGGCTGCTGGGTGCAGCTTCAGTGGACAGATATGAAAGTGGCATCGATCTCATCTAACTTTCGGCAAAAGGTGATATGCATATTCCCCAAAATGCCAAACTACTAAAAATGCAAAACTTGAACTTTCGCACTGATAGAGTTTACCTCCTTGAATAGTATTGTGTTCTCAGTATTGCCTGCCTGTGCTTCTCAGCAGGTGAAGCTCAGCCTACTCAATTTGGAGGCACAGCTACTCCATAGAAAAACGCCATAGAAATCGTCATCAAAGGCTGCCTTCACCCAAACAGATCAAAGAGGCAGACCTCTGTCTACTGGCTGGGAAAAGGTTTCTCTCTCTCTGTGTGTGTCTGTCTGTTCAAAATTCAGGGAAAATATCCTTTATCAAGCAGCCTTTTAGACAGAACTTGACAGAGTTGTCTGGCAGTGCTAGTGGTTTTCTCTCGTCATCCTAACCACTGTCTGTGAAATTTCAGTGTAAAATCTGATCATACCTTTCTAAGACTTAGAATGGTTTTGCAAAAGTGTATGCTGTGTTTAACATATGGCTGTATACTAGTATGCGAGAGATGTAATATACTCTGAAAAGTGTATAGTGTAAAAGTGTATAGATGTAATGATGAGTAACTCCTATATAGCCTATGACTTTTCTTCAATTTTCATTTTTCAAATGTGCTTACTTTAAATGGTTTAACTGACCTGCTCCGAACAAATTTTCACCATGAACAAGCAGACTGAAATGCGTCACCTCAGAGCTTCTTGCGATTGGCTCACTTGCTCTGTGTGAAGCTGTATTACATAAGGTTTTGTAACATGTTCACTGCTGGATTCTGGAGGCTTACAGCTTTTGTTCAGTTGCAGAGGAAGATTCCCAGGAAACCCGCAGGTTGTGTGGGTTTTTTTTTTTTTTTTTTTTTACGTAGAGCTGCACATGAAAATGCATGTGCAAAAGGGGGCTTCACCCTGTATGCACCAGCACCTTACAGAGAAGATAGAAAGTTAAATTACAAGCTTCAAAAAAGGAAAAGAAACAAATGACATGCATAAAGCTGTCTTTTACCAGTGGGAGCTGTGAGGGATGAAGACAGAAGAGCCATTATAATATCATGTAAGAGGAGATTTGAATGCTTAATAAGATAATTGCAGCAGGGAATCACAGTTGTTGAAGAGGGGGAAAATGGGGTTTAGGAGTTTTTTTTTTTTCGACTTTGGATGTCACTCTTTTCTGGGCAGGAAAACATCACCAGGCAATCCATGAAAAAATGTGAATAATGCTCATTCACTGTAAAATAACCCATGCTCTGCTTGATTGTGTCTGTGTGTGCCTACTGTATGTGTGCCTTGCCTCTGTGTGGGAATTGTTTGACAGGGTCATGCAGTTGGAAAAATAAGGAGTCCGAGAAGGTGCAGCAACGACATGGAGCTCAAACTATAGTGTGCTGCACCAGAGCAAAATTCCTTTCATTAGCTTTTTTCCTGTTACTGTAACTCTCTTTCTTATGCAGGATGTTTTATTCTGACTACACAGTTGTTAATGGCCTATGTGCTTCCTTCTTAGTCACAAGCATGCATTATTTAATGGGGAAGGGAAGAGTATTAGCTAGCCATGGAAAGAACAATAGCTAGTTACTCTGTTGGTGCGGTGCCATTCATCAGCCTTAGCAATGTTATCTTTCTTTGTTCTTTTCCTTTCATCATTTTTTCCTGCTGTAGAAAGGGCATATCTAACTTGGCAAACGCTTAAATGGATACATTTGTATTTTGTTGTGTGTTTGTGGGTGTTATTGTGTGTACATGTGCACTGCTGACTTGAGGGTGTGATGACTGATTATGTCTCTCTTCCTCTCTTTGTCTCTCTCTCACACACATGCTCCCCCTCATGTACCTGCCTTGGGTACCTATTTCAATGCACCATTCAATGGATGCATTATATTCATCATCGTACATTATTCAGATTTGAATCAGGGACTGTCATCTTGCTGACGATCTAGCTTCCAAATTTAATAGCTCGGACAAGAATAGCCTTGACAGCACATTGCTGTGATTCAGTGAATTTCTATGACACACTGGCCACCAAATGTAACATCATGTTCCATTTTCTGACTGGTGTACTCTGAAGTCGCTGGACAAATGTGATTACCCCTGTGAGTTCTGCAGTGTTTTCCCTGTCACTAGTTAATAGCTGTGGTGGTCCTCTTAATCAGTCTGCCAGCTGTTTTCTGTGATTGTATCTTCTTGTGTGTGCACATGTGTCTGTGTGAATGTAATTGCTGTCTCATAATACACAAAGCTGACTCAGGAATGCTCTGCAGGTCCTGAGGACTCCAGCAGCCACAGTCATGTTAATCCATGAGAAACCAGTGGTTGTTTGCCTTTATAGGCTTGGACAACTACTGTTAGATTTCAGGGTTTAACACACAAAGGGTGTGGGTTACTGCTGAGATGTATCTAGAATTTGCTGCTGTACACTTTTAATTCATTCATTCAAATTCAGACATGGAAAGGGGGAGACAAAGTCCTGATGTTATCCCTTGTACTTGTTTCCCTAGCATGCATGGAGCAGTTTTTGCCTCAAGCTTCAGTACAAGACAAGATTGTGCTGTGCTGATAGTTAAAGGTTGCTTAATTCTCCTTTTCATGATTTGGTGCACAGTTAATCCAGTTTTCAGGCAGCTCGTGTGTAACGCAGTTGTTTTACCCAGAGCCATAGGTTAAATCTGCCATTTTGTCACACTATGGCTGATTGAGTGCGGTGTCACACTTGTTAAATTAAGGTAGTTTCCAATCCTCAGTTGCAAAGTTATGTGTAAAATAACCACACATAAACATACACAAACACACACACTCATACTCTTGCTCAAGCATGCACACATTATCTAACAGGAACATGTTGTTCTTTCGGCCATATTATGTTTATTCTCATGAGAACACACAGAAAACAGATGACATTCCAACAATGAAAGATGATCTCTCTCTAATGACAAACATATCGTTTAGCAAAAGGAATACATAGTAAGATGCTATAATGTCACAGTGAAAATAAATACATTTATTGGACAACATCTGTAAAAAATTGAAAACAATTTAACATTAAATTGGGGAGTGGGAGATTTGAAAGAATCAGGAATCTCATTTTTCTTTCAACAAATGATATTTGGATACATTATCTGATAACATATTGTAGAAATCTCATAATTTGCATGCCTAGAAAATACCCTGTATTTATAACTGTATTAAAGTTACTCAGCAATGGGGGACATAAGGGTTGATTCATGCATGCAAGCTCTGACATGTGTCCTTTCAAAGAAAAGTCAAAAAATACTGTAGGCTATGTCCCTCACAGGACAAGTGTCAGCTTCCAAAACAGTGGTCACAAGGGCCATAAACTATATCAAGCAAAAGACCCAGGGGCAGTTTGTGAAACAGGGCCAAAGTGCAGATTGAACTGAGTTTGCATGGACAACGAAGACCTCAAATCATAAGGTGAACGTTAAAGGTGAAGTTCAGAGGAAACAACTACGAAGAAGGCAAATACTCAAGGTGATGGGTTGGCCAGACTCACAAGATTCGACAGAAAACCTGCTCCTATCATAGGTATACTTTTATGCGACTGAAAAATATCAAGGTTGAATCTCTTAAATATTTAAAACAAAAACAAAACAAACATTAAAGGATACATGGGGTAATAATTTTGCTTGTGGAGCATTTGAAATATTCATGTGCATGGTGTATAAAAATCAAGAACATTTCAAATAGCAGTTGAGCATAAATATTTCATATAAATATTTGAATCTACATTTGAATGTCACTTGTAACTAGGACTGACATGCATCAGCCAGTAGCAGTGGCTAGGTGTGTGGTTGGGTCAGCGTGGAGTCACCTCGTGGGAAATTGTGCTTTACGTATCAAGAAAAGGGCATAGAATTAATGTTTTAGTAACTGAAGCATGGAGAGGAATTAAATCTTTAACCAGCCACAACGTTGTTAAAATAGTCAGTCAGTATCATATACAGCTTTTACCAGCATTTGCCTTATTCTTATTGTTAATTTCAAACCCTGAAATGAGTATAAAATGAGGTACTCGCTGGCTTCTTTGGGGCCCCCGATGTGTTGGGGAGATACTCAGACACCCACTGAAAGTATTTCTGGCAGTACAACCATGAGGAAGGGTTTCAGCAAAGAAAAGAAAATTGGATAGTGGTTGCCAGTACATGTTGCATTTTATGGATCAATTCCTACATCTTGTCTTGTCCTAGGCAAACTACAAGCCTTACATATTTCCTCCAGGCGAAGGGACACAGAATAATAACAACACTGACAGAGAAAGGAAATAATAATCCCCAATGTTTTTGAAAATCATCAATAGCAAGGTTCAATTACCACGCAGAAGCTGCTGTCAGACACATTAGCTGAGTTATGAGACTTATACTTTGCTCAAATGAAGCTGAATTAACACACTCTAAAATGAGAATATTGGAGTATCCATGATAAGCCCATGGTACTCTGTCATGGCTACCGATTTCAGCTCAGGTTCATATTATACAACTTGAGCTGGTATAGCAGTTAAGTGGTCATTATGATTATAAAAAGACAATCTGAACCACCAACCTTTAAGTGTAGATATAGATACTGTATGTGTGTGTCTGTGTATGTGTACTTACGTGTCTACAAAACCAATCTATACTATAGATTGACACTCTAGTAGAGGAGTATTGCATGAGCCGGGGGCTGGAGAAAGATGCCTTGTCTCTCCAAACATTGCAATGGAACAAGCTGGCCATTGACTAAATGAAGCATTTTATTGTCCAGTCCTCTTGTCCAGTCTCTCCTGGGCTTTTAGTTGATGTAGCTAATCAGTCAGGCAGTCCATCAGCGAGGGGTGGCTCCTCTAATGCAGCAGCTGAGCCATTGGTCTCTCCTCTGTCACCCCCTGATTCTCTTTCCTCCTTGTCCTCATCCTGGCTTAATGGGTCTGGTTTGGACAGACGGTCTAGGGGGTCAAAAGTTTGCAATTTGGGTTCGGGGCTGAGGAGTGAAAGCTGAGGCAATAGAGGCTCGTCCCGAAGCTTAGCAGCTAGCTCCTTGGCGCTGCATGTGGGTGTGTTGGTCTCGTAGACATCGTGGAAGTTGTTGTAGTCTACCTCGTAGAAGCCCTTCTCCAGAGAGAGGACCGGTGTGAAGCGGTAGCCCCAAAGCACTTCAGTGTCCAGGTAGGAACTTCGTGCCTGACATGTCATCCCTGTTACAGGTATGGGTAGGCATATGTGTCCACATATGCACACACACATACAAACAAGCACAAAACATCCGGATGTAGCACACATATACAAGATTTGAAAAGAGGCAAGTACACACACAATCAGAGTAGACAGGTAAACAAACACACACACAGATGGAAAGAGGTGTGGGGAGAAAGAGAGAGAGCATCAGTTAATTATTCATGCTTATACAGAAATTGCACACAGAAAAGGCCAGTAACCTGTACCATGTTACCTCTAAATCTCCATTGTTTTTGTGAAAGCAAAAGTTTTTGAAATGCCACTGATCTGAAGTTTTTTTTGTGTTATTTTGTTTGGCTGATAAAATACACACAGTTGAATTTACACACAACTGACTGGTATAACAGTGCCAATATTCATTTACTGTTGTGTGATTGTGCCAACAAGCAAGTCAGAAAAAAAACACATTTGGCACACCAGACTTTGCAGCAACTGCATTTGCTTTTGAAATGGAAAAAGAGAAAGGCTCGGCCTTAAAGGATAAATGCTAAAGCCACAACTTTACTGTAATTTTAAGTTTTTCTCATTAACCACAGTTATGCATCGCTAGAGTTATATATGGGTTTTTAGGCATTGCACAATGGTCTTTATGGGCAGTGTTGATTTGTATATGTAAGGTTAATAGATGCATGGCAGTAAAATCACAAGTGTAGTTAATAACATGAATGATGTATCAGTTCCATTCAGTGTCCCAGTGAGCCATTTCAGTGAGCGAGCATGCCATGCATGCATGATACCAGAGCCCTGAAACTGTCTCATTGAAAAGGAATGTAGTCGTTAATAACATTATTAATTACGCCTGTGCTTTCCTGTGATGATAAAATCTCTGCTGTGAAAGCTCTATTTGTGGAGAAGCTGAGCTGTAGATAGCCATGAAGCTAATGGCTTACTGTGCTACAGACAAAAATAAGAAATAAGAAATGGGAATTACAAAACACATAATTCACAAATGAGGCAGTCGATTGTTACTTATAACTTCAGTGGGAACAATAGATGCTCTCATTATCAGTTCTGTCTCACACAGACTATTACCCAGAGTATTACTCATAGCATCCTGTAGAGGGTAGACCTCTTCTCACTTCAGCAATGGTGAAATTACCTCACTGATCTTACTTTTCTGCAGGTGGAGTTGCCATTCCATGCTTGTTTCTGCCTGTCTCATTGCCTCTGCCTCTGCCATTGCCAAAGCAATTGCCATGACATGCCGAGGGCATCTCTTTGGCAATGATGAGTACCTTCTACGGGACCACGCAGAAGGTGGCATGATGCAGCCACTGCCCTGCATGCACTGCCTGGCACTTTCTTTGACTCAATGCTGGCAACAGTGGGGCCACTTTCAGGTGTGTGAGGTCTAACTTTGCTGTAAACAGATGCGAACTAGAGCTCGAGATTGATCTCCACGATGAGAGTGAGACAACTTCTCATCTGTGTCTGCTAACCTTTATGCACAGCAGCTGACAATCCGGGTGTATTGGATGTAGCTACAGCTAATGCACTGCTGAATGCCCCCCTCCTCACGGAAGAACAGGCTGATTTTCTGGGCTGCACCATCAGCCAGATTAATAACCTGATTCTGGGTGATGCTATTGCCGCAGGGCAGGTGATGTCACTTGCCACAGTAGGCTCAAGTCACGTGTGGCTGGCACTCACTACCCTACAGAGGAAGGATAGAGAAGACCTCCTGGGAGCTCCCACAGGACGGGCTTTTCAGGTCCATTTCTTCTGTTACTCAGCACTTCAAAAGGGTGGAAGAGGAGAAGGCGCAGCTGAGCCATTGTCTAGCCAGAGAGAAGAGGTGCATTGCTACAATGCCATGGCAAGGAGGAGAGTGCGCAGACAGGCCAGAACACTGTCAACCCCCAGCCACCATCAACCTGCCTCAGCCACCCCCAAACCACCTCAAAAAAGACACCACAGCATCAGCCCTCCCCTGACCGTGGTGCGGCCCATGCCACAGTGAAAACTGCTGACAGACCCCTGTCTAAGCTGGCCTACGCATGGTGAAACTCTGCAACACCAAAATGACGTGGGAGTGGGGCAATATTCCACCCTCCTGTCTTCCACCTCTCCAGTCCTGTATGATGCTGGGATGATAACGACTCAGACCGCTTCATCCAGCTGGTCACAGAGCCAGCGTAATGCAGAAAGCACATACTCAGCTGGCGCCCCTGCCTCTCTTCCCTCTGTCAGGGAAGCAGATGGCGGTTGGCCTCATTCAGCTGCAGGCTGTGCTAGCTGAAAAAAGCTCCGCATTGAGCCCTTCATCAAGTCTGTTCCACTCCTCTCAGGTTATCTCTGTAGACAATACAGATGTGAATGGTGCAGTGACACAGTATCTAATACTGTGTTGAGGCAGCCGATGATGATGCATTCACGGACTGCTTCGTTGGCTTGACCCTTTCGATACCTGCCCCCCAAGGGCCAATTTTCTGTTTACTGAATGTTAAACGGCTTAGAGGGCTGAATTGGAATGTCACAACTTCCTGGCTGCTGTCCCCCAGCTGGTTGCCTGTCCTCTGACATAGTTTTATGAGGAATGGTGTCATGGGTCATTAAATCCACTTCTGCCATATTCCTCCTCTGTTCTTGGGCATTAGGGAGATAAATCTATCCACCTAAGAGGAGAGAGATTCTCTCTCTGAGGAGATCCAGGACCTGTTACTGAAACAGGCTGTTTCTATGGTTCCCATTCATGACAGAGTGAAGGGGTTTTGCTCCGTGTACCTCCTGGTACAGACCAATGTATGGCCTGAAAAATGTTCTGCATCCTAACCATCTGGACATTGCTGGAACTGACTCAACCAGGTGACTTGTTCACTGCCATCAACTTGAAAGATGCTTTTTTGAACATTGAGGTGGCACTGAAATACAGGAAGTTCCTGCATTTCGCATCTCATGGGGCAGCCTATGAGTACAACAGGCTACTGTTTGGCTACTCCCTGGCTCATTTTCATGGCCAGGTCTAGAAAATGGGCCAGTTTCCTCACAGCTGAGTTGGTCCCACACCTAACCTGATAAGGTGAACCATGATCTGGAATAAGAGTGCTCCCCAGTCATGCCAGCAGGCAGAGTGACTGTGACTCAGTCAGTCTGCAGGCCATTCTGTTTGAACACAGACAGACAATGGGCAATCCAGTCATTCCACTGGGGCCCCTGTACATGCGCCACCTGCAAAGGTGGTTAGCCAGCCTGTGCTTGGATCCCATGAGGCACAAGCACAGCTTGGTGAACGTTCCCCCATCAGTGCAGGAGGCATTGGTGGTTCCTCAGAACATATATTGATGGGGACACTGCTGGGTCAAATGACCTCTTACTTAGCGGTGTTCATAGATGCCTCCCTGACAGGATAGGGGAGTGATAGGTGGTGTATGGTCCTCAGGGGAAAACTGACTCATCAACCTATTTGAATGTCAGGCAGTACTCTTGCTTCTCCAACACTTTTTGACTCTGGTTCAGGTGACACATATTGGTGAGAATAGACAGCCGCGTGGATACCTACATCAACAAGCAGGCTGAGGTCCAATCCCCAGCCCTGTTGAAGATTGTGGAGAGCCTGTTCTTTTGGACTTCAGAACACCTCCTGTCTCTGAGAACCCTTCACATTTTGGGTCTGGCAGATGACCCAGATAGCATACGGAAGTGGGCCACTTCAGGCAATGATGCAGCACTGCTGCCCTCTTTCTGGCCTAGACAAAAGGGTTGTGAGCTTGAAATGACCCACATGTAAAATAGCAACTATGGCCCAAATATCCAAAATCAAATGTAGGTATGTTTTTGGTAAAGATGTGATGCTCTCAGGTATGTGTATTCTGGATGTGGGCCAGTTCTGGCTTATCTGGTTTGTTCTGGGTTGAAATACAGCTTGCTTGTGGATCTGGGAAACAGAAGTGGACCACCCAAATATCATCATTCCATATGGTAGGTTGGCTGAATGAGAGTGCCGAAAGTCACAGCAATTTTGCTATCTGGGGAGTGGGTGCTTTACCAAGGTGGTGCATTAGATTTGGAACCATTTCAGAAGAGTAGAAAAAAAACACCTATTGACTGCTTTGGTTCTCCATGATGCTGTAAGATGATCCACCCCTGGGGATGGACACATTTGCACATGCAACATAACCAAGCTGCTTTATGCCTTTCCTCTTCTTTGTCTCATACCTCCTCTGCTGGAGAGAATGAGACAGGAGCAACTGTTGGTCATCCTGATAGCTCTGGACCACTGTTCGGTGTTGTGGTATACAGAGATGACCCAGATGTTGGTGGCACAGCCCTGGTCCATTCCTCAAATGTGCGGGGCTCTATCCCAGGAGGTAGGTTCGATAGGCACGCTGCCCATGTTGGGCCAACTTCTCCAGGTTTTTGCTCCTGTCCTGGGGCTGGCTGATGTGGGCTGGTCTGTCTGCACAAGTGGTGCAGACCATCCAGGTGGTGAGAGCAGGATCCACCTTTGCTTGTTACAAAGTGGTTGGGACTCCAACACTGTTGGGAATTAGACCCACTGTCATGTGAGGTAGGGGAAGTTTATCCTCTCTACAGCATCTGGTAGAAAAGGGACTGTCTCATGCAACTGTTGAAGTGTATGCATCAGCAATTTCTTCCTGTCATCAGGGCTTTAGTGAAAGACCTGTCTTTTCCCACTCTCTCATGAAATGTTTCTTACAGGGCGTTAGGCAACCATGCCCGGTGATGTGTGTCTATGCCCCCCAGAGGGAACTTGTGTTGGTGTATGAGGCCCTAGTGAGTGATTCCTAAAAACCTTTGGAACACTCCTCTCTGAAAGAATTGTCATTGAAGACAGTTTTGCTGTTTCCCCTTACCTTAGCTAAGAGAGAGACTGAATTGTGTACCCTGTTGGTTCATCCCATTTGTTTGCTGCTTTGGGGTAACCACAGTGGTACTACTCTCAGACCAAACCCCTTCTTTGTTCCCGAGAACATAAAAAGATTGTTTAGGTTGACAACTATTCAGCTTAGAAGCATGTTGTCCTCCATCCCATGGGGACATCAGTAAGGTAAAATTGCATCTAATGTGCCCAGTATGTGCGTTTGCATATGTTGAATGTATAGCCCTCTCTTGATGCACTGAACAGCTTTTCATGTGCTGTGGAGAGGGAGTGGCTGGTGAAGCCCTATCCAAGAAGTGCCAAGCTAGTCCACTCCACATATGGCTTAGCAGCATCTACAGCCTTATTTAGTGTCAAGGACATATGCACAGCAGAGTCTTGGTCTACGCCTTGTCTGCTCACAAGGTTCTATCTCTTGGACGTGATGGGCTCCTTTTCAAGGTCCATACTCACAGGGATGACTCAGGACTTGAGAAAAGGGTGGTGTGAGTGTAAGCTGTGGTACACCTGACCCCCCAGGGGTGTGTCTGTATTCTCCCATACTCTATTATGGCTCAGGTAATGGGGTGTGCAGGTTTTCTGTTGTATGATCTGGGACCCCTGCTACGTTGGGCTGTGATGTCACCCAGTTCATGTACATTTTAACCGGACTGGGTTGGACCTCCTACTGATCTGCTTAAGCAGCCCTCCTACTAAAGCAGTAGGAGGGTTGCAGTGATTAACCTATAGCCAGTCAGGCTCAGTGAGGCAGTCTGATGACATGTCATGACAATGTTGTGAAATTCATTGGTTTCTACTGTGCTCATAGAGTCCAGTGGAGGGCAAAGCCTGTGTGAGATAGAATGAAGGTTACAATATTGTAACCCTAGTTCTATAAATCCAGGTGGATCCCTCTACCTATGGACCCTGCTCCTATGCCATCTGCTTAAGTGGTTTTGGATGGTGAGTGGCAGTGAGACACTGCCTTTTATACTGTGTGGGACACACGTTATCGGTATGTGCGTCCTGATTGGTGGGCTATGCAAATTTCTTTGCAAATTTCCATGGGCGATTATGTGCATGTGATTGGAGGAGAGTATTTCCCATAGAGTCCAATAGAGGGCTCCATCTGTACTCACAGAACTAGGGTTACAATACCATTTTCTTTGTTAGCAGACTCATCACTAACTAGCTTACATTCTGAAGCATTCTTCGAGGACATGTTTTAAGGTGATTAAAAAAAGTTAATCAAATTTATTTCAGTGAAGCACACTCATTCCTTTCTTTTTTTCTCCCCCGCAGTTTTTTTTTAACACACAGGTGTATAGCATTTGTTTAATTAGGCTTCTTCTCAGGAACGTGGCCACAAGCTAACCACAGCAGCAACTTTTTACGGTGACCTTTCAAGCCTTCAGAAGGTGATTGTTTGATACTCAAAAGATAGATTTGGGTGTAGTATCATTTTAAACTGAAAACATCCATCTCATCTTGGATACTAATTTTGACTCGCCCAGCTGTTGAGTTACGCGATGTGTTGTTTCCCTATGAATGCATAACATCCCCAATAACATTAAGCATGTGCTCTAAAATAGATGTAGATGCCACATTGATATAGTGTCTAGTGTCACTATGAGAGGAGAGGCTTTTGCACCTTTTATTCAGCTTTCCCACTGGAAATGAGTGGCCTACTTTTCCACTTTTTGTTGTTATTTGTTATTTCTGTGACTATCATCAAAGACAATATAGTGTCTTTCAGTTTCTAATGAGATGGGTTTTCTATAGTGTCTTTTAAAGGTGTTGGCACAATGTTTGATGTGTTGGTTTTCAATTCCTAGTTTAGCTAATACTTTGCAGTCCAAATACATTAAAAATGATGTGAGGATCTATTAGTATCCTGTCATGCAGCATTTAAAAGATGCTGCATACAATTTTAATTATTATATTTAGGGTGTTACTTGGGTGGACTCAATCCAAGATGCCTTTGACATTGATATGTCTTATGAACATAATGACTGAGACTTTTCCCCCACCCCCCACATACAAACACACACACTTAGACCCACAAACAGATTTTCAGACACTACAAGGAAACTACAGACTATCCGTAATTGAAGACACACTCTCCATTTATCACTATCAGCATAAACAAATAATGTATGATAAGATCTCTCTTTTTCCTGTGCTGCTACAGTAATCTCTTGGCTCCAGAGAAGTGAACTGGCTTTTTTGTCTCACATCTTTTTGAAAACACCTATGTTTTTTTTTTTTTTTTTACATTTGGCTGAAAAAGTTTGATCTGTGTGTAGGAAACATTTGTGCTGTGATGTGTTCATATGCTTCAAGACTTGACAGTTAGCGGATGAGTGGTAGCTATTGAAACAGATGAGGTTTATATTTATATTATTCTTTTAATGACAATCGTGTGTTGCTTTTTGTTGGAATTTTGGATTTGAATTTCTGAAAATGCAAAACAGCTTGTGTTGCAATTGATGCAATGATGTTTGGCAGCACATGAACACACCACCCACTGCCATGCAGACATACCGTGAAAATAGCTTCTGCATTCTGTTACCTACTGTATTTCATAAATGTTTTATTATGTACACTACAGAGCTGTTCCATGGTCACAGTTTTACCTTTTAGGCACAGATATTCATATATTACTGTCTTCTAATATATTATTATAATGAACTGTGGTTCTCCAACAAACCTACAGTGAACCTACATGGGATCATGTAAATTTGGTTGCTTCTTGCATTACAAAAGCTGAAGATGTGGATTTCCACAGCATATAAATGAAAACACATCTTAGCATCATCTAAATAATAAGAGCAGACCAGAACGCCTCATCCCAAATATAGTAAACAGGATAAACCATTTAAAAGCACCAGTATTATCTTTGTCAAACACAGGTGTAATTTGGCTGCTTTCCATTTAGGTATCGTGCTTACTATCATACTGGCACACCCAAATGGAAAATGGCCATTGTTAATGTTATTACTTACACCTGCTCTTTATTTGCTTTGACACGTCAAAATGTCAGAGCGTCATTGCAGGTCTAACCGCTGCAATCACATGCTGCTAGTGCTTCTCATGTAGCCCCACCTCCATCCCAGTAAACTCTGAGTCTACCCTGCGTGGAAGGTCGTTTATGTCACTCCCCATTCTCTGCTGAGTTTGGTGTATCTTTACAAGTAATGATGAGGTCAAAGCCTAGATGTCAAATTCAATAAAAAGCTAATAATATTTTTATGACTACAGACTACAGACTACACTAATCCGTTCTTGTGTTCTGTGTTATTTTACTCATTTGTAGTTTGCCCTTGTGTTTTGTGGTGACTTTTGATTTCCCCCTCAAGGCTTCATGTACACACTCAGGTCTGACTACAAAGTGTGCTGACTAAGCTTAGTAACCTGTATAAGGGCAACTCAAACTCATTTCGGTACCAGAGACCAAGATGCTCTGGGCTTGTCTTGTGACAGATTTTTTTTCTTTTTTTCCCCCTGTGGACACATTTAAAAAAGGGGACCACTCCTCCTTCCTTAGCCATACGTTTTGCTGACTTTAGTTGTAAAACAAACAAACAAACAAAACTTAGACCCGTGGGGCATATAATTAAAGCAAAATACAGCCTGATCACTTATGTTATACCTAATAAATGTGGTGATCATGCTAGAAAGATGCACAGAAGCGTGTTCTGATCTGACTCCCCCATATCAGCAGGGCAACATAATTTTCCTCTGTCTTCCAAAACCGTTATAAATTAATGTTGAAAAATCATTTTTTTGGTGTGACAGTGCTATGGTTATGGTTTGGTTAGAATTAGGTAGAACCTTTGTTTGGTTTAGTAAAAGAGTGTGGTTTGAGTTTAAAATGACTACTTCTTTAAGGTTAGAGGACCGTCGTCGACATGGTTACAATAATAACCTTGTGGTTGAGGTCAGGGAGTGACAGCGGTCATGGTTAAAAGTAACAAATGTCGGTTGGAAACAGGATCTCCTGTGTTAAAGTCTGACGTTGTTTTGACGCATCCATCCACCTCACCTCCTCCCTCAGCTGACTTTATTGTTTTATTATAATGTCACCCCATTTCCTCCTTTGCTCCTGACGTACAAGAGCCATAATTCCTATAGCCGCTAGAGGGCTTTGTCACTTGAACATAAACATGTTGTTTTGGGGAACTTGCTGAAATGACTTTTTCTTGGGAGGACAGTCTTTATCTACAACAGCAGTGCCATTAACCCCTTGTGTCAAGTATAAATCCAGTTTAAATCTGCAGTTCTAAACTGCTGCTGCTGTTAATTTCCTTTCCAAAAGATTCAGCAGTTTAGACTGGATTACAGGTCCTGAAATGGAGGTCTGAAACTTCTATAACTGTATTCTGTAACTGGACTACATGGCTGGGCCTGGTTCTGGTTGTGTTGCATCAATAATAGAGTGCCCTTGCTTTAAATAACTTCAAAAACAAACACTGTGAAATAGATTCCAGCAGTTATATCTGTTGTCAACTCACCAGCTAGCCCAGACTTGAATTACAGTATGGCAGTACCCATTTTAATGCTTGGGACAAACCACAAGTAGCTATTTCTAAAACTTACTTTTGGGCCGTGCCACAGGTATCTGTTTTTCTGGATTTTCCTGGAAAGCATTGAACCAAAAACACGAGTGCAGACACTCTTGTTTAATATTGATGCAAGATGCTTTCTGGATTCTGAGAAATGGCATGAAGCAGGCCTTATTTTATATAAAAATAATTAACTGTAAAGGGAATCAGAAGACACTCAGCAGTCTTAAACATGCTATCTTCACATCAATATAGAGACACATCAATATAGTTTGTTGTCAGCAACACCGACGCACATGCCTGGTCCTTTAGCAGAGAAGAACAAGTACCAGAAATGTTATAGTAAACTGTAATAAAATCACTTTTTGTTTCAAGCAAAATGTTGGCTTAGTTATCTTTATAGAACAACTTCTTGCCAAGGGTCGCTGAAGACAATTTGTTCAATTGGTAGTTTTATGGATGAATACCCTTTTGACTATGAAAAATACACAGGAAGGGTACATAAACACCAAAAGGCCATGAAAGGATCCCTTTGCCATTATTTTGTGGATTTTGCTGCTTAGGCACCCACAGGTGACAACCTTTCTATCTCACAAATGCCTGATCATTTACACACTTAAACAAGGGGTGGTTAATAAGAGTGAAATATTATTAAAAGAAAAACAAAACAAAACAAAAAAACACTTTGACACTGGGCACAAACTAACTTTGTGAGTAAAGTAATGTGGATATAAGATCAAATGTACACTTGGATTAATAAATAAAATAAGTGAGAAAATATAGAAATATTATCTGTAGCTCTCTGCCCACTGTCACCTTTAGCAGCTTCTAGAGTTAAGTCAAATAATGTTCCAACTACAGTGAAGATGTTGGTGTTGGTTGTTAACCTAGAAAACTTTCATTCTGTTTATTAACTTTGTTAATATAATTGAGTTAATTGCATCTCTCTATTTTATTTATTTCATTTGTGCAATTACGCTGTGTCATCAAGCAGGAAGGCACAATATTCTTTTTGTCATCATGTTTTACATTTTATCTCAAATGCAGTCAGAGTGCCTGAAAAGCAAATTCTGTTAGTGATTTTCAGAGCCTGACTCACAATTATGCTAAAAACCGGGTGGTTGTCAATGGAGGAAACAAGTGATGGCTGGCCATTAAGGAGAAAATGAAGCCATTTCGCACCCACTTATCTGTCACTACCAAAATCTGTGACAGCATCCATCCATGTGGTAAATATTTTACTCAAGAGTTTTTACTCTACAGAGTATGCCTGAACAATTTATGAACATCATCACATGCTGATTTCAATCTTTCTCAGCTGGACTGAGTTCATGAAATCATTAGTTGCTTGATATGGGGCCATAAATGTATGTTCTATAACTTTTTAAAGAAATAATTTAGTAAATGAGATGTTTTTACTGTAGCTCTCCCCTGGCATTACTACTATTGTTACTAATATTAATATACCACAATGTACCACAGCACTGGCCCTGCACTGATTGATGCATAATTACTCTGAAAGGGCAATTCATCAATTTTGGATAGCAAGTGAGAATGCTTATTCAGCTATGATCTTCATTTAAAAAGACACGCTTATTATTGAAAAAAAGTTGAAGTTTAGTCAAACCTCCACATATGGTCCTGGTCTTTTCAGGTTAATACTATCCTGACTTCACCATGAGTCTCAAATGCAATACTGCAAGCATTTATATAAATCTGACGGCAAAATTTGAAGTGTCATGATTGCAAAACCACTGCAAAATGGGTAAAAATAACATTAGTTAACTTTAATTCCCATGCTTACACTCTGCAACCTGTAACAAGCCTTATTAAGGTTAACTGGGGAAAGAAGTGGGAGGGAGGGACAGTGAATGGTCAGATTGGTCTGTTGCCTAGCGGTCAAGGACGATGACGACATAACCCCTGCATGATGCCATGGTCTCTGCCGGTGAAGCGAGAGGTGATTTAATGCCTGAGTCAAGTATCCAGCAGTGTGAGCAGGAAGCATGATGGTGCTTTGGAGAAAAAATTTAATAAATAGAGAAATCAAAAAGGAAACAGAACAGAAATGTTCAGATGCATGCAAAGCCATGCCTGATCACATTAGGGAGCTGTGTGGTTTGTGGATTTTAAAAAGACAATTGCGTGTCCATGAGACTAAATGCTCCTAATCAACCAGTGTGTCTCATTTATTGATGCAAAGTATGATCATATCCAATAAAGTAAATTAGTAACATGTATAATGCATTGTATTTAAAATGAGTGTATTATAATTAGTCCTTGAACAAAGGCCAATAAACAATGGAGCTTAGGCATATAAACAATACCTGCTTTAGCCAATACCCAACAGAAAACACATTAGAACAGCAAATTAACAGCTAGCAGTGGGCCATCATGCTGTAAAGGTCTATATTCATCACATTATAATGATGAATAATAAGGGGATTGATGTTTCATATGAGGTTCTTCAAAGATGACAAAACACTAGCTTTAAATATCATAAATTGAGTGTTTTTGATAATCCCATGAATGAAACACAGTCATAACAACCTGCTGTTATCTCATTTTGATTGTTGAGATGAAGATGCCATATTTTGCTCTTTCAGTCTTGACAGTCTTGTGTTGGGAAATAGGAGCTTTGTGGAACTTTACAGAAACACCTGGTCATGTCTGCCATGTAAATGTAACTAGCCTGGAGCAATTTTCAGGACTGCGTGGCCTTTACACAAGACACAGGCCAGCAGTGTGGGTAGCTACACTTCATTCATTTTGAAATAAACAATATCAAAGACATAACCTTGAAGTAGCAACAGTGGAAGTGCGGGTAGCAGTGAGTACAAAGAAACATTTGCAAGGCAGTTGTAGCAGACAGCATGGATGACTTTCAGTCGTCTGCCTCAGTTGAAATAACAGATATTTCCTCAAAAACATTATCAGCTGTTATAACATCATTAAAATAATAAAAACTTGATTAAAACCTGTGCTAACTTTGAGCTGAAATGCATTAATATTATTTATGTCTCACTTAGATAGTCAATTATTAGTTAATGTTAGTCTCTGTTTTCATCCATTAAAATATTATCTTTTCCTATCTGCAGCATTTACAGGTACTCACTCCTGCCCCTCCTCTCTTTTAAGCAATGCCTCTTTCCCTATGAGTCATCCTCCCAGCCCTCCCACTCAGCTCACCTCCTGCATCCAACAACTCATCTATCCATACTGTCTCTCATTTCACCTCTCCTCTTCTCTTTCCTCCTCCCTAGACCATCTACCCCCTTTCATACCTGTGGCCTCCACCATGCCCTCGAGGATAACCACGATCTCGAACTCCTCCTTCTCCATTTGTGCTAGAGACATCTCCCAAAAGGGGCTCTTCTCATTGATCTCATGAGAGATGATGAGTGGTGACACCAAGAAGAGGCGGTCATCTCCCGTGTCAAAGCCGATGTTGATGTCAGTCTGATTGAGTGGGATGAACTCTCCCTCCTTGGTCTGCTGCGAGCGGATCAGCTTTGCTCGGATCGAGGCCTCCACGATGTGAGAGTTCCTCAGGTCACCAACCCGAAACATCAGGCACATCTTGTTGTCTCGCACTGATATGACAGCTTTGTGTGAGAACATGAGGGTCTCGGCACGGTTCTTTGGCTGTGAGATCTTGACAAACATGCAGCCCACCATCATGGCATTAACAATGGAACCCAAAATGGCTTGCACCAAAAGCAATATGATACCTTCAGGGCATTTTTCTGTGATTACACGATAACCGTACCCAATGGTGGTCTCTGTTTCAATAGAGAAGAGGAAGGCTGAGACAAAACTGTTGAGGTTCTCCACACAGGGGGTCCAGCCCTCCTCGTCACCGTGCACCAGATCCCCACGGATGAGTGCAATCAGCCACCAAAGAAAGCCAAAGAAAAGCCAGTTGACTACATAGACCAAGGTGAAAATAAAGAGACTAAGACGCCAGCGTAGGTCCACCAGTGTTGTGAACAAGTCACTGAGGTAACGGTAGGTCTCTTGCACGTTTCCATGATGAACGTTGCACTTGCCATCCTTCTGTACATATCGCTGACGTGGCTTCTTTGCCGGGTCGGAAATCAAGTGGGTTCGCTCTGTCGAGATCTGAGCCTCCCGCAAGTGTTTGGGAAGCTTCTTCACCTATGTGGAAGAGGAAAGACAGATAGAAAGAGGAAAGGTAAGGGGAAGAAAGAGAGTGAAAGAAAGCAAACAAACAAAGAGAGAAAGAAAGGGGGAAGAGAACAGTAGCAATTGAATTTTTTTTTCACAATGGCCACACTGATTTCTTTCCATAAATATTTTTTTCTAAAGCTATATTGAGTTTTTACTGGAGGATAACCTTTTTTAAGTGATTTTCTTGTAGCCTTTGCAAAACCACACTGCTCTGTGCTGTTGGAGGGGAGACAAATAAAATTAAGAGCCGTTACACAGTTGCTGCTCCATGCTGCTCCACAATGACATTATCGGTGTTAGTGGATGTATGTGTATATACAGGGAGAAAGAGAGCGTAAGGACACAACAAGAGCACAAGGACGCCCAGGTCTTTGTCTATGTTGGCCCAGCTCCAGTGAGGCGATCTGGCTCCACAGCTGTGCCCTGCCTCCCTCCCTGTCCCCTGTGTTCCCTCCCCTCACACCCTATGGGACATTGGCAGCACATCCTCCATCCTCCCCCAAAGACGCTTATGGCATCCTTAAAAAGCGACATGTGCCCAGCTACATATATTGCACTTGTCAAGTAACAGACTCATATAGTGTACACACTGGATTTAAATATTTGATGTTTTGCATGGTTTAAGAACATTTAGGGACACATAAGACAATGACTGTCACACAGTCTGGAAATATATTGCTGCAAGAACTACATAGATGGAAAGACACACACCAGAGGACACAGTTGCAAGGCACCTTTCAAAGAGACCAAGGACATGTTGGCAGCACACTGACACTTTCCAATCTGAGTTGATAATTGAAATGCATTGTGTTGAGACACGAAAACAGCTTCTGTGCCCTCTGAATCTCTCTCTCACTGCTAATCGGACACCTGTGATCCGTCTCTCTCCAGGGTCATGCTCACCTCACCAGGAAAGTTATGTCCTTTTGTGCTTGCACTGACTGCTCTTCTGCTCTATCATAAACACGATCACTCTCACAATTCAGCCGGGGAAGAACATAATCTTAAGGCACCACAATATCCTCTCAGTGCCTTCGTAGCGCCTGGATAATAAAATCTGTCAGACAGGTTTATTCAAGATTGGCGAGTTTCATTGAGATGTCAGGTGCTGTTTCACTGCTGTCCTGTGTGCATGCACATTCGGACAGGCCTGCTTGTATTGAGTTTTCAGATATTGATTTGAAGTGATCTCTGTTTAAGGAACGTTTTGATAAAGAAGAATTGAAAGACAATGCTTATTGACCGGCATCGCAATTAGTGGCTTGATGACAATGCATTCACAAAATGTCAACGGGCTCCCTTATGACCAACTGTGCTCAGAGATATTGGATCAAATATAGAGTCGAAACACAGCCAGTCAACCCCATTTTTTAGACTCGAACTTTCCACTGACAAAATCAGTGAATGTTCAACTATTTAAATTGTTGTTAATCACTACTACATAGCATTCAAATGAAAGACAGACAAAAGAGGTCCATTTATTATTAGCTGGCGCTAATTGAGTGATGGATGAAGCTGTCACAAGCAGTGCCACCCAATCTTTGGCCTTTGTAGTCAATACAGTCCCTTGGGGTGATGGTCCATAAACAAATTCATTAGTTTACTCTGTGTGGCAGTCGTAAGTGGTGGGTGTTTTCTCTCATTGAGCTTTCCTGACCGCGCTTGAGTAGACGGTATAAGAAGAATCAGGACAGATAACCAGTGCAACTCCGCCACTCGTTATTGAGAGTGAATGGATTTTTTTTCTTTGCCTCCTACTGCCAGGCAAACAGAAACATGCACTTATCTGAGCTAGAAACAGATTTGGTTACACTGTGTGGTGCTTGATCTATAATCTGTACCTCTTAGTTGATCTATTAAGCATACACAGCATATCTATTGTATATCTAACAGCCTTTTTATCCTCCTTTTTCCCACCATTCTCAGAAGCCATCAGTCTGGTTTTCTTCCTCACACCCACAGCTCAGTCCCCACTTGCTATATCTTCTCCATCTCTTTTTCTTAGTCTACTCCCTCAACAGGCCCCCACCACCATGCCGCCTTTCTCATCACATCATGTCTCTCACATATTTTCTCTCACTGTTGTGAGAAAACTAGTAACTAATGCAGTGTTTGACCAGTAGTAGCTGAGCAGTTTACCTGTGCAGGCGTGACTCCTATCTCCATGTTGTGGTCCATGAGGACTCGAGAATCTCCTGCCATCCTCAGCTGAAGCTCAACACCTGTAGGACATAAGAAAGTACATCATCACTGAGCCAGTTAAAATTCAACCAAAACAATGCAAGTTTTGCTGGCATTTGCAACACCAGAATGAACTTCATTGCATTGATCACAGACTCTAAATCAACCATTGCAACAAAGACTAAAGGTCAAAGCTACAGTGCACTCAGAAGACATATACAAGCTTTACCCAATGGGCCTTTCAACCTTTCAGCCCTCAGCTAAATTACACAGCCTCTTTGAAAAGAACATACATTATATCTACACTAACAATGTTGTGTTGATGTATAGTACAACCCTCCAGGAAGATTATTTCCTACCTGTCATTTAAATTGCTTCAGTTTGTCAATATGCCAATATTTGCTAGCTGGTGTA
The DNA here is from genome assembly GCA_029490765.1 of Euthynnus affinis. NCBI lineage: Eukaryota > Metazoa > Chordata > Actinopteri > Scombriformes > Scombridae > Euthynnus > Euthynnus affinis. The sequence goes on along the minus strand of CM055845.1, from coordinate 24,354,798 downwards.
ATTAGAACCCACAAAAATCCTCAAGGGCAGTTTGAACCATATAAGGTCACATCTTCAACAGAGTATGATATTTGCATTTGTATTGGTTGTAATAGTTTGTCCCATTAGTATATGTGACATTTTTTCGCAAATTCTGGGATATGAGTAGAAGTAAAAAAAAACTGCCATTACTGCAGTGGTATCTCATTTGTAAACCCAAGAAATAGCATTGTGGTGTACCCCTTTTAAAAAGGATTTCACTTTTCAACCACTTTTGTGGAACTTTCACTGCAAACCAAAGTGCAAGAAATGAACATGTGTTATTATTGGGTGTTCCAACATGAGTGCCAAACTTCAGCTTTGGAAAGCATGTGAAATGCTACATCCACAAGCCTCTGCTTTGTGAAAAATGTTGCTGTTTGAGAGCATACTTCAGTATAGGAGAGTTTCACTGTTACATTTTCATATCCAGGTTTTTATTAAATCGTGTAACTCACCACAATGCAAAAAATCATGATAGCGTGAATGACAATCATTTGCACTAAAATTAAGTCTGAAGACTAATGGCACAGTAGCTAAGGCAGCTCTCTCACACAGCTCTCTCTCATGCATCTTTCAGTCAAAAGCGATGATGTTATCTGTCCCAAAGCTGAAATCATGATTTATTTATTTACTCATAATTATGGATATATGCTCATGCTGCTGCCACTTCCTCTAAACCACTGAATGACATATACTTTACTACAGTGCCATTCCATTCATCACTCCAGACAGCTATCACATTCACCATTGTCAGATCAGATATATAAAAAAGTTGAATGGTCATAGTGACATCTAGAAGGCATCCGTATACCTCGTACTCCACACAGGACTATGACACAATCATATATGTGGTACAGGTGTAGGCAACAAAAATACTTTTAGAAGAGAAAAATCATGGCGTCAGTGAGATGTTAAAGTAAACACATCCTGTCTTGTGCTCTAAGTCACTTTTGAGTTTTTCAATCTTTAACCAAAACCATGATCTTTCCCTAACCTTGACTGAGGGCTATGACATAATATGAGTGACATAACGTTTCTTTCAAAATGTATTTGCTGTTGTTAATTAGTATACAAACACAATTTCTCAAAGATGGTGTCGTGATCTAATAACCACCATATCAGATCTCAGGATATGTTAGCTTCACAATTTCTTCATGACAACACTGAATGAACAACAGAATGAACAAATAAGTAAATTCTAAGATTTTAAAATGGAATAATTTCCACATTAATATTCTGTAAAAGATAAATTCATCTATCACAATCTTTAACAAATGTTATCAATACAACTTCCGTGATTTCACTGTCAGTTAAATTGTTTTTCAAATCAACTGTGCCACCAAAGAGGACACCTCATGCAGTAAATCACCCTGCATTATTATGTGTACTGGTGAACAACAACTAATAAACAGCCAAATGGGTAGCTCAGGATCCGAAAAGTGAAGTCAATGCAGAATGCAGTGCCGTAAATCTGCATTTTTTTCTCATGGCCAGCAGGGGGCGACTGCACTGGCTCCAAAAAGAAGTCAGACTGTATAGAACTCTATGAGGAAATGACCCTACATCTCACTTGATTTATTACCTCAGTAAACAATTTCCTAATGTGTTTATGGCCTCAGTCACTAGTTTAAAATCTTCTTCAATACAGCATGATGCTCATTTTGTAAATTGTGGCCTGCTTTAAAGTAAAATAGAGGATATAGCACATGCTTTAGGGCGTGGCTACGTTGTGATTGAAAAGTCACTACCACTGCTACAATGTTAGTTACATACATCATGTGTCATAACCCCAGATTAGAATGGGAGTATAGATGTAGTTGTTGCTATTTCAGTGTGTTTTCAGGTCACGGAATTTGTAACATGTTGCCGGTGTTCGGTTGTACTAAAAGACCCTCTAACATAGACCATTTTGTTTTTATTACACTTTTAATTTGGGGATATTATAGTGCTTAAATAAGTGCTTATGAATAAACTATCTTACATAAGAGGTCCCCACACCAGGTCTAGAACTTGAGTCTCCCAGATGATAGATGACTGCACTGACTACTGAGCTAAAACCAAATGCATTGCAAATCCACAACCAGACCTACCTATTTATACACTCATCCACAGAGACAGCACAGCATGTAAAGTTTAGGGAAGAACCTCAAAGGTGATTCTTGCTTTGCACTTTTCATTTATTGTCTATTTTTTACAACCTAACTTTGTAGAAAGGAGAAAGGGAACAACAGGTTATGGAGAGTCCTTTGAGAGCACTTAGCATGTGTCATTAGCTCAGCTTTGTCTCTGGCAAACACCCCCAACTTTGGGAGTGATGTCCAAATAAGAAAATGTGCATCATGTAGAAGGTGGATGTAACTCTCCTTGTTGAAACCTGCTGATAGACGTAACAGAGAGAGAGAGAGACTGAGATGTAACCAACCTGTGCATGCTGGTATTTAACTTTTTTTTTCTTCCCAAAAACAAATCATTTTTTGAATATTTGTGCAAAAGAAAATTTTATAAGAAGAACATTATTTGTGCTTTGCCATATGACAGATTTGGATTCGGGCACACCCCTAACCGATACTATACTAAGTATAAATACAGAAATGCTAAAATATGAAAATGTATTTAAAGAGGTGATATGAGGATACAAAATACATAAAATGCCATATTTTGTGCCCTGTATACTGTATGCATTATACATAAAATAGAATAATATGAGGTGATAAAGTTACAGCATTTTCAGTGCTAAAAGATGGGAAGGGATTATCTGTTCATCATCACAACATCACATGGGAGATGACCCAATGTACGCTGTTGGCTACTTTGCCTGTACAATGAAGCAGCCTCAGCTGCAACAATTTTAACTGCATCATTTTCCAAAGAGCAAGCTCGTCATTGCCAACATTTCCAGTTGCTTCGGCTTCATGTGTGCTTACAGACACACACGTGCACACAGATACAGAAACATAACTCTCTGTATACAAAGAGACTGCTCCTCTATGGACAAACCATGCTTCGGATCACAGGCAGTGATTGCTTTTTTAATGAGAAGCAGGCAGAGGAATAAACACATACTGTCACAAGAAATTCAATTGCTTCTTTTACTTTACATTTAATCTAATGTAAAATGAGTATTACATATTATCTTTGTGGTTGTTTTTAGCTCCAGTGGAGCGGGTAGGTGAAGCGCTGACAGTCTACATTATGTGTGATGTTATTTTAAAGAATATTTCTCTGCTCCTTAGTTGTATGCTGAAACAGGTATTTTTAAACATCTGTTATGTTAGGTCCAAAGCGACAGGAGAAGTGGGAAAGGAACACTTTCATTGTCTCCTGTATGATGTAGGATTTAATAACATCCATTGCTATAGAGGGGAGTGGGGGTGTGAGTGTGTTGTGGGGAACCTCAGATAAAGCCCTAATTTTAGCCGCAATCTTACAACACCTTTTGAGCTCCACAAGAGGCAATTAACTTATAGAGCCCCTGGGTGTTGTTTGACAATCAACTACTTTTAATTTACTAAAAGAACAAGGGATACACAGGGCCTTGTAACCAACCAAGCAAAAGAATATGGGTAAATTACTTTTGGAGCTGGTTCCTGACCTTAACAACATCTGACATTTCTTTGTCATCTGTCTTTGATGTTACTCTATTTGATCGCTGACAAGCGAGGAGAGGGAATGCAAAGGCGAGAGTGGAGAAGTGAGAGGACCACGTCACAAATCAGATCCACACAGGAATGTAGTGTTGACATTGATGGTCCAAAGCAAAGGGCAGAGTGACGTGACAGGCATCTGAGCAGGGAAAAAGACAGACAGACAGACAGCAGAGATGCGTGGGACACACAAAGCTTCTAAAAAACCTCACTGAATACATTAAAGGGGTTGCAAGGTCTCGCTTTCTGACTCATTTTAGGTTCTCTCATGAATTAAACATGACTCCCTGGAGATTTATGAACTCCAGACCTGTGTGTATTTTCAGCGAGGCTATGATTGTGGTGTCTGTTAGCAGCAGCAGACTCAACAAGCCCAAACGAGAGGTGTTCGAACATGGATACCAGCTGGGGTGTTTTATCTTGGTGCTTTAAGAGGGTAACAAGCATTTATCTTGTTTCTGGGAGAGTGACAGGATGCTTTGGCTGAATTGTGTTTGTGTCCTGATAACAAGAGTACTCATCTATTGTGCTTAAAGCCAATGGGGTACTAGTAAACCAGAGAACTTGCTTCCTAAGGGATATCTACAACACATATATTTCCTCTATTTGCTGACGCTGCATGCTGTAAACAATAATCTGTACAGAGCAATGGAAAATGTGTCTTTTTTCCTTCTAACCTGTGGCAAGCTCTATAATTTCTCCCCAGGGTCTGTACTATACTGAATAGCACACACTTCAACATTTAATTTTATACATTTTCAGAACTTCGGAAACTAATGTTGTCAGTGCTGTCTGCAGCGCTGAAAGGTACGCACTGGCTTAGAGCTGAGCCGATAGAGGGGTTTTTATCAATACTAATCACCACTCCGATAAAGCCTGAGCAACAGATTAATTATCTGAATTATAATTCTCACTTGATCAACATAATTTGAAACTGTTTCATTCAATGAATTACTTTTTATTATATGCCCCCCATTATATGGAGGTAATCAATTTAGCTCTTTTAGTCTGTGGAGAACACAGTTTCCTGCTCGAGACGTGCTTGTTTTGCAGATGCTTAGATTGCTGCTTGCTGCTGTTGAGTACATGATTTTTGTACTCAAATTGTGAACTTTTCAGTAGTGAAAAATCAGCATTATATTTTAAAAAAAGCATGTCACTAACCCTTCTCTCACCTGACAATACTGCTTGTGTTTTCACACTTCCTCTAATGGGTTGTAATCCTGTCGAAGACCATGACAGGGTTACAAATGGCAGCAAGACATTGCAAACTCAGCGGTACCCCTTAGTTTACAATACAAATTTGACTATTAGTGGGCACTCATCCATAGATTTTGAGGTCATAGCTTGCGATTTTCTGACGATTCATCAAATACAGTGAACAGTGCTGACATAGTAGTGGCAGAGAAAAATAGGCAAAAAGAAAAGAAAGAGGGAGAACGGAAGAAGGAAAAGATTGCAACAGAGCTGAGCTTTTCAGAGTACTGAAACAACTAAATTTACAAAATCACTGCATCAGATAGATATCTACAATGGTAGGGCCGTCCCAGATTATCTGCTGTCTCTGTTTCTTGGCCATGGAGGCACTAGAACTTTCTATTTCCCTGATTCCCTACTCTCCCTCGCCCCTTCCCTTGAGTGAAAGTGAAGAGTCATGGTTACTCGACCTGTCACGATTATGTCCCGGGCTAAGATTGGCCCATAAAATAACATGGCTTCATCCCTATCTCTGCTCACTTATGACACTTTGAGGTCGGGTGGGTCAAATGACTAAAAACGTCCCGAGCTAGTTTGGCTCCAGGCCCAGCGAACACACATACAGACACGCACACACAAGTCTCTCTCTCTCTCTCTCTCTCTCTCTCTCTCTCTCTCTCTCTCACACACACACACACACACGCAAAGTTCATACCAACCCTCCCTACCATTTTCCCATTATGCCTGCCCGATAGTGAGCTGAGTGTATCCAGTTGTGTCCTTCTCATGGATGACCTTCTCCGGAGTGACACTGCTGCACCGAGACGTTTGACTCACACTGGAGAAACAATTTCCCTAATGATATGTCCAACTCTCTCTCTCTCTGTCTCTCTCTCCCTCACACACACACACACACACACACACTCTCTCTCCCTCTCTCTCTCTCTCTCTCTCTCTCTCTCTCTGTCCCTCATTCAATCTCCCTCTTACAGTACATTCTGTTCACACCCTTAGAAAAAAAAAGTATGGTTATTCAAGCCAAGAATAGCTATTTCATCGCTACATGTTTCAGATCTACCTCACTCCTCCACTAAGATGAGTATGTTTTTTTAAATGATTGCCAAGATTTCACAATCGTGCTGAGTGGAGCTTGGATGGGATTAAAACCCAACACCTCCTGGAGCCAAATAACACCCTCTTCAACCGTGCTGGCCTTGAGCGTGAGAGACATGATGGAAAGAGACACAGGGAGAGAGACAAGAGATGTGTGAGGTTGGGTGGGCATGCTCCCCAACACCCTGCTTCTTCTTCTTATCAGGCGTTTCTGTCAGGCTCTTGCTGTGATTTACTGTTTCCCTGTGCCACTGCTCCTACTTAGCAGGAGAGAATGATGCCTAAGCAAAAGAAGAAATTGTAATGAGAGGGAACTATATGGAGATGAGTAGTAATCTCTGTTTAGCATAATATATGTACAGTATGACTCTAGAGGAATAACGTGATTCTCTGCATCAAACGTAACTTGCTGTGCAAGCAACTTGATCCTACTATACTGGTTTATTACTCCTCTGCTTCATCCCACTGTAGAGGACAGGAGAGCAGGGGAGGATGGGAGGAGAGAGGATAAGAGGCCATGAGCAAGGTGGGGTGGGGCTGCAGAGCCAGGCAGTGAATGGCAAATGCTGGAGGAGCCAAAGGTCAAATGATCTTGATTGGAATTCCTGACATGCTTCACTGTGCCTGTGTGCTTGTCCCTTTGAGGAGCCTCCTTCTCTGTAGTCAGCACATAATGAATCAGATTAAAATCGGATTATGACCCTGCAGTTGCATATTAATGAGACCGGTTTGTTTGTTTGTTTTTTGTTTGTTCTGACAAGGTATCCAATAAACTTAAATCTCCATTGCTCCAGTGAGTGATAGTAGATGATACAGTATGAATGAGTCTTAGCTGTACAAATGTGAAGTGAGTTGGTGTTGAAAAAATGCTCAGCCATTCCTTAATCTTAAAAAAAAAGAAACGTCAAATTTAAAAAAAAAAAAAAAAATCCATGCTGTCAGTCTACAGGCCTTATTATCCATGCAGTATTTCTCTTTTCCATCACTGTTAATGAGCTGCAAATGCACAGGGATGTGCTTCCCCAGGGTGATGGATGCTCACGGTTCATAGATGCTTACATAAAACCTGAAAAAAAGAAAAAAAATATCCCACCAGATGCAGAGTCGGCCTGAATGTGTTCACTTCCTAAAGGTACTGCAGTGATTAGCAACATCACTTTATTGTAGAAGTGTGCTTTACATGTATGGAATGTCCTCTATTTGCATTGCATATGAAGCCAAATTGTCCTTACATGCATGAATCAGTGTGTGCTGGTAGTTAAGCTGACAGTGTGTCTCTGCATCAATCTAAGCAAATCATATTCATGTGTATTTGTTATACTGGCCAATTAAAATGACTTTGGCTGTATAGTGTTTTTGTTTCTAAATCATATAAGAAGCTAAACAGTATTGAAATCAGCCTGCATCAGTAAGAAGTACAATATCTATGTACTATATGGATGCAGGAATCCCGTAGCACAAGAAACATGAACCCTTAGTGATTCACTTAAACTGGCCTGACCTGAATGCTTATCAGGTACACATAAGACATCGACGCATCTCTTGCCATTGTCTGCCATGCTTAACAAAGGAGTCATCATGAATAGTACGACCTTTATTAAAATAACTCCAGATAAAGGCTGGTTTAGCCCAACTGACTACAGCCAGGAGCAAGAGACACTGTAAAACTTCTATTACCTTCCACATAACCTGCTGCTGAAAGATAAGAACATGGGCCATTAGGAAGATTCTCCTCTGATGTCATTGAGAGCCAGTTAACTCGGACATGGGACGTACACTGAAATGCATTTTCACAGTTGTCAAAATGTAATCTGTGACAGATTACACTGGATGATATTTTTGGTAAGTGGGCAGTCTTGCTACATGAACATTATTCCTTTCAGCCCACCTGAACTGTAGAAATATGGTTGCGGATGAATACACTGACAGATGCTATGGGGCAATGTGAAACAAGCAGCCATCTCTTTTCTGAAAAAAAGGCTAAAACCATCACAAGCGAGCATGAAAACTTTTCGGATTTTGCCATTTCCATCAACCTTTTCTAAATGCGCATAAAAATACGTTGATGGAAACATGGCTTGTATTATCTCTTATCCATGACAAGGACGTGTGTTAGTATAGCTGTGCTGGACAAACACAGAGCAAAGAGATGATCCCTAAAACATCTCATTCATCTCAGTCATCTCTCTGCAACCAAACAGAAGGCAAAGGTTTATTTGTGCTGCTTGTTTTCTGAAGCAGCAGCTTTTCTGTAGTGTATCAACTTTAAGTGTGACAGGACTGTAGGAGAAACCCATGCATAAGTGAGGTGGTTGCCCAAAACAGTGAGTGGGTTGTGTCATAAATCTGGTACATAAGTATCATAGGTGACACTTTAAAATCCAGTAGATGTGAAGACTTGAATTTGCATTGGTTACAGATTTATGTGGGCATAAACTGAATGATTTTCCCTGGGGGGATGACAAGATTGTGTAAGAAAATTTATGCTGCTTATCAGTTTCATGCAAATACCAAGAGATTGTATTGTATTGTATTGTGCTCACAAAGTGCAAGGCTATGACTTTTAAATTATACACAATGTTTGTATGTTTTTTTTGTTCAAAGAGCCAAGTCTACAAACTAGAACTGAGGCAGAAATTAGAACGAATTCAGTGCTGATGAATAAATAAGGCGCGGAGGTCTATCAAAAGCCCTACAAAGAAATACTGTAATTTTATGCAGTACTCTGACATGCACACACATTTTCCAGGGCACTAAATACAAAAAAAAAAAATCTTCACGCCTGGCTAAGCTCTTGACATAAATGCGCTGCTGCGGTATTAGAGAATGTGGATCTGCTTGAAGAACGGTGCTTTCTCCACATCCCCTAGAGACACACAGTCTTAACTAAATAAACAGATCCAATTAATTATTCACAGTGTCTTCTCTTTTGAGTGTCTCCTTAGATCCTGCTGAGCATTACATCTGCCCTTTGCCCTCTTTTGTCCACTTGTTAGGGAGATCAGGACATGGATAATAACCCGGCAGGAGTGGAGTGACATACACAGTGCTGAGTTGCAGCTACAATGATAGTGCTGATAATAAGGTCAAAAGGCCATCCATCAAAAACCATTACATCTTAACAGTTTGCACTTCCCCCAACACTCTTTAAATAGCCAATCACAGTTCAACCAGCTGTGAGCGAGGTCGTGGTATATTACAGTGATAAAAGTAGCTTGAAGTGTGGCAAATAGGCAAGTTTTGCTGCAAAGCTAGTATTAAGAAATCACCCTGTCAGACTGTACTTTCCCTTTCTTTTCGCTCCAAAGAGTTTAAGTTATGCCATATGTTCAAACGTGTTTAATGATGAGAGCAGAGATGGCTTGCACTTCGTTATTCCTCTACATTGTGCCAAAGTGGAGACATTAAAAAATGATGATTGAGTCCACACGCTGCCTTGATGCTGTCTTTACATTCCCTGATGAGACAATACCAGGAAGAACAGGAGCTTTGGGGAAACTGCGCTTGATTAATGTGGTTGCTAAGCCCACTGCGTTGTCATCAAAGTTTTACAGCAACAACTCTCAAGATGTGTGTCCTGCAGAGTGCACTGGACTGGAGCTGGAGGAGAAAAATAGTGGTGTACGTCAGTCATTAAACCAAGCAGCCCAAATCCTCAGCCAAGAGAGAGTGTTTCAAGGGAATCAATATAAATGATTTTCTCTCAATGCTTTTGGTGTCGCCTACAATATTCATGAAAACGCTGGCAAAGCTGTCACTTCTCTGCGTCCGTCCGCTCTATCTCCTGCTTCTATTGAACGTATTTAAATGTGTAAGAGCAGAAACATGTGTAACTGTGGTACAAGACAACCCCCCCCCCCCCCCCCCCCCCTCCCCTTCTCCACACACACGCACTTACAGATGCACATTCGCTCCGGGTTTGCTCCTACTGCTACTGCGCTTGTAAAACTCCTGCATTGCACTGAAAGAACTACAGCACGATACGCGAGTAGGCACAAACAGCAGGAGTGTTGACAGGCTTTTCTCTGCTTGCGTCAGAGAAATCCATTGCCTTTTTGATTACCCTGCCCCCGCTATGAGGGCAAGGGGATGCATGGTGATGATCTATGCATCTCTGCAGTGACATCAGTGATATAAGATGAAGGGAGCAAGATGTGATGATAAAGGTTGTGTTTGATGGAGGAGAGTAATCCAGCCACTTTTCCCATCAACACTTTCCTTTTTCTGCTCTGAAAGTGTCTCACATCTTCTCTCTCTATCTGTCCTCTTATCCCTCTCTGTTTCTCTTTACAGTAGCTATCTAATCCTTATAGTTATTGATCTTTCTTCAAGTAATGCACACTTTTTATTTGGCAAGCCACTCCGGAAGGGATTTGTGGCTGTGCAATGAAACACATAATACACTCACAGCATGCAATGCCATCCACAGACAAATTGAGAGGGTTGGATGTGGAGCCATGGTTGTACCATGCATCAGCGGCTTCAAAATCTCCCCTCTCCTCCTTTTGCCTTTCCCTCTCTGTCTCTTCCTCTGCTTTTCTCCATCAGCGGTGCACAAGGCTTACCTTCAGGTCTCTGCAGGAGTAGCTGGCAGGCTCCCTTCGAGGCATTTCACAGCTGCTCTTCTCCCTAGGACTGCGCACTCCTTTCCTGGCTTTGTTCAATCAACAACAGCCCTCCTGCCTCTCTCCTGCCATCCAGCTCCTTCTGCTCTTCACCGCTCTCTATCTACTCCTGTGTAAGAGGGGGGTCTGTCAGTGCATGTGTGTGTGTGTGTGTTTGTGTGTGTGTATGTGTGTGTGTGTGTGTGTGTGTGTGTGTGTGGAAGAGGCAGAGGAGGAGAGAGGGGAGGGAGAGCGAGAGAGAGCGAGAGAGGCAGAGACAGAGTGGGTGAGAGAAGAGATGGGAAGGATGTAAATATGTGTGTTCTCTCTCTTGAACGCTCCTCTCTTCTCACTTCCAAACAGAGATTGGACCTCTTGTCTCTAAGGATTTGTCCTTTATAAGAGTGTGTATGTTTATGCTTATTTGCACAGTGCATCAGTGTGTGTGTGACTGTGTGTACACATCTGTCACATGGCTCCCTTCCCTCTGCTGCAGAGAAATATCCTAAGAAAAGTCAAGTACAGTTGTACAGTGAGAGGTAGGAAAAGAGATGAGTGTGTGTACATGTAATAGGGATGCAGACAGCAAAAGAGCGATGGTGAAGAGGAGTGTGGTATAATCAATTGCTCTAAAACTGTAGTTGAAGAAAAAGCCCAAAGGGTTCGGGACAGATATAAAGTGGAAGCAGAGAAGTGAGTCTTTGCAAAAACACACAGAGACAGAGACAAAGAAACAGCAGAAGAGGAAGAAAGTAGCAGATGCAACAAAGTATAAGAGGGGAGTCAAAAAGATGAGTTATAGAGAGGAGAAAATACAAGGAAGGAAAGCAGTCAGGTAGAAATGAGAGGCTGGAAGGGACATTTTGACCCAGAATTTCTCCTCAGAAGTAACCAAAAATTAAGGCGTCATGTCACTTTGACTAAGTCTCCCACATAAATTGTAACTGTAGTTCCCAGGATACAGTAAAGGATGCTTATTGAATGTTTGAATTGAAGGTGAATGTATATAGCTTAACAGTTAAATGGAGTGCATGGGCTCATTTATTCCGCATATTTTAAAATTCTGCTCAGTAACTGCTATGTGGGCATAGGGGAGTGTGTGTGCACATGAGAGGACATGCAGACAAAGACAGACGGCTAGATACTTGACATTGAAATGTTATTAGCATGGTACAGAGAAAATTGACTGTAGACTCTACATAACAGAGGAGGAGTAATGAGAGTGAGAGCAAAGAGAGAGGAAGATAGGGAGATGCTGATAAGTGGGGGAGGAGCAGCTACAATGTTGCCGTCACCCACAAGCTGCTTCATCTAGGCCTACTTCCTGCATTGGATTTGGGAGGAGATTTATGACTCTGCAGCTCCCCTTTGTTCCTGCATGTGCCCCCCCCTGTTGAGTCGCAGGGGTGCAGCGAGATGCCTGGGAGATACTTCTTCTGTCCCCAGCCTCGACCAGCTGGGGAGCCAATGACAGCGGATTATGGAACATCAAGGAGTGAGGCTGCAATAATGAGGAGCGTGGGATTTAGCTGAGGGATACGAGTTCAGCTCACCCTCACTCCCGGGGTAGAGGTGCTAATCTCAGCAGTGATCACGAAGTGTCGGTGTTCTCAGTTGTAAAAATTCAAGTCCTTCGGCGATGCTGCTACATGGATCCTGTCCGTGGATCAGCCCCTTGTGGCTCCCAGTTTCTCAGATCCGGGGTTTGTGTAATTATTTCCCCTCCTGAGGTTACACCATTATTGATCAAAGCCAAGCTCCTTCCCCCTTATTGCCTCTGCTGTTCATCCTGTGGAGAAATCCATTCAGTTGACTGTACCACCTCACATTAATCACACATCACACATTAATAAAGCTTCTTGGCACATTCATTACTACAAGTGCTTGGAGAAAACTTGTGTTAGTGCGGATCCATTTGCTTAATGTAAAGAGGTGTGCGTAACACATTGTAATGGGCTCTTCATTGGTACTTTAATAGATGCTATATTAGAATGATCAAACTGTGGATTGTTCCACTGTACTGCAGGATGAAGACATTTAATACAAATTGTTAAGTATTATCCGTGTTCTGAGTCTGATTTAATATTCATCAATGCAGGCATTTCCCTATGAAATAAACTGAGCACTATCTCCTATGTTCACTATATGCTCTATTCTTGGTCGTCCTCCTGCAGACTGGAAAATAAATGTGCATTACATGCAGTATGTAGACAATGTTGTAAATCTATACAAATAGTATGACCATAAAAGCGAAATACATAACACAAATAAACCATTCTGATGAAATAGTTCAGACTGGATAGCACTATCGGGGGTCAGACTCTCATGCAAAATGCTTCAGTTCAAACCAGCAACACTGACATGTCCACAGCAGCCCACAGTTGGTAGTGCGTGTCAGGCCACAGTCATCAAGCAAAGAAATGATCATTTCAGAGGTCATAACTGAGGAAAGAGGAATTAGTTCTTCCTAGAGTGAGGAAGGAAGTGTCATTTTTTCTTAATCCTCTCTCTGCTGCCTTGGCTCTAGTATTCTCTTTTCCTCCAGCAACCCCTACACTCCCTCCCCACCACAACTATCATCCTCACCCTCACCCACCCACTCCCCCTTTGGCTTTGCTTTCTCTCACCTCCTCCCAGGCTTCATTAGCTCTGATTGATCCTCTTGTCAGAGCTTATGGCACCGCGATGAACTACATTGTTACAAGCAGCCTGGAACAAAAAGGAGCGGGAATGGATATCAGAGGACAACCACAATAAACATATCACTACAAGGGCATAATGGAGGAAGTTGAGTGTCTGAGTATGAATGTGTATGCTGAGAAATTCCTTGACAAACTGCCAAAATGTATCACAGAGCAGAAATACTGAAGTTGTAGTTGAAGCTGCTTGTAAGGCACACTGCTGTATGGTAATATCTGAAATATTTAACTGTGCAACCAAGTGGCTGTTTTGCATTTTGGTGTTGCGCAAAGAGCAGAGCTGGAGGCCAGCATTTAATAGCATGCAGAACTGGTGAATGCATGAAGAGGCAAGGTATGTTTGCAATGGAAAATGTGTAAATTATTAAAGAATCTATCTGAACAAGGCTGGTGCAGCTTTAAGTTAAACGAAGTCAGCGGTGTCAACATATTGTTCCAAAAATCATTATTTAGCAGCATAGCAGCAACCATTATATACTCCTTATTTTTCATATTTAAATGCTATCGTTTGAAGGGAAGCTGAACTTTGGGGAAAGAATACATCTATTAGTATTTAAATTATGAATTATGTGAGTGTGAAGATCTACAGCGCAGCACTGTGCTTGTTATATGTGAATACATAATTTAGAAATACTGTAGCATGTTTTTTCTCTTATGCATAGAACACTGACATATTCACAGCAGGATTCCAAAAATAATATATATATATATATATGCAATGACCACTGAATGCCTACTCAAAAACAACATTCAAGTTGATCAAATATACTGAATATAACTGTATGTAATATAGCTGTATGTTTGGCAGGTATGACATGAATTAACAATGAAACCTTTTCTCTATGGCTCATTGGAATAGTTTTTAATTTACATCCTAATAGAGTGTAGGTAAGTTACCAAAATTATATTTCACAGTAGATGAAAGTAGGTAAGTAATAATACTGGTATATTTATGTATGACAATACCATAGCCAGAAGTATGTGAGAGAGAGGACTGTATGCCATTAGCATGTTTTCCTAAAATAATTACCTTGCCAAACCTTTGCAGTTATTATGCTAAAAGAATGAACCATAACTGCTCTGTTGCCATTTTACATTTTGAATTAAACAGAATGGGACTGCTCTTATCCTGGACACCACTCACCACCACACACAGTGACACTATGTGGAGGAGAGAGGCATAGCAGTGAGTAATTAAACATAATCACTGAACATTGCTCTATGCTGTAGAAGAATTTCGGCTCTTGTAACTATCTTGGGGGCTTCTTAAATCTTTGCTACTAATAGTGTATTCTTGTACAGCAACTTATGTCAGATTTGAGACATTTGGTCACAGCCAATCAGCTACTGACAGCCCAAAGTAGGCTGAAGCACCATCTTTCCGTTGGTCTACAAGCTACATGTTAAATAGTTAATATAATTGGTGGCTACTGACAAAACCGATTCCAGTAACTTTTCAGCTCACCCTCTTCTTTGAAATCAACAGCTCCATTCAGACTTAAGATGTTATTTCCAATGTTTCCTTTGTTGTTTATCTAGTCATCATTTATAAAATGTTCCACTTAGTCCAAGTCTTGTGGGAATTTTTGTATATCCATCTGGGTTGATGTGCTCTGCTCAGTGGAGCACGGTCCTGAGAAGACTAACGGCAGTGATATTACTTTAATAAACCACATCTTTTTCAATACGATTAAAATAGAGGAATATGCTTATTTGGTTAAGGGATTTTTATGATGAGGAAATGTTTATTTGAAGTTGAAGACCAATTAGTGCATAAGTGACACTCACCAATAGCCCCAGAGAGATTTTTCATTTAATTAAATTATTTTGAAGAAATAATTTGGAAAAATAATCCAACAGAACCATGATGTATCTCATCATAAGCCTTCAAAGAGAAACAAGAAAAAAATCAAAGAACACTTGATTTTTTTCAGCCCATTGCCCCATGACTCATTTTCCTCTGTGGTCTATGCTATGTTGTAGTCGAAGATCAAAGAAATCAATGTCCATGGTTTAGTGCAACCACCTCCTGTAATGGCTATGTGTTAAAAAATATAAGCCCAAATCCACAAAAGGATTGCGCACCTTTTGCGGTAGATAAACCTGTGCAAATGAGACAAAAAAGCGTTTAATGCACAAAGCACCTGCAAAGGATGAAATGAACCGCAACACTATTTGCGTGTCTCGGTACTCCTTTGCTATTTGCACATATGAAAATTAGATAATACAAATGCATACATGTGGCGCAAAACTGGCCCCTTTCTATTGCAAAAACAGTCCAGCGCTAATAGCCAAACGCAGTTAGAGTGGAATTATTAGTGTCTTCAGAGTTGGTGGTAACTGAAGCCAGCTCTCTCTCTCTCTCTCTCTCTCTCTCTCTCTCTCTCTCTCTCTCTGTCTCTCTTTTCAAATATTCAAGCTTGTGAGGCATTGCATAATATGGAATTGATTACGAATGATATCAAGGGCGAAATCTTAAATCTCACATTGGGTGGGGTGGGGGGATATCAAGTGGGTATCGGGTGGTAGGCTTAGCTCAGACTTTCAGCTTCTTCAAAATAAAAATGTTCTGACAGCTCTGATGGAGCTCAGGATCCATCCATTAGCGCTACTTTATTACAAACAGTTCCACCGTGTAAACCTGGAATCTGTGTGTAACAGCTGATCTGTGTAGATGTTTAGCAGAACACGGAACATTAATTACCGCCAGATCATGACTCTTTCTCAGTTTAGAGACGCACTTATCGTTTCAGCTGCTGTGTGATGCTGCAGCCAGCTGTGACTCACGGCCAGCTGTTGACAACAAACAGAACATCAGTACTGATGTTTCTGCGAAATCCAGGATGCATTCAGTGACACATAAACGACATTAGTGTAAGATTCAGACATTAATCTAACACGTTTCAGACATGCCTGAGTTACATTAATAGCTGGATATGATAATAGAAATGCAAAATACAAATAGAAATACAAGTGAAGTCAAGTATTAAATATAAATAAATTGATTTGTGATAGTGGAGCGCTCTGTGTGTGCACCTCTGCTAATTAAAGACACGCAATCTGAAGCTTTTATGCTCCCTGCAGTTTTTATTATGGACCCATCTGTGAGCTGAAATGTGGAGAAAAGCCTTGAATACCGGAAACCACTCCACTCACTCAATAAGACGCAAAACAGGGGCAAATTGCACTCAGCTGCAAAACTTTATGGGCGTGTTTGCGACGGCATGTCATTAGCGCAAAAATCTTTTGTGAATAGAACCTTAAAACGGGCAGACTGCGGCTACACATGCTGCGCAGTTCACGGTGCTATTAGCGGGCGCAATTTGTGGATTTGGCTCATAGTCTTTTGGAGTTCTTACTGAGACTGAAAGTCGTGTACCTTCTGAACATATCCCTCCAGACAAAAAAGACTTTTGAATTCTCTAAGACCCAACAGCTCCACAATTCTTGTGAAAGGTTTAATATGCAAGTTTAGAGATACCTTCTCCTCATATAATGCTCTTTCAATATATTCTGCAGGGAAGCACTGCCAGGCCTGCTATTATAACCACTGCAAAGCAGAGATTAGTCTTTATAATGCGAGGCTCCATTTTTGTCATTTATAGACTATTACTTTGAGATACAAAAATAATGAAGTAGCCATAAAGAAAGACAAAGAACTGTAGATCCATGCGATATAATGGCTGTGTAGCTGTATCCACAGCTGAGGAAAGGTATTCCCTCATGCGGAACAGAAGTGCAGTGTTCTCTTGCGGATTTTGTCACCGGGTGTCATTTTACAACTTGCAAAATTGAATTCGTGGGATGGAAAAAAAATGAAGTGAGAGAAATGATTCTAAGCTTTTAAGAGGGGTTTTGTATTTTCTTTCCTTTTCATTGAATCGCTCATTCAGGCTAGGCAGCTGCTGTTTAATCAGGCTGAAGTCCTTTGAGTGGTGGATGTGCGACGGGAGACATAAGACAGGACAGGATCATAATGTGACCTGAGAATATTGAGTGGAGGACAAAAATACTTATGTGATCCCCATGCGACCTTGGGAACCTCCAAATTGCTGACTGATTAAGCAGGGAAGGGAGAGGTCCCCACATACCTTGCACATGCAGTTTACACACCTTTACAGTTAATGACATTATATACATTCATGCCATACTTTATAGTCAATGAAATCCAATTGACAAAGTATACATCAAAAGCTTAAAACTAAGATATAAATAAGATTGTTTTTCATTTGCAATCTCAAATCATTTAATTCTACTTTTTTCACAGGGCAAATAAAATGACAGCCTGGTTTTCCCTGCAGCCCTGCATAACACATCTAACTCAACTGTACAGTAAATGTTTGAGCCATGCTTTTCATCTTACACTTCACTGCCTACATACTGCAGTCACATCCCAGCCATCTGCTTATAAAGCTGAAATAGGTGTTAGAAAATCTTAGAGAGTGACTGTGGTTACACAGGGATACATTATGGCACAGTAAAAACATACATGATTCCATTAGTTTTGATGAAGCCCAACAGTTGGAGGACAAGCAGGCAGAGAGTAAGTCCTGTAATGGAAAATCCCCACAAATCCTGTTGGCCTGGCTTCTCATCTTTGTCCACATACAAACCTGACACTGAAAGTCTTCATCTAAATAGGCTCCTATTGATATGCACATTGCACTCAAAGGTGTTGACACTGTATGCATGGATCATTATAATTACAACAGCTTGCCTTTTTCTGCACGCCTACATCTCTGAATTTTCCAGACAAACTGTTCTTGCACAAAAGCATGCTGATGATAAGGCTGCAAAGTGCATAGACATCTGAGAAAATGCTTTGCTGCTTATGTTTATATTATCACAAGAGGCAAATGCTTTATGCAACACATCCTCCTCAAGTGAATTGCATCACTTCCCCAGGGTCTTAATTACTATGGCCGCTAGATGGTGTTTGTCACTCAAACGTAACTCGATGTCGTTTTTGCTGACCGAATTTTCAACCTATACTGTTGTTTTCCTTTTGAGGACAGGCTGGTGAGCATGTTGCACAGCTTGGGATTGCAATGCTTGGCATTTAGCACTTTGCCATTTTTACTCTGAGAATGATGGATATGGAATATGAATGCTCAGTGACATGATGACCCAGCAAAATGGCTGTCATCAGTGTACAGCCCCCTCTATCCGCTTTCCACTGACTCACTCACTCACACACACACACACAGACACATACACACACACACTGAAATGTTTCCATTGCTTCAGAGGACATTACAATGACTTAAATTCATTTCTTGGAGACTTACCCTAACCCTAACCTTAACATAACCCTAAACTTTCCCTTAACTTTAAACCAAACCTACACTCTAAAATTAATGATTTATGTCAAGGGGACTTGCTTTTTGTCCCCATAAAGGAGGCAAGTCCCCACAACATGAGTAATACTTGGTCAATACACCCACACATACACACACACACACACAGCAGATCATAGAATATGAAGCCACATGGTGAATGTTAAAATTAAGTGTGTTGCCAAAGCACGTCCGAATCACAAATCACAAATCAAAAAGACAAAAAAGGCTTCATTTTATTTATACCAGAATTAATTAAAAGGTTTTATCCCATTGCTCAAGGCAATAGTTCATAATTTATTCGGACTGCAATGGATTTTTTTCTGTCACTAAAAAGTCAGATGTGGTTTTAACTGAACAGTCTTTTTTTTTTTAAAGCAAAAAATTAACCAAAGAATGATGGCATAAAAGCAGCATCACGACCAATGGGCGACTTCAAACTTAGATAAAGAACTCTCAGCTTCAACTACTCAGAGACTATCTACTTAATGTACATTTTGGGGGTGCAATTGTGGGTCAGGAGACCACAAGGATGCTAGAGCAAAGCAGGATATGAACCTTTAAGGGTCATGACAACATTTTGAATGTTTAACAGTTTCAAAGGAAGACCATGGTCAGATTGTTACAGACTTAAAAAGAGGCCTTGATTTTATTGCCAAAGAAGTGTTGTCAATTCAGTTCATCCATTGACCACTTAAAACAAATGTAGCTTTTCCAAAATTTGAGCTGGGAGGCTGGAATCTCAACCACAAGAAGGTTCACTACTGCTTTCAGATTCAGATTCTGGCATACAATTTGAAATTTATTTTACACAGTAGTAAACCGGCAACCCGTGTTCATCAGAAAAGTTTCATGCTAATTTAGATGTATGTCATGTTATTTTGAAGTATATGTTAATAAAACGTTCTTTTGTAGATTGGATTCAAACATTAGCTTCAGCATGGCTCTAGATTCTTACTTTTAATGTATCCATTTGATCATGTGACTTCAGCATATCACAGGTAAATTACCTCCTAATGCTTATCTTGGTACAAAATAAAAATAAGAAGGCTAATAAGAAAAATAATAAGGCTAATGACAATCAGTGGATTAAATCTGGTAAAAATCAAATCTGGGGCTAAAAGGTTTGGACTGTGATTGTTATCATTGGCTGAATATGTTTTTAATTCTGATAAAAGACTGACGGGTAGAATGTGAATTTCATCACAGGAAGATTGTCAGTTGATATAAGACAAAAACAATATTTAGTCACTCAATAACATTAGTGGCAACATATAGAGACAAATCTTCATTTTATCTGTTGTATTTTTCCGTTACTGTGCTAATCACCTCACAGGCAATGAAGATAAGCTGCTGATTGCTGCCAACTGAAGCTGATTGACAGAAACTGATACAGAAACCACCACTGTTCATCTGAGTGCTCCAGAAACTGCCATTGTTTACTATCACCTCCAGACATCTAGTTATCAAAGGCGCTTCAGATACCTCAAGCATATATGTCTGATCAATCTAATCAGGTTGGTAGAAGTGCAAAGGTGAACAGGAATGTCTGTTTGCATGCCACAATGTAATGTAAACTGTGGTAAGTAATGTAGTGCAGAGACTTTTTCTTTATATTGGGATATATTTATCCGGTAACTACATAATTAAAAAAAAAAAATCTAAACAGTAAAAATAACAACAGAGTGACCAGTAATGTCAAACTGAATATGAAATACTTTTACTACCTTTTTTTTTTTTTTTTTTTACCAATAATTACAAAAAATAATAAATAATCAGTTATGTTAATAATTCTGATAGCTCTCTTCTGAAGTACAGTGTCACCCTATCTGTAGGACTTATCTGTTGATTGGTCTTTTGTTTCTTTGTCATTATTATTCAGTGGCAGTAATAGTATCAGCATTATCTTGCATTGCTATCAACTAAATGTGGCCTCCACAGGTCTTAAGTTGCTAAACCGGCCTAACAATCAGTGTAGCTAATCTGGTAGCAAATCGCTAGCCTTTTGTCTGAAATAAAAGGTATTTAAATGAGGGAGTTGGTTAAACAAACACATAATTCAACTCTTGCACAAAAGAATAAGTTAAAATACAAGTATGTCATCTTTTTTTTTTTACCATAGCATAAACCCACAAAAACAGGCAAGTCTAATCTTGTTGTGTGTCAACAGTAATGTATTGTGGCTGTCAATAGAATACACTTTCTGCAGCATGTAAGGTAATACTGCAGCCTTTTTTGTCACTTTTGCTGGGAACAATAGAGTTGAAAAATGAGCCCTATAACAATTCACAACTTTTTTCCCTCTCAGCATTCAGAGCTTCTTCAGCTCCTGAACCGATTCGGTTCCTGGCCAACCCCGGAGAGCTATCTATTTGGATCTAGAGCATCTTCTTTTTCATCTCCTCAGCCTCTGTTGTCTCACTCCATCACCTATTTATGTTCTATTGTCCCCATATTTCATCACAACACAGCTCTGTAGTTGTGGCGAAGAGTAGGAAATGGTTGTTGCTTGGGGGAAGACAACTCTGCCATGCAGAGCTGTGGAGTAGTGATGTTTGATTGATAGTGACAACGCTGTACCCGGGATGTGTTAAACATTTTTTTATGGTGGTCATTCTCAGTCAAATGGAGGTTTACATGCATAAACAAATATGAGTTATGGTTTCTTTTCAATTCTGAACACATTCCAGGGACAACATGGAATGTTAGTATTATAAGCTGTTAATATCAGGTGATACAAAGCTGTGAAAGTGTTGCACCTTCCTCCACAATATTTTAATCATCCTTGCTGCTCAAATCTTCTCTTATGTCTTGGAACATATTTCACATTCAGAAATCATAGCTTCAGTGTACTGGTGCATTTATCAAAAGCTGGCAAAAAACTGAAAACAAGAAAAAGCTCAAATGATTTTACCCAAAACAGCAGCTAATAAAAGTGTGTGTGCATGTGTGTCTACAGTAAACAATTCCATGTCACTGAAATGCTGAGAATCGGAACTATACACAGATACAGTATACAGGCTTTGCACTCACACACTTTGTCAACATTCACTTGTCCTCTTTTTCTAGAGTGTATACTGGGTGCAAGTGTGAAAAAGCTTAAACTCTAATAACAAACTAGGAACCAACAAGAGTAAATCCAGAGCAGCTCCCAGATTGAGGTGGACTGGGAGTGTGGCGGATAGAGGTCAGCTTGGCCGTCAGTGCCTGGCATCTGTGGGGTAAACACAATGTGTTAGAGCCGGGGGGGCAAGGGGGAGGGTATGCATGCATATGTGTGTTCTGGGCGGAGGGGTACTTGATGTCTCTGTGGGTGTAAACATCACCTGGATGATTCCAGCACACCATGAGAGGACAGTATAAATGAACACAGGTGTTGGTGAACAGGCATGAAAGGAGGACACACCTAAGCTGTCTCAATCAGTTGTGAGCAAGAAACACACAGAGAGGAGAGGTCGAGCCGGAGATTGCAATTCATCAACTTTTTGGATGTGCCTCAGTAAACAGAGGTGAGTGTGGACTTGAAGAAAAACATGATTTTCATATTTAATTTTCAGCTGAGCTGAAAAAAAGATGAGCATGATGTCTGTGTGACTAGTTCAGATGCAGTTAATTTAATGGGAGATATGACTGTCACTGTTATTATTAGAAAAAAGGTCTGCAAACAAATTGATTGGTTCAATTTTCTTTTTACAAAAACATTATATTTATGTTCATGAAGCTGCTTTGTAGCTCATTTACAAAAGAAAGCATTTACAACAAATGAGACATTAAGGCTCACTAGAGACTTATTTCACTAATCTCTTCTTTAAATCAAAAGTATTGCTTTATCCCTGCTATAGCTTAAGTTATGTAACAGTCACAAACCATTTTTATGATGCAAATATCCAAAGTAGACTTTTATAACTCTGACATTAGAAAACTCTTTAAAAATGGATCATCATAATGAATTAGACACTTAAACACACAGAAACCGATCTAATATTGATAATCTGCTAATCTTAATGTCAATCAATGCTATTAATGCAACAGAAGCAGCAACAATGTTACTTTACTATTTACCAGACATATTTTTTTAAAATCTGTTTTCACTATGTAGATTAATAAAAGAAGTGTTTGTCCTAAAGTTGTTATTGCTGTTCATTGTAACACACAAGATGTAATCATTGACAATGACCTGCACTAGGAAGAAAGTAAACTCTTCTGCTATATCCAAAGTATCAGTTAACATTAAATACAGTAAGGGCAGTAGAGTGTTAAAGCTTTAAACCTAAAACACTATTACTGTCATGACTCAGAGTCATTTGACTGTAACTTGGCACTGACTACAGCCAGTCAATGACTAAAACATTCAAGGCACATTCAAAAGTTCTGTATAAGGACACTGGAGTGCCAAAAATACAAGAAAAAAAAAATGAAATACAATTCAATCATTCATATAAGGAACCTTTTCATATGCACTGACTGTACTTTTATTGATTGATTTACTGAATTTCAACTTTGAGCTTAACTGAATAATAATAGGTTGAAATTCTTTGACTCTGAATCATGACAGTAAAGCAAAGGTGGTTTCTATTTTGAATGCTAGTTGTTTTCTAATGTAAAGCAATAATTTAGAGTAAGTCATGATACATGCAATTAAAATACCCATTACCTGAAATTATTTCAGCACTTATCTTATTACAGTATGAAAACATGCTGACCTAATCACTGGGTGTGGAAGGATAAGGTTTACATTCAAAGGGATTAAAGCTTGCAAACAAGCTACACCGTGTGATTATCAGATTTCTTTTGGCAAAATCACTGTGTGTGAGCCTTGAGGGCTGAAAACAAAAACATAAACTCACTGCACTGATCGTTTTGTACTACTTAACACTCACTAACAAGCACGCCATGATCCAAATGGGTAGTTTGCATGACTTGGCAAGAACAGAGGCCATACTTGTTTGGAAACCTCAGCCAATACTGCCAGTTACCATCCATCAAGCACTAGACTCATGAGAACTCAGAGCTTGAATAAAGTCAAAGATTGTTATGTCTGTGAGCAGCTGGCCTTCTGGCTGGGTTTGCCCAAATTATTTTAATGCCACATTTATTTTTTGCTGCATTGAAACTTTGCAAACAAAGATGATCCTTGTGTTGAGACACTTACACTGGACCAAAATTCCCAAATTATTTGGTTTATTTGGACCACATGCGTTCTTCATTGGAAACTTTTGTTTTTCATTAACGTCAGGTCTTTACTGCAGTGCTGCATCCACCCAGGACTACAGCCTTTCAATGAAAATTAAAACTGCAGAGGGACAGAGCAGCTTGAAGCATATGAGACTGTACATACAGTAAGAAGTTCCCAGTGAGACTCAGTCATGTTACTATGGGGAAAGGACTAAAGCAGGAAAACAGGGAAGATACTGTATACGGAAGTAGGACAGGTGCTCACTGGAATTGTTTATAAAATACAAAGAAGCAGACAAACACAAACACAAAAAAGGAATAAAACAAAAAATGGAATTGATTTCATCTAGACTCAGAGTCATTCTTTGCGCTTTGCAAGTCTCAAATGTTGTTGCATATATAACTGGGCATATACTGTATATTATATTTGTCCTTGGCACAGTATGTGCAAGAATATCCTCCTGTTTTCATCTCCTTTCCAGCACTCGACAGCCAGTGTCATCTCAACATTCTGCTCTTTGATTGTGACAATTTTTTTAGGATGATTGACAGTATGAGAGTAGAGCCTTATGACAGGTTGACTTGTTAAATGATGTGCACTATGATGCAAAGCTGAGGCATTATCAAGTACATTTGTTAAAGGGTATTTTTTAAACTCAGAATGTTTTCATCAGACTTTATTGCACATTTCTGTGAAGAGATTGTTTGTCATTACTGGGGCTGCCAAAGTGTATTGGGACCCCAACTGCAGTTTCTGGTGTGCTTATAAGACATCTATGAACAGATTTTTTGTTTTGTTTTGTAGTGTAAAGTTTGCAATCATTTTGTTGTTGATGTTTCCCATTACCAAATATTTTTTGCTGTGAAATTTTATTTAAGGAATTCATCAATACCTTTACACATAAGTGATGACTGTTTTCACTATGTACTTATGCTGTATATATTTTTTTTCATTTTATTGCCTTACAGGTTGTTGGCAGAAAATGTGTGGATCCTTGAACAAACTCATTCAGGACTGTCTGATGGAGCGAAAGAATCGCAGAACCAGACTAGTGACTAAAGATGGTCGCTGCAACATTGAATTTGGAAACATCAAGTACAGTAAACACTTTGCCTTCCTGGCTGACTTCTGGACCACCTTTGTGGAGATCCGGTGGCGTTTTGTCCTCTTCTTCTTCATTGCCTCTTTCACCCTTAGCTGGTTCATTTTTGGCCTGCTTTGGTACTGGATTGCCCGAAGTAATGGAGATCTGACATGGCAGAACCCCCCTTCAGACCACATTCCGTGTGTTGATAATGTCGTAGGACTCACCACTGCATTTCTGTACTCCCTTGAAACCCAGACAACTATTGGGTATGGTGGACGAGCACTCACCCCTCTCTGCCCGGGTGCTGTGGCCCTTCTCATCATCCAGTCCCTCCTTGGAGCAATTATCAACTGCTTCATGTGTGGAATCATCTTGTCCAAAATCTCTTTGCCTAAAAAGAGGGCTAAGACCATCACATTTAGTGACATGGCTGTCATCAGCCCCAAAAATGGTTCCCTCTGCTTATCAATCAGAGTGGCCAACCTGCGCAAGACCCTGATGATTGGAAGCCAGATCTATGGCAAGCTGTTGAGGACAACAAACACACCAGATGGGGAGACAATCATCATGGACCAGGTGAACATTGATTTCATGGTGGATGCCGGGAAGGACAACCTCTTCTTTGTATGTCCTCTCACGCTCTATCACATGATTGACAAGAGCAGCCCATTCTTTGAGATGGCAGTGGACACACTCCACAAGCAAGAGTTTGAACTGGTCGTCTTCCTAGATGGCACCGCAGAGTCCACCAGCTCTGCCTGCCAAGTCCGGACCTCCTTTATTCCTCAGGAGATCATGTGGGGCTACAATTTCTTGCCCATCATCTCTAGAAGCAAAGAGGGCAAGTACAGAGTTGATTTCTCTAATTTCTCAAAGGTGGTCCCTATGGCCACTGCACACTGTGCCTACTGTTTCCACAACATCAAGGGTCATCATCACCACTCCAGAGATGGACATGACAACCAGGGCTTTGAGGTGATTGATATTGATCAGCCGAATGTCACCAAGATGTGACATGATGAGACATTGACAATGAACATTAGAAACAGACAATGGTAGAGGCTTGCAGCTCTCATGGACAAACTCCTTAAGACTCTGAAGGACAAATAAGTGCTGGAGGCAGGTAGGGTTACCTGTTGGCAGCACATTGTGTAGCGTTTAAATATGAAGTAAGAAAAACCACCCCTCTTTGTTATTCTTTTGTGTTTAACACAGATAAGAAAGTTGTCTACAGGTCAGGACACATATTATGATCTATTTGTATGTTAAACCACACCTTTTACTGTCTATTGACCAAAAACCTGTTCTCAAAAGGTAAGTTGGGTCATGTAAGACGATGAAACTACAAATCAAGAACAGAAAAAACAAAGTTTTCACAATAGCTCAAACAAGAAATATACTGTGAGCACTCGCTGTAAATGAAGATGAGTGGTTCTAATTTGCCCATGGCCTTGCACACCAGGTTTACTGAGTATGGAAAGGCAGAACAAAACAAATGTATTATCCTGTGTATAAATCTTACAGTTACTTGAAGGTCTGGTGTTGAGGACCATGCTATTGTCATGGATGAGAAAAAGATAAAGTGGTTGCTCAATAATTTATGCTACTGTAGGCTGCTGTACAGAAAGAGACACTTGGACTCAAAGCATTAAAGTATGCTTAACTATTCAGACATTGAGGCACTATGGACTGGGCTCAGGGGCCAGTCTTTTCAAACAGTGGGTGATGTAGTTGTGGTTTTCTTCTTGAATGAAGACATTGTGAGAGAACAAAGCTCTCAGGAAACACTAAAATTATGGCTGCATGCAGCACTGACTATAGTATGAAAATCAATTCTGTTTGTTTGTCTTTTTTGAATTTGATCTCAGGGGGAAAAGAAATTGAAATAAAGGCTATTTTTGCATTTTAAAAAAGTGTCATATTATTCTCTGTCTAACTGAGCCGGAACAACATAAGGGCTGTGATCAAAAAGGTCAAAGCAACATAATGACAGGTGCCAACCCCTATCATAGATTCTCATCTACAAACAAAGTGAAGTTGTGACAGTAAACAGACATCCAAACACAACAGAGTCAAATTGTTTGGTAGATAAGAGCTGTTGCTTACTGCCCATTATTTTGCCTGCAGTTTCTGAACATGAAACCAGAACTCTCCATTTAGAAAAATGATAGCACATACTGTATGCTAGCATGGAGCTTTAACTGGTCTTGCTAAGGCAGACCTCCCACCATGACCTCTTTAATGAACTGCATGCTTAGATCCTCAGTGTGTCTGCATCCAGAGTTGATACTGAAGCAATAATAATGAAAAAATAGCATTATTATTCAGTAAGAAAAACTAGGGTGAAAGAATATGAATATTATTGACAAATATGTGATATGACTAAACAGCACAGGCACATTTTGATTAAAAAAAACAACTCCACATGGCTGTTCAGTGCCTCTGTTACACATATTTTTGTCTACATGCAAACTAATAAATAGGGCACTTGAAAAGGCTTGTAGAGCTGTCATTTCACACAGATATCATGTGCACATAGCAGTTTTTAAATTTCCAACACCTATCATTTGAAGCAATGTTCAGGGCGAGTCTTAAATTACTCACAGAGTCATGGAGTCTTGGAGGAACGGAAATACTGAGTAGACTTACATATTGATATATTGCAGACAAGGGTGATTTTACAATTGCTGGTTTCCACAGGTTGTGTTGTAAAAAAAGTGAGAGAAGCTGAGGTGGTCAAAGCAAGTTTCCAGCTGAATCAGCTTTGTCCAAGTGGTACCAGTGGCCTAACATTATTGAATTAACCTAACCCATTCCCAATAACTGCATATGAATGAAAAGAAATTTGTTGGACATAAGACTGAAAATATAAACAAATGTGATAAAAAATAAAAGGCTCTTGGTATGCTTTAAGTGGTGATTGGTATAACAATATGGGTTATCAAAGTGAGTGTAACTGCCATAAGCAAATAATAATTGTAGTGTTGCTACAATGGAGCAGTGGAGGACTGTGAATGTTCTTATTATCTCCCAAGATGCAAAACTGTATGAATAAAGTTTAAAAAAAGGAATGTGTATTCTCAGCGTTTCTCCTAATTTGATAAATGAATATTGGAGATTGGCAACGGTTAAGGTAAAGTGAAACTTATTTTTTCATTCTAGATATTTGTCACTTTATTGTATCAGTTTCCACAAATGGAGAAGTACAATTCCCTTGACATGTCAGCCTTGTGTTTTCAATTGATTCAAAACTTTCTGGATAGGGTTTAAACACAGATTAACAATATTTTTGCATTGACAAAATGTAAGTTGTGATCATCATGGCAAAAATCTGGCACCAAGAAAAGAAGACCTATAAATATGATGCAGTTTCCTCACCCAGCCAGCTAAACCTAATGCATTCTAATGTTTACACTACTTTCATTACATAATACAGTAAATGGAGCGGACAAAATATGATTAACATCAGCAACAGCACTGCAAACTACAGCCTCCAAAATGACCAGAATGTTAAATCAACACTTCTCTAAAAGAAATTTTCTGTAGTGCTTTAGTTAGTTTGTGTATAAATTCAATTATTTTACAATCAGATAACAAGACTTTCATGGTTGAAGTTGAAGTTGCCTAACTATAAACTGTAATGGCTGCTTTATCCTTTTGTAAATCACATGTGAATCCAGGTGAAAAAGCTACACTTCAGTAAGGATAATTATTGACTGGGAAGATTGATTTGTTATAACTCATCATTGTCTCAGATGTGCTCAGTACAAAGATACAAATCATAACACTAACAGTGCCAATACTTCCATCAAACTATCTTAAAGAAACAAATAGTCAAGAGTTGTCAATAACCGTCTTTAAACTTGAGAGGAAGGCATGTCCAAAACTGACACATCTGAGACAAGTATTATATTCTCAAAATGTCATGATGGAAAATACACTGGCTGTGTTCAAACTCAGGTGAAGCCATGAGCAGGCAATGGAAGATAACTTGAGAGGTAAAAACATTTATTTTGTCACATTTTCCTATACAAAAGCCCTTTTTCAAAAGGTATTACTTCATACATTGCAGGAATGACAATAATAATAATACACTGGTTAATTGTAAAATTATACACATATATATATATATATATATTTGATATCCAAAATACATTGCATATACGAAGTAGCACAGATCCCTTTTCATTGATAATGCTTGTGAAACATGGAAGTTAAGGGTCCATTAAAATAATTTCTTTATGCTACAAATTACATGTTCCCTTTTTATTTGTTCATTTAAAGCTATAAAACTTCAGGAGAAGCTTGTTGTGGATATGAATACTGTTTGTATTATTTTGCATAAAATACCTGAAATTCTTTAATGCACAGGAAAAGCGACCAATTCCAGGGCTATTTGGCATCAAAAGTGATTAACAGTGGAAAAGAACCACCATAATCACATGTTGCTTATAGAGTAAAGGAATCCCTGGTTATTGGATTATGATTTAAGCAGGCATTTGTGGTTTTGGGAATACTAGAAAATATCTTGTGCACATAAAGGCACTTAGGATGTTACAAATTGAATTTCAGAAATAATAACAATAACAAGAAAACAAAAAATGTTAAAATGTATTGCCCAAATGTACAGATATAAAAACGCTTAAAATGCTGAACAAACTACTTAGCAGAAATGGACTTAAAAGGTTTGCATTTTTGACCGAGGTCAACTCGTATTAATTCTCTTGACTTTTTAATACTGTGTCACATATGAAAATAACTCTGCATAATTTATACAGTAAGTTGCTTTAATGCCTAGTTGACTGATGCTTATAAAATAATAAAAAATAGGTCTGACAAACGCACAGCGTTTGCGAATCTGAGGATTTCTTTGTTTCATCTCGTCATACTTTATTGGTTTTGTTCTCTGATGAACTACTTAGTCCAAAGTAATTTATTTTCAAGTGTCCATTTTCAGTTTCTTTAAAGGAATACTTTTGCTATTAACAGCTTTGAACACCTGAAGATGGATATGTTTTGACATGATACTATTACATGATGATGAAATCCTGCCTTGAGATTCATGTGCATTTGGCTGGGCTTTAGATCAGTGAGAAACTAACATTCAAACACACATGCTGCTCTCAAACTAGGATCCAGCCCTGGTAAAATGCAACTTGACTGTCTATTAACATGACTTACTGCTAAGCCACTTCTCTGTGTCTGTGTGACCTATATGGTCCTGACTGGCCTACATAGAGGGAGACACTGTGACAGCCATTATTGTCAGAGTGCACTTCAAAATCAAAAATTGTCAGATTTCTTTTCAGACATGGAGACGGTTGTATGTATCTTACTATTCATTTCAGATGTAATGCTGTCTCTCTTTAATGAATAGAAAATAAATGGTTTAAAACAGCAGTTAAAGTTTGGCGCTAACATTGTGAGGGTCAGGCTTTGATTCTCATTTTGGCAAATAGTAAAACTAGATGCACTGTAAGGCACTTTGGATAAAAGAAACATCCACTAAACAGCATCTTGTTATGTAGACATCTACATTACATTACATTTGGAAAAAAGGCATTTTATGTTTTAAATTTATTTTTAAACATTTTTGTGTGCAGCAAATGTGGTGTTAAGGAATGAATTTTTTCATTAAATGTTTACAAAATGAAAACATCTGACAAATTTTGATTTTGCTCTAGGATATCCTTTTTACACGTGTTTCACAAACCAGACGACATTCACATTAATACTGACATGGTCGAGCAACAAAACATCTGGAAATGACTGAAAGGCAACAACATGGCAAACATTTAATAGCCTAGTGTGTGGCCCCCTGAAAACATCTGACCTGGGTTGAATTATTGTTGCAAATTACTTCAATTACATCTTGACTCAGCTTCCTCAGCACAACAGAGGCAACTGTATACATTGCCCATCTTGAACTCCACACACAACACAGAAAGCATTTTAAGTAACTGAGTTGACACAGGTCAGCAAAACATACAGCGCTTTCTTCTCTGGTATTTAACTCTTCTCTAGCCTTCCAGTTTGGAGGATAAATTAAATCGTGAATGGCATATTCCAGTTGCCAAATTTCATTCAGTGCTGAGAAAAGTCCATCTGTTTGAGAGCTCCTTCTTGTCCAGCGAATTCCAGAAGACTCTCCACACACACATAAAAAGATGCAGATGGACAGACGAGCAGACTGAGACAGTGGAAACAGAAGGCTAGATGTGTTGGGAATAAGAAACCCCGACAAGGCTGTAGACAGCGGAAAGGGCAGATGCTTTAAAGCATAATGTACATAATGTACTGAGGAGGATGTAGATTGAGACCCATAAATAATAGGCCCATGTCTGGTAGTGGGGCGAGGAGGAAGACAGACTTGGGTTGCTCTCCTGTCCTTAGGCTTTGGTTTGGGAGGGTTTTGGAAGGGACACCAACTGGCCTGTAGTTGCAGCTCTCAGGAGGATGGGAAAGAGAAAGGCACAGGAAACTCAGACGCACGTCCAAAACATAAACAAACAGTTGCTAGTCTTGTAAAGTAAGTAGTATTCCATTTTGGACCATAGCATCCAGTTGTTTATAAATTTTTACAAATATAAAATAATATCCTTCAATTTTATCATCCTTCATTCATGAGTAAAATTTCTTCAGAGGACAAAGGCCTCTATCGACTTAGTCTTCATTGCTTCGGCGTCATTGGGAGTGCAGGTCAGCAATTGTGGACTTTGTTGTGGAAGTGGGGGTTTTCGAGGGTAGTGGATGGTCAGATAGAGGTGTTTAATAGTAACTGCCCAGGTGGGATGGCACATGGGTGTTAGGGTGGCGGGGAACATTTGGGTTGGGGTAGATGCCTGCAGTGGGCGAGCTCCAGTATGGAGCAGTGGGTCCAAAGAAGTTAGAGGAGGTGACTGGCATGGACGGAGGGTGGGGGGATACAAAGTTGACCTTCTGCTGGTGGGCGTGGTAGGAAGGCACATAGGCTAGGTCCGAGGGGTACTTATACATGGAGGACTCAGTGGGGTGAGGCTGCAGCGCCTGAGCGATGCCATGGAAGTCGAACTTGTAGGCGTAGCGCTTGCCGTGCACCTTGGTCATGATATTTTTGTCATAGTAGTAGCGCAGCGCACGGCTCAGCTTGTCGTAGTTCATGTTGGGTTTGCTCTTACGCTCACCCCAGCGCCGCGCCACCTCATCTGGGTCTGTCATCTTGAACTCGCCATTGGTGCCCTCCCAGGTGATACAGCCAGCGTTGGCGCTATCAGACAGGAGCTCCAGGAGGAATTGCCACAGTTGGATCTGACCTGACCCTGATGGTGGACACATACATGAACATTGGTCAGGCACAGAGTCATCTTCGTTCAGTGAACAGTGACTAAGAGCACATTAGTCACTGTTCACAGCTCGACAGCTCATTTTCTGCCTATATGAGGTCTGCATAAAGGGACATTTCTGAGAAACTTCCATGACATCGGCCTATTCACTGCAAATACACTATAAATACGCATGCATGCTCAGATTCTTACCTGGATTGGCTAGGCGACTACTGGTGGGACCCAGAATCTGGTAAGGATCTGTGGACAAAAGGAGAGATTTGTTGGTATACACATTACTGTGGTGATTTAATGGAATGTAACCTACACTAATTGGTATGCAGGACTAACAGGTAAGTGATTTTGCTGTAGCAAACAGGCATTAATAATTTTAATTGGAGTACTATTAGAATGATAATAATCCCTCCTTTATTACTGTTACTCATAACATTATGTTTCAGCTTGAGTAATTAGAGCTAAATATGCAAAACACTGACTGTGGTGAAGTCTTGGACGAGTGTATTTGGATTATTGTACTCTGCACACCCACTACATAATGAGCTGACCAGGAAAACCAATTACACGTGCTAATAGATATGTGGCTGAGAGGAAAGAGAAAAGTACAAACACTCACTCATAAACACTCAAAGCTTGGTGGTAGACTGTAATCCAAAAGTCCATTATTAAATTGCTGTTGAGAGCCATGTAAACAATAGTTTTGCACTTTTCTGAGGCTCTGGTAATTGAGCTCATGTTGAAATGTATTTACTTACATTTCAGCTACTTTTACACATTAGATGTTTGGCTGATTATACTACAGTTATTAACATACAGTATGCAACAATAATAAATGGTGCAGTTTTATTCACTCAAATCCGTCAGGCAGCTTAGGAGTACTTGCAATTCTCTTATAATTACCGTACATGACTGTCTTGAAATTCAAGAGAATAAGAAAAAAATAAATAAAGGCACAAGGGAAGTTGATAGCCGTTCTTGTTGTACAATGCTTGTACAATATTGACTAAGAAAAATGTCAGGCAAACTGTTACCTGGCTGAGGTCTGGGCTGCTCAGTGGACTTGGTCACATTCTGAGTTACCACTGGTGAGCCTACAAAGACACAGAAAGAGAGTGGGAGAGAGAGACATGAAAAGGTTCAGAGAAAACATCAGTGGGGTGGCTTCAGATAACCAAGCTACACATCTTGAAGGCATGTAAGCAGTGGTCCAAAGTCAATAAGTCAGTAACTGATGGCTGGACTGACTTCTGTTCATGTTCTGACAAGAGAAGCTATAATCTTTAGGAATCTGTCCTACACGTCTAGACTTTGTGGATGTTGGAACAGCCTCTAGTGTGATGCAGACTTTGTGTTTAATAGTGTTTGCAAATAATTTGGTGGCTTTAGCCTACATAGAATGATGTTTATGTTCACCACATCAGGCTATATGTACATGAGATCACACACCCTCTCAGTAGGTTACAGTTGTGTATACTTTTCAAACAAAATGCCCCTTTAATGATTTTTGTGTCCTCACCTTTGCCACTGTGCATATTGTTTGACCATCCTGTCCGCCGTACAGCATCATATGAAGGGTCTTATGAAGAAAGAGAAAAAAAGGGAAGACAAAGTGTGAATATATTTTAAAATATTTCCCTAAAAAGATCAGAAATATGTACAACTCATAAAAGATCAGTGGATGAACTTAAATGCTATAGAAATTTGCAGTTGCTTGACCAAAATGCTGTGTATTTAGTTAAATTGCAATCTCAATGTCAATACTCAAAATTTGCCCGTGTGTATATGACTACAGTAAGTGTCTCATCTCATTGTGTGCTAGACTCTCCCAGGAATGCAACCATCACAGAAAAAAAAAAAAAAAGATCAGTGCCAAATCGCATCAATAAATCTATCAAAATATGGTGGAAGATGCTCTTGACAGGATATCTGGGCTTGGTAATGTGGTTTTGTTTGACATGCAGTGATGATTTAAATGTTGATGGCACAATCATTGACAAAGACTACAGTTAGTTGAGCAGCTTGCAACACTCTGACCACAAATACACGGAGTGATGCAAATTAACGTACAACAGAGACACACACACATAGACAATTCATGTACATGGCATTCACCCCCTTCCCATCGCCCCACACAAGCGGTTTTCATGAAACCTTGACAAACAGCCAACCTGGCCCAGTTTGCATGAGTTCTACCTGCTGTGTGTCTGCGGTTCAAACCTGACTGAGTGTGAAGCTGGACGGCTTCCAGTAACAATCAATCACTCTGACACAAGCAGATAAAACAGAGGATGTATCGTTCCCCTGGCAGTGTCTCAAAAACACCCTGGTATACTCACAGTGCACCTGGCCAGCGCCCTTGTATTATTGTGGGCTAAAACTGTTCAAATGGTTGCCAGAATACAGGGAAATATGATGCGTATTTTGGCCAGATATGCTTTTCAAAGTGTTATCATGCACTGCAAATCTTTTTGTCAGCAGTGTTTCTCGTCAGCAGTGTTTCTCCCTGAGGGCAGCGAATAGAGACGGTGTAATGGTGATGACAGAGGTTGTTGCTGGGATCAGCAAGCCATTACAAGGTCAAGAGGCAATCCCATTTCCCATCGGTGTAGGCTGAATTTTTGTGAAGCAGGTGTATGGACAATTAAAGTTGGTAGTTCAAATCCCTAAATATGACTGAAAATCTTTACAGAGAGGGGAATGAGCAAGACTTTTGCAACAAACTCAACACCAAATTCCGTAATGAGTCAGATCAATAGCACAGCTGACTGACTGATCACTGTAAAAACTTCAAATATGAAGCATGGTGTAGCTTATAAATAGCATCAGGCCCTCATCAATACCTAAACAAAAAGGGAAAAAATCTTTTTACACAATGTGAATGATTAATTATTAATCTGAAAAGGTATGATGATTAGAATGATATGTTTTGACAGTTGTACCTGTGTTGACTATAAATGCTTTCTCTGTGTGTTTGTGTGTGTGTGTGTGGGTGTCTTTTGGCGGACATGAATATTTATGCCTATGTCTTATGTAATTACTGTCTTTTTATCCAGTGCACTAAAATTATTCATATACTACCAGATGAGCTATCAGTTATTGAAAAGGCTATTGAATTCACTAGAATGTACTCCCTGTGGTTGTCGAAACATTTTATTTATGTTCATATTTGAAAAAGTCCATCCATTTGGTAAACAAGACATAGTTAAACAATGACCAACTGTATGTGTGGCATGTTTTTCAGTCTTTTAGGTCTGAAACAAATGAATATGGCCACCTTCCCTACAACTCATTTGGGTTTTGTGTGCCATCTTGACTCATACAACCTCATACAACCACACCATACAAATACATCATCATCATCATCATCAGCTGCCACTACAGGTCCCGCCATTTCTAAACACTGTACAATAGTGCCCTCCTGTGGATCAAAACATATTGACATTTCAATATAACCATGTCCTTTTCTTGGTTTCCCTAAAATAAACAACAAATGATAAAAAACTGCAAATAAAACACTTCAGTTCTCCTTTCAGACCAACTGAAATCTAGACTCTAATCTCTCGACAACCATAAAAACAATGTTTGCCTAGTAACTTGCCACAAGTGTTTTATTGTTTCACTAATTTCATAACCCACCAATGGCAATGTAAAAACACTTCAAATCCAATTATGTATGTTGTGTTTCTTTCAAAAGGCCATTTTGTTGCCTTGTTTTCCCTTTTCTTATTGGCAGAATATCCTCCAATGGGAAAACTTCCTGCTGCTAAGAGACCTCTTGATCTCTACACTAATTTCAAACTTTTCAACTTTTAACCCCCGATGTTTTACCAAGGGCCCATTCCTGTCTGCAGACAACAAGAGGGGTTCTGGTCTATGACTGGAAAAAGTAATATTCAAAATGAAGTAAAAAGGCAAAAATATCAGGATAAAAAATAATGAACAAATAAAATACAAAAAATGGAATTGATTAGAATATGATGAACCAAATGAAATAAAGAGGAACGTAATAGAGAGAAAGACAAAAAGAGGGAGAAGAGGGACAAAGAACAAGCGGGCTCCCGTGGCTCAGCAGGGCTGTCAGGTTCAATCTGGTGTGGGCCGGCAGGATAGCCAAGGAGCAGTGACTGGGGGAGAGTCCTGGGAGACTTGCGTTTCCTGCCTGCCTCGCCTGCAGACAACCTCTCTTTGTTTTACTGGCCCTTTTTTCCCCTCTACTCACCGCCAGCCCCCACCTCCATCCACCCTCCACCACCCTGAAAAAAACACAACGGGGCTACCTCCATCTACGTGCAGAGAGTGGGTTACAAACAGAAGAGGAGATGGTGGGGGAGAAGGAGAAGTGTGGCAGAAGATGGAGACAGATTAAGTGCAAGAGTGAAGGAGAAATGAGAAAGGGCAAAAGAAAGAGAAGGGGAAGAAAAAACTTAGGAGAGGGAAGAAAAAATATTGAAAAAAAAAGAGTCAGACAAAACACAACTTTGGAATTTGAAAAGAAAACAATGGCAGCAAACCCAGCTACTGTCTGGTATGGGCTGGGGGAGATGCCCAGTACTATGGGCTCATCCACATCTTTTATATACCGTTGGTGAAGTGGTTGGCAGCAGACTACATTCAACTCCAAAAAAGAAATGTTCCTTTACCCACACGCAAGCGAGAATAGAGAAGGAGAAGGCCAAAAAGCTCAAACAGTGCTGCACAATTAAAGGATTTCAACAGTACTCACTCTGTTTTGAGGTTAATTGGACTGAGAGAAAGGTGGGGAAATGGAAGTGAAAGTGCAGAAGGAGGAAGAAGCAGCAGATGTAAAATGTAGAAAACCCAAGTGGTCGGGGGTACGCGGAGCGAGCCAGCCACGCAAACACAGACACAGACCTGAATGTGCACACACAGAGCTGCCTCATCCCAAACCCCGTCCTCCTCCCCCCACCCTCCTTCATTTTTCCAGGCCTCGCTCTGACTGCGACTTGAGCCAGTTTCCACTCTGGTCTGGGGTGTGGTGCACGCTCCTGGGAGACTTCGACTGCAGGACCAGTTAGTCAAAACAAGGCCCGAGCGCTAGACAGAGAGGCAGAAAGAGGCAGAGAGACACAAGGAGCAAGAGAGAAAGAGACACAGAGGGAGACATAGTGGGAGAGAAAGAAAGAGAGAGCAACTGAGTACAGAGGGTGAGATAGAAAGAGAAAGAGAGAATAGGTAGAGAGTCGAGCCGTGTACTGTTTTTAACCCGAAGTCTGAGCCAAGCAGAGAGACTCAGACAGGGTAAACTTTTTTAATACCCGTAATACAGGTGCTTTAAAAGCCATCTGTGTGAGGCAGGAGCCATAAGAGGAGGATAATGATGGTAAAGTACAGGAGTTAGAAACACTGTACACAATGAGTGCACCAGAATAGAGCAGCAGAGGACTGTAACACTGCTGCGGATACGCATGGGCAAAAGTTATGGGCAACTCTCGTAGTTTATGTTTTTCTTTTTCTTTAATTTAGAAATGCAAAGGGAGCAATTGAAAGTCCTGAATATGCGAACGGCCTCTTCACGTAATGGTGCACTTCAAGCTGTATTGCCGTTTCGACTTGGCAGCAAATACATTCACAGAGGTGAATCATCATCTTTTACTGAGAAGCAGTGGAGAATATGAGTGTCCTTCCTTTGAATAAAAAATTCCAAAATATCATAGCAGCAGTACAAACAAAAGCTAAAAGAAAAAAAAAAGTCAATAAAGGTACAAAGCCACAGCACAGTGAAAATAGCTGGAAAAGTAGGCAACAGCCAGGACTGCCAGTGTATCATACTGTGTGTTAACATTACCATCCGCATACTGTACAATATACATACTTTCCAATACTCAAAAGTAATGCAACTTCATACTGTAATACATGCGGCACGGAAGACACGCAGGAACCTACCCACCCACACAAACACATGCCTATCCACAGGCAAATAGTACACGATACACACAGAGCCACATACACACACGCACACACGCACGCATGCACGCACACACACACACACACACACAGACACACACAGACACACACAAACACACACACACTCCCTTTCATAGCTGCTGCATTCCATGTTTTATATGCTCTCTTTTATTCATAACATTGCATTTTACACCACAGAGTCTGGAGCAGATTAAGGGTTGTCTCCTGCTGTATGCTCGTGCTTACTCTACCCCAAAGAGCCTGTATGGTATTTGACTGTTCTCGAAAGGCAATATGAACTTGAACATCTGGCAATACTGATCTGAGAAAATGTTGATAAAGGCTTCTCCTGAAGCAAGGTTTCTTTAATGGAGAACTGTTGAGTCACAAACTCATGACTAACAATTTCGATGTCTTTTTTTTTTTTCTTCATCTTGTTTCACTTTTTCATTTAATTTGGCATGAAAGTAAAATTTTGTAATATTTAATGGTAGTTAATAATTTGCATGACTTTAGGGCCAATAAAAATATTTCCAAACGAGGTGGTTTATTTCAAAATTGCATGGACATCAACGTGATAACATGGTTGTATTTCCTAATTCCTAAAAAGTCACCCTGTTGGATATGCAAGCTTTTTTCAGCTAGAAGTAGTTGGCTGTACACAGGCTGGGATCACGGGACACAACTAGAGGCACAGTCAGTGTTACAGGAGCCCATAATAGAAATCACCTCTTGTGAAAGGGAAATGCTGTTGAAGGGAGTGACCCTCTATTCCTGCCAGTCCAAATACCTGGTGCTGAGAACCAGGAAGACCGGGGTCGGGGGTGACCGAGCAGAATCTTATCTGGCTTGCCCATTGGTCTATTGGTATTGAAGCTGGGCGAGAACAAGTACAAAGCCTGCTAACGCTCACGACTGGGGAAGATAGAGGCAGAGGGCATTCTCGGACACTTATCAGACCTAGTGTTTCCTCTTTTCCTGCCTTGATAGGGCCTCTCATCCTGTGAGCAAGGCTATCACTGTTATTGCAGTCCTTTCTCCCGTCTCTGGTGGTGACACCATATAGCCGATGTAAAGGATGTGTAGCTTTTTTTAACAGATATGCAGTGCAGCCTTCGCCTAGTTCATGTCGTGTCAGCACAAAATAATGTTTGTAGAGTGAAAAGGTATCCAGAGGAAAGAGACTGTCATCCTGAGCTGCTGTGGGCGTTGTTCTAAGAAGCTCAGCTTGGTTTTCACAAGGATTTTAGTAACATTATCAAAACTATAAGCAACAATGGAAAATTAGTCAACAGTTCAAACTTGACAGTAGCATCTCCAATTAATTACAGATTTGAAAATGTAAATGTCAGTTCAATTAGTTATTAGTCTGACTAACTTATAATCAGCCAAGAAACTAATCACTAAGCAGCCTAGTTGATCATAATGTAAACAAAATGCCCACTTTAACTTACCTGAAAGTTAAATATTAATCTTTTTTAAAATAAAAAAAGTTTACAAATCCCTTAACAAACACATAAAAGAATCACCCCTACAAAGGTGAGCTAATCCAAATAGTTTCCAATTCAGATTAAAGCACTTTTTGAGAAATAAGGGTCATCAATACCTTAAAAATGAGCTAAATAGGGACAAAGTAATCATGTGTACGAATAATACATGTGAATCAAGAACATCTAGATAAAGTTGACTTGTGTTGAATACAAGTGGAGTCATCCTATCTGATGTAATACTTTTGTTTAAAAAAAACGTGTTTTCAGACAAATAATATTTGATGAGTATTTTGCAGTCCCAATGCCCAACATTCAATGTGACTTTGGCATACATTGAATATGTTTCGTCAACAGGTAGTGATAGTAATCTCTTATTAATAGTATAGAAATTGATTATGTGTACGAAATCAATGTGCACAACTTGAACACCAACAAACAACAGCCCCCAGCATATAAGCATATACTGTACAGTTACTCTCTTTTCAACCCTCAGCCATGAAGACCCGCATACATCTAGACATACACACTAATTTCCAATCCAGTCTGGTCTGAAGTAGCCAATCAGTCTCTTCTACCATGTGTGTTGCACCACACACATTGTTACTTCAGCACCTGTCTCTGATGCATGCCTCTTCAATAAACAACCTCATTCACATGTTTTACATCCTGCATCCTTACCTATAATCGCTACATTCACAGTCTGTGTCCACCCCAGCTGCTGTGGATAGAACTCATCAGCACACTGCTTTTGTCTTCTTGTTAATATGCCTCTATTCTGAAACCACCCTTTTAAGCTGCAATGTGTTGTCACAGGTATTGGCTCTGAATAGTAAGGTCTGCTGTAACAGCTTGCCTCATGTTATTTTAACAACACAAAAGGTGCACCTGCCCAGAGCCTTGTCAGTGGCAAGCACTGACTGCATGTGCTTTGGATTTGTGTGAGTGCCCTGTATTCTCAAGTGTGTGTATTTGTTTGCATCTGCTTGTGTGAAGCTGGCAGGTACTGTGAAGGAGAAATTTAAAGGGCTGCTGAATATTATCTGTCTTTTATTCTCCTTCTCTCACTTTTCTTCCTCTATCTCTTTGGAGCCTATTATTCTCACCTCACTCCCTTGATGTAAAACAGTTGAACTCTGCAAACATCAAACCAAATATATAGACACATGGATAGAGAATTGGATAGAGGATAGCCAATAGAAAAAAAAGTGTTCCTACCCTCTTTGGCAGCTAGGCGAGGGGATGGGTCTGTGTGAGATGGCGTATTGTAGGATAATGATGAGCTACCTGCAATGAGACAAAAAAGAGCACATTAAGACAAAACAATGTCTTATACACCTGTCCTGTAATCATCAATCAATCAAAGACAAACGAATGACATCTAAAACTAGCACATAAAAACCTGAATAAGTAATATGATCATTTTCACAAAGTCTCTTACATTTATCAGGTTCAGCATTTATAGCACAATTCCTTGTAGTATAATGAGTAATCTTGCATTGTAAAAATTACAGATGTAAACTTTTATAATCATGAAAATGCACTGCAAAGGAGATTTAGAGTAACTCTCGAGTACCCCTATTGAACTCTAAGTGACAGAGTCATATGATATAACAACAGCCAGCAGGTGGCAGTAGAAAGCTCAGCTCAATTACTGTCAAGCAGCACTCAAGCCCCTTTCATTTCTTGAACTGTGTTCCTATTTTGTCTTAAAAATAATCTCAGAGGGAAAATAATTCATGACACATAAATCTAGCCCCAAATACAAAAAAAAAAAATATCCAGCAACATGTGCGCCCTGTCAGTCCACTAAATGTAGGAAAAACCCTGAAGTCTGCCAGCATTTTCACTGCAAACCCCTATTCCTGAATAATAAAGTCGGAGAGGCAAGACTCTGCATATGGCTGCCTATTCATTTCACCTTATGGAGCAGAACTCTGCGCTGCATTCCTGCACTTACACAGGCACCCTGGGCGGCACCAAAATGCTCTCTTAATTTTAGCTGCCCCCAGGCATAAATCAGCGAGTGGAAAAACAGACCCAAAAATGCACAGAGAAAACACAAGAGCTGCTACTACATGGGGAGTGTTAAGATTTAGCACTAAGACTACTAAGAGGAGCTGCTGAGTAGGGAAGATACACTTTCTGAATGGGGGGGGGATCTGACAAAGAACAAAAACTGGAAAGAAAAATCTAGTTTGTGGTGTGATCTTCTTAAGACTTGATGCATGATCCTTACCTAACTCACTGTGCTGCTGGTGGTGGGGTTGGGGGTGAAGGGGCCCATGGTGGCAGACTAGGGGTCTGTTTTTTAGTGGGAGGTGGGGTGCTCCACAAATGTATTCTAACCTCCCAACACCCCACCCCTCCCAGTTCTACCTACTCCACGGCACCCCCAAGGCTCTGGGTCTAATTTAGAAACCTGGGGGCCTCAGAACAGGGGAGCCATTGTATGAGGCAGGGTCCCTGCACAGCAATCAAACGCAGTTCCTCGTACAAAAATAATTCCACACGCAGAGTGTAAGCGCACATGGGGCAAGCAAGCCACCGAAGCACCATCTTTGGAATAAGGGAGAAAGTGTAAGAGAAAAGGTGAACAGGCAGACAGAAAAAGAGAGGGAAAGAAGGGAGGAGGAAGGGGATGTTAACCCTTTTCCTACTGTGTGCTACATATGTGGGCTGACCCAGACAGGCAAACAGGCAGCATTGCTGAGAAAACCTCAAAACCATCCCACAGAGAAATTCAGGACTGCTGTATGAGAGAGAGTGAGAGTGAGTAAGAGTGGAGGGGTGAGTGAGCGACAGAGAGAGAGAGAGAGACAGAGAGAGAGAGACCACAGCTGACAGTTTGGTGGAGGGAGTCTTGGCTGTGCTGCCTATTTATTTGGACGGCCTCTTTCTCTCTCAGAAAACAAACATATCCTGGTAATCTGACAGCACAGTGGGAGGACTGGCCAGTGTTCAGCCTTTAAGACCCTCACTCTCCCTTTCCCTCCCCAGTCACATCTGCTCAGAGTCTGTTAGATTACATAACATCCACAAACAATTTTCTTTTCTCTCCTTCCTATGACTGATGGCTCTTTCAAAAGGCCCTGTCCTCCAGTTTGGCATGCCCATAATATTGACAGAGATCTTTCAGGGCTTGTTCAGCATTGTGATGGACCTCCATTGGGCCCCTGCTGTTTATTCTGTAGAGCCATATGATACCATCGCCTAAAACATGTGGCACAGGCTTTGTCAACAAACTGAGAGTCCCAGTTGTGCAGTTTTGGGCATTCTGCCACCTAAAGGGAGCCAAGTAGGCTCTAGCCAACAGAAAGTCATCCCTTTAGCTCTATAGAATAAAGCTGCACTGACTAGAATCACTGCCCATCTTTATAACAGATTTACATAGCGCACCAGAGAAATTTACAAGTCCTCAAAACTTGGCCTCAAAAAGGCTGTTACTCTTCCAAAATGACTCATATGAGTGCTGTCTGATCTGATGCCCTTATCGTCAAGACATCATTTGTAAGTGCCTGTCAAAATGCATATGACAAATATGGGCTATTACCATTTTCTGATCTGCCAATGCTATAATTAAAGTTTGGTAAGGTTAAGGCACAGAATACTGAGTAAGATTAGGGGAATATATCATGGTTTGGTTATAGTAACTACTTGGTTACGGTTGGGGTATATATTTTCCAACTAACACACTTAAGAGTACCCAGCGATCTAGCATTGGACTCCTATTACACTGTCAGACTCACAATGGATAGTTTTTTAAAAAAGGATCAAAATCGATGCAGCAGAACTAGATACATTCTTCTTCCTTGTCGAAACCTTCCACCCACATTACACATGATGCAACCTGACTAATGACAGTTTGTCTGGAGATTTGGGTGTTATTCTAGTAGCGGCTAATGTCGCTGCAAGCAGAGATGAGGAGCAGGCTACAGAGGTCTAGTAAGGTCACTTCTTTCTAGCTCCACATCCCTAGATTTTTTTCATTTTCAAACTTTTAGTCTTCAACCACAACCGACAATGATCTAATTTTTTAGATATTGTGCAGCACCCTCTGGAGCCAAAAGAGGCTTTATATTTTTTAACATATGCAGTAGTATTCCCTAAGACCTGTAGGTCTTCCTTTAAGCTTAGAGAAAGATCATTCATTACAGGTATGTGACTGGACCCAAACTCAGGTCTCATGACAGGTGAATGAACTACATAACCTTTCACCACTGTGACTTTGCTTAACTTTTTGTCATGCTACATATGGGGTACCCTACCTCCTGCATTAGCACTGGACATTGGCAATTGAAGTAAATCGTGAGCTAGACAATGATCCAATATGAATGTAATTCCTTGGAATACTGGATATTACTCACTAGAGAAATTACAGAATTGGTTGTTTGTGCGAATGCCTAAAACAACCTATTTTTATGAACCACTTGTGGCCTTGAAATTTATGGTGTTTGTCTCTCAAAAGCAAAGGTGGAAATGTTGTCATAGCTCCACAAACCCTTTTAAGGAGGAGGCTGAGTGGATGGATGGGGTAAGTATGTGAATTTGACACGAGAGTCTACTGTTCACATCTTGTCACCTCTATAGTGCCAACAACCAATGCTGTCATTTAAAGACCCCAATCTCCCCCTAACCATAACCAAGTGTTTTTGTATTACTGTTATAATGTTACTGTAGAAAGAAATAA
This sequence comes from Euthynnus affinis, assembly GCA_029490765.1. Classification (NCBI taxonomy): domain Eukaryota; kingdom Metazoa; phylum Chordata; class Actinopteri; order Scombriformes; family Scombridae; genus Euthynnus; species Euthynnus affinis. The sequence goes on along the minus strand of CM055845.1, from coordinate 24,310,500 downwards.
TTTTCAAAATGTTTGCATTAAAGTTAAGGAACAAGTTTTGCAGAATTCTCCAATATCAACATTCTTATCTGGCAATTGAGATGCACTGCAATTACGTTACACCTCAAAGCAGCTAGCTTCAATTACTGCTGAACTCATCTCAGTATTTACATTATTATTCACCTCCACTTATGATAATGTGATATGTTCATAAATTCCTGCAGTGCTAAGTGTCTGAACCCCAGCAGTCAAGTGAGCAGCCGCAGACTGCTCTGTAATGGTGGCTTACAGCAGACAGCTAACAGTAAAGGGTGCAGAGCCAGGCCGTTGAGCCCCTCTGCACCAGTGATAATCTGCCAATAGAAAGAACTAATGCAAGGGGAGCTCAATAAAAATGTTGTGAGGGGAGAAAGAGAGAGAGAGAGAAAGAGAGAGAGACAGAGAGAGAGAGAGAGAGAGCTCTCCAGACCTCCTTTTTCCCTACTCAGCCTTCGAGCCCAGATGTTTATGGTCTGTATAAACTATTGAGGGCTCGAGAATGTCCCCCACTCTGGAGCGAGCAGCAGCAGCAGTGAAGTGCAGGAGCCCAGACTTATCACTCTCTCTCTCTCTCTCTCTCTCTGTCTTGACTCCCTCACTGTAAATCTATCCAGACACAAGCAACGGCGACAGCTGGGAAACAGAACTATTGCTATTCTCCAATGGCACTCAATCATGACCACCTCGGACCGTTTCCACACACTTCTAAAAAACAGTTCACCCCCCCCCCGACTTCTTTTTTCTATCTCACACTTGCATTCTATAACTGTTTCTCTTGCCCCTGCCCTTGTCCTCAGTTAACTACTGTAAAGTCTCCCTGTCAAGGATGTCTTCTTCATCCAATTTCTTCTGTTTCTTTTGATCTACTGTAGATTTGTTTTCAAGTCTCAGTCTTGTTACTTTTCCCTCCTCACTCCCTCCTTCTCCCTTCTCTTTCCTTCTCTCTCTCTTCTCGCATCTCTGTGTGTTGGAGGATACAGTCTCTCGTTGTCTGAGGTTTTCGCTCTGCTCCGTTTCCAGCACATGTGGTATCAAACCGACCTACATGGGTGTGATAAAGCAAACAGTCCGCGGTCCCTCCCTGACAGACTAATTTGAACAAATTCTCAAATTGCACCCCAAATTGAAAGCACATTGGGGTGCGGGCGGCCATCATTTATAAAAATCTGGATAAGTGACCAACAATGAGGCCAAAATAATGCATGGGCAACTACCCTTGTTACTGCAAGCAGCTGGGTAGCCAGACAGATGTTCAGATTGTGCCCGCGGTTGCACCAGTGTGGGTGTTTGAACGATATTTCTGTGCATGACGTGGCAGGAATGTTTTGTTATGGTATGGCCGAAGGGTGGGGAAGTGTGTCCCTGCCCCGTGCCGAGTGTACATACAGGGTTTAATGACTCTGAGGAATGTTAATCAGAGGTTCAATAAACAGACCCAAACACACGCATGATGCACACAGATGTGTATGAAATGATTGCAGTACCCCTTTGGACCATCCATTGTTTGGAGGAGGATGGGAAGTAATGTATGAAAGAGCCATGAATGAGGCTGGAGGAAGACATCACATGACCTGTAATCACTAATACTTCCAGGGTTTGGCTAGGATCCCCCTGCCCACCCCCCCCCCCCCACCCCCCCACTCTCTCTTTTTCTGTATTCTGGAAGCTCGGCCCAGCTCCAACACTCGTGAGTGAAGCCAGAGGTCTATTTTCTGGACGGGGTTACTCCTCGTCTATGATTGTGTTTGTTTGTGCTGCGGGGGGAGAAGAGAGACCAGCTTTAGTTTCCAAATCATCAGCCCTGCAGGGTCTGCATAAAGCCTCAACCCTCCTCCTCTTTCTCCTGCTCCTTCGCTGTCTTTCTTAGACGTTCATTTACTAACATGGTTCCTCTTGCCCTTAGGCTCCCAGTGTCAATAATACACACTGCTCACTTCTCAGAGAGCTGCCCCGAAACAGGTCAGTCAGTCCAGGCACGGGATGGGAGCATTCATCTTTTTTGATTGTCGGGAACGGATCCAAAGCAATTTCAGCTGGCAAGTGGAGAGGATTCCCGAGACATCTCTTCTGTCTCCAAAACACACAAGGTCTAAATCAAAAAAAGGGCAGCATTGGGCAGAGTCGTGGTGCAGCACGCCTAAGCCGTGGCTAAGTCCCGCAGCCAGTGGCCATAATGAAAACTGCTTTGCGGAGTGTGCCCAGTGGCGGTCAGACAGATCCACCCGCTGCAGCGCTGCACAATGAGGCTGTTATACTCATGACAAGCATCTCTCTCTGCCCAGACGCCGTGCATAGAGAAAACTGTTGACACCCACAAAATACAGTTCCCATTACATCACACCAAGGCCCATCGCGATTTTTTGGGAGTAATTTTAAATTTAGTTGAGCCATCACTCACTCCACCCAACGTGGCGTCATGATATTCTGCAGCGGCAGCACAGGCAGCCCTCACTATTCTTCAGTTCAGAATTCAAAGTGTTCAATGATGGGACAAACGAGTCTCTGTATGTCCGACAGTCATATTATTAAAACGTACTTATTTTTAAGGTAAACATTCCTATTGTCTGAACTAGACGTTGCTGCATATTCAAGCTTTGACCCACACCAGATGTTATATTTTCTATTAAAATGTCATTTGCATACTGCCTCAGAAAACTGGCTTCATTTCCCCACTGAAACATATGAAGAAGGATTATGCTGAGAACCTCTTCAAAGGTAAAAGGCTCAAATTTAGTTGCCTCCATTGCAAATTGCAGATCAGCTTTCTTTGCTGTGCTGAACACACAGGCCTAGCGTGATTCCTGAGGCAATGCACCTGGGCTTCATCTTTCTGTGGACCATGTGGAATAAGGCGCTGCAAAGTGTAGTGGGGGATGTAGTCGATGGTTATCTCGATAGGGAAAGAAACCCTCCTGGTTTCCACAGCTCTGTTTAAGACTGGGTAGCCATTATGGAGAAATGAGTTTCCAGTAAAAGCAATTTCATTGTTTATTGATGGTAATATGAATATAGTGCGGTAAAAAAAAAAGTGTCATGTTGTTTGCCCGGGTTTGGCATTTTTTCCACTTACTTCTCATCCAAAAATAAAGAAAAGTGTATGAAAAGAGGCTTGTGTCTTGACAGAAAGTTGATTATGACTTCTTTTCTTTGGCAAAAATAGACGCCAGTACAGACTTTAACTTAAGCACAAACAGTAGGAACAGAGCGCACTTCAACAAAATGACTGTCCTCTTGCTGTCTCATACTAGATAAGAAAAAAAAAAATCACCTTGGGCGAAATTCAGTCTTTTGATCAAATTTCTGAATTTTTCTTTTCAGTTTTCTGTCATTTCAGTATCAAACAACTGCTGTTGGAGTCTTTGTTCTGCTGATCTCTGAATTGATTAATTATTAATTTCTCTTGATTTGCTCAATTCATTCTTAAACCCAATTCTTACTGAGCATACTTACTTTCCCTGAGGTAATTGAGATGAGAGAGAAGCACTTCAGCGTTGTACATGGTGGTGAGCCGGAGGAAGTCGTCCTTGCTCATCTTGCAGAGCTCTTTGCCGTCTGTGTTCTGAAACATGGCCGTGTCAATCTCTAACAGGCCGTACTCCTTGATAGCCCACTCTAGCCACTGGCGCACATGGTCCTGGGACCACAATGATGGGTCTGCAGGACGAGAAAAGAAGAAGTTTATTGACGGCACAACAGTTGGTTCTGGATGGACAGCAGGGAAAGGGTAAAGGAGGGAGAAAGGAATGAATTGGAAGTAGAATTTTGTATCAGTAGCAGACTTAGTTCAGATAGTAAATTATTCTTTGTCTTATTTTAACCACAGAAGGGTTTACCGGAGTGGCATGACTCATATGAATTTTCAGGTAAATCATCTTTGACAGTATTCATTTTGAAATCTCATCCTGTCATTGTTCAACATTTATGGTACTCCTTGTATTGTTCCATCTGGAACAAAGTAGACTAACATAAACACACAGTACCTTACTGCACAGTGAATCTGGAAACCAAACCCCAAACTTACCACTTGTGGTTAAGGAGTGGCTCCTATTAGGTTAATAGATGAGTGGCCCTTTGCATCAGTTTAGAACTAACACTTTAATGGCCTTTACAATGGAAAATCTGCCAAGACTCCATTTGATTTTATGAATTTCATTTGCTCATTTTTTGGGAAAATATAGTCATTCTCTCTGGCTCTGTGGCTTAAGTGTAACAACATAATCAACTTTCACATTAAAATAACTTTTTACAGGCTCTAACCCTGACACTACACTTGTTACTCTCTGAACTGTATTATTTCACATACAGTACACAGTTTGAACTCAAGGTGTGTCCAAACTTTTGACTGGTACTGAATTTAAAGATTCAATTTGTGAAACCAGAGGAGAAATATATAGGTCTGGCAAACAAACAGACATCTGTACCTGCACACATTCAGGGTGACATAAAACACTGGAACAATGCTTTAACCCATGAACCAGCTTTATAAAAATGGGACTCATAAAACATTTACAGCAGACTGGCAAAATTGTTTTGAAAAGCACTTAAAAAGTGGATTCTTTTAAGATAAGTGACCTATCAACTGTCGTGTGGTGTTTGACTGTATGTCTAGTGTTGGACTATCTTTTGGTCTTGTTGTTTTCTGATATGGACCTTCATAGTGATAGTGTTTGTTTCAATTTTACTCCTGAGTTCTTTCCTTTCTGATAAAAATGTGTTTTGTTCTATTTATTTTGTTTTCTCTGTTAATTGTTGGTATTATTATCATTGTTGTTGTTATGTGTGTGTTATGTGTTAGTGATTTTCTTTAACAGTTGAGAGTGTTCTGTGAGGGTTTGACGTGATCTGAGGGGTGTTGGGTGGGTTGAGAGGAATTGAGGTATGATAGTATGATGATGACAGGTATGATGGTTATGTTGTTTGACTGTTTTTTGTATGTAGTGTGTTGATGTTGTGTTTTTTTATGTGTGGACCCCAGGAAGAACAGTTGCTGCCCCAGTAGCAACCAAAGGGGATCCTAATAAACAAATTAACAAATAAACAGACAGAAACAATATAATCCATCATATGCCAGGCATGAAGAATTAAAAAAAAACAAAACAAAAACAAAACTCATCTTACCTGCAGGTACAATAACTCTTCGCTCATTGGTGGTCATGTTGGGGGGAGGGGCGTTCTTCTCATCCATGTAGTTTCCATAGTTCATCTGAGATGTGTCATTACCCCCCACCAGCTTATTACATTTACCCACACTGCAGTCCACCGGAGACTCCCTGCTACACAAACACACACACACACACACACACACACACGAATAAGTTGTAAAAATATTATCAGCAGATAAATTGGGTGTTGTTGGTTTTCCTTTCCAGCCATTGACTTTGGCATAAGATATTTAAGCCCTTTGCTGGCTAGGGTCAAATATGTCGAAGATTAGAAGCAAAACTGAAGGTTAGTTGTGGTAAAGAAATGGCCTGTTGAATTACAAATGACAATGATAATAGCAGAAGCTATAGTAATGAACACCAAATGTCTAATATATCTAGTAAAGATAGATTTTAAAAAGTCATATTGTACAGGACACTGAAGAATGTAACACACAAGAAGTGGTTTTCATGCCATACCTGGATCCATTCATGTGCTCATATTCTCTCTTGACATTGACCCGCACTGGCTGGTTGATCCACTCCTGCTGTGGGGGTAAAGGGTTGATTTTGTGGGTCTGGCCGTAGTCCTGTGTGCCAGATGCAGTCATGTCTGTCTTAGGGAGCGGGGCAGCAGCAGCGTATGGAGGCTCAAATAAGGACTGGTCTTCACTCACCACTGATAGCGCCTCCTGTAAGTAGAAGGAGCAAATACTCGGTATGTCTTTCTTCACTCATGTTACAAGTGTGTGAGCAAATTCCAAATAGGCAATATACAGCCTAACCAATATACACTTTAAAGGATTAGAGACAATTAGCTCAGCTTAGCATGAAGACTGGAAGCAGGGGGAAAAAGCTAGCCTGGCTCTGTCCAAAGGTAGTATAAAATACGCCTGCTAGCACCTCTAATTAACACTCTTTTGTGAAAACAACAAGTTGTGGTTTTAGGTGGGGTTATGTGCTGGACAATTTTTTAAATGGGTTCCGTGACTTCCTTGAGTTCCTGCTGGTTGCCTGGCCCATAATTCCACACTGATTTTGTGTGGATTCAAAAATCAAGATATTATGTGTGTGTTAGCAAGCTTTAGAGGTAATGGGAGGTAGATTACTTTTTACCTTTGGACAGTGACAGTCTAACTGTTTCCCCCTGTGTTCTTCATGCTAAGCTAAGCTAACCATCTCCTGGATGTAGCCTCATATTTACTGTATAGATATGAGAGTGGCACTGCTCTTCTCGTCTGACTCTTGGCAAGACACTGAATAAGCGTATTTCCCAAATCTCAAACTATTCCTTTAAGAACAGAGAGCTATTGTCATGTAATGAGAATGATAATTTGACACTACCCAGAAACTTGTGATGTCAAAATTTTTAATCTCTTGAGCATTTTTGTTTATAGTAATTATGTGCAGTTATGGGTCATATCGCAGTCTGGCATCCTAAGTAGTTTGTGTATACAGCCCACGTAGCAACTGTAGCTTCCTGTTGATGTTAGGATGACTTCAATCATGCCCACAGTGGAGTAAAACTGAGTTGTAAGCTTGGGCGCAACCAACATATTGGTTTACTAACATTATCAGCGAATACATACAACTGTTCTACTGGTAATGAGCCATTGGTCCTCAGATCAAACAAACAAACAAAAGCTTCTTAAATTGAGACTTTCACATTTATTGTATGAGCTGACAATTAAAAAACTATCGTGAACAAAACTTTCCAGATTCCTGGCTATGTAATAATTTTTCCTTCGCCTATTATCTGTATCTTCTTCTTAGACATCAGACTCCTCTGTCAGGCCCTGATGTGTCTGTCTGGTCTGGGCCTTGGGTTTCCCTCCACAGCTGAAGACTCAACAGAAGCAGGGGGGGTCACCGCTGCACTGACCCCTCTGCTGTGGCTCAGCTGGAGCAATGTAAGTTTATTAAAGAAAACAAACGCAGAAAGTCTCGGCTGGCCAAGATATTACGTGGTTCCAACATGCTCCTTGTGTAATGTCTTGGAAGTAAAGCATGGATTAAGTACTTGATGGGTTACATTTTAACATGCAGATGTCACCACTTAGTGTTTGACAGTGAGCAGAGTCGGGCAATGTCACTATCTCAGACCTGTGCCAGGCGCAAACTTCATAGTGTTTGATGGCCTGAAAGGATGCATATACTGCTTAACAATGACTTGATGAGTAGGTCTTTGTCATTATTGCTCCATCTGTCATTGTTAAAAACAATCAAACAAACAAATACCGAAAACAATAAGTAAGAATATCAAGTGAAATCATTACAGTCATATGGCTCTGCTGAGGATTAGACTCGGGTCTGATGCACATCTGGATCTGATAGGATCTGATGGCACAGCTTAGACCGAGACGTGTCTAATCCCCGAGGACTGAATTATTTCATTCCAAAATGCCACATATCTGCTTCAGGGGAAAAAATGCTACTTGATATTCATTGATCAATATTTCCAACATGTAGCTGTTTGCATTCTCTCAAAATCCTCCAGATCTCACATAACTTCAGTACCAATCCACTCTAAGACATTTCATGCGAGCAGAAAGTTTTCGTTTATCCGCTTGTCTGAGCCATATATGTCTTATTTTGTCACAAAAGTTTTCAGTGGTGCACCTGTAGACTGAATATGGTCTGTATGAAATAGACATACACAGTCACAAACAGCACAGTAGTAATTTACTAAAATTTACTTTTTACTTTAGGAAATAATAGTAATATTTTATATCTGTTTTGGAGTGATTTTATGTCAGTATTAGCTGCTTTATTCACTATGAAAAGAGACAAAATAACAATGTTTTTATTCTGAATTGATACTATGTGTAAAGAAAAAGTGTAAAGAAAAAAAAGATGATTTTCTATTTGCCAAAAAATACTGCACTTAACATTCGGATGATATATTTTGACATTATCAGTCTGAACAATTTATTTTCTAAAGTTATGACAACTTTACTGTGGAAAAAAAAATATATTTTAAATATGAACTGGCACTGTAGTGCCCTCTATTGTAATACCACAGACCCATACAGTCTTCATACCAGTAAAGGTTTTATAATGATAAACGCATGGATACAAAGATTTACAAAGTGTGAAAGCCAAAGGTGAGTTTTACTTGTATTTACCCTTGACTAAAATGCACCTGTGTTCAGGATTAAGCATGTGATGAAGAAATCCTGGATATTCTAATTAATTTTTCCTCACACACAATTATAAACAAATGCCACAGGTCAAATACAAAACACACTTAAGGGACTTTATAAAATACTATTCTTCAGGTTAATGGGCGGATATAAAGGCTGAACCTCTCCAGAGCATTTAACCATCTCGCCAGAATTAGATTTTCCAGTGATTTCATCAGTGGGATCCATCATAGTCTGAACCCTGGCAGCTAGACTTACTATCTGAGCAGAGCACACCAGCTAGTCTGTGGATGATAAAGTGTAGAAGAGTGATTGAATGTCTCATTACAGCCTGATAAGGGCTTAGTCAACTAATATGACTGTTGCACGTTATATTTACAGTGACATATCAGCCTGCGCAATTGAGACCATGACTGGCAAGTGGCGTGTGCTTATCAAGATTGCAGAGGGTTTTTTAAAAATAGGAACACACCACTCTCATGAAGAGAGCTGAAAGGACAACAGACCAGTGCCAATTTGCAGTGTTTTCTTTCCAGTATCTGCGGGGAACACACACATACTGCCAGTCAGAGCTGCTGGCAGTTACTCTCAGTTTTTTTGTCCGTCTCACAATGTCCACAGATAATTTCTGAAAAATAGTTGTGTGTCACTTTTAAACAGCTCTTATGAATTTTTCCTGACTATCATATTTCAACATAGCTGATAAAAGCTCTATTAAACTTCTGAAATTTAAAAAAGTAAAACATTTCTTTTCTTTATACATTTTTCTGAAAACACTTAAAATTTGAAATACATTTTACAATACCTCTTTCTACAGTGCTTCAAACAAAGAAGAAAAAAAAACTTCAAATGAATCATAACTCAGCTGTTAAGCTGCAAACGATTATAAGCATTGTGTGAGTGTGACACCTGCTGGGAGCCACCTCTGTTCTGTTTACATCAGTCAAGTCTATCTCCCCAAATGCGTCACGACGCGTCTGGAGCAGACTGGATATATGCAATATCTCCACATCCAGACTACACGTGCGTCTGTTTGGCGTTCACACACAGCCATCCAGCAGGAGCCACCCAGGGGGGGCATTCCTGTCTTTTGTTTAAGGAGGAAGAGGAAACCTGTCAGGAAAAGATTGTGTAGAACAGGAAGCTCTCGTGGCTAGAGAGCCCTTCCTTTCTTTTAGCGAACATGAATGCAGCTAACAGCCAGTCATTTACACCCAAGGATTCAATTATGATTACATTAATTGTCACAACTTCTTGCTTTGTTACAAACATACAGGCTGAGGCATTCATGTCCTCTCACAGTTTGGCATTCACCCCCCATACATAACAAAATAATCACAGCGCTGTGAGCGGTGAGTGACGGGATTTAAGTGACTATATGGAGCCTGACATTTTTGTCTGGCCAACGTTTACACTCTTCCAAAACTCATACCACACCCAGCTGCCACAAACCCGCTACTTTAAATTTCCAAAAGAAAAACAAGACGCATCGTTTTTCAGCAACAATAAGAGTAAATGCAGATGCTGCATTCTTCTAAGCTTACACTTGTTAACGGGAAGACACATACTGAACGCATCGCAGAGTGAACTAATAGGGACTTGCCATTCAACATCTGGTGGCTGCAGCCATAATGCATCTGGAATTTGACTGTCGGGGGCCAGTAGCCAATGTTAATGTAGACCAGCGCTCTTGACTATCAACATACCGTTTCAAAATAGTTGTGTAACTATATAAGGAGTAAGCCAAGGTATCATTGTGAAGCCTTGTGGTTGAAAGTGTTGCAAACTGTGCAGTTACCGCATAAAGTTACCAAATGACAGCTTTCCTTACACTTTGACAAAACTCTCTGTCCGACAACGGAGGGAAAACAGTTATAATAATCTAACAACAACAACAAAGAGAGAAGTATTATTTCTTTTGTAAATACCAAACCATCGCATTTTTTGACGAACGACAGGATCTTCGGACCGAGCCGGGCGATGTGCCACACCGCTGTTGCGCAGCTCGACACATCGTATAGCGGTACATCCAGTCATGGCTATTGCTCAATCCCCGCTGCCCAGACTAAACCAAATCGTAGAACTCGTGGATTACTTATACCTATGAAATAGCACAGTCTCTATAGCGTGTCTGAAACAAATAGTCACTCCTTTGTGCCTTTCCAGACGTGCGTAATTGTGCGCTTGGTCCCCAAAATCCAAAGCGTGATTCTGATTTAGCCTTGAATCCACATCGTCGCGTATCCTCATAACCGGGCAGCTTATTGGAAAACGAAAAGGGATACTTTCAAAGAAAGAGGAAAAAGAAGGAAATCTGGTTACCGCTTTCAAACCGAGGGAAAAAAGCCGCTCATCGTCGTCAGATTGGAGGTCCCAGCTCACAGACCGACACAGAGGGGCATTTCAACCCATTGCTTAAAAAAAGGAGGCGCAACTCCGAAAAAGCGGTCTCCCACAAACTCATACACCCCGTTCTCCACCCTTACCTTAATAGTTCCGTCCATTTTGCGCAATTTTCAGCGGACCCCGACAATATCCCAAACATGACACGCTCCTGAATTAATTCCAGCCCCCGGTATGTGGCGGAGAGAAAGAGACACTTTTACCGGATTGAGTTTTTTCTTTCCTCTAAATTTGGGAAGTGAAGTCACCACTGTTGAGAAGGTTGAGAAGGAAGCTGTGTGTCACCGAAAGCCCTGCCTTCAAAAAAGCAGGATACTGTCCCAGAGAGATAAGCAGGGAAAACAATTGACTGTTCGCTCCGCTGTTATGTTTTTCTGCTCGGAAATATTTACAGGATGGCTGCCTGCGTTGTGCACAGCCATAGCGGTGTAGCCTGCTATAGAATAGTGTTGTGTGTTTTGCTTTCCCAGTAATGTCACAGATGGTGTGGAGGGGTTTACTATTTGTCCGACTTGAATTATTTCTGCACACATTTAACTGAGGTTTTCTTTAAAGAGGTTTATTGTCGAAGGACACTATAAGTTATGTGATCCCATGTTTTAGAGCGCTTTTGGTTCACGCCTACACTCAAGGCTTGCATCTGGCCATGCCTCCATCCTTCTGTAAATCAGCCTATTCTCTATTATATTCTATATTTTACAGTTAAATTGATACAAGAGTGGTTTGCCCCTGAACTAAGTATGGTTGTGTTTTTAATATGCTATGGCAGTAAAACATCTATCTATCTACATGAAAGAAAGTTGATGTTACTCTAAATCAAAATCTAAAAAAAAAAAAAAAAAAAAAAAAAAAAAAAGAAAAGAGAGAGAGAGATAGTAACCTGAACACCTATGACAGGAGTTGTTGCAACCCTTCTTTTATTTGTTACAACTCTCCAAGCCTCTGTGAAGTTTTCCTGAGACACCATTAATAAAATTCAAGCGTTCAGCTCCTAACCGCACTATAGTCTGCGGGTCTGGTCTACACGTGTGTGTCTGCTGCTCAGCACAGGACTGAATGGATGAAATGCAGCCTGAAGCAAGAAATTATAGGGCGCACTTTGAAAAGGAGACACAAATGTTATTATTATTATTATTCATAATAATAATGATAATAATATCACTATTATTGTTGTTCTGTTTGCTGTTGTTATCCAGTGGTTTCCCCCTACTCGACTTAGTCAGAAAAAAAAATCCTAGCCCCCACCCCCCACATAGGTATTTTTTCCCCCTTTTTCGTCTACCCTATGAAATTGCCCTCATCAATTCAAGCATAGTTTTAGCGCAGATGCTAGACATGGAGCCAGTTCTGAACGTGACCAGACCAATAACACTGCAAAAAACGTCAATTTTTACACAATGTTATTTTGTTATTCAAGACAACACGCACACGCACACACACACACACACACACACACACACACACACACACACACACACACACACACACACACACTCAGATTCAGAGACTCAAACTCCACTTTGACACAGTTCTATTTTGATTGTTTCTTGGATTTCTTGGAGCAAGTTTGAGTAGCCTACCTCATTCCACCAACATCAAGAAAATCACATTTGATAGACACCTTAATTTGGAAAAAAAGTGAATGTATTTCATTCAGTTTACAACTTTTTTACATTGTTTATAAGTGTATTATGGTTTAAAACTGCAATAGTTGAATAGTTGATGGTGAATATTTTTTGCAGTGTTGGGGTTCTGCCTCGGGGAGCGGTCTCAGAGTGGCCAAACAGAGACTGCGCCGCAACGAGTGACAGCAGGGCCGGCCTGTCTGCTCTCGACTTGGGGGTCTGGTGGGGCTGAGGGCCCCACCCTTGGGACCACCACATCTGGATCCTGCTAAGGGTCAAGGCTTCTCCTGCCTGAGGCCAGTTCAGACTCGTGTAATTAAGGGAGACACCTTGTTTAACTCTTCACTGGCTGGTTTAGTCCTTTTTTGTTTTTTCTATACATTCCAGTGTCTGGGGTTTTCATATAGCCTACTTCTTTTATTGAAGGAAGAGAAATGATGAAGTGACAAATTAAAGAGGTGCTTAAGATGTGGTCTTGAGCCGGGCTTCACCACCAGTAGAAACACATCTCATATTTTGCATCCTTTAAGTTTTATTGTATGATGTGCTTCTTTGGATTTATGTCATCATTGTCCATGTATTTTAAAAAAAGGTGAGTTACTGTCCACTTCACCGCAGAAACCAAAATGACTTTTAGTGGTGTGTATAATTGAAATTCAGTGAAATGAAATACAGCTGCAAATTTACAGGATTCTTTTCAACTGACACAGAAATCCTCATGTTTTCATGAGGAGTCTGATTTTCTAATCTGACAACATCTTTCCAAAACCTTGACTCAGACAAGATCATTCTCTCTCTGTATTCAAATAACTGCAACCATCCCACTCATAAAGCTCATTAGGAAGTCTGGGGGTCCAGGACCTACCAAGACCATAATGAATACAGTGGTAACAAACATTTTGGAAGGCCAATAAACAGATGCAAGTTGGTTTACACAGTGAACCACAGAACATCTGGCTTAATGCTGGAACGAGACAGCCAGACATTTCTTCCTTACACCACGAGCCAGTAGCTCCTCAGTCTCTCCGTTGGGGCAACAAGCCAGAGGTGGGCGGACACTATGCTGCGTTTATGTTCAGCAGCCTTTCAATTGTTAGACCCATCCTTTCTGCTTTAGCTTATATGAAAATCTATACTACTACAACCTTTAGTGTAGTAGAATTTTGTTACAGACTTGCATGAAAAAAGGGAGTGTTGAGGTTTTTATACATCACATAGGCCTAACAAGTGAAAACAATTTGTCAAAAGAGAGCTATAAAGGAGGGAATAAACATAAAGAAGTGTCTTGAATCATTTTAACTTGACAGTGAATGTTCTGCTTCATGCAAAAGCGTTGTCTCAGAACAAGAGAACATACAGCTTCTCAAAACATGTCATCATGCATGTGGAATTGTCCAAAACAATTGATTTATTCCTTTATTGTGCGTTGTATAAAACAATACTTTTACAGTGTAGTCTATGAATTCAATGGTTTGTATTTTTGAAGATAATTTGGTCACTCTTTGCCCATGCGCATGGCGACCTCATTTGATCATTCCTGAAATGGAAAATGATGTGTGGAGTACTGAGTGTTGTGAGAAACTTTTTTTTTTTTTGCCGCAGTGTTATTCCAACAAAGAAATAGTCCCAGTCTATGTGAGACTGATAAAGTTGCTGTTTATTAGACTGCAGACTTGTATTCAGATCATTCCTTCTCTCGGGCTAAAAGACAGCCTGAGTCAAAATACCGAGGGCAAAAAGTGGAGTCTGCAGCACATATATAAGCACGAACTGTCTGGCCCCTCGCTCTAGGCCATAATTAATTTGAGATTTATTTTTATTGGAGAGTTCCAGTCTCGCCTGGCCTTAACCAAACAAAACCAAATGCTGGGCCGTGGAGTCGCTTGAATGAAGAATATTTCTTTTAAATTTTGTATTGAGGCGTGCCACATTCTGACCAATATCTCCCTGAATGTGAGTGATTGAGTGCAGGACTTGCACGCAAAAAACACATGCTAAGTCTGAATCCGGGAATAATAACAATAATAAAAAAACAATATAAAAATATACTCTTTAAAAAAAACAAACAAAAAAACAAACCAAATGTAATATAGGTTGCATTTCCACAACAAATAAAAGAAGGTATGTGAATCTTCAGAGACGCAAGCACTGTGAAATTGACAGTTTATTCCAAAAATCGCCTTACTGCTCAAGTCCCACTAACCTCTGTTGCTCCCTCGCTGGCCTCCTCTCTTATTTAGAGAGCAGAAAGACTCATTTAAAAGCATATTTTCTCCTAAAACATTCCTCGCTATTAAACTCTCTCACAACAAATCAGGAATTGTTCTGAGCTGTGAAACGCCGGGTCTCTCTGCAGTGGCACAAACGCTGTGGCTGGATGAAAAGACTCCTTATTCAAAGGGGAAATAAGTCTTCAAAACATTAACAAGTCGCCCTTGGAAAAATACCTTGATTATGAAGATATTACCATAGCTCGCTACGGCACAATGGCTCATTTTAATGAGCCACAATCGGAACAGTCACCCTCTGCAGATGATTATGATGGATGTGAGCAAACGTCATGCAGCCAAACCCCAAATTCACTGACACAACTGCGAGTAACGTGCACGTTGAACTTGACATTATGTGGACACGATGTGGTCATGATGGGTTTATATCACAAAGAAATGTTTTTAATGTCTAGCAGTTGCAGGTATTCACGCTGCGCCATATGTGACGCGATGCAGCTTTTTTTAAATGTGAAAACCAGATGTGTGCGCTGTTTGCTTTATTTACATTCTCAGGACTGTGGTGGATAGAGAGAGAGAGAGAGAGAGAGAGAGCGCGCGCAAGAGAGGGTGGTGTGGAGGGGTGGTGGGGGAGTCGTGACGTCAAACACGATAATGAGCCATTTTTTGGATTGAAGACGAAAAAGTCAAATCGATCTTGACAACCCAGATAGACCACAACAGAGGCACAATTCAACAAGCAACTTTACACTGCAAGCATGAAGGCATTTTAAACTACAGGGAAAAACAACAAGATGGCAATCACATGCAATAAGTTTGGCATCTGTGGTAAAGCTACAGGTGTTAAACCTACAGAAAGTAAAAAAAAAAGTCATTAAAAAGTAATTTAATCTATTCTCCCTTGTAAAATCACCTGAAAATAGACCATACAAATATATTTCTATTTCTTTGTAATGCAGAAAACCACATTTGGGATACCTGAGTATCATTTCCTTTATATCATAGCAATCACTTTAATAATTATTTTGTTTTAACACTCATTGTAAGACTGTGATGATGAGCATTTGGGGATTTTAGACCCTTTTTTGGATAATAGAGAGATTGAACATGCGTATATTTGTCTGTCTAAGTCATAAAAAATGAAATGACCCCAGTTTGTCCCTCCAACATTACCTGGTCGAAGAGACGGTGGTGTCTTACCTTTACGTAAGACGACGTGTCAGGGACAGTTTGAAACATGTCTACTTGACAGACAGGCCCAAGGGTGCTCAGTGTCCAAAGGGCCCTGGGAGGGGGAAAGAATATAGAATGAGTAACAACACCTGAAAAACATCATCATCATTATTATCATCATCATTGTTGTTTTTAACATTTTGATTTAATCTGCTACTTTTATTCTAAATGCTCCTTTTCCTCTCTCTTTGTCGTCAGTTACACCTGATACACCAGACGTGCTGTGCAGCAATCATTCACAAAATGCCGCTGGTTTTGTGAACTTCCACATATAGGGCACTCAGGGGTTACCACACCAAAATAAAGTGAAAGTCAAATTTGCTTAATGGCCCCCCTGTATGTCTGACTGCACACATAATGCCTGGATTTATTCATATAACCCTAATTTTTAACAGTGGTCAGAGCTATTAGATACGGGTAGGCTTTAATGGCAGTTGTCCGAACATTAACAACACCAATAGATGGAAATTACACCACTGGTAACATGGATGAATTACTCCAAGTCGCCCAATAGGAGCTGGGCAGCAAGAAGAAGAGGTCTATGGGCCCCATCCCAACCCCCATCACGTTTTCCCCTAAAGCTTACCACATATTGAAACACTTTTCGCTTTAATAAGTGCAGCTTACAAAGTCTAGGGTGAAAGGGCACTTAGAGGACGGTGTCTTTAGCCCTTCCCTCCCTGCGCAATTATTAGGAAGGCAGAGGCATATACCATCACAAATAGCTCTTATATAGACTGTGTGATAAAGCAAATGAAAGTATAAGGACCTCTATATTTGAATTCATGACGCACCATTAAAGTTCAACACATCTTAACCAGGCCTATGGGACATCCTTCTCCTGATCAGTAGCATGCGTGCTTTGACCTGTCAGGATTATAAATATACAACCAGGAACCTTTTTTCCCGACTCTGTATTTTTAGCATAATTAGAGGTGGATGCACATGAGGGCCCCGTGTGATCTTAAGCCAATACCTGACAGAGAAATTCAACAAAAAACGAAAAATGATGAACAATAAAAGAAGCACAGAGCAGATTATAGCACCTACACGCGATCAGCGGTTAATGGCACCACAAGTTCTCATTTTTACAGCGCAATTTCACGTTTCTGCTGAAGTGTTGTTGCGCATTGAATTCCTGCCTCAGTTCCCCCCCATGATAAATTAGCCAAGGAAGGGTGGGTGGGTGGGGGGCTTATATATGAACGTGGCACGGTTTAAATACTTGTAGGGGACCACTGTTTTTTTTTTTTTTTTTTTTTTTTTTTTTGTCTTCTCGGCTCCTGCAGGCAAACGCAGGGCTCGCCTCATAAAGTTCCCCAAATGCATCCAATTTCTAAGCGGTAAAACGCGCATAGGATACCGCATCTGCAGCCAATTACGCAGAGGAGGACTGGTGAATAACGGCGTGAACCTTCCTCCGAGACGGCCCCGTGGGCCGGGACCCCTCTAGTGTTACATTTTAAGCATCTTACCTTGCTGTTATCCATCATAAACGAGAGCCAACTACGCATTCCATTTTTCCTTACCATAGACTAGACTTCCCCTAAAGCGAGACTGCAAAGAGCGTAGCTGACAAAAAGTTCAGTAGTTTTCGAGTGCAAAACTCGGACCTTGAATGAGGTAAAACTTTGTATATAAAAAGTCTGCAAGTCACAAAAATAACACAAAGTTTGAGACTGAGGTTCACTATCGCGGTCATTCCATAACGCGCTCACTTTTTTTTTTTGATCGACTGAGGTGCAATCCTCTAATTTGACTTTGCTGTAGGTATCAATTATTGTAATAAAACAAGTGCAAATGATTTATTGTCTTTCTGAATGCACCCCTACGCTGCAGAGTTCGCCTGAGCAGGACTTTAGCAAACGCGAATCAGTTATTTTTCTCACTCACCTGTCGTTATTGTGTCGGTCGTTTGATCTTTTCGATTTAATCACTCCTCCTCCAATTTTAAAATAATTAGTCCCGTCCAAGCAAAGCCGTTTCCCAATGATGATGATGACAGTGAGATATTTTGAAAGGGGCGAAAAGGAGCGCCGGGTGTATGAATGGAAATGCTCCTAAGATGAGAGAGCCGCGACCAATGAGCAGCGAGAGAAAACCTCCCCTTGCCTGCCGTGTGAGGCCACTGAACCATGAAATAAGGGAAAAGCTGAGCCAGAAAGAGCGTCATAAATCTGCTTTATAAAGTCTTTTGGTGAAGACAATTGTTGATAAAAATGTTTGAGATTTTTTTGTTTTGTTTTTGAGTTGTTTTATTAGTTGTTGGCGTTAATTTGTCATGAAGTGAACGTGCACAACACTGCAGATTTCTGAACAACTGGGATGCATACGGTATCAGTCTGGGATCTTGGGGGAAAAAACAGACATGAATACAAAAACAACAGTTTATTTCCAAGACAATATCAATGTTCTCTCACCTGTAAACTTTCCTTCACCACATTGATGTGCAATGTATATGTATTTGGTCTATATAACTGAAGAAAGCGTTTTATGTGACAGACTTCTACTAATTAATAACATATCCACGAGGGTCAATAATGATCTGGAATATTTCTGGGAAAATAGAAAGTCATCTTGATTTTCACACCTCTACACTGCAAGATAAACCTTCACTCCCTTCAATGAGGCAATGATGAATACAATCCAAATGTGAATTCTTAATGGCGATAAATTAGTGCAATTTATTTTAATAATAAAACAACCATTACATTATCCAATAAGTCATATGCAGATATTCATTCATGCTCCTGCCTGTCCTCATGGTGACAGTTCCCGCAGGAATACAACAGCAACACGAGTTCCTCTGCAGCGGGGTTGTCTTTTCCTGCTCAGTTGACCCCACTCAGTTCACTAACTTCATTTCCTTCACATTGCCCTCATCTTCGACCAAGAGTCCCCCAAAGGATGTAGGGTAATTCACGGTGAGGAAAGTCGCCCAACCATGGCATTTTATAGCCCCATCAAGGTCGCTATTTCACGCAGAGCAACCGAAGTGAAACAGAGAAGTTGCCTGTAACTTTTTTTTTTGTGTGTGCATTAGAGAGCATATAAAGATGCCAAAGATGAGGGAGAGATTTGGGATCTGTTGCTCTAATTTAAATCTTTATCATGCCCAGACAGTAGCTTTTTTCCCTGCTCATTATTTTTTTTATAGGCAGTTTAATTTGTTTCTTTTTAAATAGACAATAATTCAGATAGATTTAAGTTGGGGGGATGATTTCCTTTGAAACAAATGCAATAACAACACAACATTAAGTAAATCAATCATTTGTAATAACAGCATAATCCTAAAACGCAAAACTATACCAACTGACTTTACAAGATGATTTTTATTTATTTTATTTTTTTTTTAATTTTTTTACAGAGGTCATCTGGTAAAAAGGTCGTCTTTCATCACCGGCTAGACCTTCTGTTTGTTGCACCGTTTCCTAATGCAATGATTAAGAACAACAACATTGATAATAGTGTTCCCAGCATGAAACAATGGACGGAAATCCCAACATCCGTTTTACTGAAAAATGGCATTCATGCGCCTGCTGTGTTGCCTTCCTCAGGATACAGTAGAAGAAGTTTTCTAACACGTTTGAACAGCAACTATTAAATTCTCAAGAAAGAAAAAAAGGAAAATAAATACATATATTATATGATCATTTATACATATTTTGTGCTGAGCCAATGTTAGCACTAATATTAATAAAATGCTGGAGCACCAGCTGTTTTAATGGGACACCAGAATAAGCAAAGTGTCCTCATTTAACCAAAAGGAGTTTTTGATGGTGACCTTAAGGACCAGAATTGTTGCAAAAGACATAAAGACATCACATATTAAGTAAAATCCCATTTCAGGGGCAGTTCAATATAGAATGAGTAAAAACAGAAGTTGTGTGATTTATTTAACACCAAAAGACAAAAACAGTCTACATCTTCAGAACATTTTCATTCAAGTGATCATCCACTGTTCTATACCTACAGTATCTTCAATTGACATTTGTAATGAGTTTGTTTAAACTCAGGTTGAACTTATGATTTATGAGGACAATTCAAACTGCACCGGGTCATCAGAGGTTGTCAGATTGACCTGGGGTGATTGTCTAAACTCTTTGACACTGATTGCTTTGTCCTATGTGGCAACACCCCCTCTGTGTCAGAATATATTTGTAAATCCTATGTCTGGTTGTTTCATCAAGCTTTGCACCACCTTGCCATTCTTGGCTTTTGTACTTTACCTTGGTAATGACATTAAATGTGGAATGTGGCTGTGAGGTGACTACGCTTCTGGTGGAGTCTTGTGATTGTCTTCTGTTATTATTTAGCTTCATGTGTTTTAATATTGTTGCAAACAGAATCTTCACTTGTGTGATAATAAACAGGCTTAATCCCATTCTGCAACCAGGCCAAACAATCTGCCATCAACAGTTCCCCATATGCAGTCCACTGCCAGTCTTTCCTCACTGGTATGTTAACATTTCAGAGCTCCTTCTCTTGGGATTCCACCAAAAACACTTGTATTTGAGATGATGTGGGCAACCTACAGACATCTGTGATTACATCGCCTAGAGTAAATGAAGCTCCTTACTCTGAACTGTAATGAGTTATTTATTTAGTTGAAGGGGCTACCGAGAGATGATCTGGAGATGGAGATTGGTCCCATTCCAGACCTTTTTTTCCCCTCCTTGGGGAGAGAGAAAATGGCAGTGTGGCACCAGGGAAGGCAGGGCAGAATATCAAATCTTTTCACGCAAGCTTCCAGGCAGTCATGGCCAGACATGGGACAACATGTAGCAGAGCTCATGTTCAAAAGAGTGGAAGTTTTCTTACCTTAATGTTTGTACCGGTTTGAAAATAATTAAGAGAGGCCTAATGGAGAAATGTGAGATGACCTGTAGCTTTTGTAAGGGGGTCTTAACCACTGTACCCTCTCTCAACACTTACATATAACAAACTGCAATGATGACAAAGATACTACTTCTTATGTTAAAAGATAAGGGCGTTTAGAACATGTGCTTGTCTTGCCAGCCTAACTAAACAAGACAGTGAATCGACTCAACTTAACAATATGAAACCAAAAAACTTCAAATAAACTTCAAAACTATGTCTGTCCATTGAAAATAGCTCACACAGAGTGCAGACAGTGGCCCGTTCGTGTCTGTGGTGATAATTAGCAAGGGGAAGTATTAAATTAAAGCAAGGCAGTCATTTTATGAGGCAAGCATTTATGAAGGTAATAGCATCCCTATAAATTAACGACCTCCCAATGCCTCCTGATGTGTTGCCACTCATCAGGTCCAGAGCAAACCTCTGATGCGTCCACGATATGACCTCATCTGTTCAGTCGTGGTATTCTCGCCCTGGGGGTTAAAAGCGCTGAGATGAGAGCTTAGGAGAGTGTATGTTTGGGGAGCGACATGTGGTGTCGAGACAAAATGCATGTTGTCATTACATACAATATGTTCTGGTATGCACTTCATCAAAAGAGCTGTGCGTATGAGAGTCAGTGTCTGCATGTGTGCGTGCATGTGCATGACTTTGTATGCTTTGTGCATCTACAGTGTGTGTCCCCACAATTACTTTTCACAGAACACACAAAAAAAATATTTTCTGTGAATTTCTCTTTTCCAAGGGAATATATGTGGATTTCCCAGACCACTTATCTTATGTCAATTCAGCTATAAGTGTGGGCACACCCTGCCTCTGGTCCAGACTAGGCATGGGAAACCAAGGTGCTCCCTTTACATTTTAAATCAATCTCAGTTGCCAAGGGGGGAGTCATCCCAACATGAACAACACACGGCTGAAATAAAGCCCCTGAACATGACTGCTCCTGTGGAAAAAAGTTGGGCGAATAGGCTCAGGAGGAAAGCAGTGCCATTTAGAAAGCCTAAATCATCCCCTGAACTATAAATCCACTGACCGCTCATCATTCAGCAGCATTTTAAAAAGCCCTTAAAGAAAAACACTAGGTGAAATGAATATGCTGTCACCTCTCATTTGAGTCTGGCCCGCTGGCTCAATAAGAAAAGTGTTGTTCCCTGGAAGGCTGCTAGCCTGGGCTGAGCTCTCAGGTTTAGGGTTTACCCCTGTCCCGCATTCTCAAGGCTTTTACTTTGAGGCCTGCATCTCTTTCCTCCCCCACGTCCCCCCAGACATGTCTGACAGGCTGAACTCGATGTGGGCTGCTCACCAGACTACAAAAATCATTCATCTGTGCCTTCAGACGGTCAAATCTGGATCTAATAAAGGGAGCTTGCCTATTGATCCTATTCATAGGAAAATGCAATGCCAACTCTTACCACTGGAGGTCTCTCTGGCTTAAGCTTGAAGCAGCTCATTGAGGCTCTGGGTGCCCTTTTGTTCATAATGGGAGACATTATGAACAAGTATTTTTTTGTGCTAGGTAGCAGGTGATTCATCATGAAAATGTGTTAGTTTCTTAAGCAAATCATTTTTTTTTCATTTTGTATTATTTTGTTTGTATTCCCTATAAAGGTACAAACCTGTGATTGATTCAAGAGAGAAATCTGCAAGATAAGAAGTTTGTTTCCTATCCTTAACTGTTTGATGTTTAAAAAAGCCTTTGTGGGCTTATTGAGGCCAAAGACAAACAATGGCACCCTCCCCTTCACCTGTGGCACAAACAAACATGTGAAACAGGAAGCACACGCTCCCGTGCACTGAATCTGTGCCAGCCAGATGAGAGCGGGACATTGTTTTCTTTTAAACACTTGAGTAAAGCAGAATGAAAGTACAGGCCACAAAACAACATATTCTTACACATGCAAGGACGAAGCAAGGAAAGCATCTAAGAATGAAAGACGAGAGAGAGAGAGAGAGAGAGAGAGAGAGAGAGAGAGAGACAGCAAGAAGGAGAGTGAGTCACAGTCACTTTTAGGGTTGTGTTTATGTGTGGGTGAGGGCACTACCCCAAACGCCTAGGCAAACCACAGCATTCCACACCAGGTCTTAAAGAGACAGAGCGACGCTGTCATCATGGGTATTTGGGGAGTAAAGTGTTAACACATGGTGAGGGCCATTTGAGATGGCTGGTGAGACGCACAGAAGCCAGTAGGTGGCCATGCCAGCTTTCTGACTGCATCCTGACAGAAGAGCATTCCAGCTTAAACTCTAATGTCAGATAGTGTTTCACAAAAAAAAAAAAAAAAAGATTCAGATAATTTTTTTTCAATACAAGGTGACAGAAACTAATAAAATGTCAAAAGATACCTCAAAATTTCACATCAAGATTTTGTTTTGTTTGTTTGTGTCATGCTTTTGCTAAAAAATGATTGTTTAAGATGTGCTGTATCTGTATTTCAGAGATCCAGTGATAGAGGGCACAGTTGAGCTGTGAAACAAGTGTGATAGCAGCAGTGTGTTACGTACAGGCTTGTGTTTCAAACTTCCCCCAGTACAGTGCAAACCTTTGAGTATGCCAATGTGTGCATATTTTTTTAAAGTTTGTACTATTAACATAAAACTCACCATTGTAATTGTTATTACTACATTACTCCTGGAGCCTTTACAGCAACCTTTACTTTCACAAGTTACACAAAACAATACATTTTAAGTCAGCTGTGGCAGACTTCTAAGGTTCTCGTGTCAAGAACTGTTCAAACACAAAATCTTGTTTCTGGTTCAGTTTAAGTGAAAATCATTGACAACTTGATACAAATCTATATCATACATACAAGTACTGAGTGTGCAAAACCATAGTTTTACAGTCTGGAAGACAATCAAAATGTTTACTGTCATCTCAGCATTTAATGATATAGTATGGATATACCAGGAAGGGAAGGAGACACATGCTGTGTACTCTTGATTGCTTTTGAGATGTTACCTACATTACAAACATGAACCACATGAAGTAAAGCCTGGCAATAAACAACACTCTGTGGTTCCATACCAAAAGCATCTCCCATCCATAAACAGACAGTAAAGTTGGTTAGCAGTCTGAATGATGACAGGCACATATTGCATGCATAGAGAAAAAAAGAAAGTACACTGCTAGGAAGAGAGATGATGAAGACGAGAAACAGAGAATGAGAAATGAGTTGTGTAGGTGTGAGGAGGGAGGCGATAGCATGGCGGTGGTGCTGTGTTGACAATCGAGTGGTTAGAGAGAAGGTAAACTTATGGTAAGAGAAAGAGAAAGTGTTTAAGGAGGGGTGGGGGGGGGATTCTGGAGAAAGAGGGCTTCTGAGAAGGAAAGAGAGGATGCAAAGGAGGAAATGAAATGGAAGTTAGGGGGCAAAAAGAGAAACAGCCTGTTTCCTCACTGAAAATCCATGGCACTATATGGATTTAACATCCTTAAACCATCAACTGCACTCTAAAAATAACCTTCGTTTCTGCACAGTAAGAGGTGGGAGTGTGAGTAGGGGTGAGTGAGGTGTGGGTGAGTGAGGGCAGCTGGCGGTTGGAAATGGGAATCGGAGCATGAGACTGGGAGTGAAAAGTTGGAGAGAAACAAAGACGCACCACCCGGCCAGACAGTGGTGATGAGAGATGGGCTAGAGATTGCATGGCTGCGTGTGTGTGTGTGAGAGAGAGAGAGGGAGACAAAGATGGAGAGAGATAGTATCGGAGTAAGAGAGTGAAAGTGGAAGAGAGAATTACAGTCCTTTCACTTGGTAAACACAAAAGCAAATGATACAGATATTGTGAGATTAAGAAGTCCATACATTTTAGTTTTTGGAAACACTTTTTCTCTGGACTTGAACCGCCAATGAAATTTGGCTCAGGTATAGCATAAAAGTGGTGTTCACCTGTGGCCTAACCTGGAAATTCAATTTTATTTATACAGCACCAAATCACAACAAAAGTCATCTCAGGGCACTTTTCACATAGAGCAGGTCAAGGCTGTACTCTTCAGTACGATTTAGAGATACCCAACAATTCCCCCATGAGCAAGCACAAGGACTTTGCTGCAGTTGGAAAGTTAGTGGGAAAAAATCAGCAAAGAGACATTGGTAGACAACCAATCAATGGCTCAAGTGATCATAAAGATACCATGAACAAAGTGCATTTTCTACTTCCTCCACTTTTATTCGATGGCTATAATCACTAGTTACACTTTAAGCGGACTTGAGAATAGTTTAGTTTCATGAATACAATTAGCCGTTCTTGTAAGCCAGTGGTTTACAAAAAATGCCATAGCCAGACGCGACAATCATTTCAGAAACTTCAGAGCAAAACAATATATGATCTTTATCTCACTCAGACGTCATTATAACATGTTTGCTGATGACGCAGAGGAGTGACTGAAATATACTAACCTAGCAATCATCTGAGACTGGTAATGGTTAGACCTGAGTATAATAAATATATTATAGCAATTGTTTCATGTATATATTATCAGATTGGATGGGTTTATCACACCAGGAGAATTCTAAAGTAAGCTTTACATTTATTTTACCTGTCTGTCATTTAGGTGGGGTAAAACAAGACATTAAAAGTATTTCCCAACACTTTTCAATCTGGTGTGGTAAGGATTGAGAGTTGGAGGATGAGCTGGTTGCACAGAATACATAAGACAGGAAAGGAGACCAGACCCAGGACACAAGACAGATCCGGTGAAAACCAGCCACTGACAAGCTGCTCCTTCTTCCCTCTCATCACCCCCCGATAAGCCCTTCTCTGCAGCCTGAACCACACCTCATCACAGGCTGGGTGAACTGAACGAAGCTGACAGGTCTACTAGCAGCACTGATGTTGTTATCATTGTGAACACAACAGGGATGTAGTGGTAGCTAATGATACCTCTTTCTCACAACAGTGAGCAAGGAAATACTGAGGGTCAGTGTACATGGGCTCACCGAGATCTTTTAATTACCTCCGGGATGGATTTAGATTAGTGAACTTTAGCCCAGGTTTTGTGTAAAAGCTGTTTGAATGGGTTAACACTGTGAAGAGAAGCTATCTCTTCTCGGAGGGGTTAGCCACTTCAGCACCCTGTAGAGAGTGTACATGATGTAGAGAGTTGACAAAAACTACACAACTTATAAAAATGTTTGTGTTTGCAGTCCTGAATGGATTGGAGGTTCATGTACCTTCCCTGTTATCTCTGATTTTCCAGATTCACTTAACTCATTGATTATCACATTTGAGTTTGATGGCTAAAACTGAGCAAACACCTGGATTAAATACCTGTTGCAGAAAATACCAGTTGACTAAGGTGAGATGTTATATTTTCGTCCAGACCAAGTAGTTGTGACTTACATCAATTTAAGTTTC
This sequence comes from Euthynnus affinis, assembly GCA_029490765.1. Classification (NCBI taxonomy): domain Eukaryota; kingdom Metazoa; phylum Chordata; class Actinopteri; order Scombriformes; family Scombridae; genus Euthynnus; species Euthynnus affinis. Next base: position 24,284,476 of record CM055845.1, on the reverse strand, counting down.
TGGTTGTCTTGCTGCTCTCAGCATTTTTTTTGTCTCCTGCATGTTCTCTCTGTCCCTCTGTCTTTCTCTCTTCCCATCTGTCTCACTGATTGCTCTCCCTCTACGTGCCTCCCTGGCCTGCCTCTCCACCTCTCCTCTCTCTCTCCAGCCTTCTCTCACTCCTCTAATGAGAGTGTGTTTTACACAGGCATTCAGAAAACCTCCTCTGCTAATTACATGACAAGCATCTCGTTCTGGGACACTAATGAAGAGGAATAGCAAGCTGTAGACGCCACTGGAGTGGTGGAGGTGGCTGTGTGTGTGTGTGTGTGGTGGTGTGGGGGGGGTCAAGCTGGCCACTGGGTGGGGTGTTTGTGTGTGTGTATATGTGTATTGAAGAGTTGGGGTGGGGGGGTATTCTGGCGCCAGGCCAGCAGCTTATCAACCGGGGCATGTTGGACTCAGCAGCTCGTTCTCTCCCTCCCTCCTCAGCCTGCTTTTTCCTTTCATCTAACTATACTCTCATCTTTTTTTTTTCTCACAAAAGATCAGTGTAAGGATATTATTTTGCCACGCAATGTTAACTGTAAACTTATTATCCCTTATCAAATTTGACCAATTTTTAACATCTAAGAACAGTAAAAACACTCTTAACACCATTATTTTAGCCTGAAATGTTGACTTTTCCCCAAAATGACTCAGAATATAATGAAATATTTTAACTATTTTTATTCTTTTGCAGCGGATACACATTTGTGTCCAAAGAGTGTGTTCTGGGTTTGATAATGAATGTTTTTTCTCCACAAGCAAATTGTGTTAAACCTAAAGAATGAACTTTCTCTGATCTCTGAAAACATAATTAAGGATTAATCACCCATTTATTAGTGACTGATATGGTATTTATGAATGAAAAATAGATCTGTGGTTCAGAAGTTTGATAAAGAGGCTTATTAAGAGAGGATGCTGGAAAGGGTCAGAACATGAACAGTGTATACGGGTTAAAGATTGTATAAGCTTTGAAAACAACACTTGTCCTCTGACTCATCAAGTATGACATAAAATACGTGCAAATTCATGATCTGTCACTGCTCACTGTCTGTGTGCTGTACTGGCTCTTTGCATGAAATGCTAAATGTGCAGTGTTAGTTTGAATCAGTTTGTTGGGGGTATGCCAGTGAATAAACACAACATTCACTGATAAATAAGAGAATTAGAGTGAAGTTACAGCACATGCATACACACACATACAGAGAAACCCACGCACAGGACACAAAAAGGGGAGCGAGAGCAACCTAGGCAGAAATCCAACAACTCAGCATGTGATTTGGAGGAACTCGTTCTGTCAAGAGGCACACTCAAACAGAAGATCGCTGTCCCGTACCATCCCTCGTGAAACGCTTGAGAAACACAAACCATCTGGAGGCTATAGTGCACACTCTCGACCCATCAAATATTGAGGATGTTTGTCTGATTTACAGAGCCTATTTAGGACTGTTTGGACAACTTGGCTGAGGGATTGGTGCTTTAATTAAAGATAATATCAAGAGCTAATATTGCCCCCAAGACCTTTGCCTCACAGTCAACAGTGCAACAAAGTCACGGTTCTTTGGGTGAGGGTGAGAGTCTTAACCACAAACACTTCTAAATTAATCTAGTCAGGCCTGATGCAAAGGCTGCCCCATGTTCTTTATTTCACTGAGGTTAGCACTCCATATCACCCCTTTTTCTCTCTGCTGATGCCAATAGCAACGCAGGCTTTTTCAGGCCCAAGCCCACCGCGGTGATGCCATATTGATACTGTCATAAAATATTACATCCTCACTTTATTCATTAGAACTGGGCTTTAATCTAAAAATATCATGGGCAGGGAATAAAACAGTTTTCAGCAGCAGAAAGATTAGGCCTGTACTTCTCTCACTGAGCAATGAGCACCACAGCTCGGAAACACTGAGGCCCAAAATAGATGTTCTTCTCATAAAGGGCTCCTTCTTTGTAGTCGACATACAGCAACAACATCTGCTGGGCAGTTTCTATTGGGGGAACAGATTCGGGCAGGCTATCAAAGAGAGAGGCGATCTCCTGTGAGAAGCGGTGGGCGGAGGACTCTCTTTCTCCCCCCCCCCACCCCTCTCTCTTTCTTGCTCTTTCCCTCTCTATCTCTTGCTTCCAAAAATCTGTAGCAATCAGGACGATGCTAATAAAAGACCATTAATATCACCTGTCAGCGCTATCTTTGGAAGATCCAAAATGAGAAAATGAGACAAAAGGATTCACAGTCTGGAGCTGTTCACCAAGACGTAAGGAACTGGTGGAGGAAAGACAGAAGTATGGTTTGGTGTGCTGATTTTTTTTTTTTTTTTTAAAAGCATTGGGATGACAGATATCCATCAATGTCACTTGATAATGACAACACAATAACACAGAACTGTCACATTTACTATTACTAATATTTCATCTACAAAACATGGTTTCCATAGCTGAAACATTGGGTTCTAGGACTGGTAGTACATCTCAAAGCTTGCTTCACCCTTTTTGGTTTACTTAAAGTAAACTAAAGCTTCATTTATGGGTCTTTTTTCTGGGTTTTCAATGTGGGATTGTCACTTCTGGACAGATGGTAAGGATAAGAATATGACCCCTATGTGACTCCAGATACTGTATCTCTCAAAGCAGAAAATGAACCTGTCATAAAATCTTTGTTTCAGGGTTTAAGTCATCCGGTCAAGATTTTAAACTCCTGATGGGATAAAGTAAGGAATGTGGCATTGAACACTGTCATCTATGAAAAAAAAAGAAAAAAGAGAAAGAAAGTAGCAATAGAGGATGATCTTGTCAAGTACTATTTTAAAGATTTTCAATATCCAGGTAGATATGGACTCATATCAGTGTAATTCAGAGCTGATGTAGCTGCAAAAAAACCAAGAGAACTTTAGTAAGAGAGTGGTGGTGAAGGCCATAAACCCCTGCAGGTATTTTGACTGATGGGTTTCACTGGCTATGATGGCAAGGCGTTGTCTGTTTAATGTAAAACATGAGCACAGCCAGCAGATAGACAGAGCCTCTGAGTGGAAAAAGGTGGCACCATAATGGGGAGGTGAAAGGCAAGGGGGCAACGTGATGATAGCGGCTTCATGCGGAGCAGAAGTGTATCGAGGGCCTCGCCTTTGAACTGGTGAGCCAGTTAATTGAAACAGCATTGCCGGGGCATCGGCTGAGGATCTGGATCACATTCATCCCCGCTTTTATTCAATTTGGTCTCATCACAGGGCGCGTCCCGTGCTTCTCTCTCCACATGGCAATAAGTCATACCCTCGCCTTTTGCCCTCGACGTGTTGCCCATCTGTGTCCCCTGGGGGCCCAGGGCGCTGAGGCCCACAGAACGAAGAGGGATTCAGACGAGGTCTTGAGAAAATGCAGGCTGCCTGCCACTGAGCCCCTTATGGTACTTCTTCACGCCTCTCACCTTGGACTTGACCCCCCTCTCCACCCCGCCCTCAGCTCCTCACTCACACACACACACACACACACACACACATACACACACACACACATCTCCTTACCCCCAGACTTCAAGATTTACTGTTAAGAGCAGTGGCTGTCAGGAGGTTTGAACCGTGCACTTTCTAATTCAAACAAATGCTGCGCTGAGGTCACGGAATTATCATGGTGCCACAAGGTGTTTAAGATGACTCACAAGTGTTGAGTGTTAAGCTGATATAGAGAGAGAGTGAGCGTGTGGTAGAGAGATGGTGCTCTATGCTGTTAGGTATCAATGCAGTGTAAAGCCTGTGAGCTTACAGCGTGTAAATAAATAAACAAATAAAGCGATAAATAGGCAAATAGACAGATAAACCTTCTCACTCTTACCTGGTTATCACCTGCCCCTATCAGAGCAGGTGCTTGTAGATCTTGTGTTGTACTGGGGGGAACTTCTCATTTCGCAGAAGAGTGGTCAACGTTTCTGTCATAGCTTTAATCAGTGTCGCACATGCACTGGCTGTTGGTTGGGGTTAGGAGGTAGGATGTGGGGGATGATATGATAGTCAGTGATGTACAGTAAATAAATATTCAAGAAGAAGAAGAAACTTCTCAGGGGCATTCTGGCAAGACCTGAGACAAATTGATTTGACAGCAACAGTTTCTCAAGTGATTCATTTTATCCTTGTTTGATGCCAGATATCAGAGATTCACCATGCAGGACAATATAAGTGTATGTTAAGAGATGTTTACTTAAGCAAATTAAAAATCTTAGCTTGATACAAATGTCCAAAAATGAACAATCCCATCCATCTGGTGTTTTCACATGTACCTGATGTGACGCACACACACACACACACACACATACACACACAGATGTTGTTTTTTTTCTTTCAGATGACAACATCACAGGAAGATCAGCCATTGTCATTATCATCACCCCCGTCTCCATGTGATGTTTTCCTGCCTCTTTCCTGCTATTTTTCCCAGTAATGCATGGGCTAAAAAATAAACAAATAAAACAGTTAAAATGGCTTAAATTAAAATAAGTTTGTTTTTTTACATAACTTGAAAAAAATATATTTATATATATATCTATATATGGGTTAAGGACAAAGAGTCTACAAAGAAAAATCGGTTTCATTGTGAAGGTCCACAGAAACGTTTTAGTTCATTTTAGATGGAGACTGGATAAATATACCTCTCCCACAATACTTTGGAAAACTGCAAGAAAGTGGATATTGTAGGGATGTAGTTTGAAACAGTGCTGTAGATTTCCCGAGGTGACTCCAAACCCATTATTGACCATCGCAGCTTCTCTACAACTTTACACCTGTACCGTGGTTGCATGTGAACCACAACTGCATGTGAAGTCCAAAGACTACATACAGGAGGAAAAAAGGGATTTGGAGAGGATCACCGTGTGATTGAGGGAGGGACTAAAAGTGTGCATAATATTCCTTCCTCTGTGGGACTCGCTGCGAGCAGGTACAGCATCTCTGCAGTCCACCGCTCAGCTGTCACACTCAGCTGCCCGGCGCCTCCAGCTCACAGGAAACTTCAAAATCGGTAAGTGCAAAGTTTTTTTTTTCCTTGTACCGATTTTTTGATATGATGAAAGAACGCGTGATATTGTCGGCTGTCGGTCAGATCGTTTCATTCATCAGGCGAAAAGTGTCGGCTTCAAAGTTTCTGTTTTTCCCGTCAGGAATTCTCATAAAGCGTGCAGCGCGCTTTTTTCATTGCTTTCGACCTGTTTCATCTCTGCTTATTTTCGCGAGTTTACAGCAGCGTTCAAAATGACAAATTACAGTTGGATAAACATTTTTCATCTTTTAAAATTAAATTTATTCCAGTAGTTTTTTTTTATATTTATTTATTTCCTTTAGCCTATAAACCCGAAACCAACTTAGTTCAAATATAATATTAAAATATACAGTGTGTAAGTTGGACCTATTTATATCACAAAAATGCATAATTAGTCGCTTTTCCCCTTTATTCCCCATTGATTTCTTTTCTCCAGCAAATCAATGACATTAAATCAAAGCTTAAAGGTAGTGCATGCATTTGAATGACATAACTGATTTGCACATTATTCACTTTGTGTATGGGTACTTTTTTTCTGAAACAAGAGCATCTGAATCTTTTTGAGCTAGTGAACATCTGCAAGCATTGAGTGCTGGCGCATCTTCCCCTCAGTCTGTCAACAGCTGCCACAAACCAGATATTCCAAATTGCTTAACATATGAATGTGAGGAGGATGGGACCAGTATGCAACGTGCCACTGCCCATGTACACCATTCCTCCTCTAATGTGATCCTCCAGCTCAGTTTCCAGTCTCTTTTGTTGATGCTGCTCCAAGTAAACAATGTTAAGTGATAAGCAAAGTGTGTAGGAGGGGAGGAAGGAGAGGAAGAGGAAGGAGAAGAAGATGTGAGGCAGATGAGGGGAGGAGGCAGTCTCATAAGGAGAAGGGAGGGAGAGAGACGGTGAGACAGAAATGATGGAAACATTAAGTTGACAAGCCTCTGGATTGTTGGATTTGCTTCAATTGAAACAAAAAAGATCCGGTACTTCAAGAGAAACACCTCTAAGTATGATAAACTCCTGCAAGCTTGAAAACCGAAATCAGACAATGATTAGATGAGATGATACTGTCTTCTCAAAAAGCCTCAAACCACTGTTTTCACCCTTTTGAACTGTGCAGCTGATGTTGCAGGTTATTGAAACCCAGCTCAAATTTCTTTCTCTCCTCTCTCTTTCTCTTTGACCCCCTTCCCTCTCCCTCCTTGTCTCTCTCCTCCTCTCCCACACACCTACATATACACACACAAATACTCCCCCCCCTCCACACACACACACACACAGTATATACCACATACTTGCACACACAAAGTGTAAACAGCGTGTGATAGATAGGTCGTTCCACCCTGCCTCGTCTGTTTGCGTGTTGATCCCTTCAGCAGGCCCTGCTTCTCCTGTCCACAGTGTCCGTGATGAGTTACTACATGGATCCAGTTTCTTCCTACCCAGCCCTTCACCCCTGTGACCGTCTGGGCGCAATGGTAAGACCTCCCTCGTAAATTACCTCCATGCTAAGGCTGCCTCAGCTACCTACCACACAGTCGGCCGGGAGTGTGAGGGAATGAGTGTTTGTGTGTGTGTATGTGTGTTAGCTGCTCAGCCACATGGCAGGGTGGGAATGTGTGCAGGAGCATACGAGTGGTGTGCTCGTATGTGTGTTAGCAACTCTGGATTCCATCACCTCACAGGAACACACTCTATCTGAACATCTTTCCTGTTGAGTATAGTCCACCAGTGTTGCACTAATAGTGTCCCTGTACATGATGTTCCTCATGATTTCGTCAAAAGTTAGGAAACAAAGCTGTTGAACAAGGCTGTGAAATCACCCTCATGAACTCTCCTGTGTTGCACAACCATCCCGCACCAAGACACTTCTCTTTAGCACAGTAATATTGTAAATATTGAGACCTGTAGGCCTCCAAGCCACTAACCAATCAAATTTGAGTCAGACCATTTCCAATGAATAACACTTTTCTCAGCTAAGCCACCCGCTCAGTGCTTTGCAACAGCCTGTTTGCAAGAACACACCAAGGCTCTTAACGCTTCCCAAATGAGAGAGCTGAATACAGAGTCAGAGACAGTGGTAGCTGGGAACATTGGGATTCCTGTCAGGTGAGCATTTGAAGGGTGAAGGCCAAGGAGCGGTAAAATAAATGCCTCCATTTGTATGCAGAGCGCCGGCACATTAGGATAAGAGACTGGGGTTATATGCAAATGGCAACCCCACCCTGGCCTGATAGAAAACACAGAAGGATACAGCTCCCTGGATCCTAATTGGCTCAGGTGGCGGGGCTTGCCTTTGAAATTGAGACTACTGTGTACCAGGGCAGACTTGGTCAAAAGGTGAACCAAGGCCACCTCAGTAGCTCTATTCTCTTGAATTTACATGAATTATCAGCATAAAGCAGAGGGTCTGAAGTTTTTTTTTTTCTTTTCTATGTTTACACTTCAGTGATTGTCAGTGTCTTATATGCTTAACAAAGACTTTATCCAAAGAACAGTGGATTAAAAATAAGGGTTCCCAAGCAGCATTGTAACAATTAAATAGAAAATGCCAGAAGACACTTCATTTCAAAGGCGACCAGTTGCAAATGATTTCCAGTTAGCCAACATCACATCCTTGGAATGGCAGTCATTATAATTTACACCTGTGCTTCTCCTTTTAATGCACAGGTGCGTTTAATTACACCTGTCCGTTAACTGTAGACACAGCAGTTCATTCTTAGAGCCAGCAGGGGGCAGATAAACTAAACACAAATGGCGAAAGAATAAAAAAAAAAGGAATGAATGACTGTGTACAAGTATGTTCTTGATTCACTATATGAGAACAATGAGTCTCTAATGTCAATTTAATTGTCAGTTATAATTTGGGTTTTTGTTTTTTAGTGCGTGCTGTAATTTTGATGTTCCCATAATCGCACAACACAGAAAAAGTGCATATGTGTCAGTTCAGTCAGACCTCGCAGGAGTGAAAATGTATGTCCTCTGTTCTTTTTCTATTTAAATGTTGGTTTATTACTGTTGTGAATTATGGTCTCAGTGTTTTCTACCAGATGTCCTGTTGTGGTTTTTTTATTGTTCAAAAGTGACAATTGACTTGATATGTCACAAATATGTTGGCTGTAATACCCTCATGTCCAAATAATTGTTTTCATGTCAGTTCTTATAGTTGTGGGCATGTATACTGCCATGTGGGTGTCTGTTTTGAAAATAACAACTAAAAAACAAGCAGATCAAATCAAATAAATAACGCTGTTTTAACAAGATGTGGCAGAAGAAATTGCTCTAAATAGTACAGTATTGTATTTATACTATTATTTATTTCAAATGAAAAAGGCACTGAAGGCTGTTGTTAGCCATCCATGTTCAATCTCTAATTGTAGACTGTACTCTGCATTCAAAGTTACTCTAGACTTTAGAGGATCTGATCAAAGAATATGGTGTTGCTGTTATCTCCACTGCTATCTACGTCAGTCTATCTGTCTAATCCGTAAATCATCCATGTGGCTCCCTCCATGCCTATCTAACTTTTCCCTCCTTACTGACTGACGTGATAGGAGATGGTAGCGTCCCACGCAAACCCCTAAAGAGCCTCGTAAACTGCCTCCCTGATCCTCTGGTCAGGTTAGCCATCCATAAAGCTGGCCAGCTACTGATAAATGCTGCTGTGCTTAAACAGGGGATGCTTATCAGGTCGGCAGTCTGTCAGTTATACATATGACATATGATACTCTAACATCCCTAGTGGAGGCTACATTGCCAAGACTAACTGTGGCATTGATTTCAGTCACTTTTAGCATATTACAAATAAAAGAATGATCAGTTCTTGCCCATTGAGTGTCTCAGAAACAAAACAAAATGTACATAAACTCTGAAAGTAGATTTTTGTTCTGTGTACACAACTGTGGAGAACACGTTATTTATTGTACGTTATTTTGATTCTCAAAATTTAAATGAAAAACAGCAAAAATCCTGTTTGATCATTTGTCCAGTAGGGCACACTCTTATGAGAAAAATGCCAATCCCCTGTTCACATCACTGTCAAACAGTAACGTCCAACAATATCTATTGAGGGTTTTGTTTGTTGTCAAATGAAGGTTTTGATATGCTAAAAATGGCCAAGTGGCTATCTTCCCCCCTACTATCTCTTGTATCCACATAGAATTTCATATCTCTCCTGGCTCCCCTGTCAAGCGCTGACTTTAGACTTCCCCCGTGGTGCAACCTCTTACGTGAACTTTGCTGTGATAAGCAGGATAAAACAACACAACAAAGATAAACTGAATGAGTCAAATTTAGCCGTGAGGGTTATCTGTGCAAGAAAACAATGAAAAAAAAATCCAAGTTTGTACTGTCGGCCAGCACTACTGGAAAGTTTGATCAGTTGTTTTCAGTTAGCTTCATCCCCTCAGGATGTAGTGAAAATGAGTGAAAAATAAGTGTTCTTGCTGGTTAACAGATAAAAGATCGCTTTCGTGCTTTGGCTAAATGAAAAATGTGTAATGTTGCTACATGTTGTTTGTTCCCAGAGGCAAAGTGGAGGGGTTGCAGTGGGCCCTCAGACCCAGCCCCCAGGTGTGGTTCACCCTCAGCAACAGTATTACCCATCACAGCCCCTTTACCCCCAGGATATACCGCTGCAGGAGGTACCCAATGGACACGACATGTGCCCTACAGGTAGGACATGGATACAGACAGTCTGACATCAAACATGTTACAAGATACTGTAAGAAGAGGCAAACATATGATCAGTAATGGTCAGTTTTTACCACGAAACGTAGCTGATATTTGATCAAAATGGTTTCAACTTGACAATAATAATTAATGACTTATTGTACATGTATGTAGCCAAACCAAAAGATTCAAATGTATAAATCACTAAAAAGAATACACAGCAACAACTTCTTTTTTTAGTTATACTGTACATGATTCAATGTATAATGCATCAAAAACAGACATTAGTTCACTGTGACTCAACAACTTAACAAAAGACTTTGTGTTAACTGCAATGCTAAATCGACAATCAGTCACACTCCAGCATTCATGTCTGCAATCTTGACATGCACATTTAAACTCCCTCATTTAGTTTTACTGAACAGACACACACACATGCACGCATAGTCTCGACTTGGCCTGGTGTTCTGCATCTGCTGCACGAGGGATGTTGGTGATGCTGACCCAAAGGGCAATGCCTTTACCAGATACCCCACCCCCCCCACACACACACCATCTCTCTCCTTTTTTTCCCCTCTGTATATCTACTCTTCTTGTGGGGACAACCAAATGCCCTGCATTTTTCTGCATCCAGTCATCTTTTTTTTGTTTTTTGTTTTTTGTTTTTTTTTTCAAATGAGTTTTATTTTAAACTGGAACATTCCTTCCAGTGCATTTGCCTGTGTTTGACTCTGGCCTCTTCTCGTCCTCAAAAGTGATTGATGCTGGTGGACTGGGACGCATGCCACGGGAGTAGGGTAGGGGTGCTGGGGGGCACAAGCTTTCTTCCGTCACCTCCCTGAGCTGGATGCAGGGGGCAAGACAGGGGGCCAAAGGGCGGCCATCTTTTTCCCAAGCCTCTGGTTTGGTCTCTAGAGAGGTGGAGGGGGCCAGAGTGTGCATATGTGTGTGTGTGTGTGTGTGTGTGTGTGTGTATGCTTGTGTGTGCATGTATGAGAGGGAGTCAGGATTTGATGGGATTTGCTGATGTTTGTTGCCAGAGACACACTCCTTTGGAGCCCTCACTTCATTGCTCCCAGCGCTAAACCGTTGACATAAACATTGCTGAGTGGAAAAAAATGACCGAGCTCTGACCTTTTTTTTTTTCTCATTCTCCTCCTAAATCCTACACTATGCAGAACACAGGTCTAAGAGCATTGAAGCCACCTGGAGATGTTGTTAGAGTCATTTAGCTCGTCTTTGGTGTCATAAAGCGCTACTGAGGTTTTTTTGCCACCAGCATACGGCGTTATGAGTCTGTGTTAACCTCAAAGCAGCTAAATAACCTCTGACACAGTCTCCACACCCTGTAGCCGTTGCTTTGACTCATTTCTCTCAAACTGAAAGCATGGCCTCCTCTTGAATATTTTGGGCTTGCAAATGTCAAATCATTCATATTCACGTTAATTAGAATTGAGGGCACAAATTATTTTGGCTTTCTCCTGCTGTTTTAGTGATCTGACACTATCTGATAACTTCACGTATGCATGCCATTCTTTTTTACCACCAAATTTGTGCCAGTTTTTAATTTTGGTTATGTTTTTGCTCATTAACAGTATACAGGAGTTTTATTTAATCAACCAGTAAACATCTTAGATCCCTTTGATCAAATCAGCTGAAGATTTGCTCAGATTGAATTGGAAATAATGGCTTCACTTGTGGGGTCATGTGGTAGGCAGGATTTATAAGTCACCTCTCATTTGATTGATGTGTGTAAAGCTTAAATTGTCATCAGCAACCAGTACATTCATGAAAAGATAAATATGTGTAAATTCCAACTCCTCTCGTCCTTTAACTCTTCAGTGAAAGTAGACTGAAACTGATATTCTAAAAAAAAGAAAAATTAACCATTTCAAAACATTTTACTGGCACAATAGTTGACATGAAAATGAAATCTGTTATTTTTTTTTAAAGCACAACAGGTAAGTTATTAGTTTCCAAAATACCCCAACTTCCTTACAAACCAAATCTTTTCTGGATATATGGGATGATGATGGGATGATAAAGTGAGGTAGGTTATGATTTTGCAGTTGAAGTCACTTTATTCTTTGAGAATGGATTGAGTGTTGTTAAAATGAAATGTGCTTGTGTGAGAAAGAAAAAGTACAGAGCAGATGTGAGGCGGGGATGTTGGATGTTAAAGGACCATTGCATGTTTGGCCCAGAGCCCAATGTCACACACACTGCTTCCTGACAACAGCCATGCCACAGTGATGTTTACACTAACCCAGCTCTACTCTTCACTATCCAACACTCGTACCACAGAGCCTGTTGTAAACTCCCATTGTAGAAACGTGCAATATGGGAGTGTGTGTGTGACAAAAAAAAAAAAATGAGTGATTGCAATTGTATCTAAATCCAGGCACAGATATCACACACATGCACTCCAACCTCCACCAAACATCCTGCAGTGATGCAAACTCCGCATATTCATTCATTAAATTCGCACCCTGCACTCTAGTGTGTATTGTATTACAGCATCCTCCCATTCAGTAAAGCAGACACACACACACATACACACACACACACACACACACACACATCAACTCCCAGGCACTCGTGAGTTCACTGTACATTAAAACATGCACTCCCATTTAGTACACGCAGACACAGCTGTGATCTGGCACTCAGGGACCATTGGCCTGTGTTTTATTTGATGTGATTTGACAGCTGGACAGTTGGAAGAGGAGGGGAACAGGGTGGAAAGAAAAGAGAGAGTGGGTGGAATAGAGTATGAGGAGAGAAGACGGATAAGGAGAGGGATAAGTCACAGGACTGGGACTGGCGTTGGTAGGAGGAGAAGAGAGGAGGGGAGGAGGATCTGAGATGTGGAGCCTTGGGGGTGGGAGGGTGGATGGGGGGGGGGCTTCGCCTCTGATGAGGGGCACGTCCTCACGGGTGCAGGCCCATTTTTTATTTCTAAAAGTAAACAGGCAGCCTGCGGGGGTCTGGGGGGTTATGGGAAAGGAGGAAACAGTGATGCTAATCAGGCCGGCGCACACTTCCCCCTCCAACAATAAAACAAAACAAGAGTGGAAACACGGAAAAGCGACAGACAACTGTAGAGGAATGGTCTATACCACCGCTATGGCCCTTGATTTGAACTGCACGGTATAATGATAGTTCTGAGGAAAGAGGTGTTAGTCAATAAACAGAGGAAAGAGGTAATCTGTTGCTGATTCACTGTATGTGTGTCAATTTTATCGTATTTTTAGAAGTCTGAACGATTCGACTGAGTTTCAACATTAAACTTCTGAGAATTGGATGTATTGCACACTAAAATGGCATGTTTACAGTCAACGTGCAATTTGTATCTCAAAGTACTAAAAGAACCGACAGAACTAAAAGTATCATCTTTAAGAATGATTTCTGGTGAATATTCTTTCTGCTTTGAAGAGTCATTTAAAGTACTTTTTAAGAGTGAGTCTCTTGACCTTGAAATGTTTCAGAATGTTGACCTAGCTGACATGTATTAAAGGTCCTCTTATTTTAGAGTCATTATTCTACCATTAGTTTAAAGATGCTCTGCTTTAGAGCGTCAGCCAAATACTCAGAATGAACTTTCCCATAATTCTAGATTTTTCTACTAGGAAGTGTAAGTGTGGTAAGTTTCTCTTGATAGCACAGTGACTAATTACAAACCACTTCAGTTGGGGAACATGCAGTACTGAAACATGCAATCACTGTCGAGTGATGATGCAACAGATGCCAGCTCATCAGGAAAGGTGGCGCTTTAATGAGTCCTGAGAGAGACCTCCCATTGTTTTAATGTTTATATTGTAAACTTTGCAATATTCACAGACTATTAACTACAGTGAGTGTACAGCAGTGACGGTAAGACCTCTTACTTTGTCTTGTTATGTGTGTTCACAGAATCCATCCTTCAGTGAGGTCAATTATTTCCCATCATAACTCACAATATAAAGAGCATTTATATATCAATTGAAAAAAAAAAACAGCAACTATCAACTGTACTACAGCAGGATTATTTTCATTTCTGTATACCGTTACTTTGAGTGTTACTGTAATACACAATTTATTCAGTGAGAAACAAATTAAAACCACAGACTGATGTATTTTCCCTTCAGCTGTGGGGACTAGTGGAGCTTTATCGGAGAGCGTGTTGGTTAAAGGGAGGGAGGGATAGAGGGAGGGCAAGACGAAGAGAGGGAGGTCTGGGAGGCAAAGAGACTCAGAGGGGGGTGGGGATAATTGAATTATCTGCACAATGGAGTGATGGGGGGCACGTGGTGCCGCTAATGGAGGAAGAGATGTCCTTTTTAGCGAAGCTAATTGTTCAGAAAAGAGCTGAGCCTTTGTTCAGGGAGGCCCTGCTACTTTCCCAGTGCACTTACATGCACACAATTTAGTAGTGCACATGCACACACTGACACACACACACACACACACATACAACACATACACTCTGTCTGAACAGACTTTGGAATGCGAGGCACAAGGGAAAGACATACACAAGCACAGTACACCATACATAAGCATACACACACACACACACACACACACACACACACACACACAGGGATACACCGCTCCTGTCCCAGCCAACCCTCTGATCTCAGCAGGAGTGCATCCAGCCTGTGGCACCTTCAGACAGCATCCTCCACTGATAGAGCTGAGACTGAGCCACTAGACCGAGGCCACAAGGACCCCACTGTTTTACTGTTTCACTGTCTGCTCTCTCTCTCTCCTTCTCTATGTGTGTGTGTGTGTGTGTGTGTGTGTGTGTCCATCACCCATCTGTGCATGTGCTTGAGTGTCTGTAAATCAGTGACTGATTGATTGCATGCTAAATGCTGTCTATTCACACAACGTATCCATTGTCTGAGAAGTTTAACTCTTCGATTTAATTCTGGCTAAATCTTCACTTCATGTTTTATATTTGTAAATGTGGGGAAAAATGAATAGCGTTGAAACCAGAATACTTAAAGCAATTCAAATTCTTCCAACATCAAAGACAAAATATCACTTGACAGGTGTATGGATTGCTCTAAATGGAATAACCTTTCAGTTCACTCTGTGAAAAGTAGCAGGTGCAACGGTAACATCTAAGGATTATAGACAGGCAGACAACACAGATGTGCTACGGTGAGACAGACAGCAGGAGAAAGCAGCGAGGAGAGAGATAGCTGTGTCAGCTAGGGGTGCTATACTGCAACGCAAATGAGTGAAGCCAGCTAACTGTCAAAACCATGGCAACAGCATTTGCCAGGTGAAAAAAGACACACTGAAACCAAAACTTGTTTGATCTGGGACATCTGTCCTCAAACGTACTGGTGCATACACTAGCTGGTTGTTTTATGAGACAGCAAGACAATTAACAATCTCTCTGTCTAAAAGGGAAATGACACAGTTTACTTCAACAATAGTTGTTTTCTGGGTTTGTATTGTGTAAAACTTTGACACAAGTAGCTGATATTGAGATCTCTCTGGAGATAAACTGAATGTTTGCTATTTAACAATTACATTTTTTATGGGAATCATTTTCCTCATGTCAGTATGTCCTTTTCATAAAAATGTGTTTGGTTTCAGGGTCATTGTACACCCGGTTGTCTTTTGGCAATAGAAATGGTCATTGCTCTGAGAAACAGATCAGTAACATACTGCATTGCGATATGAGAACAGAAATATGCTCAGATATTTCCTGCCAACAGGAATTTAAAGCAACAATGCTGATTTTAATCACTTTGTCAACAAGCTACACATTCACTTTACTTTTTTTTTTTTTTTTTTTTTTTTACATTTTCAGTTTAATAATGCAGTTTTGATCATATCACTGTTAGTATGCATTCTCAGAACTGTTTTGGGAAATACCATCTAAATGCTTTTATGTGAATTTCAGATGTAAAGATGTGACGACAGGCAGAATGAAACACAAACTGAAATAGGCTACAGTGACGCCAGCCCAGGTATTAGTCAGCAACACCATTAAACCCTCTAATGGTTGCCCTTAGGCACAAAAGGACTGAGGCTGTCCTTTTAAGAACAGATACGAGGGAGTTCATTAACAGAAAACAAAGAGGTCCAGTCAGAGAGACTAACTGACTGACTGACTGACTGACTGGGATGAAGTGAGAGGAACTGTTCCCCCGTCCATTCTTCTCCTTCCATCACCCCCCCACCCCCACCCCCCCACTTTGCCCCCGGTGATGCAGCTCCTCTCACCGCAGAACCCACCAGCACTCTTCCCAGACGAGGCTCCTATCAGGCCAATGAAACTTGATCCAGGGCTGCTAATGGAACCGGTGAAGTACCACCGGTTTAAAAATCCATGTATGATCAATATCCCTGGCTCCCCTGCCTCCATCCACATCATCCCATTTAGAAATACATGCGAACAGTACATGCAGGAGTATCATTTACGCTCATTGCGGGGTACACCATATGACTCACTCTAACAAGGTTGCTTATGATGAGGGTGGAGTTATGGAAATAGAGGTCTGGTTCTTTCAAGAAGACTAATGTTTGATTAATGAAAAAAAGGAGGAAAGCATTTGCGTTAACCTGAGTCCAAATTATTACTTCAGTGTTTTCTCGCTTTTGTTAAAAGCAGTAGGTTCCACTGGAACTTGTGCGTGAATTACTATAATAATCTGTTATTATTGTTTCTGTTGCCATGGGACGTGTTCACTAATGGTAGTGGTTTGTTCAGAGTGGAGCCGTACTGTGGCTAAAAAGCAAAATCTTCCCTTGCCTTTGTTCTTTTCCAGCGGCAGAGCAAATTTTTGATTCAATTTCCAGTAAGGCATGGTCATTGTTCCTGATTATTGTAGATAAGAAGGTACAAAAGTCTAAAAAAAAAAAAAAAAAACACAATGCAAACTGAGAATAAGAACAGGCAGTTTGCCTTGTTCAAACTGGATTTTCATTGATGGTCTTGGTGACATAAGACCAAGTCTGATTGATTTTAATTTTTGTATGACTAACCTCTTTTTAAACCATTCAACATTTATGTGTCTCATCTTTATATATATAAAAAAAATCATAGTTAACATTGTATGTAATTGCAAAGATTTAGACCAGATTAGCTATGTGGGGGGTTTGTATTTGTATTTATTGATCAGTGCAAGGTGAACAGGAAATACTCTGAGGTGTTTATGAGGGTGAGTTACAAGTTATGAGGACGCCTGGAAGTGCAGAATATAAGACACAGACAGCCTGGATTGTGCTTTTAGCTCATAGTCTCCAGTTCTTCGGACATTACTACATCTAAACTGCTGGTGTTTATCTGTATGTAACTATTTTAAGATACAAACCGATCTCCAAAGACTTGCTACTTACTTGCACTCAGGAAATAAACTTCAACAGTAGACTACTATTCCTATGAAGAGATGCACAGTGTTTCTCTGGTGCACATTTAGAAGTCATGTTGTAGTCCATGTTGTTTTTGTCCCCTATAATATGCCTGTAACATTTCAGTAATATTCCTAGAGGGACCACCACTATAGTGGTATTTAATAGTATTTAAAACTTCACTGTTTTTTGTTGTTTTTTTGCCATAAAAGATACTATGATGAAGTATTTGCATGTTAGGATGGTCTCCCACTATAATAAGGTTTACTGAAGTTCCTTCCCAGGGACTCACTGCTCTGACATCTCCTAACTGTTTCTCATCTCTATAAAATAAGAGTAATTTGCGGGAACATGCGGACTCCTGACTGCGTCTGATGACGTGAAGGGGTCTTGGTAAGTTCTCACAGAGATACGTGGGAGGTGGTAGTAGTAGTAGTGTGTGTGTGCGAGCGTGTGTGTGTGCGTGTGCGCGTGTGTGTGAGCGTGAGTGTATGTGTGTAGAGGGGCGGGGGAGGTGGTCGGGGGGGCATTGTAATTGAATTGAATTGTGAATCAACTGGCAAGTCAGCCCCAAACACCGCCCCCTTCAGCTGTCGTCGCAGTCTTTGCAATGCAACGCCCATAGCCAGAAACATAGAGGAAGGAGTGAGTGTGTGAGTGAGTGAGTAAGAAAGAACGAGGAAAAGAGGGAGTGTGTGTGTATATGTGCCGGAGAGGGAAAGAGGGAAAGAGAAAGATAAGTTAGGAGTACAAGAAACGGAATCGGTATTTAGTGTGAGAGGGAAGGTTAAAAAAATCTGCCAGTTGAACTGACCGGGGCGCCAGAGGAAGACAACATTTTCCTTTATATTGTGTTTTGGAGCTGTTAGAATAAAAGAGGGACGCGGCGTTATTAAGTCACACTGATCTGATGATCATGACGGCAGCTGTCGATATGAAACCGACGTTAACGATCATAAAGGCTGAAAAAATGGACGGTGAGTAATATAACTCTTCTGTAAGAGCTTGACAGTTACCACGAGACTAACGTAACTCCTTTAATGTTTGAAAGCTTACTGGCGGGTGATTACTAAAATGTTAACTACAGTGATAATTCTTGGTAAACAGATGCGCTGTGAGGGACATAACGTCCCGGAGGTATTTCAGTGTGAAAACGTGTTGGTTGCTCAATATTGGACAACACGCAACAGGAAAATGCAATCACGCCTAAGGGCTCTACAGTCATGCAATATTCTGTACAGTATGACCAGTGTGTTTCTTTTTCTTATTGAATGAATCATGCTCAGACCCGTGTGCCCTTGTTATAATACATAACATGACGCTGTCTGTGAAACAGGGTGCAGATATGAAAAAAAAAAGTTGCAACACAGGAGTTGAGACATTTTTAGACATTGATCACAAAAGCAGATTTAATTATGTCATGCACACACAACATAAAGCAACATGAAGTGTTAAGTTCATTCAAAAGATTTGTTTTTTTGTGTTGATATTCTGAAGTGACACACTTTCAGACACATTTTATGTTTTACACTAATCATGTTTTACACTAATTGCTTTTCCAGGTTTGCTTGTACACACAGCCTGTCCTTAAACAGTTGTCTAATTGAAGTTTTCTCACGTTTTGTTTTGGACTGGTGTTGCTTGAATTGATTATGCTTTGTAGATTTGTTGTACAAATTATATCCTCTATTTCTTTCCTTATACCTTTAATCTCACTATGTATCTCCGTCTCCTCTCTCTCCCATCTCTGACTATAGTCAGTGCCATACTGGGATAGCCAAGGCATTCTGCCCAGCCGGCATAGGAGACAGGCCGTGGTGCCTAATCACCCCCCTCTTACCCCCCTCTACCACCAACCCCACTCTCCTTCCCTCCCTCCCTTCTTTCGTCTCTACCTCCCCCCTCCTCTTCAGTGGTTGAAACTGACTTTCCAGAGGGAAGGAGAGGCAGGCTGAGGTGATGAATCTGCAGTGCTGAGGCTTGCCTCTCTGACCCTATTGCCTGGAAGACTTGGCTTGCTGCAGGGGTAGTCCAGGGCACAGGCAGGGAAGCCCACAACTGTGAGCTGTGTTTGGGTTTGGGTTTCAACCTTTGTGTGGTTTCACTTCTCATTTTGTGTGATTGTATTTTTACACAGAGCGATGGTACACATGGTGGTGTGTTTGGATAATTTGCATTTAGCAGCTTTTTAAATCAACTAATCCCCTGTGCTTTTGCAGCTCAGGTGGTGTTTGTAAAGCAGTAAGTAGCACTGATGCATCACAGAAATTTGATACTAATTGCAAGTGTTGACCCACTAAGGAGCTGTGACTCACCATATTAACCGCCTTCTCCTCACCGTCAATACCTGCGCAGCATAGATTCTCACATACACATCTCAGAAACTCACATCAAAAGTGCTGATGGCTGCAGTTAAGTTGCCAAAGCGCAGCGCTATCTTGCAAAACCATTTCGCAATGCTCACTCCCTCTTGCATTCAACTTGGGTGCACTCGGGTCAAACTGGGGCTGCCAAATAGCAGTTCACAACTTGATATAGGCACATCTTTTTTCCACCTCTCTCTTGCGCACACACACACATGCACACACACACACACATTGTTCTATTCACTCCTTGGTATTATCATGCTTAGAAGATAAATGTGCTGCTAATGTCCTCGCTGTTCCTGATTCCAAAAAGACACAACAGTGATGCTTACAACTTAAAAGAATGAATTTGTAGTAGTAGAAGTAGTAGCTCTCCCAGTGGACATGGCTCCTTCTTTTTTCGTGAGAATCTCAGATGCTGTTCTTTCGGGGTTTTTTTTTTCCCAACCACCTGAAACCACATGTTGTACATACATACATAACAGGCTAAAGTGGTTTCTAGCCCACCTTACTATATTGTTTGTTTTCTTTTGTGACGGAAGTGTAGCCAGTGTCAGCTTACCCATGGCCTGTCCGCTCTCTCTCTTTCTCCAGCAGAGGTAATTCCTTTTAAAGTGCTCACACACTGCCAGGGTCAGAGGTGCACCCAAACAAGCCTTCTAACGTTCCACCAAGCTTTTTATTCCTCTGTTCGGTGTTAAAGTAGTCAAATCCTGATACAGTACACTCACTTCAGTGTAACCTAGATCATAGCAGATTATTATTGAAAGCATCATGTAGCCATAACAAAACTGTTAGCTCTACAGAGAGAAGTTTTAAAGATAGAGGGAATATTACTTCGTATGGAAGGTGTTGGATTGTGAAATAACTATCATCCAAGGTCATGTAAGTATAGATTTAAGACTTAATACCAGAACGTTATCAATCATTTACAGGACAAGGAGTTGTCTGTTTCAGACCTGAGTGACTCGTCCCTCTTTTACTTTCCTTCTCTGTTCATCGGGCCTGCAGGTCGGGGTTCAGTAACTGACAGGAATGTTTGTGAGCATGCCCTGCTGGGTGGCATGCATGGAGGCATAGAAGGAGCAAAAGGGGGAGTCTCACTTTTATCTGATCAAAACACTACTGTTTGTTATAGCTGGTGTTCCTGATGATTCTGTTGAGAGCCCTTATTTGGCATCTTGTTCCACGCCTGCTGCCTATGCGCACAAGCACACACAGGCCATACCACATGGATGACTATGAAAAAGTCTTCGGTGACTTATCTCTCCCGAGGTGCCTCCCATGTTGGTTTGGTGAGGAGAAGGGTAGTTTCTGTCAGAACAGTGTTACATAAGCCTCAGATTTTTGCTTCAGTGTGTTTGTGTCAGCACTCCTTCAGTAGTGCAGTGTAATATATGCCAATGTTTGAGTGTGCATTGCTGCCTGGCAGCTGTGCAAACACTGTTTGGGTGATCCAGGCTTCTCTTGATGTGGTCTGTCAATGAATCGGGCCAAACGGAGCAAACAAGCCCATTTTTCATCTGTATGCGCCATGTCAAATGGAGGGCGATATGGTTTGCCGGATCAAAACCTGATTAGTCAGCCCAATGTTCAGTGCATCACCCATATGTCATTAGGTACTGTTTGACCAGGCCATGTTTGTGCCTAGAGGGCAACAGATACCAGCATCCTCAATAAGCCTCCCTGTGCTGGTCAGGCTTGTCAACAGACTAGGCGAGTTAATAGTAAAGTGGCTGTCTGTAAGTTTCCACAATGACCCTGTCTTTCCTTCTATCCTGCACTGCTCATTGATGCCACTGTGTTACATCAAATGGGTTATCCCCCCATTCAGTCAGCATTTCATTCATTTCTTCTTCCATTAGCCAGTCATCTGCAATGTTGCCCATATAAATATAAAACCATTTAACTGCGTGGGTCCTATCTTGATGCTTCCCGGGTGACTACACGCCTTAATCTTTGCTTATAAAGCTTAGTCATAAAGTAAGGCGTGTTAGCACCAGATACAGCAGTCTGCTAAATAGTAAGCATATGGGTCAGGGTGAGAAAGACCTTCCAAGGTGTGGTTGATTTGATGGTAGTGAAAAGTCGTCGCTATGCTAAGAAATAATTAGAGATTAAAATTATTAGAGTGCCTCTCCCAGCAATCAATCTTCAACAGCTTCCCGTTTTACTCACATTCTGCAAAAAGCCAACAACCAAAACAAAGGAAAATATGTTCCTTGGCGGGAGAAATAAAGCATTAACAAGCTTCTTTTGTAACACACAAATCTTTTCAATCATTCACCCACCCACTCACCCAGTTCGCCCTCCAGTGTTCCTCCCACTCCTTTCCCTTTCTTCCTCTGCTTCTATTTCTTTCTGCTGGCCACATGAGTTTCTCTCATGTCACCTTGATGTGGTGTATAGTGCGTTCCTGATGTTTGCACGTTGTCCCATCCCCACTCCTTCCTTGCTTGTAATTCCTGAGTCATGGCCTGCTGCACCACACGCCACTGGCTGTCCGACTGTGCGTCTGCTTGGCTCGCTTGCTGGTTTGTGCTGCCACAGGCCTCTCTCCTTCCTACATTACCAGTCAGACTGTGAACCCTTACTGGCCTGACGCTGCCCCAGAATGGCTCCACAACACCCACGCAACTCCACATCGTCCTGAGTGCTTTATAACTTTTTTTTGGTCCTCCTGCTGTTTCTGTTGCTGTTTCTATTTTATAGTTCCACATTTAGGAGCTGTGTTTCCTATAATGGAATGGAAAGTGGGCTAGTTTAGTAACATGCCTGCTTTGAGAATCAGTCCACTGTCCCGAAAGGCAGCAGGTTTGTTTCACCGCTGATGTTCATCTGTCCACAACGAGGCTATGTCATTCATTCTGTTCAGTGTATGTTCCAGATTTTCTTCCCCTGTTTTCTCTTTTGTCTGCGTTTTCTGCACACCACCTGTTTTTGGAGTCAGTATGCATTGCGTGCTGCTTTTGTAATCAGGTGAACAAATAGGGTACAGCCACAGACTGTATGTGTATCAGACCTAAAGCATCAAAAGTTGTATTGACTGATTTGGCCTGCTAAAGCAAAGACTGATAAAGAAGGGTACGTTTGAAGAGGTGGCAGGGTCTGCTATGTAGGTGCTACTCCGTGGCTCTCGTGATGAGTTGGACCTCAATGACGCAGTCAAATGGGAGGCACATGTGTTCTGGCAGCCATAGAGGAGGTCGAGCAATGAGAAGTTTTTCGGCTGCCGCTGGGGTTGCTGCTATGAGAGTAAAAGCAGCTGGATTCCTTAGCTTTGTCTGCCTGACCTCCCTCTTGTCTGCACTTTTTACATATTGAAATGAGTTACTTTTACTGACTACATCTGGTGTAAGCCCACACATTCACAGCATAATGAGAACTTGACAGTATTTGCTTACATAAATGCCATTGTGTCGGTGGAAAATGAATTTAAGGCTTCACATAAATGCTCATTAGAGATGCTCTGTTTGCTGCCTAAAACGTGTTTGTTTTATTCATACTTACATGGTAACAGGGTCAAATTTTGAGTCATTGAGCAGGAATTTTACAAGATATGGTCATTGCTTTCATCATGATCAGTCACATTGTCAACTGAAACAGCACGATATCCCCTGAAGTCCAGTCATTCTTTGATGGAATGAGTCACAGTCTGTGCGTGCTTGTGTGTGTAAGACAGAGAATTGGCAAGAGAGATATAGGAAACACACGATGAGCTTGAGTTTACACTTCTGCAATGATATGCGCATGTTTTGGAAATCACTTCCATCTCTTATTGCAAAACACTGAGTTGTAACTTTCCAGTTATCAAACTGTGGTTAAGATCTTTTCATCAGCACAGTCAGCCAAAGCTGAGGTGTTTCACACCGTCATGAAAAATAACACACATATCTTAAATAAGATAAAGAAAAAGAGATGTGGCCAGATGTTTGATGTTTTATACTTCTATTAGCCATGGAGCCTACACTGAGCTTAAAATAGAAGGGTAATTCATCATCTTGAGCTGAAACCATTTTGCCACTTAGACCACAAGTCATTTTTGGTCACATTAGAGGAAAACAAGAAAGCTGTGAGAAGCACATTAGTGATTGTAAAACAGAGGTGGAATGTGAAGCATGCAACATGAAAACACTGCGGTCTAGGGGGAATTTATTTATCAAGTATCCATCTGTCGCCCATAGCTTGCCTTCAAACAAGCAACAAGCTCCTTATATATGTATGAAGTATAATTAGACCCAGCCATTACAAGACGTACATGCATGCGCACTGTATGTGTACAAAAGAACGGTCGAGTGGCTGTGTGTGAATGTGTGGCTGTACAGTGTCCCACATAATTCACACTTATATCAAGAACTTGGTTGTGGAATTTATCGGTTTGGACTAAGAAATGGGGCAGGCCCCATGTTTTGTGGAAAAAATGCAACACACAGAGTAAACTGTTTGTCAGATATGTCGTGTGTTTGGTTTAACGCCTAAACAGTTCCTCCAGAGCATCCCTTGTCTGTTTACAACAGGGATGGAGCCTGGGAGTGCAGTTAGCCTGGATATGGCTAGGATAGCACCACCTGCACTCTCCAGTACAGTAGTCAGATGTCAGCTCTATTTTCCCTGCCACAGTGTTAGGGAACATGCATTGAACTGATGGATAAAACCAGGCTTTTGGATCAAGTAGTTATTATAAATATTTAACATACAAGGAAGTCATAGAAAACTGTAAAGTTGTGTGAGATTTATCAGATCTCTTACTGTTGGTATATAATTTTTACTGCATATCAAGTTTTAGCTTTTTAAAAAGAAATATTATTTGTCTGCCTCTGAGAAGTAATAGAGAACTTGAAGATTGTGCAATGGACTGTTGTGAAAAGTACATTACTGTTGCTCAATCTTTGATACTTGTGGCTTACCTAAAAAACTAAGCCTTTTCACACTGTTGAAGATCACAGAGCAACAAAGTTTGCAGGCAGTTAAACAAGCAATAAGGAGCCAAATACTGCTGAAAGTGCTTTGTCTCTGTTTCCCATCGTTCCTCTGGAAAGGAAAGTATTTCCATCAAGCTTTCAGCAAAAATATGTCTAGCGTCTGTTGGCGGTGGCGCGGATCATTTCAAACTCAGAGGTAATGTCATATCAAGCGCTCAGACTTTGGCATAAACAGTAGAGTTAATGCACTTTCACATCATAAGCTAATATGATTTCAGAAATGGAGGGAGTGGAAGAAAGAAAGACAGCAAGGCAGCTATGGGGTATTCGTCTCACTTATTGTCTGCTTCAGTAGCCGGTGTGTCTGTGGTGGTGGTGATCCTGGACAACTCTAGTTTCATGGGCAAAGACAGATGTCAGCAGTAGTGGCCGCGTCCCATACAGCTGCTTTACACCACCACAGGCTTGTGCTGCAAGAGTGCAGCCAGAAGGCAGTGGTGGAGGCCTAAGAATAAAACTAGTGTTTCAGCACCGTTGTTCGTGAGGGTGGGATGGCCCTGGTTTGTGTGTTGGATCTCTCTAGGTTAACACTGTCCTGCTTTTGGAGCAGGCATGGTCTAGGTCTGGACTGGCTTCTTCACTTCTCTTGAGCCAACCCTACACTTCTATTCCTGGTCCTTGGCATTGAGATGGAAATCTAAACAGCAAAGCGGCTGGCTGAACAAGCAGCCCTCTCAAAACCAGACTGCCACCTCGTCCTCCTCCTCTTGCTCCACTGCAGCCCTCAGCCACCACTTTATCACCCTGTGGCGCTGAATGGGCCCCCTTCATGTTGGTTGGGTTTATGACCCCGCGTTCTCAGACCAGGGGTCCAGATACGGATCGCCGTCAAAGACTCTCTCTCAGATACCACTGTCACCTCTGGTCTGCTGTGGGTAGACTGGTCTGCTTTAAAGAGCCAATTATAAGTCCTTGGCAAGTAGCCAGGACCTCCGCTCCTTTTCCCTGCACCTTATCATGACCCTGCTGATATGTACCTGCATGTAGGGAAATTCAGGAAGGCCTTCGTGGTGGATCTGAAATGTTTGACCCTCACCTGAACCCACAACTCACCTCACTTCCCACAGGAAGTGGCAACTTAGCCACAGGAAATGGATGCTTGAACTGATTTTAAGAAAGCCCACCATACATTTTACCACAGTGGGACATAGAAAGGCATACATACCCTTTTCAGATGTTGTCTTCATGTTTTTTTTCACAGCCCACTCCTCGCACCAACACACACCCACTGATTGAATAACTCTATAGGGCTATTTATAGCTCAATCGCATGATAGAAAGCATATTGTCCCTTATTTGTTGGGTCTGGTTGCCTGCTCTGCTTGTATCATTGCATCATTCTGAGTGGAGGCAGCAGTCCAGGCTTTATGAATGAACCAAGTCTCCGCCAGAGGCTGGGAGATGGCACTGATCCCACTGTGATGTCACTCCAGAGACAAGGAGAAGAGAGGGAGCTTTATGAGACCTCCCATTCATTCATCTGTCTCTTTCCCTCTCTGTATGCCCACCCCCGATTCTCTTGTCCTGTGATGGGCTCATATTACAGGCTGGTGACTCATCGCCCCCTACTCAGTCAGTCACCCCTCACCCACCCGAGATGCTCCTTCGCTATCTTCCCCAGCCCTGTCCTGTCCTACCGAGCCCTGCCTGTTCCAGTCTCATAGACTTTGGCTTCAGCAGCAAGAATCCCAATTTCACGCCCACGCTCTGGTGCACAGGCAAAGAAGGTTGCTAATTTAGTTCATGTGTGTGTATGTTTATATGTGTGTCAGTTTAACAGCCTGAGGTGCTGAATACAACCTTCGTCAAAGGTTTGGTTGGGGCTTGGTCATAAGGGCAGGGCAGTAAAGGTGCACAGTCTGTCAGTCGGAATCCCCTGGAGGAAAATATCAGTCGCACTCAGCAGCCTGTCCATTACTCATATCATGGCAAAAGGGGAGTGGCTAATCAATACCTTTTTACTGTACTTCCAGACTAGACCTCAGTCTCACTTCATCAGTAATTCTTAGAATAGTTAATCATTAGCAGAAATTGGTTTTATTTTATACTTTGCTCTGCAAAAATTCTTTTTACTCTGAGTCTTGTAAGTGAAATGTGAATGCCATAATATTGCGATTCACACCCACTTCCACATTTTGTGAGCTAAGTGGATGGGACTCATTTTGTGGACAGACCCACACTGTCTAATGCGGAAAGTGATGACTTGTGGATGCTCTAACTCTCAGTACATACTGACCATTCTGTTTCTAATGGGACTCACAGGCATTGAAATCCTATCAGGACTTCATCATTTACTCAAGATTGTCTGGATCCTAGCTCCCCTCTCTCACTAATGGATGCACACTGTACATTAGCTCTGCCGCAGATAACTTTCTTATGGATCATTCACCATGGAGACTGCTCTATTATAATAGCACATTTAGGTTTTGTGTTTGCCTTTCAGCGGTGCTGTATCCAATGTGTCACATTAAGATTGAAATTCAATTCAATCTCCACAATCCCAGCAAAGCAACATTCATACATTATATACTACGTAAAAGTAAAATGTTGCAAAAAAAACAAAACATTGTTATTTCTAAAATCTATAACACTGTCAATTAATAGTTCAAACATAGAAAACGTATGTTGTGCTTTGAATTGATTCAAGATAGTAAACAAAAAGGCCACTTCGAACTCATTTTAAATGTGTAATTTAAAATAAAAAAATAAAAAATGAAATTACAGAAATTGTAGTTTGCATTTTAATTTGCTCTATAATCATGGTTAACATATTTCTCTCTGCAGAGTGCCTAATGGTAGTTCTCATGCACTATGGTGTTGAGTGTCTTTGATGGAGGATTTAGTGCTAAAGTGGGTTCAAGACTGTGTGGGCAAGTACAGGCTGGGTTGATAAAAGTGATGGGGAGGGAGGGGTGTAAACGGTTCGAAAGTGCAGCCAAACTCCACTCCATCCAGCTTAAATAAACTGCCACATTTCGCCTTTGCCTTCACATCAAAGCGCAGACTGTCTGAGCCCCAGCCCCATCTCAGTTTGCAGCCGTTTGCAACATGTACGTTTTTGCACTACCAACGCTTCTTAGAAGACAAAATGAGCTCAGTAGAGACCCAGACAACCTTGCTGTGAGGGGCAACTTGTACACAAAGACAGCTCACTCAGGCCTTATTTTCACTGTGAAATTGCATGTTTTACTTTGATGTGCGACCTGACGATGGCTTAACTGAGGTCTTATGTGAGACTATAAAACTCCTCTACCTTGATTTTACTTCTGACTAGAATGAATAACTTTGTGTTTGTTCACCAGTGTAACAGAGAGCAATATATTATTACAGGCCTAATTGAATCACATGGAGAAGCAAAGAGCTCTTGTCTGTCTTCTGACTCGGGTCTGTTGCAGGGCTTCTTTCTTTAGAGAGAGAAAAAGAGGGGGAAAAAAAGTCAAAGACAGAAAAAAGAAAATGGGAGACCTAATTTTACAAACAGCCAGACAGACATTGGTTACATGGGCGAAGGAGGGACAGCTGCTGTGCATTCCAGACGAGGTCGAGACGTCAGTGAGTGGTGAAAACAAGCATGAACTGTACGTTGCCCCAGTGTACTGCTGGCAGATAAAACCACCAGCCAGTGGAGATGCCAGAACATCTGGGTTCGACGAATGGTGGTGCTGCGAGCGGAGTGACACAACTTTTCCTCACCACTAGTTTGCCTTCCAGCCAAGCCTCCTGTGATCTGGTTTTTAATGATTTTAATTGACATGCAGTCAGTACAGGCAGGAAGGATGAGTTAAAAACAAAGACATGCTGCAAATATTTAAGGCTGATTTGAACTCATGATTTAACCTGCTGAGCCGCCAGTATATCCTGTTGTGTTCTATTAAAATTGTACTTAACACACTTTACCCCCCAAGCTGATCAGACTAGAAAATATCTTTATATCATACTGCACAATCTAACAAATTATGATATGTCTGTCTTTCTTGTGTAGGCGCTTTGTGGGCGCTTTGCAGATTGAATGATAAGACATACCAGTTAATTGGAACTCTGTAGAGACTTTTTGTGTCTATTTACAAGTCATTTGTTGAGTCTTGGTTTTTAGCAGTCTATTCTAGTAGTAGTGGCCTAGGGGTCTTTCCTCTTCTTCCCTCATCATCTCCCCTCCTTTGTCCCCTTATCCCACACTTCTGTAGCCTGGTCAATCTAATTAGATAAGTGCGAGTCATCAGGCTCTGTTTAAAGCCATCAAAGGGAGTTCTGTTCCCTACTGGGTGCCCACTGGCTGTGAGTAGAGAACAGTAAGCCTAGTGTGTGACTGAGACCCTCGAGACAGCCCACCCCCAGCTCTCCTAGCCACCCGCCAGCAGCCACAGTGACATCATCACCTCATCCCTCGACCCTTGACCTCTCTCAGTGTTTGACCCCACGCTTGGTCTGGTGACAGTAGGCCCACTGTGTAGGGGCAGCATGGTAGGAGGGCTAGAGGGGGTCATGGTGTCACTGATGGGCACCAGGCGCTGCACTCCCACCTAAGATGTGTGGGTTGGAGAGAGATGGTGTTTGCAAAATTTGCAAATAAACATGTGTGTTTATTTTAATGCAGAGTGTTAGATGAGTGGAATTTGTCATAGGACCCTGCCTGAAATACCGGAAACTGTAGACAATTCTGAAAAAGTGTTGCATGACATTTTCTGAACTGTACCAAGTCATCTTGCCCTAAATCCAATGGAGTGACAGGTCTTGTTTAAATAGATTGAATCTGATGCAGAGACAGTGTCTGTCTAGACGGGATGTAATTGTTGAGTGGTGTTGTTGATCACGGTCAGATACAACTGTGTTGATTTTGTTTGAGTGAGTGAGTGAGTGTGTGTGTGTGTGTGTGTGTTTGTGTGTAATTGAACCACACAAGTCTCTCTTTCCCACCCTCTCTCTGTCTCAACTAAATTTTCCATTTAGTAAACTTCATCGGCATGAAATACAATACAGGATGCATTGCTGTGGCTTGGGTTGTCAATAATAATTAAAGCATATGACGTAAGCATATAAGTAAAATCCCACATGATAAAAATAATGCTATTGCTCAAAATAACATCCTAATCATTGTTCTTCGTCATTTGTGTTTTACAGATCCAGAGTGTGGAGATGTCCCCCTACTAACTCCTGGAAGTAAAGAGATGATGTCCCAGGCTCTGAAGGCCACCTTCAGTGGCTTCACCAAGGAGCAGCAGCGGCTGGGTATTCCCAAAGGTAATACTGTCAACTGCTTGTATTCTCATTAGTCCCTGTTAACATCTTCATAGAGGAAATTACGTACATCTTATCAGTGAAGCATGAGCACTTAAAACCACCTCAATTTGTCACATGTTAGGCATGCACATTCATGAGATCCGTCCACAAGACATTTCTTAGAAGGATTCACTGAAAACCAGGAGACACCCATTTATTTTTGATGGCTTACATTACATACATTTCAGTCCGGGCAGACTGACTGACTGCAGCGTTCACAGAGTGTAGACACAAAGACAGACAGTAAAATAATGAGTTAGCTTCCTAAATTGAGGCCGACCGCAGAGCCTCTTCATGCTGTTTGGAAACAGCAGGACTTTCAGTATCTGTCTATGTAATCGTGCTATATCTGCAAACTATGGTTTTGGCTTGTCATTACCACAGCTGTTTACTGCTTCCACTGCTGCCTCCCTGTTTGTTTTTGATTGACTAGTTATGGGCAGGTATATTTACTACAAAGGTGGTTCGAAAGCAGCTAGCGGAATAACCAAAGATCTAGATTAATGTGCATTGAAAACAGAGCCTAATATGTATGTATGCATATAAATATGTTCTGTAGTTCATAGTGCTAGAGTTACAAAAGGTGAAAAATGTAATCTGTATGGTCACAAGTCAATTAGAATGTTTGAATTAATGTGCATGCTTTTATATATACTTTATGTATACTATACTATGAATGACTTTAAACAAAATAAATGGTATACAGATTTAAAGAGTGAATATAGCAATAACCAATTTTGATCCTCTTCAGATCCCAGACAGTGGACAGAAAACAATGTAGCTGAGTGGCTAACGTGGACAGTGAACGAGTTCAGTCTGAAGAATGTTGACTTTGACAAATTCTGCATGAATGGAGCCAACCTGTGTGCGATGGGGAAGGAACGCTTCCTGGACTTAGCACCTGACTTTGTGGGTGACATCCTTTGGGAACATTTAGAAATGCTTCAAAAAGGTAAGGCCACATTGACCTAAAGACAAGTTAATATATATATAGATTATATATTGTAAAATGGTTTTGACTTTTTTTCTCACTTACTGTATGTGATAAAAACCTGCTCCACACAGGGTGATGTCATTACTCACACCAATTTAGGACTCTGTAGGCATTTGCTATAGTAACAGGAGCCAAACAGGAAGAAACAATTTAGCTCAGGCCATTAATTTTTGATAATGCTGGATGCAGTTACATGATACATGAAATCAATGACGAGGTCACTGACGCTCATTCTCTATCTATTTTTCATGAAGAGGATACAAAGCATTACCCCATCAATGGACTGACCTCCAACTTCCAGGAATCCCGTTATACCTCAGACTACTTTGTCAGTAAGTACTCATCACACTCACTGTCAATCGCTACATAATAGCACAAGATACATGTTTAGAATATGTATGGGAATGCAAAAAGAGGAGTGATTTAGTGTTGTGAATAAAAGAGAATTTAATGTTAGAAAAACTGATCCTTTTTTATTGCACATGATAAAATAATATATTTTTTGGATATGGATCCCCAGTACAACTCTGCAGCTATAAGTGTATATTGGCCATATTTCACAAGAAATAATATTACATCATGTTTTGCCGAGGTTAGGTACATGTCTAATCAGTAATCTTGCCTAAAATGTGCCAGATTCATCTAATGCACTCAATACTTTTCACACACTAAGGTTTTTGGAAAGCACTTCAACACAGGAGGGATAAAGACCTCTCTTAAGATTGATCTACCTTCTCTTTTTTGCTACTCGCTTTCCTGCTCTGCTTTCCATCTACACATATTCCCCTTTGTGTTTCCAGGCTATGGTGTTGAGCATGCTCAGTGTGTCCCTCCTTCTGAATACTCAGAGCCCGGCTTCATCACAGAGTCCTACCAGACGCTTCATCCCATCAGCTCAGAGGAATTGCTGACGCTCAAATATGAGAGTGAATACCCTGCTGTCATCCTACGGGACACACCCCTCAACCCCCTGCAGGGGGACTACTTCTCTGTCAAGCAGGAGGTGGTATCCCCTGACAACATGTGTGTGGGACGCCTCAGCAGAGGTGAGAGGTCACACTTCAGATGTGAGAAACATATTGAGATTTAAAGCATACAGAGAGTACATTGCAGTGGATTTCTTTTGCACTCAACAGTATGGATTGAGCGCTTGATAAATGTGTCCATGAGTGCATGAATGTGTTTGTGTGAGTGCGTGTAAATGTTAAGTGTTTCTGTGGGTGTTTGCGTGTGTGTGATTGTGCTGAAGCTACCAGAATCTTGTCATGCCACATCAGTGTGCATGTATTAGAAGAGAAGAAAAACAGGGCCTCTGGTTGGTTTGTGGTTCAAGCAAACCCGCCTCATACACTCTAGACTGGGTTGGGAAAGAAAAAAAAATTCAATTGTTTTTGTCAGAGTGATACACGAACAAAGCCACAACGAATTCTCTTTTTACCGCCTGCCCTTTTATGTAAAATAGTTCAAGTGGTGTAACCTTCAAGATTTTTTTTCTCTCGTTTGTCTTGGCCTCTTTTCCTCGACTCAACCTTAAACTTCTGGGTAAGGAGATAGAGGTGTCATCCTCAGTTAGCAAGCGTGGGGTTTTCTCATGAAGCTGTTTGCTTTTCTGAATGCGCAGGCTTGTTTTCTCTCCCAGTGATAGTTTACAGAGGAATTAGCAGCATGGTTTACATTTATAGCCATAAAGCTAGGATTTTCTTCTCACAAATCCCCAGCTGCATAAATGAATAGCATGTGCCATGTACACTATACAAGCCTCCCTCCAGTGCTTTAGGCATTTGCCTGCAAGGTATGAGGTCCAATCCTCATGCATCACACATACCAAGCTTTTCAGCATTGCATTGTGCTCTCTCAACATGGGAAAGTATTTTGTAGCACAACTGATATCCACATGTGGCTTCAATTTCAGCAGTTGAAGATTTCAGCATCAATCGAGGCGCTGCATTATCTGTCATTTGTTAATGACTCACCATTGAAAGGCTCCTCTTATCTTTCCCAAGGCCAAAAATAGCAAGGCAATTTGTGTGATTGTCTTCCATTTAAAATCAAATCCAAATGGTGGTTGTACAAGTGAAATTAGGTGTGAAATGGAGAGATTCATGGCACCATCGAGAACAATATAACTTAGTGAGAAGCAACTTAATTTACTCCCAAGGTGTTTTTATATGTCACTGTCAGGAATATATAGCTTCATTTTCAGATATGCCCATTTGAATTCTTCTGAATTTAAGGGTACATATTGAAAAATAGCTATAATTTTAATTGTGATGTGCTTTTAAATTGACAAATTACAGTTTGCTGCTTTGTAACAACTTGATTTCTCTTTCCTCTCAGGTAAGCTCGGCGGACAGGACTCCTTTGAGAGCATTGAGAGCTTTGAGAGCTGTGACCGATTGACCCAGTCCTGGAGCAGCCAGTCTTCATTCAGCAGCCTGCAGCGAGTACCTTCGTACGATAGTTTTGACTCTGAAGACTACCCTACCGCCTTGCACGGCCACAAGCCTAAGGGCACCTTCAAAGACTATGTGAGGGAGCGCTCAGACCTCAGCAAGGATAAACCTGTCATCCCAGCTGCAGCACTGGCAGGATACACAGGTAAAAGAGTCTAAAGGTCATAGTTTATACATTAGAATTTTGTGTAGATTCCTACCTACAGCATTTTATAGACATTTGACATTGCAGTTATTTTTAAAATGTCACATATTTAAAAGCACAGTGTAGCCATTAACCTCATTCATACACATGTTCCATTTAGGTCTGTCAGTAAGCCTGCATGCACAATACCAAGGCCCTGATACTGATTTTTTTTTCACAAAATATAACAAGATGTAGAACTATATTAAACTACACATACCACCAAGCCTGATTCTAAAATAAACCGCAATAGTGGCAGGAAAAAAAGGAAACATTTCAACAGACTTGATCTAGAGTAAAACATGATAAGGGTTTAAGCTCTTCATTAAAAGAATTATATTAGAGATTTAGTTCATATCTTGTTTTTCTACCTTCAAAATAAACCATTTTATAACATTCAGCCTTGGACATTAAAGATAACAAGACAAAACAAAACAAAAAAGTAGGCTACATAATTCATCTCGTCTTTTCACGGAATGTATTGCAAGAACAGATTGAGGTTGGGTCAAATCTTTTTTCTTTTTTTTTTTAATACTTTGAGCATTACAAACAAAATTGAATTCCCAAAGATGACATGTCTCAGCAGTGGATGTCTCAAAATCAGGGCAAATAAAAGCCAAAATATTAGTTACATTGCTACTTTTTTTTTTTTTTTTACTAACTTCTGTGAAATTCTCTCACAAGGTGCATGGTTTCATTCCTATCACCAGTTCTATAAGGACTAGAATTCAGTGCAGCTGTAACACACTTGTTGATGCTCTGCAAAAGCTCCAGATATGGGGGTGCCATAATGCACTGCTTTTAGACTAAAAAAAAACAAAAAAAAAACCTTTTACCCAAGCAGCCCGAGTCATGCACATTACAGGAAACAAAATAGATTTTGCTCGTACACTCTTTTTCTTCTGTATTCTCTCTCTCCCTCTATCTTTCTTTCTCTCTTTTGTTCTGTCTTCACTTCTCATCTACCTTCTTGTTATCTGCAGCCCGCATCTCAACCTATTTTTTCCAGGTCGTCCTAGCAACGGTGGTGAAACATTGAAATTACGCCTGCCCCTGCACATAACACCAGAGTGAAATTATCTCTTCATCTCATGAGGCATCTTCATACTTGAACATGCTCAAAGAGCTGGTTTATGTATGTTCTCCAAGTTCAATGAGATGTGGAGATATATTTGCGTGTTCCTCTAAAGCAAACGCACTATTTTAGAGTCTGTCATGGTTTATGTTTTGAAAAAGGTGCATGAAAAAAAAAGTGTTACTACATTTAACAGTTTACCAGGATGTCTGCTAAACCGGAGCCATAAATGCTTCATCTATAATTATACAAGCATACGAAACAGATAAAAATAACTTAAAAAGTTTTTCTGAAATTGTGTAAACTGTATCCCAATGTTAATTAGCTTTAACTTTTCAACACATAAAGAGGATACTTTCCAAGTCATGCATTGCATAAGAAAATAAATATTAAGTAGTTCAAGTTGACCCTTCATTGCAGCTTGAAAACTGGATTATGAAGAGGTTTAGACAGTTACAGAGTAGACACTGAATCGCGCCAAAGTGTTTGGGACTTTCTCCAGTGTGTTTAAATTATAGTCACAAGGCTGTGAGATTGCCAGCATTGGAGAAGGGGAAGTCCGAGCAAATTTCTCAACGTCACTAACAATGCATACATCAGACCTCAATAGACTGTCCCAAAGTTGGTATGCACAAGTTAATTGGTCATCTGTATGGTTATTAGTTCAAAAGCTGCGTATAGAACAATGAGTCATTCATTCGTAATGATGTTGGAAAGATGTTGTAATGTACATAATCAAATAATGAAGAGTAAGACTAAGAGTCTAAAAGCCCCTCCAGTGACCATTAGAAGCAGTGACGCTCCCTGACTGAGCCAGCAGACTAAAATGCAGAGGATAATATATCATACAAACATAATATGGTTCCATCGTCCTTGATGAATTGTCTTTTACAGAAATCTCAGTGTTCTATCAAATTGTGAACCTAACCATATGGAAATATCTTATTCCACCACCTTTGCAAATGCACATCCAGGCAAACAGTCCAGATTCACGGAGTCCTAACATTCTAACTCCATTTACCGCTTCAATCTGACATCTGAAGTATCAGTTATTATGTCAGGACAGATGACTCTGAAGAGCTCATGTGTGAAAGCCTGGCGAGTGTTTCCAGCCTAATGCATAGTAATGTATTCTCACTGAAGGGAATGTGCTTCCTCTGAGCCTTTACACAATGGGAAAGGGAAAGATGGAAAAAAACATTCTAAAACACCTCGATTTTTCTGAAAGAGAAGAATGTCAGGCAGCCCACTCTGGTCTTTGTTCTTATTAAGAGCAGTGTAAGGAGGGTGTAGGCCCTCAAAGGTGGAAGCATTTTATGAGTGTACAAGTACTGTATGCGCGTGCCCGCATAGGTACATGTGGGTGGAGGGAGAAAGGGAGAACAAAAAAGAAAAACCTCAACCTAAAAAAAGAAGAAATCAAACCTCAAAATAAAGAAAGAGGTTTTTGTAAAATTCCAAATCGATGTTTATGACAACTTGACAGTTTGCTCTGCATGGCTTCCTGTTCCAGTCACAGGGTGACAGGTGACACTTGTAGCGAGGACAGGGAGTCTGATAAGGCTGCAGAGAGATAAGTAAGGCTCCATTTGTCATCTCCGTGGTTTCCTGTGACAATTCACCATTTATACTTCAGCAGTACTACAGTAACACTAAGCAGCCTTACAACATAGTGAACTAAGTCTATATCATAAAAGTCTATATCTCTCTTCCCTTGTCTCACAAGTACAAACATACAAATGCACACAAAGGTGTTTTATTTGCATTGTCGCCTGTTATGAAATAATTAGTAAAGTGACAAAAAGTAAATCAGTGAAAATTTTGATAATTCATTGTTTTCAAGTTCTTCATTTACTGGTTCCACCTTTTCAAATATAAGAATCACAATTCAAATACGTTTTAGTTTTTAGTGTTTGTCATTACTTTTTCACTTTCATTAATTGAAAAAAGAAACCATAGATTCAGTGATAATCATTAGTTGCAGCTTTAGTCACCACCCTGCTTTCTCACTTTAGCTGCATATGCTCAAGAATCATTTATCGTGCCAAAGGTCAGAAACTAAAGGCTGCTGCGAATGTGACCCCCCCACCCAACCCACCATTTTGGCACACTGTATGCTTATTCAATGAGGCCCATTGTGCATGGAGACTTGTAACATATTTTTGGAAACTTTTTTTTTTTTTTTTTTTTTTTTTTATAAAGGGGTCGCCTACATTCTGGCGTGAGAGCACAAGGGGCTGGTAAACGGGCATGCTGTTACAGTAGCAGACTTTTGGAATGCGAGTCAAAGCTCTTAGTCTGAAAGAGACCCAGTGTTGCAACCATGTATTTTCCAAAGTTGGGGAGGCTGTTGTCAAGCACCTTCTCCAATCCTAACAGGAGTAAAGAGGGCTCAGAAACGCGATTTCAAGAGTACAACCCACGCGTCTGTTTCCCTGAAAGCTTTTGTTTGTGTTGTATAAGGGTACATTTGGTTTTCTGAGGCACTCGACTGAGGTGACTTTTGCTTAGCTTCAGTTTTGCTGAGGCGGTGTGCTGCATAGGCAGGTGTGATTTCAACATGCAAGCCTCAAAAGTGGGTGGGTTAGTGCATATGCTGAAAAACCACAAGATCAAAGTGTACAGCAGTGAATCTAGCTCAGAAACAAAACCAGCCTTTTTTGGTGTTGTTCTGCTTTCCCTCCTTTTTCCACAAGATGTAATAAGTTGTTGTAATAGCACTGAAGTTCGGTTTTAACTGCTTATTATATTAGTCTTTATTTATCAAATAATACATTCCACTATAATATTATAGATGACTTAACAACCCCCTCTCACTCTCACACAGACACACACAGTCTGTATTCAAGTCCCAGAGATGTTACTGAAGTCTAAAGGCAGCCTCTCTTATTTTAAACTAGTGATTTCATCAGTGTGGAACTCATACAGACACAGACTCTAGAT
The DNA here is from genome assembly GCA_029490765.1 of Euthynnus affinis. Taxonomy (NCBI): domain Eukaryota; kingdom Metazoa; phylum Chordata; class Actinopteri; order Scombriformes; family Scombridae; genus Euthynnus; species Euthynnus affinis. Next base: position 24,247,139 of record CM055845.1, on the reverse strand, counting down.
TCACATACTGCACAGGGCAACTGGCAGACAAGGGAATACATGATGAATGGGACTGTTGTATTTAGGAGGACATTTGGTTCCACTGCTGTACTTCAGTCTGACCCAGATTAGAAGGTTTACTTTGTCTCTCTTCAGACCTAAATGAATAATTGGCATGAATATTTAACACTTTTATACATAGCAGAAGTATAGAGGGGCATATTCCTCCTTTTGACTTGGGTTGTAGTTTTGCTTTTCAAATATCTTCAATCTCGTCTTCATCTTTGCAGCACATTAGCAGAGATTCTAATGTGCCTCACCGCTCTAAGCTCTGTAATGCATGTACTGTATGTCACATACCACTCCCTGAACCGCTTAAGTTGCATTTAGCATTACCATACATTAGATGAAATGCAATATTATTTATAATCGAGCATTTTGGAGCAGTAAACAGAAAATAAGACTGCAGAACTTGAGAGCACTCCCCTGAATCTGGATCTCTTTGCCCTAAAGTCACACTTTGCTAATTAAATCCTTACACAGCGTCTACACCAACAACGTGTTTTCTCAGCCTAAATAGCTCTTCTTAAAAACCACATCGTCTCTTTCTCTCTCTCTCTCTCTTCCATCTGTTCTGCAGGCAGCGGCCCCATCCAGCTGTGGCAATTTCTCCTGGAGCTGCTGACCGACAAGTCTTGCCAGTCCTTCATCAGCTGGACAGGCGACGGCTGGGAGTTCAAGCTTTCTGACCCAGATGAGGTGAGAGGTTGTGACCCTGCTGCTCACTGGCACACGTGCTGGGAGGTCCTAAGTAGTTAGCCAGATGAACAAGATGTCTTCTTACTTTGTAAACAGTTTGCGTGCCTTGTTTGGCTCAATTGCTACTTTTGGAAAGGTTAGATTAGCTGGTTTTACAAATGTAGTGTTTTAGTTCAAAATAACTTAAGATACCTAAGATACCAAAAACCAAAGTAGTGTTGTTTGCTGTTAAAAGAATTAGATGATGACATTCTGAGTTGATGCTGTTTTGCTAGCATGTGTTGATGTAAATGAATGTACTAAATTAGGTGACCAGATTAAATTAAACTTCACGACTTTAGAATGGTTGGTTAATTTGAAACTAAATGAATTTATTGTTTGTAGTTTTTCAGTTGTGAATGGCACATAGTAACCATCTTATTCTCTGTGTTGTTTTAGGTTGCTAGGAGGTGGGGCAAGAGGAAAAACAAGCCCAAGATGAACTATGAGAAGCTGAGCCGTGGCCTGCGTTACTACTATGACAAGAATATCATCCACAAGACATCAGGGAAACGCTATGTCTACCGCTTTGTCTGTGACTTAAAAAGCCTGCTGGGGTACACTCCTGAGGAGCTGCATGCAATGTTGGACGTTAAGCCTGATACGGACGAGTGAAAGCAAAGATGAAAAGGAAGGTGAAGACAAAAGTTAAGAAGCCACGTGGACTGGGGCTCATAAAGTGGTCTTAACTGTTTGAGTTGGTAAACCATTTTTTTGGGGACCAAAAATGTTTTTAATGACTAACTGTGGTCTTTGTCATCTTTGAAGCTCTTGTCTCTCAGACCATGTTTTAAAAGAAGGCACAAGCCAAAAGCCTGTATTCATACCCTGTTGCATTTGAGATGTGTGTGGGCATGTGTGTGTGTGTGAGCGTGCGCATGTGTGTGTGAGCGTGCGTATGTGTGATATATACCGGTATTATTTAGCAGCTCAAGGCAGATGGAGTGCTATCAGGTAGAGTTCAGGTTCCATTCTGCCTAAGTAGCACAGTGGTGAGACAAGAGGAGACAGAAAGTCAAGAGAGAAGAAGAGAAAAATAAAATAATTGTTGGGGTAAACAGAGAGCAGGTAGAAAGTTCCCTCTAAGAAAATGGTTGCCAAAATGTAAAAACTGAACTGAGGAAGGTATAATGTCATATTTACATACTGTACATGCTCACTGTTTCTCTTTTGCAAAGAAAGAGTTTTCAGCTTGGACCAAAAAGCGTCATTTATAGTCTGTTGTTTGAGGAGCGTATGCTTGTGCCAGTATTATATTATTGATGTTGAAAACACCCAATGTAAACCTACCAGGCATATATTGGAAAGAGTATTTTTCTTATGTTGTCAATGAAGGTATTACAGTGGAACCAAACATTAGATGCCAAGTTTAATTATTCTGTTTTCTAGGAAGCCTTAAACTGAAATGTACTGATTCGTTATCAGACAACACTATAGACTCTGGCCCTGTGCTTATATGGTGTGAGGACCCGCTAAGATCACTCATACCAAGAGTGTCTGATAGACAGACAACTGAAAGTAGCCGTTGCTTTGAAACTGACGCTTTCATCTTTACGTACATTTTTGCCACCTTGTTAGAGACACGCATATTGTGACTGAAACTTATGCATTTTTGCATATACCACCAGTATTAGCAAACTGTAGACAATCTTTGTGGGGAAATTCAGGAGTCCTTGGTAAGAGTTGTTTAATGTGCAGATTAGAAGTATAATTTGTCAATTCACTGTCCATGTTAGCGTTGCTTTAGAAGAAGTATTTGAATAGTCTTCTGTCTGTCTGTACAATAAAATCACAAGTGAAGTAGTTGAGGGAGGGATTTTACCAAATCCTAAGAATGTCAGTATCTTTTTTTTCATCATGCAGTAGACGGTGGATGCAGTATTTTGTGAAAGTACAGTGCAGGAAAAAGGGAAAGGCAATAGAAAAACGTTGACTTCAGAGAGAGAATCAGGAGCTGTATGTGATAGATGGAGGTAACTGAAAGAAAATGTTGATGCTGCAAGTAAGGATCGCTTGTGAGGTCTGACAGAGAATGACAGAAATGATGCAAGCTGGCACTGCTTGGAGGTTTGCATTATATGTGTTGTGTACTGAGGACTTTGTTTGTCACTGCCATTGAGGGTTGTTCCAGCTCTCAGCTGAAAAACCATTGCAAATGGAGACCTGTTAGGACTAGCGATAGTCATTTAATTTTTTGTTTCTGTGTTACTTATCTATGGACAAGATAATATTCAGCTCATAGTGAGTAACCCATGTATAATTCCACCGTTATATGTGCAGTTTGCTCAGAATACATACATAAAGATTCACTGGTTTTGTATGAGCAAATTGGCAGCAGTTTCCTCCCAACAGTGGGAACAGTGTCTGTACACTGGCCTTATGGGAAATGCCAAAGTCGAATATCATCTTAGAATACAATGTTATTGTTTACAGTGGCTGAATGTTACCCATATGGATGAAAATAGCTTTTGAGATGTCTATTTGTACAGATTGTATTTCATAATGCTTTATTGAGACCCAGATTACACAAATAAGCAAGAGACAAAGCAGGAATAATAACCAAAACCCATGTGAGGTCTTTGGCCACGGTGCTTTGGGTATCGTCCACAATGTTAGAAGACAGGGACCAGAATTCTCTCACATTCTTTGGAAAGTGTTGACTTTTCTTTTATCTTTTGTTAATATGTTGGAAGCACACAGCTTTAGGACAAAGAGAAACACCTTTCGTTGGTAGGGGTTTCCCACTGATTGCGTAGAAGAGATACTGTATATGTTCATAATGTTAAATTGGTAACGAGCTTGTTCATCATCATCTAGCAGTGACTCGCAAACCCTCACCCAGGCTTTTCATCCAACACAGATAATTGGATCTTCAACAAATTAATTTGTCATAAGCTGCACTGTACTTTCATTCTTTTCTGCACATTGATGTCATGGTTTCAAAACACTGTTATTTGTATTGTTCGGGTTCTCTTTTTCTGATGTCAGTGTTTCATATTAGAGAGAACTTTACAAATTTTTAAACATACTTGCAATGGTTGACAATGCCCTTGGAAAAAAAAAAAGTTTTTGTTTTCAACACAAGGTCACACAGTAGTGTCAGTACAGTTGGCTTCAATAGATCGATGTGCTAAGAGTAAACATTCTGTTACCTGAAATGTTAATATTTTGAAAATTATTTTGTCTATTGTTAAATGTCACAGATTACAATCTACTGCAGGACTTATGTATTAAGGAACCTTTGTTGGGCAAGTGTATACAGTACATACCAATAGTTTGTGGCATATGCATATCTCAGAATGGATTCAGAAGGAAAACCATTTTTGTTTTTTGTATATTTTATAGTGTCTCTGTATTTTTGTTATGAGATCATTTTTATTGTATTTAGTTCACAAACATTTGAATATTTTTCAATAATTTATATTTTATAAAAGACAAGAGATGCAGACAGCTGGTGCTTTCATGGGAATTTAAAGGTAGCGCAGGACAAAATAATGTAGCGATTTTTTTTTTTGTTTGTTTGTTGTTTTTTTTATTCTTTTTTTTTTACATAGAAAATAGACCTGTCTGCTAGAGAAAAAAGGCTGATGCTGGCCCATCAATGATTTCTGCTGGAAAGGTTTTATAAACTGTAGCTTCTATTTCTAAAATGTACTTAATGTACTTCAAAATGTTATAAAATATATGTGAACAAAGATTTCATAATTGTGTGTGTTGTTGGTGTTTTGATCCACAGACACAAATGATCTATTAATAATATACTATTATAAGATACTGTCATTATATATTATTTACTTTACTATACTAATTTAGTATTATGGACATTATTGTTGTTAGTTTCACTGTTCTGTATGGCAACATAGTGCTGTTTTGTTTCTATATTGCAGGAAAAAATAAGATTCATCTACAGTGTACATTGAATATTAAAGATAGATAGATAGATAGAATGAATGATTGGTTCTGCTATACTTCCTAACTCAAAGTGGCACAGGCTGTGTTAGATTGTTCATACAAATCTGCCCTTTGTTCCAATCAACACATTCTGGTCCTTCAAAGGAGGCCTAGGTTTCCTTTGAAATGCAAGCGGGCCATGGTGTGTCCCAGTTTAACGAGTGCGTCCCACGCGCACTGATGAGGTGACGTCAAAACAGAACCAGCACACTGGGGCCCATTCATGTGCTTGTAACCCCGGGCTCATATAAATTCCACTGTAGATCGAAAACATACAGGGCCGTGGCCTGCTGCACCAAACAGCACAGCTGTTTGGCCCCAATGCAGCAGTCTAGCAATAAGGCCAAAATACAGGTCCAGTAGACCAGGCTGATTTTCAGTTTCAGAAAATGTCAGTCTGAATGTAGAAACAAAATGCATTGCACATCAGAGCATGTTACAGAAAGACACTATTTTAGGAATGTATATTTAAGGTGGGACAAATTAACATAAATGACAAATGTGATTACTACACTGTTTATAGAAATGTAAAAATGACAGTGATGCTGATCAAATAAGACACATACTATATAAATTAACTGAATGTACCGCACATACATCAATGATTTCACATACAGCCCACAGCTAACTCCACAATAGAGCTGTCTTCTGTCAAAATCAGACCCATGTACTCCTATTGGACCTGTTGGTGGTGTTCTTGGCAGAGGGCAGGCTGAGGTTACCCAGGTGGTTTTTCTCCTGTTCCACCTCCCTCGCTCTTACTGGGCTGATGATCCAGACCAGACGGGACCGCTAGGCAGGTTTTTAAATACTTGCCCGGACAGTGCACATTCCAACAGAGCTGGAACAGAATCCAAACAATTATGATACCACTCATACCTGCTTATTTCACATCGAAACCCAGACACACAGCTGGCTCACACAGACATATTCTGCCCATTTACACCCCCCTCCTCCCACCTCCCCCCGGGCCTCATTTAAAGACAGCTTCAACTGATCTAAAGTGACATTTTAAAGTGAAAGACAGCAGAGAGAGACGTAAAGAAAAGAGGAAGTCTGTGCAGAAAGTGAGAACTGTCACGCATGGCAGTCTCAGAAAGATATGTTGGATGATTTCTGCCTCTCACCTCCTGTCGTCAGCAGCTTACAGCTCTCTTGACACTGGAGTATGGCTCGTTTGTCAGATTTCAAACCTAAATATTTATCTAAAGGGTCTTACCATGCTACATCTGTCTCCTCCATGTAGTCTTAACATGAGTGAAAAAGACAGGGAGGGAGCTTAAATAATGCACTGATGTAGCCTTGAAATTGGGAAATATTTGGGGTGGCCATATTAGTAACAGTGTTCCAACAAAAACTTAAACCTCTGAAGAGGATTTATTAGGTGAAATCAATAACTCACTATAACTACCCTCTAGATTTATCTTATCAGTGCATGGAAGGATGTGTATTTCCTAGTACAGGATTTGGTACATCAAGATGATACGGTCTGTCTGTCTGCACCTGGTCTGTCTGAGTTCACCATTCTGGCACGCAACCCATTTTAAGAAAAACCCATTATCACATTAACAGTGCAATGTGGGATATATGCAAGTACTGTGAATGCACTGCTTGAACTGCTTCTTTTTCACATTTACTTCTCCAACACCATTCATGGCTATATTCACTCTAAAACCATATCATTAAAGAAGAGATCAGGGGTTAGTATACTGTGTCTACTTCTCAAATTACCCCTATACTCCTGCGGTATGGGAATCCAAAAGCATGATGAGGTTGCTCTACAAAAAATCAGAGGCTTTGAATTGGACGCTTTGACCCATCAACATCTTTTCAGATGTTGATGGGTCAAATCACAGTTGTCCATACTATGGAGAGCAAAATGACAGAGTTTTGAGTTAATGCAACATGTATTTTAGGACAGTCCTGTGTGGGAGTGCAAAATATGAGATGAGGGAATGGAAACTGATTTATAAATGATGACTGACCGCTGCAGCATAGCAAATGATTGAATGATTGAAGGTCTGGAATAAGCACCAGTTATTATTTTTTTTTCTCTATATCTAATTACTCATCCTTTTATCAAGCTGACAGCACTATTTAACACCGTTAAAATATTTCGAACTCAGTAGCAGAGCTACTGGCAGAGGTTTACTGCTATCAAGAAATGCACACAACACGTTTCTTGCCTTGGATTGAGTCTTAATTAGTAGCATAACATTCAAATGAAATAATAGGCAGCACTGCGGCTGAGCCAAATTACAAAACCAGTCCTAGCAAATACAAAATACTAAATTGAAAACATGCGGCAGCTAGCAACACTAAGTTTTGTGGTCCTGACAGTAATTTGCAGTAGATTTAGTAAATCTGTCCCCGTATCTCTTAAACCAGTCACACTCATCAGGGGTGGTGAATCGCACCAGAGGAAACTGCTTTTATGGTGAAACTAATGTGTCTGTACACCATAAATCCCCACAGAAAGTTACATAAATTCCCATATGAGAATGTTACAGTACATGTGTATGTCATCTAAGTGAATTATAAAGATCAGTGCAGCAGAACTGGTATTTTAATGACACTGAAGTAAAACTTGACCACCCATTGACTCCAAAGGAAATGTTGTATTAGTATTTTTGAGTCATGAATATCACACAGTCTAGATGTCATTACTGTAACATCCCTGTCAGCTCTTAGCATTGGTCATGATGCTTATACGTCTACATTCTTCAGATTTAAGACCTTCTGCTATGATGGAAGAAACACAACTATATCTATCCTCACTGCCTTAAATTAACTTCTTCTTCATAGATAGAGAATCCCTGTGACGCACAAAAGACCAGCTCAGTGGTTCCATTACGCAGAGAAGTTGTGAAATATGACCAATGTGTCCCTGAGGGCCCCCATGGCCCAACTTAAGACACAGTTGCCTGGGGATATATCCATGTCCTATTGTCCTTCATGGTTGGGTTGACTCAGGCCAGTATGTCCAGGGAATACCATAAACAGAATTACATCCAGCGTGTCCTCCCAAATATGACCCTTCTCATGGATTCTGGAGAGACAGCCAACCAGACAAAGAGTTTAATGTTGATAAAGGTGAACAATTTGCCTATTGATCTGATCTGTTGCCAACCCCAGGATTTAGACACACATACACTGGGCAAGTAATAGTACCTTTTTAATAGTATAGTCAAATAATGCACCATATATCACAGAAAGTGTTATCTTAGGTCTATTTACACAGATTGGAAAACCAATTAATCAAAAGTCATGCAATCTTTTGAGAGATTATAAACTACTCTAGAGAAGCTATACTTTGATCTCAACACAGCAGCATCTTTAACTCCACACATGTCCACAAATTGGTAGCAGTTTGCACTCTGCATCCTCGTTTATTCATTTTGCATCAAGACACACCTGCACAACTTAACTGTGAAGCATGTAAACTGTTTCAACAGATTAAATGATGGTGCAGAATTTTACACAAGATAGAGAGTCTGACACCCAAACTCATTCAGACAGAAGTCTTGTTTTTCTAGACTCAAATATCACTGGTCTTGGGTAAACGTAATTTTTAATCTTCAAGTTGTAATCCTTAAAATTTCAGTTCTGGTTGCATTGGAAATACCCATAAGTGGGAGTTAACACTATAGCAAACATACCTGCAGTCACCTCTATGTCAGAAATAAAAAAAGAGCATCCTGTTGCTGTTTACAGTGCAGCCACATTTTAACACATTTCAATTAAGATGGAGAGAAATAAGCTGAGCATTTCCGCTTTGAAACTGCAGTGTACTAAGGACAGTCTCAAAAACACAGATTCAGTCATGCAGGATTTCATTCATGATTGAAGATAATTATATGCAGAGTCTACCTCCTTGGGTTTTCCTAAGGAGGTAGACTCAAGGTGGTTGACTCTTGGCGAATTAGCATATTGCTATTTAAGCCAAGTCTCTGTCAGGAGAAAAACATAACAGTTCCTCATCTCCTGATAAACACTCAGATTCATTTTGGCTGGACTGGTCACATTACCTTTTAGCTTGGCTGAGAGACCAGCCTGGTAACCCTTCTTCTGCTTCTGTGCACACCACTTCCTCTAGTCTCTGAGGCATTGTAGTTTGTTACACCAGTCTGCTGGTGCAGGGAATTGTGTCCCCTGGAGTCTAAGTCTGTTGCGCGCCACTCTAAGCTTCAGTGAAAGTGAGGCGGGCAAGCTGTTAATGTTCAGAAGTTCAGTTGGACTGTACCCTCTTGACCTAGTTGCACTGATCGTGTTATCTGCACACGTTAAGAAAAGAGTCCCTAACACTCTTTACACTATAACTGGGAGCTAGAGAAGCTGCTGCACTGCTGCGCACCTACATGAATATATTTGCGTATTCATAGATTCTGGAAGTTTTAATGAGGGAGAAGGAGTAGATTTCATTTTAAGGATTTTAACTATATTTTTTGTGAAAAAAAAACATATCAGATTCACATTATTGTTCCAAGCAGAGTATTTTTTATATGTCTTAATACATGTCTGGAGAGGAAATTTAAGAAACAGCAAATGTATGGTAAGTGTGTATGGTTGATGTTGTTTATGTTAACTTTTATTAAACCCAATACAAACTGAACACAATGGAGACAATTTCACAAACCTACAGCTGGCACAGATTAAAAAACAATGTCTTCCTTTGCTATATCATCTATGCTCTTAAGGTTTGTCACACACTCTTAAGCTCTCCTGTTCTTCCCCTCCTCCCATTCATTGTATTGTTGTGGCTGAGATGAACCACATGTCTTGGCAGGTGTGGTGACTGTATTATCCAGGCTTATGAAGGGCAGATCCAGGCCATCCCCTGCTTTGGCTGGTAATTTGCATTTTTATTTCCGTTGTCGCATCCTCAGTTAATACACCATTGACTCCCAGAGCCACCCTTGGACCTGACGGCATCACCTTGCTATCCCACCTGAAATGAGAGTGCCTGCTGGCCTCTGGATCTGCATTGGCTAAAGCTCAGGTACCAGTCGACCTGGCATTCTGGGACGGAAATGGAGTGTCCTCTCATGTTAATGTGGACTTTCCATTAGGAAAGATGATTGATTTGTGCTGTGCTGTTGCTGTGAATAGGCAATAGACTGGCACAATAAAAGAGTGAGATGGGGCTTTGTGTGCAGGTGAGGCCGTATGTGAACTAGAGTGTGACTGAATCAAGGAGCTGATGATGGGAGGAGAGGAGGGGTGAGACGAGAGGGGGGTTTGGAGATGGAGACGAAGAGAGATGAGAGATGGAATGAAAGGTTGAATATAGAGAGGGTGAGGGGGGAAAGAGGAGTGGAGGGATGGGTAGAGTGGTGGGAGATGGCAAAGGTGTGGAAGCTCTCAACTGCATTCATTTCAAACATCTTCTTCAAACTAGATGAAAGAAGACAGAAGAAAGGAGAGGGGTCTTAAAGTCAACTTTCTTTTCTTACAAAAGATTATTCTTAGGTTTTCTATTGTGAGGCAATTTAATACCTAACCACTTGAAAGCCATTCTATTTGAAATTTATGGGTCTATATGCATAGCTGGAGCATTCAGAAACTTTATAGTGTATGTACAAGCATTAGGACAGAGAAAGAGAGGGAGGGGGGAGTTCAGCTGGATTAAAACAGGTTTTGGTCACTGTCCAGTTGAACAAGCAAATGTTTTCGCTTTTCTTTTACTGAGTCGACTGGGATTCAGCAACTTTCCCAGGACATCTGCTCCCAACGCCCACGCTTGAATCTTCATCCAATAGGAGTGCTTCTTACACCCCTAAGACCAGCAGTTGCTGTGCAGCGATTGGCTGCCCGGGCCAGGGCCCAGAAAGGGAAGGCTGAGCCCTGAGAATTTTCCGAAACATTTTCTTCTCTGTCTTGGCTTTCGCCAACATCTGCTTCCAATCAATGTTAGTGAAAAGACCACTTCTCTTTCTCCCTGCTGTCTGGGTTACACACACACACTCACATACACACATACACACACACACACACACATACACACACCAGACAACCTTATTCATAGAGCTTTCTTGTAGTAAGTGTCATCGTGAGCAACATTAAACAAGCATTTTAAAAAATATTTTACAGGCTTTATTCAAGAGCTTTTCTAAATGTTGTCTTTATAGTATGATTTTTATTCAATTTCTTTTATAGGTGACGGACTTACACACAGTTATAAACATCTGACTGCAAAGAATGATACGTCATTATTCATGAATCAGTCTGACTGAACTGAATGAGAACAACAAGATCAGAAACTGGTAAAGAGAAAAGTATTTTAATACAAACACACATTAACCTTCTCTGTGACTGCTGCCATCAGCACTTAGTCCCAACCTTTTCATGAGAAAGTAGTACTAAGGGTCAACTTTCATGACCACAAGCGTCAGTTTCTGCTGTTCTTTCTGACTTTCTTTCTCTCTTGCTTTTTTTCTTTCATTCACAGCTTGGACCTCCTGTGTGGTCATTACTGTTGCTCTTATTGCGTGACTTTCAACTACAACAAGTCAACAAACTGTAGAAAACCCAGCTTATTATAGCAGGTACTTTCCACAGATATTCAGAAATAAGCATGGTGATTCACTGTAGCCAAAGAGAAACACACAATGTAAGCAGCAGTTACTCCAGTTCTTAGCAATAGCTCACTATTATCAGTAAGGCTGACTGTGTTGTTTCTGCCAGCAAACTGCTTAATAGGCTTTGGCCCCCACAGCTAAACAATCATGGGAGAAATAACTTGGAGGTTATGAGGTTGGTCAAGTGAAATGTTGGAGTTATTACTAACAGTTCTCTGCTACAGCTGGACCAAACTGTAGAGACTCCCCCAACAAATCTTTCTCACAGGCAACAATAAAAAAAGTAAAGTGGAATTGAATACTACTGAGCTTCCAGGATATTTTGAATTACACAATACCCATAACCGCTATTCTTATGGTGTTGAAAAACACATTTTAAACTTGTTGCTAATGAATGAACAGTGTCCTCTAGAGTAGATAAAGATATTACTAGTGGCTGCCTAGTTTTGGAGCTTCCATCCCATTGACCTTTGACCCTTAACACCATTGGTTTTGTGGTCCTGCTCCTGCTGAGCAAGGCCTGATTTACAGCGCAGTAGTGCTGCCTGGTCTTCAGGAGTAATCCTAGGTCAGACCGAGCTAATAAATCTATAGTGTGTCACTCAAAGAGAAGGTCAGACTAACCTTAAGATTGCAGCACTTAGGATTTATGGAAAGTGTATTTTATTTCCTCCATTCTTTTTTTCATTATTTGTCTTTGTTTGTGTCTTTCCCTTACTTCTTTTTCTTTGTCTTTCAACATTTTACATGACATCTGCTACAGAATCCTAACAATCCATGTGAATTCTAACCGCAGCAGGCTGGCATATTACATTATTGTGGGGATAGTTTTCTGTGCCATTAAATGTTCAGAACATATTTATGTAACTGAGAGTATATTTCACACATACATGTTAAAACAAAACTGTGGGAGTGACAGTGGGGTTAGACTAGCACTTTTAACCAATAACAATACATACAAAATCAGCCAAGCATTTACAGAGAAGAAATGTCAGTCAAAACCAATAATACAATTGTGCAAGGAGAGATCTCATGTCTAAGCTGACTGCTTTCCCTCTATAGAATTTCATATAATCATGCCAATTACACATCATAATTCCACTCAGTAACTCACTTGCAATTACATTTGCCCATATCAGCCTTTTTGCAAGTGACTAAAGAAAGATTGAAAAGATTAAAGATGGAGGAAACATGGATAGAAAAGTATAAATGGGTAAATGTGTGCTTGAGATGATGAGCGAGGGAAAAAGATTAAACCTGTAGGTAAAAAAAAAATCAGCAGATCAGATGTAAATCAACTGTCCATATTCCACTCTTCACCTTCATGTGTTAGATGTTTGTATGTTATTGGAGTACAAATGTATTATCTTCATTTACTTTACTTGGAAATATACACTTTTATATAAGCTTTTGTTTATTGTTTTTCATATCATGCACTCTAGGCACAGTCACTTTTTAGTTGCACCAAAGTAGAAATGTAAAACTTCAAAGTGTCTTTGCAATATATTTGGATCTTTTGATACTCTCTTGATACTCTCAGTGGCACTGCCCTTTCCCCCCCTTCAGTCTGCGCATGCTGCTCACTGCAGGTTGCCTGCTCACCGCAGTCTGCATGACACTTGTCCGGCTTAACCCTCTGTTTCAGTGGCTTCTTTGACACAGCTCACTGGGCCCTTCACATCAAACATAAAACACAGAGATATGAAATATTATCCGTGCAAATATGGCTAAATAAGCTGTACAGCGGATAGGGAGGAGGCTGTGAACAGCTCAGCAAATCTCAGCACCTGTTTGCAGTGACTCATTAGAACTGGCTGAAGATGTGCTTCATGACATGCTTTGGCTTACCTTAAGGAACAGATGACTCAGTAATGTCTCCATACAAATGAGCTCAATATGAGATTATTTTTGTTGTATATTTTTACAAGATAAATTTGAATAATATCAAAAGTTAGACTAAGGGATTAATAGTTTTAGTTGAACAAACTTCCCCAGTTGTCAAGTCAACTCTTCCTGATTAGAAGACTAGAGAGCTACTAAATATTTTATACCCATGAGGGATTAAGAACAGCCCCTTCTACAAAGGCTGCACAGAGTAAAGTAAACTGTTTCAACCTTTGGCACTTCAGAGGTTAAAGTTTTGTGGGAAAGGACAGAAACACCCGGGGTTTGTGTGAAGGCACATGTATACAACATGAATGAACTATTTTTGTTGCAATAACACAGTGAATACATTTACTCGGTCTTGAGCCATGAGCTATAACAGCATAGAGTAGAGGAAGGGAGGGAGAAGTGAGAAGGGCAGCTCCCCTGGCACTCAGGGAGAAGGCCACAGAGACCAGAGGAGTCGTCAGAGGAGTGGACAGGTCAGCAGGGGGTGTCTTGAAAAAATGATAAGTGTATAAAACAAAGTTCAGTGTTCTCTGGTAATACACAAGAGTTTTAGAAGTAAATTATTTCTAAGTATTATTTCCAAGTAAATTGTCTGATTACATTTCAGTGAGCGATTTGAAACTATTACAAAACCACAAATAAACTACTAAAAGTTAATGTTGCACTTCGACTAAAACTTACATTCATACATTCATTTTTGGGCCAAAGGGGCTGCAGAGCTCCACACTTCAGCATCAAGGCTGAAGTGTAGCTGGTGTGTCATAGAGCTTACCTGTGCTGTACTAAGGTCAGCTCCGCCTTACCACAAACAACAACACCAACTACCATCCTAAACTGTATCAGGCTGTAGAAAGACATGGTCTAGTGATATCATGTCAGTCTCCAGGGCTAAAGCTTCTCGTCTCCGGAAATGTGTTTGTGTTTGGCAACTGAAGGGGACTCAAGAGGTCCGGAGGACAAAAGTAGCCAGTCTGTGATTTTATATAGAGAGCTCCTGGGAATCATGGGTAAAAGGCATGTTTTAATTTAAACTGAATTTATCTTGGAAAAGCCAGAGTACAGTAATTATCTGTGACTTTGATTTTAAGATCACAAATAGAGATTTTATTACATGAAAGGCCTCTCAACATTTTATGAAATAATAAGTGCCTCAAAAACCATGATTGTTAATGATTGTTTTCCACTTAAAAAGAACCTTCCCATAACCTTATCCAAAGCGATCTTCTGCAGCTTCCTATCCATCACTGATACTTTAATCCAATGTTCTCCCACTTGCACTCTTACTGCTTACCTTTTTTTTTAATTTAGAGACAACATTATATTTAGAATAAAATTCTTATTCTCATATAATTCAATTTTATTGCAAAACATGAAACCTGTGTTTCAGAGTCTGTTGTCTTAAATGTTATGATTAAAAGCCGTGTTTTGTTTTTTATTTAATTGTGTGTCCAGTAATGTTATCCTAATGTGTAAACTGGAAGTTCTTAAGTCTTCTCCTGTGTGTTCATACTAAACACACTATGTTAAGTTTCAAAAATAAACCAAAAAAAGACATAAAATGAGCAAATTTGTCTGCTTTCTAAGTACTGCTCAGGTATAAAGTGAGTAGTATCAGCATAATATTTCCCCCCTAATCATAACCACAGGACCACATCATCACCGTATTTTTAAACGAGCAGTGAATATCCTGGAAACCCACAGAGTCAATACTAGCTCACCTATATTTACATAAAGTGCCGTAAAAACTTGCTGCGGTTGCTATGTAATCATGTGTTTACTGTGACTGTGCAACAGTGATAGTTTTTTCCACAATAAAACAATCTGTGTGATCACATCCCCTTTTTTCTCACAGTGTGAGAGAGAATAAAGTCATATGATGATGTGCCAAGAAGCTCTTGCTCACATAACCACAAACCATTCCCCAATGCCCCACCCCACATACAAACACACACACACAATCTGCTTACGCTGCCTCCCCCCAGACTCTGACAGTGCACGTACCTCACAAGATCCAAGATGAAACTTAGGGGGAAAAAAAACAACTGTTAAAAAATGAAGACGGGTTTCTCCTGGCCGTCTTCCCCAGTTTACTTACCTCAATCAGTATAAACAGGGTTCTCCTAGCTGACTCATAGCTCATGTAAAGCAGACATAGGGTGGTCTGGTGCCAACTAGCCACCACTTCTCCTGGACAATTAGACTTAAATATGACAAGAGAAAAATATAATGCCATGTTTAGCATGAAGCTGTAGAGGGGGTAGAGTGGGAGCGTGGGGGAAAGGGAGGGAGGATAGTGGCTTTCACACGCTGCGGAGGAGACAAGCGCTCCTCAGGTCACAGAGTTTCCCATACAAAGATCCGCTCCCTCGCATATGGACACTGAATCAGAGCAAGAGGTTGGCTGGAAAAGTATAAAGCTCTCAGCTTAGAGAGGGGTGTGCATGTGAACATACATAGCACTTATGATTTATGCTTCTTTGTGTATTTTGTGAAAAATCATTGCACTTGGAACTTTAGAGAAGTTTAGCTCTCCTTGATGTGTTCTGCTCACATGAAAACATTGTGACAGAGGAGGTGTAAGCTGTGGAGCAAGCCTCATTCCCATGGCAAGCACTGCTGCTCGAGACATGCGAGGATCTTAAAATGAAAATGCTCACTAAGCCTAGATGATGGTCTGTGATCTCTCTTTATTTCTCTCTTTCCTCATATTTTGGCACTCTTATCCTCTGCACTGGTGTGAAGTTGTTTTTTTTTTTTTTTTTTTATCTGCGCATGTGCTCGTGTGTGCGTGTGTTTGGCTTGTTTTAGGATTTGACATTACACAGATCCCCCTGCTCTTTATCAGTTTAACACACAAGGACTAGCGAGAGATTACTCACCAAGCCACCATACAGTCCTTCTTGTTCCACACGGACACTGTGTAATCTGTAATTCTCAAGTTTTAGTCATGAAGCTTAATAAGAGTAATTATTCTTGATAAAGTCATAATAGTAGTGATTATAACAGAGGCTTGTTTCAAAGGCAGTAAAAAAAGGAAAATAAAACAAAACAAAACAAAAAAGACAATGTTACAAGTTTTGAAAAAAAAAGCTGAAACCAGAGATTCAAAGCTGGAGAACAACTGACAAAATAATGTTAATCAATAGACCTCTCGTGTCTGTTTCTGGCAAGCCAAACAGATGTTTATACAGATCTTTTTAAGTGGCAACAAGAAGTCACGTCTCACTGGCGCAATTCAACCTCACTGACTCCCACTGCAACTTGTGTGGCACTTTCTGTTTGGTCTGAGGCAAGGTGAAACAACATTGCAAAGAAAACACTTGTGAAGCAAGCTATCTTTAACAAGCTTGGCCTGGGTTGACTGGTGCTGCGACTGAAGGTTGTAGTGATAGGTCTGCAGCCTGGGACGACTGCCTGAGCACGCTCAGTGGGACACCCTCCCAAGCTTTTCCCACATCACTGGGGGCCTGGGGGCCGGGGGCTGAGGCAAGAGGTGCTCCACAGCAATCTTCTGGGCTGTGGCTGGGAAAGGCTACGGCCCACTGTTCTCACCATCTCCCCCTGTAGTCACTACCCCAGCAGAGAGAGAGAGTGAGAGAGAGAGAGAGAGAGAGAGAGAGAGAGAGAGAGAGGAGAGAGAGAGCGACAGAGAGAGAGAGAGAGAGAGAGAGAGAGAGATGGACAGAGAAAGGAAGAGATACCCGAGGCCAATGTGTGTCAGGGAATCAGCCCAGAGTACTGAGTCACAGGGCAGCTGATGTGCAGTGAGAGGGGACTCACTGTCAGGTGATAACGGATTGTTACAAAGCAGAGCAGAGCGACTGGCAATAGGGACACTGGTCTTGACTTTGGGAAAAAACAAGTTTATTGTGGTATTGGAAAGATAAATTAGATTAACATCAGTGTTTTCCTGATGTAGAAGTTGTGTTTATATCTGTTCCCATATCCAAAGCTAAACTGTAGCCATGCTTTTCATGTGACTCATCAGACAACTGCATAACATTAACAACTCAGCATGCCTACGCAACATGTGGACCTCATGCTTACATCTCTGCTTACACTCTGTGTACTGAGACAAGTGATTTTTTAAAAAATTGATTACAGCATTTGATTTGATTCCACTTGGTTATCTCACTGGTTATTCACTGTTAAAAATGTTGTCTTGTGAAATATACATTCACTCATCTTAAAGATACACTTATGAATGGATCTAAAAGTGTCGATGACATGCATAGAATATAAATATATAGCCATCTGCATAAGAAGTCAGTTTAATTAAATGAAAAGTATTGATCTGACACTATACTACTACTACTATATATTAATCTGGTATTGCAGGAATGTTTGCTCTCACTCTTGCAGTGGGTGCAACATGCATACATACATAAATCAAAAAGCCTTAAAACTTAATCACTAGCAAAGCAAAGCATCACCAAGACAGATTACCAAAACACTTAATCACCCTAAACTAATTTTATTGCATTGTTATACACTTTCTGAACTTTAGCAAGCTGTTATAGGCCCTCCAGGAGGGTCTGGGCCCCTCTCCTCACACCCTCTGATGATCTGGCACTGCCTCTTATGCTCCAGTTGGTGAAATTACAAGTCACCGGCTCCCATATACTTCCAGGTTTCCAGGTATTCATTTTAAATACATGTAAATGCGCATTTTATTCTTAGTCTTAGTTATGAATGCCATGTGAATCAAAATATATATATATATATATATATATATATATATATATACACAGTACCAATAGTGTCTATATATCTATCTAATCTAAGTATTATATAGTATATAATACAAAGCAGTACTGTTATTCTTTATGTTAACATGACACACTGACAAACAGGATACAGAATATAACCTCTGAAATCAATGTGTGTGTGTGCAGTGTTAAATGCTAAAACAGATATAGCACTTTCAGTTTCTGTAAACTCAGTAACCCCTCTCTGTCAGCAGATGAAAATGAGAGGGCGGCGGTGGTAGCAGAGATAAGGAAAGGCGAGCGGGAGGAGACTGGGCAGGAGGTGGTCTGTTTTGAGGATCATTGACCAGGCAACTACTAGCAACTTGCTCTACAGTTGTAAACACAATGCATTGGGAGTGGAGTAGTCACACATGCATATCAGCACGCACACACAAACACACACACACACCGTGACACTGGAATGACCAAGAGGATAATCTTTGCTGATTTGACAAACCTTTACATATTCATTTAGCAGGAACTGCTCTTCTCAATAGCTCACTCTCTCTGTATCTCTCTTTTGAATACACACACACACACACACACACACACACACACACACACACACACACACACATATACACACTAAAAGAAGCAAATACAGGAAACCACCTTTATCAGAAACTCCACCCCAGAAGTTCTTTTTTGCTGCACCCGCAAAGATGTGAGGCTTCAACCAACTTGAACTAAAATATCAGCCCTGTGACGGCCTTGCACCACAATCCTCCTCTGATCAACAGCTCTGCAGAAGAATGAAAGAAAGAAAAAAAAACACAAAGCAAGACAACCTTTGTTTTGATTGAACGTTATTTGAATGTTAAAAACCTCAGATCAAAAAAAGTTAAAAATGTAATGAGTCATACAATGGTTTTACTTTGATAATGACATTTTTTTCTGAATGGTCAGATTTTAATTTTGGTCAGATGTTTAGCACAAGAGTTCTTATTTGGCAGTATAAAAGTTCAAAGAGCCTCATATTCAATGACTGCAAGTTCAACAGCATGGAACACTGCTTGTATAAAAACAATGTATCAACACAATCATCTCCTCTCCCCCAAAAGAGTCTGGTTTATACTGATGGGCCCCTCAACAGCAATAATGGCCGTAGCTTGAAAATAAGCTCTTGAACTCAAGGAGCCAAGTGACAGTACCAGTTGCATTGATTGACTTAATTTTACTGATGACTTTAATTTTTAATGAAGTAAAGCAGCGTTGGGCAAGCCACTTGAATAATGTGTTTAATTACTCATTTTAGGTTGAATAATAGCATAAAGGATTGTTAATGCGTATTACACACTACATTACTTTATGCTACTCAGCCCAGTGGTAAAAGTGCCTTACAACAACTCCAAAGTCAGCACAACCACGTCACATTTTCCGTATATACAAACATGTCTACTAGAAATGACCTTTACATACCAAACAAAAAAAAAGTTTATTTGCCACGCACGGATATTGTAGGGAAAGCACCCTATCAGTAGGCATTTTTTTAAGTGTGAACATTTTGTGGCTTTGCAGATAATTTAATTCAACGTATTTCCTTATTATGTTGATAAAGTTGTAATGCTGGAAGAACTGTGTTTCTTTCTAAATTTACTGTTGCAAATTGCAAATAACCTTTAGGTTTCAGGGTTGGTAATTAACACATGTAGCACAAGCAAACTCATTGACGGCTTATGACTTCACTTGGACGAGCGGGAGAGAAATGTGACTTTGGCAGCACATTCCACCACATTATCAAATTTGGATATCAAATATTCTGGTGAGCAGACTTTAACTTTTTGTCTTTAGTTGGTGAAAGTGACAAACTCGTTTGTACCAGCCAAATTATCAGATTTAAACTTTTGGCTGTGTTATGGTTAAAGTGCTCTCTGCAAGCTAGTGTCTTTACTTAGTCAAAGACCATTGAGGTAAAAGAAGCATCACTCTGTAACATCTGTATGTTTTTATGGTGAGTCTTCGCTAGTGGAAAAAAGCCAACTACTTTCCGTCAATTTCAGCTTTTGGAATCTCCCAGTTTAATTCATATCATATCAATATTTTCAGCAGATCAACTTAATAATTATGAATCAGCACCCTGCTATGAAAAATCAAGCGTGCCAAGTAATTAAGTTACCGCTGTTATTTCAGTGTGTCAGGTACATTGTAATTAACATTTCATGTCTTCTGCTGCTCATTTCATTTTCAGCTTTTATATGAACCTCACATGAACCTCATCAGATCTACAGATCTCAATTAATTATTTGGGTTTTAGTAAAAATTTAAAAATTTGTCTAAAATCTTACACAGCAAACTGTGCAACCGTGTAGGGAAGAAATTTAAAAGTGATTCGTGCATTGCTCTTTTCATTTATTGCCTATTTTTTTTTACCACATTAACTTTGTGGAAAAGAGAAGGGGAACAATAGGTAATGGACAGTCCCTTGGGAGCACTTTGCGTGTGTCAGTAGCTCAGCTTTATCTCTGGGTAACACCCCAAACTCTAGGAGTGATGTCCAAATTAGGAAATATGTGTCATGTAGCAGGTGGATGTGACTCTCCTTGTTG